>CM062820.1:1676889249-1678102625 GCA_031772625.1 Pinus tabuliformis
TCAACAAACCTCAAAAGCTTCTTGTGATTGGGTCTTCAACTACACCGCACTCCTTAGAAAGCCCGGAAATATCAAAACTTGTTATTTACATTGGAGCATGCCAAGTAATATTTCTCCAACCATTCAGCAATTGGATCATAAAAATCGTGACAATCCTTTAAAAACCCTAAATCTTTGAAAAGATGAATTTTCAATTAAAGGCACTGGATCACGATGAGAATATTATGAGGAGAAATAGATAGATCATATTAAGCAGGTGTGTCAATACAAGATGACTTGACATAACCATTTGCGAGTGCATAATGTGCCTCAACCGCTTGACAAGTACCCGGATAGTGAGATGTTAAACCATAAAAATCAAAGGATGTAAAATGACTGTCATTGGATGTGTTGATGGGAAAATAGTAAGTTGAATGACAGCCCTCAAAAACATAATCATGATCAAATGGGCAAATTAAAGCATTAGATTCCCAGTTTGGATTGTCAAAGATAAATCAATTTGAACAGTTTCGCAAAATCTCTGCATAATAGAATCATCTTCCTCATGTGTCGAGTGTAACAATCCATTTTCTTGTGACTAGTTACACACTACACTAGCATCGTAATCGTCAAAAGAAGTAAAAAGTAATGCTAGTATAACAAACACATGAAACCAGTCAAGGTAAAACAAGTGAAGAATAATTTGATTCGTCAAACAATCCATGCATTTACTAACACTTAAGAGGATTTCAGGTGCGATGAAGAAAAAGATTAGCATCAGAATATTCACAAGAAGGATCAAGAGATGATTGTTTTCAAAAGAGTGTGATAGGTATGACTCCTTTGGCCAAAGATAATCTTTAGAATAATCAACTTCACAGTTCCATGATTCTATGAGAGATACATATTCCAAATCCAAGTTTGATACACAGATTTACATGAATATGAATCATCTTGAATTTGATCAGTAATCGAATCTTGAAGGTTTGAAATGTTATTCCTGCAATTCCAAATCTGTTTTCAAGAAATAATATACATCAAGTGAAACCGTGCAAAAGAAGAGTTTTTTGAAGAAAACAATACCTGAATCAGTTTGGGGGTCTTACCATAGTTGTGAGATCATAACATAACCGTCAACAAACTTGAAGTGTCTCGACTCTCTGGCAAGTCCTAAAACTTTAAGGATTGTAAAATCGCATTCCAAATATTGAACCAGATCATGCATGGTGTGAGGATGTTTCTTTCACTAATTTGGAAGATATCACTATTAACTAGATGATAGCCATATCTGTCACAAGATTTGATCATATTTTACAACTTCAAAAACCAGATTACTCAAGCCCAAAGATTCTTCTGATTGCAAATCTAGAGATGGAGAATTTCATGAGCAAGTTGATTTAAAGAGATTCTTCATGCAAACAAGATATGATACGGTATAGGAAGGATACTCAATGATATTATTATTATCTCTTTCATCATGGACAACCTCACTACCTTGTGCCAATTGAGAAGTGAGCTCATACGATGAAGAACTTGAAGATCATGGAATGATGTTCATCACATGTAGATGCATCGTAAACAAGAGAGCACAAGGGATAGCGAGACAAAGAGGAATTTTCGGTAAGAGCATTTTATTCGACTGAATTAGATTCCAGATCCAAATATTTCAAATTAAAATTTTCATGAGAAACTGAAAGATTAATTGGTGCACTTGGGCATTCGTCATCACATATATCAACAAAGTTATCATCATCCGAATGGTTCTTTCCCAATACTATGGATCTAAACAAGCTGATTTTATTTGTTTCATTACCGAGATTAACAGATTAAATATCAGCCAAGAATGAGGAGAATCCATTTTCACATAGAGGATTTTGAAAAAGAGAAGAAAGATTGAACGAATCTTCACCTTCCTGATCCTCTACCTGGGTAATGTGACTATTTTGAACCTGATCGTAATTTGGCCTACCACTTTAAAATTAGGAGAGTACGGAAAACTAGTTGATGGGGTAGATTGATCAAGCGAATCACAGTACAAAGAGTCATGACATATATATGATAGAGGATGACAGAAATTGGAATCAGATTCAAGACTATAGTTATGAGTGTTAATACCATCTTCAAGAATAGAAAAATTGGTTTTCACCATAGGCTTCATGAGCCATTTTGAGATTTCCTCTATTGGATTTGAATCATGAAAAGTAGAAGGAGGATGAGAAGATGGATTAGGAATTTGATGTGCAGATTTCCCAACTTTACGATCATCATGAGGAGGCACCTGCATCAGAATTGAAAAAGGAGGATAACAATGAACAAAAGGAATAGCAAGTTCCTCCTCTAATATTAGTGGTGTCTCTTGGTTACAAGAGTTGGGGATGATGAAACATCAGGTACTCTGGATTCACCATGCAAAGAGATAAGAAACAAGTGCTCAATCTCTCGTTTCAAGAAATCCTGATCCATATCTTCTTCATGAAATTCATAACAAAGGTGAAGGAATCGATCAGAAAATTCCTCAACTGATTCATTAGGATTCATTTTTAAGTGATTGATTGTTTTACAAACATCTTGGTATTCATACCTATCAAATGCTTGATGAAGCTCCCCGAGGAAATGATGAAAATAATTGATGGAAGTGGGTGGCAAGGTGTGGCACCATCGATTAACACAACCTTCAAGGGTGAGGAAGAAAAGCACACAAGGAAACTCTTCATCACTGATTTCGTAATATTCACAAAATCTGATAAAATCATAAATGTGCTTTATTATGGATGTTCAATCCTCATCATCAAACTTTAACTGAGACAAGTGATGGAGAGGCTCATCATGGATTAAAAATTAACAAATGAATAAATTGGAGAAACACCTCGGGAGTAAGATTTGAGGATGAGCCATTTTAGATAAGACGTTAAAAACAGACTCAACAGGGATAGCTTATCTTCAGGCCCTCCTTCTAGCACCATTGTTTACGATTGTGGAGATATTTCAAACAAGGGTCTCCTCGATGTGAAGTCCCAATTAGACCTCACACCATTTGGAATAGGAGCCCCATCCAGAGTATTGGCTTGGTTTCCATGTATTCTTATAGATTTTCCTTGGCTCTAACTATCAGCAAGAGAGAGGAGTGAAAATGTGCCTTCAAAAAGCAAGGGGGTGTGCCTGGCGAGTGTTCGGTCGTATGTGTGTCAAAGTTATTTTTAATGCAGAGGGGGAAGAGAAGTGAGCCTCTAAGAGAGAGGTAATAGTACCACCCTAGTAATAGACACACATAAACAAGAAGAATTTGTTCAACATCCAGTGGAATAGTCCACAAAGATGCGATGGTCATTGCAACCAATACAACAAGAAAGATTTGTCTAATATCCAGTGGAATAGTCCACGAGAATGTGACAGCGATAATAACCATTACAACACATTCTCAATATGATAAGTACCAAAATAACCGAAATAGTTCAACTACTTTAGCACAAATGAAAGAAAACATGAATTACAAACATTCACAAAACAATCTTACAAATATTCATAATCCATGCATGAAGAATGTGCTAGCCATAAGGCTTCTGATATTAAGTTAAAGTTCCAAGACACATGTATACAATGAACACCACTAACTCCAATAGTGGAGCATTGGAGCCACTCCTTGCTCCTCAAAAGAACTAGTTGGTCTCTCTAATGCCTTGCAGGAGGAGCCAAGGTGAAAAGTCCTTTGCTCATACAATGAGGGTGTATATATAACCAATGAGGTGATGCTTCACCTTCCTTGTGACTCTTTGACTACCCTCATGATTGTTTGACTTCCTATGACTTTTTGACCTTTACATGACTCTTCATATTCTGAATGTGTCCTTTGGACTTCCACTTTACAATACATTTTGAATAAATAATTACATAATCCACAATAATGATGTTGCATATGATGAATGATGACCGGACATGAAATGAAACTGATGGCATGGATTGCATGATGATGTGGCAGTGCCATGCTATCATTTTGTTTCTTCTTTATTTATGTCTTCAATAAGATATGTATCTAATGCTTCGTATTCATGAGAGATATGATTTGTTCTTCATAGTTACCCTCCAAAGGGTTGTGAATCGAATGGAGTCTTCATGCGGTCTTGATCTTTGGTCTTCTATTGTAATCTAGTGTTCCTTCATTGTTAAAATTGGCAACCAGGGAAAAAATTCATGTGGGTCATCTTATTCATGGCTAATAATATTTTTATTAGATTCCTCTCGTCGAGAGGTGTAGGATTGATATAAAAATCATCCAATTCCGATAAGTATTCATGGAGATATGAATTTATTTTGATTATGGAATTATTATCAAGCCGACCTACAACTCATGTAGGCTCAGAAGCCCAACAGTCGCATCTATTCACCCACCAACGTTGTGTATAAATATAAGAGGACTTTTCCTCATTTATACTCACTCATCTCATCACATCTCT
The DNA here is from genome assembly GCA_031772625.1 of Pinus tabuliformis. Classification (NCBI taxonomy): domain Eukaryota; kingdom Viridiplantae; phylum Streptophyta; class Pinopsida; order Pinales; family Pinaceae; genus Pinus; species Pinus tabuliformis. The sequence goes on from CM062820.1 coordinate 1,676,893,680, forward strand.
CTCTCTACCGCGCAGATATGAGTCTCTTCTCTACTGTGCTGAAATGGGTCTCTCTCTCTCACACATGTGAAGCCGGAAGCTGTTGAATTTGAAGCTGCAACTGCAGAAGTAAAGATTGACTTGCGTGGCCTAGAATATCTCCTCTTTGGAACTACGTTGTAGGTTCATCTGAACCTCCTTTTAAAGCCTCAACGTTTGGTGGTGGAATGAAGTCAATCCGACGAACGGTTTGCAAGATATCGACTGCCCTAGTTTGAAGCCGGAAACTGCTGAAACTGAAGCTGCAACTGCAGATGTAAAGATTGACTTGCATCCCCTAGAAGATCTCCTCATCTGAACTACGCTGTAGGTTCATCTGAACCTCCTCTGGAAGCCGAAACTTTTGGTGGTGGAATGAATTCAATCCGACTGTCGGTTTGTGAGATATGGTCTGCCCTAGTTTGATAATGAAGCCGCTAATGCTGATGCTACTGATCTAGGGTTTGCTACTGCTGATATGAATCAGATTTATTGTACTATTTCTCTCTGCTGAATTATTGAAGATAAAAGAAGATTTTATCAAAGGGTTTCCCCACACATTGTGGGGTTTGTCCCTGGCTAGCCGCCACATCTTGTGTCTCTTGTCTTGGCTTGTTTTCTGTCGATCGTTTAATGTTCTATCTGCACTTTACTTTATGTACATGTGATTGCAAATCGGTGGAATATAATAATTAACATAGAGCACATACCATAACTTAACATGGTATCGGAGCTGAGGTGAAGACAAAGCCCGAGCAAGAGCAAGAGCAATCATTGAAGAGAAGATTGGCAAGGCTATCCTAAAAGAACTATGGGGTCCTCAACACTCTTTCCTGCCGAAGACAAGCTCCGTGAAAAGCTGACTATCACGGATGAAAGATGTCTATCGATCTAACCCTTGAAGATCAAGGAGTGTTGGACCATGTAAGAGTCAATATTGTTGAGCCTTCATCAAATGCATCTGCTACTGCCTGGAACAAATAGAAAAATGGAGAAGTCAAAACAAAGAAGATCATCTGGGACTCTATCGACAAGCGCTTGGTGGCCTACATCTCTGATCTAGACACCTCCAAGGAAATCTACGACATACTGGTGAGTTAATTTAAAGTAAATGATGCAAATCAAGTTTTGTTTCTTAGAATTAAGCTGAGGGAAATCAAGAAGGGTAAAGATGAAAGTATACAAGCATACTTCTTAAGAATCACCGAGATCAAGAACGATCTCCTATCTATTGGGGAAACTATTACTGACAGAGAAATGGCACTCACAACTCTTGAAGGATAACCATCTGAATGGTATGTGTTCAGGACTACTCTTCTGAACTATAATGTAATTCCTGGTTTCGAGGAATTAATGGCTAGATGCATTCAAGAAGAAACAAGGGAAGAAGTGTAAGAAATGCCCATGCCTAAAGGTCCTCCTGCTGCCTTTTCTTTTTCTTGCAAAGAAAAGAAATAATTCCGGACTAAATCAAAAGGAAAGGCTGGACCTAAGGCTAGAAGAAAATGACGATGTTACATTTGCGATAAAGTAAGTCACTATGCAAGGGAGTGCCCTGATAGAAAGGACTCACTCTAGGACGATGATCAAAATCCCTCTGATGGCAATCAAAGGAATGACAAATTCAACAGCAAAGGTAAGAGGAGAGCTGGGAATCAAGGAAGAGGACAAGCATTCAAGAAGGCCAGAAATTCCAGGATGTATTAAACGCACCTGACCTCAAAAAGAACCTAGTGTCCATCTCGGGAACGGAAGACAAAGGCTACAAGGTAACCTTCAGCGATGGAAAGGTATGTATATGGAAAAATAATGTTAAAGATGCCTTTACTCTTGGGTTTAGTGTTGATTCATTATATCAGGTCGATGGAAGTCTGCTAGGTGTCATGTCTTATGACACATCTCTTCAATCCGAACTTTGGCGTTAGAGGTTTTCCCCCCTTCATTATAAAGCTATACTCGGTGTAAGACAAATGGTGATAGGGATGCCCGAATTCTGAATAGAGAATGAAGGTGTATGTCCAGGATGTGCTGAAGGAAAGCTCAAAAGGGGACCATTCCCCTCAAGCCAAAGCAAGACCTCCGATATATTACAATTGGTTCACTCAGGCATACCTGAGGTTGGCATTAAGAGGGAGACTACTACACCACATACTCCTGAGCAGAATGGTGTGGTGGGAAGGAAGAACCGCACGATGATGGAAGCTGTCTGGGCCATGCTACATGATCAAAGAATTCTGATGTTTCTATGGGCTGAAACTACAATCACCGTCGTATATGTACATAATTGATGCCCTCATCAAGCATTGGGTTCCAAGACTCCTAAAGAAAAGTTCACCGCAAGGTGAACAATCTTTCGACTTTGAGGAGCTCTCAAGAAGCCAACACCAGGGCCGAAAGAAAAGGATGATGAATCAATGCCTAATGTAGAAGAACCCATGGATCTGATAGATTCTCATCCACATGAGCCTTCCTCTTCTAGGAAGAGGCCTTCATGGCTTAGGGGGATACTTGATGCTAAAGGACATGCTGCACCCTGAGGAACCTTCCGTCAAAGTAAGAAACTTAATAGGTATCAAGGATACCTGACCATCATGAGCAAGATCATACAAAATGAGCCTTCGTCATTCTCAGATGCCGTCAAGCATAAAGTATGGAAGGATGCTATGACCATAGAATATGAGTCTATTATGGAGAATGATGTCTGGGAAGTAGTTCCCAGACCCTGGACAAGACAATTGTTACTTTAAAATGGCTTTACAAGATAAAGCATGCAGCAGATGGAAGCATGGAAAAGTATAAGGCTCTTTTTGTTGCTCGAGGTTTCTCCCAAAAGGAAGGTATAGACTATGATGAGATATTTGCACCTGTTGCCAGATATACGACCATCCCTCGATCATAGCCCTTGCCGCTTCACAAGGATGGAACCTACATCAGATGGATGTCAAGACTGCGTTCTTGCATGGCTCGATCAAAGAAGAGGTCTACGTGGAGCAACCCGAAGGATTTGAGATTTATGATCGAAAATCTCATGTATGCAGGTTGAAGAAAGCTCTCTATGGGCTGAAGCAAGCACCCCGAGCATGGTATGACAGGATCGATAGCTACTTGATGAAGCTGGGATTCACTAGGAGTGAAGCCGTTCCTAACCTTTACTTTAAGGTTGAAGATGACAAGCCTCTCATACTGGTGTTGTATGTGGATGACCTCTTTCTAACAGGTGCAGACCCTCTCATTCACAAATGTAAGAGGGAGCTGGCCTCTGAATTTGAAATGAAAGACCTAGGACTGATGCACTACTTCCTGGGACTTGAAGTATGGCAGAAGCCAAGGGAAATTTTCCTATCTCAAGGGAAATATGTGGTAAAGATATTGGAAATATTTGGTATGATGGACTGCAAACTTGTGACTACCTCGAGGATCTTAACTTTTAGAAGTTATATGGTAGTGATGTCGGACCAGATTTGGGAAATGTCTCTGAGTTTCATAAACTCATTCGCATTGATTTTCTTGGTGAACCTCCGTCCGAACATATTTTTTGCAGTTAGCATTGTGAGCTCATATTGGTTGAGCCTCACTAGATTGATGCCAGGATCTTCTGAGATGTCTTCAGGACACAATCTCTCATGGATTAAGATACACTGCCGGAGATGTGAGACTACTTGGATATACTGATGTTGATTGGGCAGGCAGTGTGGTGGACCGTAAGAGCACTTCCGGGTGCTGTTTCACCTTGAGATATGCTTCGATATCCTGGATGAGCAGGAAGCAGAAGTCGGTGGCTTTGAGCACCGCCAAAGCAGGATATATTTTTGCTAGCATAACCTCGTGTGAGGTAGTCTGGTTGCGAAAGCTCTTCAGTGAGTTGTTTGGATTTACATTGGATACCACTGTGATTCTCTATAACAACCACAGGTGGGATTCGATTATTGAGGAATCCTGTATTCGTCGATTGCTATAGCAGATAGACATCATCTTGGATATGGTAAGTTGATGAGCAAGGAGGCTCCATCGCATTAAGATGATGTACAGGTTGATACACCTTGTCAAAGCCCCAAGGAAAGATCTAATCTGTGATTTTCCCAAACGACTTGGAGTCGGTAAGAAACCCTTGTACAAGGGTCCTGCATGTTGCATACATTGAGCTCTGGGAGCTCTGAGGGCTTGCGGTTATTACTGGAGCAGCATACGACCACAGGGTGACTCACCCTCCCTGGTGGTGCACACTGGAACAAGATGATTCACTCTCTTGTGGGACAAGATGATTCGCTCTCTTGTGGAACAGGAGATGATTCTCTCTCCTGTGTAGCAGGATGATTAGTTCTCCTGTGAGGCCTGGATTGATGTGTTCTCCAAGGCGATTGTAGCAGGATTGATGTGTTCTCTTGTGAGGCCTGGATTGATGTGTTCTCCATGGAAATTGTAGCAGGATTGATGTGTTCTCCTGTGAGGACAGGATTGATTAGTTCTCCTGTCGAGGCATCCTACCCATGCAGTCTGGGACTCATGGGAAGTACCTCTCATCTGATCAATGAGCAGGGAAATGAAGTTAGGGACCATAGTAGTACCGATGGATGCATCGTTGTAACTACCATACTCCCTACGTTAGGATGACCACCATTGATCTGGGATCAATGATACTGGTCTGGGACCAGTGGCAGGAGTTGTACCATACTATGACGCTGACTTCGGGTCGGTTGAGACTGGTCTGGGATCAGTGGTACATACTCTGAGCCTGACTTTGAGTCAGTGGAGGATGATATTGGTCTGGGACCATTGGAGTTGTACTCACTATGACGCTGACTTTGGGTTGGTTGAGACTGGTCTGGGACCAATGGTACATACTCTGAGACTGACTTTGAGTCAGTATGATACATCCTCAATCATTTCTTCTTCTTCATAATTCGGACAAAAGCAGAGTAGAACAGAACAATGCAAGAGCAGAGCAGAACAGAACAAAACAGTACAGATCAGTGCAGGGCAGAACAAGACAAAGCAGAACAGGCAAAATAGAGTAGAGCAGGGCAAGGGTCAGGCTGTACAAGGCAGTGCATTTGATGGATGAATAGTAATGACTGATAGACAGATTGCAGATGAAGTTCTCCATGGTTGAGAGGGAGTGTTAAAATTGGCAACCAGGGAAAAACTTCATGTGGGTCATCTTATTCATGGCTAATAATATTTTTATTAGATTCCTCTCATCGAGAGGTGTAGGATTGATATAAATATCATCCAATTCCGATAAGTATTCATGGAGATATGAATTTATTTTGATTATGGAATTATTATCAAGCCGACCTACAACTCATGTAGGCTCAGAAGCCCAACAGTCGCATCTATTCACCCACCAACGTTGTGTATAAATATAAGAGGACTTTTCCTCATTTAGACTCACTCATCTCATCACATCTCTCTCTCTCTACTGCGCAGATATGAGTATCTTCTCTCTCTACTGCGCTGAAATGGGTCTCTCTCTCTCACACATGTGAAGCCGGAAGCTGTTGAATTTGAAGCTGCAACTGCAGAAGTAAAGGTTGACTTGCATCGCCTAGAAGATCTCCTCTTTGGAACTGCACTGTAGGTTCATATGAACCTCCTTTGAAAGCCACAACTTTTGGTGGTGGAATGAAGTCAATCCGACGAAAGGTTTGCAAGATATCGACTACCCTAGTTTGAAGCCAGAAACTGCTGAAACTGAAGCTGCAACTACAGAAGTAAAGATTGACTTGCGTGGCCTAAGAAGATCTCCTCATCTGAACTGCGATGTAGGTTCATCTGAACCTCCTCTAGAAGCTGAAACTTTTGGTGGTGGAATGAAGTCAATCCGACTGTCGGTTTGTGAGATATGGTCTGCCCTAGTTTGATAATGAAGCCGCTAATGCTGATGCTACTGATCTAGGGTTTGCTACTGCTGATATGAATCAGATTTATTGTACTATTTCTCTCTGCTGAATTATTGAAGGTAAAAGAAGATTTGATCAAAGGGTTTCCCCACACATTGTGGGGTTTGTCCCTGGCTAGCCGCCACATCTTGTGTCTCTTGTCTTGGCTTGTTTTCTGTCGATCGTTTAATGTTCTATCTGCACTTTACTTTATGTATATGTGATTGCTAATCGGTGGAATATAATAAGAAAAAGAAGTAAATTGTTATAAGCATAGAACATACCATAGCTTAACATTCATCTTCTCATCTGATGATCATCTTATCTTTTAAGCTCCATATGTGTATTATAGCATGTCCTCCTTCTCCATATCCTTCTTCATCATATTTCCATAGCATGATAGAGTTCCTGCATCTGAAATCCAGTCATGAAAATACGACATCAGTCTGATAAAATCCTATCTAAGATGTTGCATGATGATCCACTTACTGAGACGGAACTTGGTGGCAAGTTGAGGGAGAGGTTCAGTGACTGCGCAATTGTGTAGCCCAGGCAGTCAAGGGCTAGGCTTGAGCCTCGAGACTGTGCAATGTGTAGTTCAATATTGGACTAAGAAAAAAATAGTGTGCGGTTGGGAAGCTCATGGAGCAAGGCTGAGGGCTTGAACACTTATTTTTCCCATTGTGCAGTTCTAGAAGACAGAGGAGCCCAAGTTCTTGCCCAATTATGCATTTAAAGAGCTCACGGTTGGTCTTGAGCTCAAAAATTGTGTAATGCGCAGTTGGTGCTAGATGGGATGAGAGATGGATTGCGCAATTCTGGGGTCCAAGGTCTGGCTTGAGCACTTGAACTACCCAGTGCATAGTCCTGGGAGGCAGGAACTGCTCATTGCATAGTGCCAAAGGACAAGGTTGCAACTTGAGGGTTGGAACTGTGAAATGCATAGTTGAGGAAGGTTGGATGAGGGTAGGTTGCAAGGAAGTTTCCAAAAACTGGCTAAGTGTGGAATTAACAACATATTTCCCTCAATGCAACAAATTTTTGACAAGTGTGACACTAAAGATACACTTTGCAACGACCATGATGACACGTGTATGACAATGGTTAAAACTCTGGAAATGAGTGCAACATGTGTTTACATGGTAATATCAACTCATTTTAATGAATATAAACCATTGAAACAACCAAAATGAGCTTATACACGTTGTGTGACAACTAACATGCGTAAAGACAACAATTACTATATGAAGAGAAAAGGGAGAGAAACACTTGTGACATGCAAATAATATTGAAAGTGACACATTCCATAGTGAATCTAACATAAAAACGACACTAATTAAAGTGAAAAAAAGAAAGATCGACAATCGTAAGCATGAAAACGACACTCGTGAAAATGAATGTGCGCAAAAGCGACAATTTGAAAAAAAACACCAAAATAGAAGTACAAACGCAAACAAAAGTGAGGGATTGTCAATAACAATGTGCACTAACTGTTGACATGGGTTGAACATTACACAAACATTGTCTTTACAGAATGTTCTTATGCTTGTTTAAGCTTGCATGGAAGAATGTGTTCATGAACTCGCTGCAAACTGAGCATGCGTGAGCAAGTGACGTTGATCAATCAAGAAGTGACCATGAAATGACCGATCACAAGATCCACAATAGGCTCCAAAATCCAAGTATAGGAAAAATCTTGGAGGGTGTTTGTCACAGCGACAATAGGTTGATAATTTAAGTTGGTGGCCTTGGGAATTGTAGCATTCTTGTTGCAATGTTGGGTCTCATCACTTTTTGGCGTCATTTCCAGGGAGGGTTTCAAAGAAAGCACTCTCTTATTCTTGGAATGGTTCCTTCTTTGTTTTTTGCATTCATATTTTCTGCAAAAACAAAAAATTACATTACGGATATTTCATTACATTGCATTAGAATTTTCATTCAAAAAAATTTATAAAAAAAATATATATATTTCCTCAATACCACAAAACCCCCACTTGATCATGTGCAGATAGAAGAAGAATGTGTGGTGGAGAAGTTAGAACGAGACATGGATGAGCTCTATTTTTTCAACCCATCTTAATAAGGGTTCTATCATCCCCAACCTTTTCAACCATATCAAGGGTCTTATTCGATTTCTTATTTTCACCCATATCATCACCCATGGGGTGATCCATATTTTCCTCCATGTCCATTGCCTTATCCTCCCCAATATTTCATTCCTCCTTTTCATCCATATCAACACCAACCTCCTTAATGGGGTGATCCATATTTCCCTCAACATCCTCAATATCCTCCATACCAAACTCAATGCTACCCATCCCATCCACCTCCACCACAACCACATCCTCAACCACAACCATTTTAGAGACCTGATCCCACTCAACTACTTGTACAACCATTTCCAATACCCAACAATAAAAGGTCTCAACCCCCTTACAATGCTGAGATGAAAAATATCCAAAAAGATCCTCTTGATCTAAATAATATTCATCTAGATCAAGAAGAGTATTCCAAAAATAATATTCCTCTACTATCATTAAATAAAAACATCAAGAAGAATAATATCCATAGGAGAACAAAGAGTTATGGACCATCTTTGATGGAGAGCGGTCATTGGAGCCTAAGATTGAAGAATTTCTACTATGCTTATCATCAAAACCTTTATGTGTTCAAGGAACTAATCAGAAAAAAGTAGAATAATTGAATTTCATGGAATAATAAGGCATACAAAATTATCCAAATGAGCAAGTGATCCAAAGGCATCACAGCTATATTGAACTTTGGTTCCTAGAAATCACTAAGCAAGATCACCTCTCTTCAACAGTGTTTGGCATCATCAAACTCAAAGCAGTTGGTCTCTCATATTCAGGTACATGTCAAAGCATATTTTTCACGCCTACACCTAATTTTATCTATCATCTTGTTATGCACATGGATCCATTGGAAGTATTCCTATACTTGAAAGAGATTTTATTTTTTTCAAGTACAGTAGATAGGAATAGAGGAATAACAAAATAAGAGCAAAAGAGAAAAAGAGAAAAACAATTATTAGGTGAAAACTCCTTTGAGGTGACTGAGATTGTCTCACTGATTGAAAACTTACATGAGGTGGTCAACGGGTTGAAAAAAAAAAAAAAAAAAGATCCTAGGTGAAAACCTCTTATGATGCTCCTAGGAAAACCTACCAGGTGAAAACCTCATTGAGGTAGCTAGTAGGCCTAGGAAAAAAGAAAAAATGAAAAGAAAAAAAGATGACTTTTTTCCCTAGGTATCTCTCTTTGATGAATTTAGGTTCTCTCCAACCTTTGCAAGCAACAAGAACAAGTTAGCACCAGAAGAAAAAACTAATCAAAAATGTAGTGAAAGGAAGTCAAACTTCGGCTTTCACCTCCTTTTCCCAAATGCTCCAACGGGACTAAGGCCATGTCAATACATCACCCTCATCCCTTTCCAACATTCACCCATGATTCCCATACCTTTCCCATTCATTTTCCTCATTTTCCTATAGTTATTATTGGAAAGTTTTGTGTTGCTACATGATTGAAACAAACACAAGGAAGAAAAAAAATTTACCATATCTCGAAAAATGTGCATCCGTTGGCTGATTTTTTTCATGGGGAGAGGCACATGGATGATGGTAAAATGTTCAATAAAATTTAGCAAATTCCAGTGCATATTTTTTGAAAAATTGACCTCCATCACCTACATACATTTTTTATTTTTCTCAAGATTCGTGCATCCATTGGCCAATATTTTTCATGGGTAGATGCATAAGAATTATGGAAACATGCTCAAAAAAAATTAGGTGAATCCAATCTACCGTTTGAGAGATATGGATTAAACAATTTTTCTACAAGATTATCCAGATTTGCTACAAGATTGAGATCAGCCTAGGGAAAGGGGTCAAAACTCATGTTTTCCTTGGGGAAATGACAGAAGAGGTGAATCCAATCTATCGTTTGAGAGATATGGATTAAAAAAAAAAATCTACAAGATTATCCAAATTTGATACAAGATTTATATCAGCCTAGGGAAAGGGTTCAAAACTCATGTTTTCCTTGGGGAAATGACAGAAGAGGTTCACCACACCTACTTCACCTCTCATCCACACCATTTAACCACTTTCTCTTCCAAAACTCCACATTTGTTCATAAAAAGACCTATCTTCACCCCTTCTTCACAAGTTTTCACCACCATCAAAGTTTTCAATCCATGTCCATCGGCTCATCATGAATTATCCAAGTTACTAAGTGCATTTCATGAATTTAGTTATGCTTTTGGAAGGGGTTGTGTGATAGATACAATAAATACACCAATCTTGTAGCAACTTGCACAAACCTACAGAACCAAAAGAAAAGAACTTTTACATCTCCAAAATGAAGATCTATCCATCCTTAAGCATCAAGAGGCCATACTTGATATATAAGGAAGCCATGTCATCCTTGAGAGGTAGTTTCAAGGTCACTACCCACTCCAACAACAGCAGATCAAACACTGGAAGAACCTGCATAAAAAAATACTTCATCAGTCAAACACCTATTAGAGAATATCTATAAAAATATTTTGTTCAAAGGAAGGACCAATGCATGAAACAACTAACATAAAATATAGCACCTCCAGGGACCAACAGATCACCCACCAATTCTGAAGCAACATGTAGACATCAAGGCAAATATAAACCATCAGGTAGGCACAGGTATGCATTGTTCTTCACCTCTCCTCTTGAGTGTGTGTCCTTTCTTCCCGCATTTCCAGCACACTCTCCCCGATCTAAACTTGGATCTGCCTTTCTTTGACTTACTGCGATATCTTGGGCTCTTTCCATTTTTCTTCCCCTAGTCTCTGCAGTCAAAGCATTTCCTAATGTCTCACGAGAGCTTTTTCGTTGCATTTCCTCGCTAAGGATTGCACCGAAAACATCATTAAACTTTAAAGTACTAGATCCACATATAGATTTACTAATGGCCATAACTAAACCATTCCAACTTTCTGGAAATCTGACAGTAGAAGTTATGTTTAATTTAGTTTTTTTTCTCTAGAAGGAAACCCCTCACTATATATGAGGGAATTGTATTATGGCTAGGTAGATGTGTATTCTGCGCTAGAAAAAGAGAGGATATTGTATGAGAGCGAAGAGGGAATTATAGTGGAACTATTGTAGGTTGTATCTCTTCATTTTGTTGGATAATATAAAAGGAAGGAGTGGTTGTTTCTCTGTGGACGTAGCCCAAATTGGGTGAACCACGTATATCTGTGTCTCTCTTGTTTTATGTGTTTTTTCTGTGTTTAAATTTTTGCAATATTTTATCTGTTCCATTTCCCTGTAATATATAATTTTCTAACACTACCCACTCCAACAGAAGCAGATCAAACACTAGAAGAACCTACATTAAAAAAAAAAATAAATAAATATATAAAAAAAATATATATATATATATAGAGAGAGAGAGAGAGAGAGAGAGAGATTTCATCAATCAAACACGTATTAGTGAATATCTATAGAGATATTTTGTTTAGAGGAAGTACCAACGCATGAAACAACTAGCCTGAAAGATAGCACCTCCAGAGACCAACAAATCACCCACCATTTTTGAAGCAACATGTAGACATCAAGGAAATTTATAGACGATCAGGCAGGCACAGGTATGCATTGTTCTTCACCTCTCCTCTTGAGTGTATTATGGTTAAAATTTTATTTTCAATGCACACGAGAGAATGTTTTATAGGTTGAAGGTGGCCAACAGACTTAGACATCCTCAAATAGTTAAAGTGAAGTTAACTCACTCATCCATGCAACGTGGGAAAAATAAAAAACATGAGAGGGTGATAATTACGAGAAGTGGGGCCAATAGTCTATAAGAGGAAATATGTAGGTGGCAGGTGGGGGCCAGCTCACACAGCACATTGAGCCCACTACCACAAGAGGAATAAAAGGACAAGCTCAAATATCATTTGTATCGAGAATACATTCAAAAAATGGTAAGAGTGGCCCACTAAGGCATCAAGAGTGGAGCTAGATATGATCAAGGGTTCCCTAGGGTGACACAGAGAAGCTACAAGGTCGAATAGAAGGTCATATAGGATTGGAAGCAACTGCTACAGGGTTATAGTCTCTTGCTACATGATTGTAAACAGTGCTACAGGATTGGACCAAGAGGTGAAAGAAGGTTCAAATTAGTGATAATTTTCATCAAAACCCCCACGGCCACAGGGAATCTATTGGGGAAGGGTAAGTAGCTCCTTTTCCTCATCTCCCATGAACAAAAGGTGATATAATTTTATTAAAATTCTACCTATACAGACATCCTGTGGCACACCCTTGCAAATTTTATTTTTCTTAAAACCTTTCTTTTCATATGAGGGAATCAAGGTGGTAGTAGATTTAATTTGTTTTTAAATTGGCATGTAATTATTTTCCCTCTGGATAGAAGCACCAACCCTCTCACATTTATCTTGAAACCCTAAGATGCTCAAAACACAACAATCTACAGAAAATTATTTGAGGAAACTTGAGGAAGCAACAGTAGGAAACATGGGAGGGGTTTTCAAATCTAAGGGAAAGCATCCTTGGACATACAAAAAGAGGGCCAGCCAATAGGGAAATTAGAGCCAAGCAGTTACAAGCAAAAATTGCCCAGCTATAGGATTAGAAAAGACTACTATAGGATTGAGACATTATGCCACAAGATACTCAATGTTTCTACAGGATTGCATCTAAGGGAATTTTGAGGGTTCCATAGGAGGCCAAATGGTAGAAAAAGATAGCAAGAGCTTGGGAAAGGATTTGGAAGGCCTTTCCAAGCCTAGAACCCTTCAAGCTTCCATCTTTCACAAGGGAAAAGGAAGAATAATGGTCTCTAGAAAAAAGTATGATTTTTGTATGCATTGTCAGTTTAGAAGAATGAGTGAAAATGGAATAAGGGTGTCAAGGGATAAGGTGTGAATGAAATGGAGATGATGCCACTTTTCCCTACAAGCCAAAAGTTTTCACCTGTAAGAGACAAATTAAGTTTATGTGCTTGAAAAGACTGCTAAATGTTGGGTTGTGTTATATTCTTTCCACAACTAACCTACGTAGTGAACCGGGGGGTTAGAGGGGGAGCGGAGCCCCCCCTTCGTTGCATTTATTGTGCAGCAAGAGGGTCATAGGGGTTTGAGGGGGGCAACTAGCCCCCCTCTATGGGGTCCGGGGCAATGCCCCGGGGAAAAAAATTTGGACCCTATATTAGGTTGGGCGAACCTACCTATGGTTTTTGATCCATGGTTTTGAATGCGATGGTTTTCGGTCCATGGTATTGGATGCTTTGGCATGTATAAATATGTATTGTAACATTGAAAGGAATATATAATGAAAAATCAAGTTGGTAGTCCCGGTTTTGGGATCCAGGGGAAAATCTCTATGTATATCTATTTTATGTTTTATTCCCTCGCATTGTTTATTTTATGTGTTTTAGAATTTGTATGCAGGTAATTTCTATACAGGTTTAAAACCTACATTTGGTATCAAAGCAGATTTATCTTCAATGGGACGCCTTTGTAATTGAGGGGTTTCGCTAGGGCCTGTGGTAGACCCTGTTCAGTGGGAGATCTGCGAGATCGATTCTGGTGGTAAAATAAGATGGCGAGCAATGGAAAGATAGAGATCGAGAAATTTAATGGTCAGAGTTTTGATTTGTGGAAACTCAATATGGAGGATCTGTTGGTGGATAAAGATCAGTGGATCGCAGTAGATCCGGGTACTAAACCAACGGGAGTGTCCAATGAAGAATGGACGAAGTTGGATCGGAAGGCAAAAAGCACAATACGATTGTGTGTCTCAGATTCAGTATTGCTGAATGTATCAGGGGAAGCTACGACGAAGGCTTTGTGGGACAAGGTAGGGACTTTGTACCAATCTAAGTCTCTAGTGAATGAACTGTTCTTACGGAAAAAGTTGTATAACCTGAGGATGAAATATGGAGACTCAATGACAGAGCATCTGAACACATTTAATATTGTGGTAAGTCAGTTAGCATCTTTTGATATGAAAATTTAAGATGAAGATAAGTGCATCAGTTTGTTGTGTTCTCTACCAAATTCATGGGATAGTCTGGTTATTGCAACAGGTAGCAATGCAACTGCCTTGCAGTTTGATGAAATAGTCTCAGCCTTGCTGACAGAGGAGATGAGACGGAAAAATATGGAGAGCCAGAATGGTGATGCCTTGTCTGTACGAGGACGGTCCCAGAACAGAAACAAAAATAAGTCATCGAGTGGGAGATCTAAATCTAGAGGGGGATCTAAATCTCCAGGAAAACCTGTAAAGATGGTGTGCTGGAAATGTGGAAAGGAAGGGCACTTCAAAAGGGACTGTAAATCTAAAGCTCCTAATAAAGGAAAGGGATCTGATGATGCTCCTTCTGTAGAGGCGAAAACCACCTCAGATGAAGGTGGGGATGTGTATTTGGCTTCTTCAAGTACACATGTAGATCATGAAGCATGGTTGATTGACTCAGGTGCATCCTGTCACTTCACTTCCCATAGAGAGTGGTTCTGCGAGTATGAGAAATACGATGGTGGTGATGTCTTCTTGGGGGATGATAGGAAGGCTAGAATCATTGGTCGCGGAAAAGTAAAGTTGAAGTTGCAAGGTGGAAGGGTTAGAACACTTCCAGGTGTTCTACATATTCCTGCATTGGCTAGAAATATGATTTCTGTAAGCAAGCTGGATGATGCAGATGTAAAGACAGTGTTCGAGAAAGATACCTGCAAGATGGTTCGGGGGGCAGTGGTATTGATGCGGGGAGTTTGGATTGGAACTCTGTACAAGCTGCAAGGTAGCACTGTTGTTGATGGGTGCAATAGTTTTGTGGTTCTTGAAAGTGGAGCTAAAAATCTAGTGGTCTCTAGAGAGAAGACCATGTTGTTGCATCAAAAGCTTGGACATATTGGAGAGAAGGGCCTTCGATTACTTTGTGGTAAAGGTATGGTAGAAGGTATGAGTAATAGCTCTCTGGATTTTTATTTCTGTGAAAATTGTGTATACGGGAAGCAGAATCGTGTGAGTTTCCCCTCTAGTGGTAAGAGGTTGAAACAGATATTAGAGCTTGTGCACAATGATGTGTTTGGACCTGTGAAGGTTCCATCACTGGGTAAGTCTGTGTACTATGTATCATTTATAGATGACTTCTCAAGGAATACATGGATATATTTCCTTAAGAAGAAATCTGAAGTCTTTGACAGGGTTAAAGAATTTAAGGCTCTGGTGGAAAACCAGACATAGAAGAAGATAAAGGTGTTGAGGACAAATAACGGTGGAGAGTTTTGCAGCAAGGTATTTGAAGAATTCTGTAAGAAGTGTGGTATAGCATGGCAGAAGACTACTCCATATACACCTCAGCAAAATGGAGTTGCAGAAAGGATGAACAAGGCGTTGATGAAAAGGGCAAAAAGCATGCTCAGTGGTGCCAGATTAGGACAGGAATTCTGGGCAGAGGCGGTGGAGACAGCATGTTACCTGGTCAACAGATCACCTTCATCAGCGTTGGAGGATAAGACTCCACAAGAGGTATGGACTAGTAAGAAACCCGCTCTTTCACATCTGAGGGCATTTGGATTTGATGCATATGTACATGTTCCAAAGGAGAAACGAACCAAGTTGGATAGTAAATCTGAAAAGTGCATATTTATTGGGTATAAGGATGGTTTAAAGGGTCATAAGCTTTGGAACCCAACAACAAGGAAGGTTGTGTTCAGCCGAAATGTGGTGTTCAGAGAGGTGAAAGATGTTATTAAACATGAATTCCAACCAAAGGAACCTGAGAAGATAGAGTTTGAGCTACAGGAGGAAGAATCAAACTCTACAGCAGAGGAGGAATCAGAAGATGAAGAACCACAAACTCCGGGTGTAAGAAGATCAGTTCGAGAAAGAAGGCAGGCAGAAAGGTATAATTCATCTACTTTCTATTCAAATTTTGCTTTATCTATTACTGATGATGATCCCAGAACTGTGAAGGAAGCAGTAGATTCAGAGGATGGAAAACTCTAGAAAGAGGCCATGGTTGATGAAATGGAATTTTTGCACAAAAATGAGGCTTGCGATCTGGCGGAGTTGCCGGCTGGACGAAAACCCATTGGAAGCAAATGGGTGTTCAAGAATAAGACAAATGCAAAAGGAAAGATGGAGAAATACAAAGCTCGGTTGGTAGCAAAAGGTTATTCCCAGGTGCCAGTAATTGATTTTGGTGATATTTTTTCTCCTGTTGCCAAGGTAACTTCTATTAGGTTAATTTTATCTGTTGTTGTTGCTTTTGATTTTGAGGTAGAATAGATGGATGTGAAGACAACATTTCTTCACAGGGATCTGGAAGAGGAGATCTACATGAAGCAACCTGAAGTCTTTGCGGTGAATGGTAAGAAAGAACTAGTATGCAAGTTAAAGAAGTCTCTGTATGGGTTAAAACAGTCACCAAGGATGTGGTATCAAAAATTTGATACATTTATACGGGGACTTGGCTTCACCAGAAGCAAAGCAGATCACTGTGTGTATTTTATATTAATTGGTGACCATGTTATTTTTTTGTCTGGTATGTGGATGATATGTTGCTGGTTTGAAATGACAAAGAAATTATCCAGGATTTGAAGACCCAATTGTCCTCCAAATTCGACATGAAAGATCTTGGTGCTGCAAACTATATTTTGGGCATGGAAATTAAAAGAGATCAGGCAAAGAGGAATCTCTAGTTAAACTAGAAGAAGTATGTCGAGACAATAGTGTAGAGGTTTAATATGCAGGATAGTAAACTGGTGAAGTTTCTTATTCCTGTAGGTGTAAAGTTATCTGCTGAACAGTGTCCTAAGAGACAAGAAGAGGAAGAGGATATGTCCCGTGTTCCATATGCAAGTGCAGTCGGTAGCCTGATGTATGCAATGGTTTGTACTAGACCAGACATTGCACATGCAATGGGAGTATTGAGCAGGTTTATGTCAAAACCATAGAAGGAGCATTGGACAGCAGTGAAGCGGTTTTCAGGTATTTGCATGGCACTAGTGATTATGGTTTGTGCTACCAAGGAAGACCAGGATTGGACAGAGTTTGGATATCCATGGCTTTGTTGATGCAGACTAGGCTAGAGATTTGGATCAGAGAAGATCTACAAGTGGGTATGTGTTTAACCTATTTGGAGGTGCAGTCAGTTGGATGAATAAGAAACAATCTGTTGTGGCACTATCAACTACAGAGGCATAATACATGGCAGCCACTCATGCAAGCAAGGAAGCAGTTTGGTTGTAGAGATTGTGTTCAAGTATGGGGTTAGTACAGCGAGCTATACAGATAGACTGTGACAGCCAAAGTGCAATTTTCTTGGCAAAGAACCCTTCTTATCATTCAAAGACAAAGCACATTGATGTTTAGTATCACTTTGTGAGGGATATGATAGAAGACAAAAAGGTGTTGCTGGTAAAGGTGGACACTTTGAAGAATATTGCAGATGCATTGACAAAATCTGTGAGCTCTAAGAAGTTCTCCTGGTGTAGAGAAGGAATGGGCATTTCAGGGCTGGAAAAATGACTAAACTCTCCTATGGCCCCATGTGGAAAGAAAACAACAAGTGGGAGAATGTTGGGTTGTGTTATATTCTTTCCAATTAGGTTGGGCAAACCTACCTATGGTTTTCAGTCCATGGTATTGGATGCTTTGGCATGTATAAATATGTGTTGTAACATTGAAAGGAATATATAATGAAAAATCAAGCTGGTAGTCCCAGTTTTAGGATCTAGGGGAAAATCTTTGTGTATATCCGTTTTATGTGTTATTCTCTCGCATTGTTTATTTTATGTTTTTTAGAATTCATATGCAGGTAATTTATGTACAGGGTTAAAACCTACATAAGGCCTTTCCAAGCCTAGAAACCTTCAAGCTTCCATCTTTCACATGAGGGAAAAGGAAGAATAATGGTCTCTAGAAAAAAGTATGATTTTTGTATGCATTGTTAGTTTAGAAGATTGATGAAATTGGAATAAGGGTGTCAAGGGATAAGGTGTGAATGAAAGGGAGATGATGCCACTTTTCCCTACAAGCCAAAAGTGTTCACCTGTAAGAGAAAAATTAAGTTCATGTGCTTGAAAAGACTGCTAAAAAAATGCATGAAAAGAAAACTATATTTGTGTGTTTGTCCTTGCAGAACCTACAACCAAGTTTCTTAAGAGAAAGGACTAATGAATGTACAAGAGCAAGGCCACCAGGGCCATAAATGAGGAACAATTAGGTCACTAAGTTTCTCAAAGGATGAGCAAGACTTTTAGTGGGGGATATGATGGGCCTCCAAATTAGATACAAATTAAAGCCCATCTGACCATTCTTCAGCACATTAAAACTCTCTTTTTGCATTGGATGAAATATTTTTAACTTTAATATGTTCATTAGGAAGGCTTAAAGATAATTGCATATTATGTGTCTAATATTATTTATTTTTGTAGAATATTGTGAGAATGTTAGGCAGATTATGAAGATTTGGAGGATGAGATAATATACTAACTTACTCGTTGCTACATGATGGACTAAGATTGGATAATAAATGAACAAGATATTATGAAATTATTGAACAGATTGTGGAGCTTTAGTGATTGATAAAATTTAGGAATGTGCTCCTTATCATTTAATGAAGATTCCTATTGTTCGGAACTAGATCCACTTTTTGAGTAATTTTTGAGGGGGAAGTTACCTCCTTTCAAGGAGGATTCTTCCCCATATATTTTTATAAGTTCCAATTTGAATTTCCTCTAGGGGCATGTATTTCTTAGTCTTATGGTGGAGAAAAAATGTTATTTAGCAGTTCTACTTCATTTCTAGCAGGAATGTACTTGGATTGATTCAAATAATGAAGTTTGGTGTCATTTTTAGCTTCTAAAGATTGGTTTGCTTCATAATAATATGAGTGTCCTTGGGATTGGCCATCCCAAGAGCCTCAAATATTTACTATATAATTGTTTTATCTTCTTTGAATGTTTTCACTTGCATCTTCTTAATTCTTGTTTTTCCTATTTTTGCACTGAATATTCATGTTTCATTTGTTGTAGGTTAAATTGGTTAAATGATTAAAATATGTGATTTTTCACGTCATTTATACAGTTACAAGTATGGCTCATCTTCATATCATCTTTTCAAATTCGTATTCAACATTGAGCTACTTGGACTTGTTTACTAGTTCACAATTCTAGAATTTATGGAAGTACCTTGTAGAAAAATAGTAGTAATTTTCTGCTTATATTTAGCACATGTTAATGAGCTTATTTCAAGTTGATTCCACTTGGATTGAAGCTTAAAAACATCCAAATTAATTTTAAAAAAATACCCCACAACGTTTTCACTTGATTAGCCTAGGCATATGGCACTTAGATCAGCTTACTAGTTCATTGCTCTGAAATTTCTAGTTTCTAGTAGTAATTTTCCACTATTTTTTAGCACATGTTAAGGAGGCTCTTTCAATTTTATTCCACTTAGATTGAGTCCTAAAAAATTACAATTAATAAAAAAAAATCCCATAGCATTTTCACTTGATCAAGTTAGTCATTTGATAGGTTAACTACCTCACTAATTCTTGAAATATTGATTTTTATAGTAATTTTCTGCTATTTTTTAGCACATTTCAACAAGGGTATTTTGAGTGATTCCACTTGGGATGGAGTCCTAGGACATGATATTTAATAATAATAATAATAATAATAAATTAGCATCTCATTTTAATTTTTTATTTTAGGCATTCAGAAAGTTAACTCGAGAAATAAAATTTTTGTAGCAATTTGTTTTCGAGATCTTCCTTGCCCAAATTCACTCCAATTCAAAGTAGAAGTTTATTTATAGCCTATGAATGCTCTAATACCACTTTGGTTGAGATGATTATTTGTTAGGTCATGTTACAGGGAAAAGTGTCTACTCAGAACTGCTTATCCCACTAAGGTGTGATAGCTGCCTTAGAAACAAACAGAGTAAAGCTACTTTAGTTTTTCCTTTATAAAGTATAGATAGAGAGGAACAAAGAAGACCAACCTCTGTCTTGCGCTAATCTCCTGGTTTGATTCCTCTATTCCTTGATAGTCTTTCGCTACTTGTTCTCTTGCACACCCAGCTTCACAGAGTACCTGTAAGATCACAGTAGCATAGCACTATACAAAGACATGGATCTATAATCAAAAACAATCTAGGATCAGATGTAAATTGACCATACAAATGCAGCAAACATAAATGACACAAGAGTATGGAGGAAAACTTGAATAGATTTTATTGATAAACAAGAAAAATCCAAGAGGAGTTACAACCAGTTGTTCTGACCCAGCATCAACCTCTCAGCAAGGAAGCCCCTCTTCACCTCATACAAAGCTTAGATCACCCAACAATCTGATATTTGTCTCAAGAAACCAACAGCAATTCCTTACAATATGCGAAATTCCAGCCTCTGGATCTCTGGGATGAGGGATCCATATATAGATATCTGTAATGGAGATGAGTCAACTTATGATTTGATTAGTGTCTTCTCTCTGATATTTCTTGCTTCCACTTGGAGATTGATGATATCTTACTCATCCTTGGTCGAATTCAGAGAGGCAAGTGTCACAGGAGAAGTTTCTAGAAGCTTCCATTGCCTCTCCACCTCGCGGAATGACACTACCATTTGTCATTTCTCGCCCATCGCACCCCATAGAAGGGCTTTTGAAATGCAACGCACCCTCACAGTGTACTTAGGGGAGATGCAACGCACTTGGCCTGTGGAGCAGCTGAAATGATCCTGTTTTGACCAATTCTGAGCAGTTTTTCATGGAGAACTTCTGGGAAAAGCTGTAATCAGTTGACCTTGTTCCTTTAGGGGTTAGAACAACACTTTTAGGGACTTAGGAGCCCTTGGTTTATAGACATTTCATGCTTGGGGTTGTAGTGCCCAAAAATGTCTATAACAGTTGCCCCCTAAAGCATGAGGTCGTTAATCTTTTGATGTCGGGTGAAATGCTTTATTATGAGGATCCGAAGTTCTTTCAAGCTGGGAGGAGACCTGTAATAAGATACAATACAATACATTATCTTCATAATATTTTCATGATCTAGCTGAGGCGGGCATTCCCATGCTTAGCTTTATAAATTCATTTTCATGTACATAGGACAGACAATCATCTGAGTGTAGACTGATGATTCTGATAGAACCATCATCCCTTTGATTGGATGATTATCTGTGCAGCAATGATGTACATTTGATGTCTTTATTTTCCTGAATATATATCGCAGCCCAGATGGATGAAACTAGATCCGGGTGTTGTAGGGAAAAGTATCCGACTCGGATGACCCTATCCCACTCTAAGGGTGATAGTACCTTAGCAACAACTGTAAAGCAAACTACTTAAGGTTTACTTCTTTATGAAAGCAAAAGAGAGTGGAGAAATGCACTAACCGTTGCCTTGCGCTTAATGTCGAATCCAAACTCTTCTCTTTGGCCGCTTGCTCCTAGCTCCTTGCTCTTTTGCTGGCCCAGCTACAATGAGATCCTGCAAAATGACAAAGAAGGAAACTACAAGAGGCATGCAATCATAACTGGTTCAAGGATTAGTGTAAACCAAACATGCAATTATCACAATATATTATTGAAACAAGAGCACATAGAAGAACCTCAATAGCTTTTATTAATGAAGAAGTAAAGGTTCTGAGAGTATTACAACCATTGAAGGCTCCAATCCAGCAACACCTCCCAGCAGAAAGAATTTCTCCTCTTCACCTCTCTCAAACAATCACCCAATAGCTCTATAATGAAACCAACAGCATATCATTACTTTGCACCAAATTCCAACCCCCTGAGCTCATAGGAGAGAGCTCAATATATAGATGAATTGAGAAAGGATGAGTCAGCTTGCAACTGATGTGTAGCTGCCTTGTGTCCTTTCTCTCTTCAGTTAATCTTTAGTTGATCTTCAGTTCTTGAGTCCACTTGGAGAACCTTGCTTTCACTTGGAGAAACAGAGCCTCTGACTCATCACAAGGCGAAATACCTGATCCAAGTGTCATTTTTGGAAGATTCCAGAGCAATGACTCAGTGTGCCACTTGTCCCATCTCGCTCAGCGCAGGTGGCCTTTGTCCCACTTGCTTTGCAACGCAGGTACACCATGGAGCAACTGAGTTTCAGCGCAGAAACCTAGTGGAGCACCTGCTTTGATTTCAGGATTGCTTGTTTTTGAGTGTTTTCAGGTGGAGAACTGATCTGAGAGCTGTTGGTTTGCTGACCTTGTTCCTCTAGGGGTAGGAACATCATGTTTAGGGAACTTTGGATCCCTTGGATTATTGACAATTCATGCTTGTTGCTGTAAGGCACAAAATTGTCTATAACAGATGCCCCCTAAAGTATGAGGTCGTTTATCGGGTGAAATGCTTTATTGAGAGGATCCGAAGTTCATTCAATCTGCTGAGAAGTGTCCAGTAATAAGATACAATACAATACATTATTTTTCATACATTTTCATGATCTAGCTGAGGCGGGCATTCCCATGCTCAGCTTTATAAATACATTTTGGTACATAGAACAGACGATCGTCTGATTGTAGACCGATAATTCTCTGCTGAAATTATCATCCTTTGAGAAGGATGATCATCTGCTGTAATGATGTACATATCAAATGTCTTTATGTCCTGAATATATATCGCAGCCCGGATGGATGAAACTAGATCCGGGGTCTTCAATCTCTTCCGATCTTCACTCGATGTACAAGTCGATTCATGTGAGAATGTTTTGAAGTCGAACATGGAAAGACATCGCTTGATTACCAGTCAATGATGTAAACCGTTAACAAGCGCGAGAGGAATCACCGATAAGGATGATGACCCTCAAGGTACGGCAGTACAATTCACATGGTGGGAATAAAGGACTTGGCGTCGACCACCATGCAAAATCTTCTGGTCGAAGGTCATTGATGTATACCTGTCGCCGGAAGTGAGAAACTTGCCATTGAGGCATGCAAGCTTCAAAGTACTGAAGGGGGTGTTCCTAGATCGACTCCTTGGATAATGAGCTGATGTCGACAAGGAGCGATCCGTCAAAGGAGGGCCTTAATGAATCCCACATCAGTGACACGGAACGGAGCTAGTGATTGTGATGAGGTGAAAACAAACTGTGATGTATGATTCAGGGTGGCGGTCATGAAATGGATGAAGGACAATGTATGGCAGTGGATGGGACACGGTTGACTCTTTGCAGAACCACATCTCTTGAACATATAACGACACTGATGTGATGGATTGGTAGCATTACCCCAATTGTGGATGGTGTGGCGAGGACCATGGTTATGAGACCGGTGAATGAAACAACCCAACCCGATGTGATACGGAGGACAAAGTGTCATGTTCAAGAGCGACTTGCTACCATTAATGCTGTGAGGTTCTCCCAATTTTTCCCCAGTCATTGCTGACCAGTACCTCTTTATTTTTGTCAAGCTTGAGGAGGATAACATATGCTTGTTCTATAACCTGCCCTTCGGGCAAGCCCATCGCTATGTTTTAACGAGCCTAGCGATAGGGAAACTCGTTCTCGTCTAAAGACAAGTTTGTCGCTATTTAATCATTTTAACGAGTCTAACGACAAGGAAAACTCGGTCCTTTTCATTTTTAGAGAGTCTGAAAAGGTACGGAAAGTTAACTCCAAAATTCCTTTTTCGTCATCTAATCCCTTAAGTCCAAAAAAGTATAAAACAATACAAAAGGGACGAATTTTCGATTTCTTTAACGAGCCGAACAAAACAAGCGCTCGGTCTTTTTGTGCAATAATCCCTCAGGTCCAAAAAGATTAAAATCTAGAGGAGGGATAGCTCTTCCGGTCTTTTTAACGAGCTGGAAGGCCAAAACTCGGCAAACTTTTCATATTTTACGAGTCAGTGAAAAGAGCTCAAAGAAGACTCGTCTTTTGAGGAACGAGTGATAAACAGGGATAGCAGCAGATTCCAGGTACAGGTTGGAATTTTCCAATCACGGCAGTGTCACGAGGATGGCTAAGTGAAATCACTCTTCGCAGCTGTTCCTCAAAATGGGTAAACAAACATATGGAGATGAACGATTGGCCAAATGAACGGATGGAGGTGATGGCATATAAACATGACCAAGGGCTTTTAATATGGCTATCAAAGGTTACATTTCTCAAGGTTATTTACCGGTTCATTTTTTCTGGGTGAGCTTGAACTGTTAGGGAAAGATTGCTCACAATTTATGTTTATTTTTTAACGAGCATGAACTCTATACAAAAACTGCTCGATTCTTGCGTTTATTTTTTAACGAGCATGAACATTGCTAAAACTGCTCAATTTATACCAGTCTTAATACAAGGAATGCCTTAGGTGAGGTAATCTTATTTAAGGAGCGATACCTCACTAATTACTCCAATTTGGCAGGTTTTAACTTTTGCCTTTCATCCTTTCTTTATTCAAGCTGGAAACGGCTAATCCTACGAGTTTAACGGGTTAGACCTACGGGTTTAAAGGGAGGACCTAAAAATTTAAAAAATAAATAGTCGTCCCGTGCTTGCACTCCAAAAGGTTTGCATGCCCCCAGGTATAAAGTATAATTTCGAGATTCTGTCCTCTTACTTATTATCCGAAAAATGGTTTTGTTCGCTGCCGCAAACTAAACTCTCTTTTCGGCGATGTCTATCATTAGGTTGCTAAGGATGGTGACTACTTGTTTCAGCAATTTCATCTCTTTCTTTGGAGACTGCCCCTACTCTCTTTCAAAACATATTGTTTTAATGGGTGAGGCTTGACATTCAAAGATGGTGGCTACTTGCTGCCACAAATGGATCTCCTCCTTAGGAGAGCCTACTTTTTTAGACAAAGGGAGCGATTCTTTCGCTTCACATAACTTTGACAAAAGAATTTTATTCTAGAACAACCCTCTCTTCCTTTTTCGGACGGGGTACGGACTAGTCCATTCTTCTGCAGAAATTAACTTTATACCCAAGGTTTTCTCTGCCCAAGGCAGGCCAGGGTGCATGCCCCCTGGGTCCCAGTTCTTTCTTTCCGAATTACTCGCATTCATCGGGAAGTAGAACCGGGGGTGGTGGCATTCCTTGAGTGAATAAACCGTTAAGGGATGGTATTTGACTATTTGCGATGCGTGATCCTGGAAATGAAAGTTGGTCTACGAGCTTGACCATTCTTCCTTCGTGCGGAAAACACGTGACTCTAAAGAGCGAGGACACTATTGCCTCCATGCAATATATATAGTCTCGTCCAAGGAGTAAGTTATAAACCAAGGGTCCCTGGACGACCATGATGTTCATATGAACTGTCTTCCCTTTCAATGTAATTGGAACATTGGGGAGAATCCCTAACGGGTGACTGGTTCCTTTATCAAAACCTGATAGATTTCTCATCTCAGGTAAAAGCGTCGGGCAACCCAGTGCTTTCCAAGCAATAGAGGAAAGGATACTCACAGATGCCCCTTCATCAATGATAGTTCCAGCCATCACCATTTTGTAGATTTGGACTATGATTCTGAATGGGATACTGGCTGGTAACCGGGGTCTGCCTAGTTGATTCCAATCAAAGGATACAACTAGGTTGCTTGGTGGTGGGACCGAATATACGGCCGGATACGACCCTGACGATGTTCCTTCCTGCGATAAAGGAATGGGCGCATTGCCCTGATGCTCGTTAGAGTCTGTGTTGATGAAAAGAATATGGATGGTGTCATCCTTATCCTCTTCAGTGAGGGTGTCATTTGAAGATGGGTCTTCAATGACGGAGTCATTGGAGGATGAAACCTCTGAAGGAAGAACCGGGTCAACTGTCGTTTCGACCTTTAGACTTTCGTCTGGTCTGGATTCAGTAGGTTCATTCTCAATGACCGACACTTCAGCTGACCACTTGAGCAGGTCAGCTGGATTTTCAACTATCGAGGGATTAGGCGCGAGTTTTTGGTATCCAGGAGGAAGTCGTAACGGTGAAACCGGACGATCTTCCAAAACTCTCTTTGCCTTATCTAAGAATGGACATCGGTGGATGGCATGATCGCCTTCACACAACATACAGGGTGATCTTGGTCTCCCTCTTCGTCCTTCACTCTCGCTAGTTGACGGACTGCAATCAACATGACTACCAGAGGTTGATGCTACCGGATTGCGCAACCTTGGGGACCAGTCCCTTAGTATCCGGGGAATACAAGGACAATCACGATGGAAGTGGGCCCCTTTGCAAATGACACATGGCGATTTAGGCCCGGTCGGTGCAGTGTGTGGGTTTTTGTCAGCTGTCTTTTGCTTGCCCCCAGTCGCCTTCACCATAGACCCCTTCTGCTTCTTTTCTCTTTTCTTCTTTTCCTTCTTCTCCATGGGAGGCTGACTTTTGCCGGCTCTACCTTGTGAAGATGAAGGATCAGAGGAAGAATTATAAGAAGTGGAAGGCTGGTGGGTAGCTCTAGACTGTTCTGACTGTTGATTCGACTGCTCAGGATTAGTGGCGATCTGAACTACATTAGTTGAAAAGAGCCATACAGGTAGGCCAATTGTCAATCCTGGAAGTGACAATGTGGCCATATGAGGCGCACCAACATCTCCCCAAGAGGATAAGGGATTTGACTTCCGCCAAGGTTACTTCCTTGGTTGGTGGGCTCCATACTTTTCAACTGAAAGATCAACGTGGGAATAACAGGTGATTATGTTCCATTTAAAATAAATTTTATTAACGATGCTTTTAGACACAAACTTGCTTTTTCATGTTTTAAGAGTCGAGAAAAAGCTAAAGATGACTCTAGTCGCCTTCGATGTTTTAATGAGCCCGAAGTGACAAATGCTCGAATGGACTTTTTCAGTTATAGAGTTTGAAAAAGGCCAAAAGAAACTTCTCTGGAGTTCTAGGCAGAGGGTGTGCCAAACTTTTCGCGAAACCACAGAATACGTTTTACGGTACGGGTGGTCGATCTTCGTGAATGCTGTGTTCACTGCATCGCGATCAGTAGGGCGGACGACACGGCTTCCTATGGATAAAGGATAATTTCCTATAGGGGTCTCCCAGTATATACTCGACGGTACGTGGGAGCACAAGTCCGTATTAGTGCCACCGACTCTCAGGAGGAATCACCCACCTTCGTAGAGATCGACAGTCACTATGTTTAACGACGCCGGAACACGTCTCTACCTAGACCTCTATGTGTTTGCGTTATGTTACAAAGCGTTGTTATGTAAATTGGATTTATTTTAATGTTGATCTTGCTTAGCAGTTTGCCTTTAAGGATCACCACGAGATGTATGTAACAAATTCCTGAATGCAGTCTAAGATGAGAAGCAAACTTTTCAATCTTTCAACTTTGAAAACCTTAACTACTGAGGGAAAAGAAAGGCAAATATTTTCACACAGATCATAGAGCACACACTAAATGCAAATTTTTCCTAAATCGTCAAGCAAACAGTCAAATGCAGAATGCACAATGCATGTATTTTCTTTTCCCTTTCTTAATGTGGATGGGTTACAAAAAGAAAGTTGTTATATAACTTTGATTTCGATTTAAAGCGAAAGTAAACAAGCTTGTCCAAAATCAAAAGACACCTTAAGATTCACTTGTTTAATCACTGGAAATACATGAAATCAAACCATAATGACGAAAGTAAAATGACTAATCAGCTATGGACAGCAAACAAGCTAACTCTTTAGACCAGCAAAATGTCTAACACAGGTTCAGATCTAAGAGGCCAAAAGCAAGACTAGTTTACTCTTCGTTATGGGAAATTGTAAATGAGTAAGAAATACAAAGAACAAGTACAATTTCGTTATATAACAGAGGCAGAATGATGGCAAGTAATATTGGTTTCAGAACAGGTACAAGACTGACACCTAGCAGCAAAATCTAAGTGAAAACAGGCAAGAGAAAGTGAGGAAACCCCAAATGCACTAGGCAAATTTGGGCCAACGCAGGTGCTGCACAGCCAATCTGGCTCTCAGCACAGGTAGCCCCTTCAGGACCTGCGTTGCAAAGCAGGTAGCCTGTGTACTACCTGCTTTGGAAAACGAGAGTTGCGTTTTCACAGTTTCCGGGTCATAATTTTCTCAAAAATGCACAGTTTTTGCTCAAATCAGAAGCAATCAGTCAAGCACACTCAAAGGGATGATAAGGAAGGTGAAAAGCTATCACTAAGAGCTTACAAGGATCCTTGTAGATCAGCTCTTCAAATCATGAACTTGCTCAGAAATGAGCTAGAGTAGCTGCCCTCTACTTCTCTTTTGATATAGTCAAAAGCTTTTCGATTTGGTACTCTTTTGTTCAGGAAATGAATAGCAAAATACTACAAACACAATCAAATGGATACGATCCCCAGCGGAGTCGCTAGTTTGTTGTAGGGAAAAGTATCCGACTCGGATGACCCTATCCCACTCTAAGGGTGATAGTACCTTAGCAACAACTGTAAAGCAAACTACTTAAGGTTTACTTCTTTATAAAAGCAAAAGAGAGTGGATAAATGCACTAACCGTTGCCTTGCGCTTAATGTCGAATCCAAACTCTTCTCTTTGGCCGCTTGCTCCTAGCTCCTTGCTCTTTTGCTGGCCCAGCTACAATGAGATCCTGCAAAATGACAAAGAAGGAAACTACAAGAGGCATGCAATCATAACTGGTTCAAGGATTAGTGTAAACCAAACATGCAATTATCACAATATATTATTGAAACAAGAGCACATAGAAGAACCTCAATAGCTTTTATTAATGAAGAAGTAAAGGTTCTGAGAGTATTACAACCATTGAAGGCTCCAATCCAGCAACACCTCCCAGCAGAAAGAATTTCTCCTCTTCACCTCTCTCAAACAATCACCCAATAGCTCTATAATGAAACCAACAGCATATCATTACTTTGCACCAAATTCCAGCCCCCTGAGCTCATAGGAGAGAGCTCAATATATAGATGAATTGAGAAAGGATGAGTCAGCTTGCAACTGATGTGTAGCTGCCTTGTGTCCTTTCTCTCTTCAGTTAATCTTTAGTTGATCTTCAGTTCTTGAGTCCACTTGGAGAACCTTGCTTCCACTTGGAGAAACAGAGCCTCTGACTCATCACAAGGCGAAATACCTGATCCAAGTGTCATTTTTGGAAGATTCCAGAGCAATGACTCAGTGTGCCACTTGTCCCATCTCGCTCAGCGCAGGTGGCCTTTGTCCCACTTGCTTTGCAACGCAGGTACACCATGGAGCAACTGAGTTTCAGCGCAGAAACCTAGTGGAGCACCTGCTTTGATTTCAGGATTGCTTGTTTTTGAGTGTTTTCAGGTGGAGAACTGATCTGAGAGCTTTTGGTTTACTGACCTTGTTCCTCTAGGGGTAGGAACATCATGTTTAGGGAACTTTGGATCCCTTGGATTATTGAAAATTCATGCTTGTTGCTGTAAGGCACAAAATTGTCTATAACATCGGGGTCTTCAATCTCGTTCGATCTTCACTTGAAGTACAAGTCTATCCATGTGAGAGATGTTCTAGAGTCGAACATGGAAAGACATCGCTTGATTACCAGCCAATGATATAAGTTGTTAACAAGCACGAGAGGAATCACCGATAATGATAATGACCCTCAAGGTACTGCAGTACAATTCACGTGGTGTGAATAAAGGACTTGGCGTCGAACACCACGCAAAATATTTCGGTCGAAGGTCATTGATGTAAACCTGTCGCCGGAAGTGAGAAACTTGCCATTGAGGCATGCAAGCTTCAAAGTACTGAATGGGGTGTTCCTAGATCAACTTCTTGGATAATGAGCTGATGTCGACAATAAGTGATCCCTCACAGGAGGGCCTTAATGAATCCCACATCAATGACACGGAATGGAGCAAATGATTTTAATGGAGGTGAAAATGATCTGGTGATATAAGGTTCAGGGTGGCGGTCATGAAAGAATGGAGTATAAATGTATTGTAGTGGGTTAGACACAGGTGAATTCTCTGAATGACTTCTCTTGAACATATCGGCGACACTGACGTGATGGATTGGTAGCATTAACCCCGAATGTGGATGGTATGATGGGACCATGGTAATGTGACCGGTGAATGAAACAACCCAACCCGACTGGGATGTGAAGTGAAAGTGTCATGTTCAAGAGCGACTTGCTACCAACAAAGTTTCTTCAAGTTTTCTTCCCAATTTTTCCCCAGTCATTGCTGACCAGTACCTCTTTAGTTTTATCAAGCTTGAGGAGGATAACATATGCTTGTTCTATAATTTTCCCTTCGGGTAAACCCATCGCTATGTTTTAACGAGCCTAGCGATAGTGAAACTCGTTCTCGTCTATAGACAAGTTTGTCGCTATTAAAATTTTAACGAGTTTAACGACAAAGATAACTCGGTCCTTTTCAATTTTAGAGAGTCTGAAAAGGAACGTAAAGGAAACTCCAAAATTCCTTTTTCGTCATCTAATCCCTTAAGTCCGAAAGAGTATAAAACAATACAGAATGGATGAATTTTCGATACTTTTAACGAGCCGAACGAAACAAGCGCTCAATCTTTTTGTGTAATAATCCCTCAGGTCCAAAAATATTAAAATTTAGAGGAGGGATAGCACTTCCGGTCCCTTTAACGAGCTGGAGAGGCCAATGGCTCGGCAATCTTTTCATATTTTACGAGTCAATTGAAAAGAGCTTAAAGGAGACTCGTCTTTTGAGGAATGAGTGATAAAATGGGTAGCAACCGATTCCAGGTAAGGTTTGGAATTTTCCAATCACGGCAGTGTTACAAGGATGGCTAGTGAGATCACTCTTCGCAGTTGTTCCTCAAAATGGGTAAACAATCAAATGGAGGTGAATGATCGGCCAATGCAAAAGTGGAGGTGACGATGCAAACACGACCAAGGCTTTAAAGGCTAAAGTATTACATTCACGATGGTTATTTACCGGAAATTGGTTCATTTTTTAATGAGCTTAAACTCTGGAGGAACATGTGCTCATTGCTTATGTTTATTTTTTAACGAGCATGAAGT
The DNA here is from genome assembly GCA_031772625.1 of Pinus tabuliformis. Classification (NCBI taxonomy): domain Eukaryota; kingdom Viridiplantae; phylum Streptophyta; class Pinopsida; order Pinales; family Pinaceae; genus Pinus; species Pinus tabuliformis. The sequence goes on from CM062820.1 coordinate 1,676,924,524, forward strand.
CCGCGCTAAAACTGCTCGATTAATCCAGTCATGTGATAAGAATGTCTCATATATAAAAACGGCAACTTTTAGAGTTTTGCCCCACATCCTTTCTTTATGCAAGTTAGGAAACGGCCAATCCTACAAGTTTAAAGGGTTAGAGGACCTACAAATTTAAAAAAATAAATAGTCGCTCTTCGCTTGCATGCCAAAAGGTTTGCATGCCCCCAGGTATAAAACAGAGTTTCAAGGTTACCCCTTCTTCCTTCCGTTAAAACATTTGTTCTACCAGGAGAGGTCTACCTCTTACAGGTTACCAAAGATTGTTCTATTTACTATGTAAACAAAACACTTCTTCGGCGATGTTTATCGAAATAAACAAAGGTGAGTGGCGATGCTTTCCAACCCACATAACTTTGACAAGAGAATCTCATTCCAGTCCAACTCCCTCTTCCATTCTCGGACGGGAGTACGGAAGTCATATACTCTCGGGGAAACCTACCCTATACCTGAAGTTTTCCTGCCGAAGCAGACTAGGGTGCATGCCCCCTGGGTTTCAGTCATGTCCCCCGAATCACTCGTGCTCATCAGGCGGACGGGCTGGAGGTTGAGACATTTCTTGCGTGAAAATACCATTCAGGGATGGTATATGACTATTTGCTATGTGTGATCCAGGAAATGAAAGCTGGTTGACGAGCTTGACCACTCTTCCTTCATGCGGAAAACACATTACTCTAAAGAGTGAGGAGACAATCACTCCCATGCAATAAATATAGTCTCATCCAAGGAGTAGATTATAATCCAGGGGTCCTTGAACTACCATTACGTTCATTTGAATGGTTTTTCCTCTCAATGTTATGGGTACATTGGGAAGGATTCCTAACGGTCGACTGGTTCCTTTATCAAAGCCTGTTAGATTTCTCATCTCAGGCAAAAGCGATGGTGAACCAAGCACTTTCCAAGCAGTCGAGGAAAGGATACTCACAGAAGCCCCCTCATCTATGATGGTACCAGCCATAACCATTCTATATATTTGAACAATGATTCGGAATGGTACACTAGCTGGTAAACGGGGTCTGCCTAGTTGATTCCAATCAAAGGAGACAACTAGGTTGCTTGGAGGTGGGACCGAATAGACAGCCGGGTATGACTCTGACGAACTTCCTCCCTGCGGTAAAGGAACGGGTAAATTTCCCCCATGTTCATTGGAGTCTGTGCTTACGAAAAGAATTTGGACGGTGTCATCCTTGTTCTCTTCGGTGACTGTATCATCTGAAGATGGAACCTCTGAAGGAAAGACCGGGTCAACTTCCGCCTCGACCTTTTGACTTTCGTTTGGTATGGGTTCAGATGGTTTGTCTTCAATGGTAGATGCTTCAGCCGACCATCTGAGCGAGCCAGTCGGATTTTCAACTAGTGACGGACTCGGCAAGAGTTTTTTTTATCCAGGGGGAAGTCGTAACGGTGAAACCGGACGATCATCCAAAACTCTTTTAGCCTCATCTAAGAAGGGACAACGGTGGACGGCATGATCGCCTTCGCACAGTTTACAAGGAAATCTATGTTTTCCTTTTTGTCCTGGGGCTTCACTTTCACTAGTCGACGGTGTGTTTTCAACATGATCACCAGAGGTTGACGACACCGGGTTGTGCAAACGAGGAGACCAGTCCCTTAAGATCCGAGGGATGCAAGGACAATCTCTATGATAGTGGTCTCCTTTGCAAATGACACATGGCGATTTAGGCCTGGTCGATGCAGTGTGTGGATTTTCGCTAGACGACGCACGTTTGCCCCCATTCGCTTTTGGCTCCTTCTTCTTCTTCTCTTTCTTCTTCTTTTCCTTCTTCTTCTCAGGTACTTGACTTTTGGCTTTACCAGCCCCATCAAGTGAAGAGGAAGGAGGAGAGGAAGAATTGGAGGAAGTAGAATGTTGGTGGGTAATTATGGAATCGTCTAGTTGCTGACTCGATTGTTCAGGAATTGCGGTGTTCTGAATGATAGAGGTTGAGAAGAGCCATACAGGCAAGCCGATTGTCAGCCTTGGAAGCGACAATGTGGCCATATGGGGTGCACCAACATCTCCCCAAGAGGAGAAGGGACTAGGATTTCCTCCAAGGGGAATTCCTTGGTTGGTGGATTCCATTTTCTCAACCCAAGATCAACGTAGGAAAGGGTAATGAATATTCCGTTTAAAATAAATTTTAGACGCTTTGACACAACTTGTTTTTTCAATTTTTAAGAGTCGAGAAAAAACAAAAGATGACTCTAGTCTCCTTCGATTTTTAATGAGCCTGAAGTGACAAGTGCTCAGATGGACCTTTTCTGTTAAAGAGTCTGAAAAGGAACGAAAGGGACTGCTCTGGAAATCTAGGTAGAGGGATTACCAAACCAATCGCAAAACTGCAGAATACTTTTTACGGTACGGCAGTCAATCTTCCCTAATGTTGTGTTCAGTGCATTGCGATCGATAGGGCGGCAGACACAGCTTCCTATGGATAAAGGATTAAGCCTATTGTGGTCTCCCAAAATATACTCGACGATACGTGGGAGCACAAGTCCGTACTGGCACTTATCGTCTCAAATTGGAGGAATCACCCAACCATCAGTGAAAACAATAGTTACCAGGCTTTACGACGCCGGAATACATCTCTAGCCTAGACTTCTAAATGTTGTGCGTTAGGTTCCAAAGCGTTGTTAGATTCATTGAATTTATTTTATAGTTGATCTTGTTTATGAAGTTTGCCTTTCAGGTTCACCGCGAGATGTAGATGTAATTCCTAAAATGCAATCTAAGATGATAAACAATCTTTTTATCTTCTTTGTGCAATGAAAATCCTAGCTACTAAGGAAAGAAAGACAGAATTCTTTCACAAAGAGCAAAGAGCACACTCTAAATGCACTTTCCTAAATCAAACCAATCAGACTGTCTAAATGCAAATGCACATGCATGTATTTGTTTTCGACTTTCTTAGTATATGAATGATAAGAAGAAAGTTGATGCACAAATCTGAATTTCTTTTCAAGCGACAAATATCAACAAGTTTCTTTTCGAAATCAAAAATGGAGACGATCACAACACCTTACGATTTTGAAATGAATACTTATTTTTGACACTAGAAAAATTACAAATTCAGACCAAAAACAATAGTAACAGGATAATCGACCATCAACAGCAATCTAACTCTTTCCTATGATTGAAATCGACACTTGCGACAGTTTCATATCAAAGGACGACAGTACGATTACGCTATTTTTGCAAAGGAGAACTGAAAATGACTCAACAAACACACAAAAACATTTACAGTTCTTTTGTACAAAGGAGGCGGAATAACAGAAAGGAAAAGGGGTTTCAAACAGAGATATACTGATCACAGGCAGCAAAATTCATGGATAGAACTAGAAAGAATGAATCACAAAAACCAAAACTGCATAAAGCCTAGACTGATCAGCGCCCCTGTAACACAGGGAATTTGAAATGCAGCGCACCTTCTACACTCGGGAAGTGCGCTGAATTTCAGATTCTCAGAACAGTACCTGCGCTGGGCCAGAAACGAGACTTTGCTTGAGTTCCGGGTCAGTTTGCAGTTCAGTTCATGGGTTTTGGCCGAACAAAAGGTAATCAGTAATTCAACAATTAGGGGTAAATCTAAGGAGGATCTAAGAGCTATAACAAGGGAAATCAGAGAGTTTTTGAATCAGTTGTTTAAATCATAAACAGATCCTGGAGATGGACTGAAGTGGCATTTATCTACTTTGCATTTGCTATGGCAAATGTAGTTCGAATGCTACCTGGCACAACTTCAGACTCCGTCTGTATGCTTATGAAATAGACAACAAGGAAGATAAACAAACAAACTAATTCTTCCCCAGCGGAGTCGCCATTTTGTTACAGGGAAAAGTGTCTACTCATAACTGCTTATCCCACTAAGGTGTGATAGCTACCTTAGAAACAAACAGAGTAAAGCTACTTTCGTTTTTCCTTTATAAAGTATAGATAGAGAGGAACAAAGAACACCAACCTCTGTCTTGCGCTAATCTCTTGGTTTGATTCCTCTCTTCCTTGATAGTCTTTCGCTACTTGTTCTCTTGCACGCCCAGCTTCACAGAGTACCTGTAAGATCACAGTAGCATAGCACTATATAAAGACATGGATCTATAATCATAAACAATCTAGTATCATATGTAAATTGACCATACAAATGCAGCAAACATAAATGACACAAGAGTATGGAGGAAAACTTGAATAGCTTTTATTGATAAACAAGAAAAAGCCAAGAGGAGTTACAACCAGTTGTTCTGACCCAGCATCAACCTCTCAGCAAGGAAGCCCCTCTTCACCTCATACAAAGCTTAGATCACCCAACAATCTGATATTTGTCTCAAGAAACCAACAGCAATTCCTTACAATATGCAAAATTCCAGCCTCTGGATCTCTGGGATGAGGGATCCATATATAGATATCTGTAATGGAGATGAGTCAACTTATGATTTGATTAGTGTCTTCTCTCTGATAGTTCTTGCTTCCACTTGGAGATTGATGATCTCTTACTCATCCTTGGTCGAATTCAGAGAGGCAAGTGTCACAGGAGAAGTTTCTGGAAGCTTCCATTGCCTCTCCACCTCGCAGAATGACATTGCCATTTGTCATTTCTCGCCCATCGCACCCCATAGAAGGGACTTTTGAAATGCAATGCACCCTCACAGTGTACTTAGGTGATATGCAACGCACTTGGCCTGTGGAGCAGCTGAAATGATCCTGTTTTGAAAAATTCTGAGCAGTTTTTCATGGAGAACTTCTAGGAGAAGTTGTAATCAGTTGACCTTGTTCCTTTAGGGGTTAGAACAAAAATTTTAGGGACTTAGGAGCCCTTGGTTTATAGACATTTCATGCTTGGGGTTGCAGTGTCCAAAAATGTCTATAATAGGTCACCATTTATCTCTTACATTGCTTGCTTCTTGAATGATTATTTTTGCAATTAGTCTAGATCCTTTCCGCAATTTACTTTAAGAAAAGTGTGTTTTCCTTCTTGCAAAATTAATCTAGGACCTTTATTTCATGCAAATAAAATATATTTCCTTTAATTCCATTTATTTTATACCAAGATAGATTATATTTTCTGGGTTTTCATTGTGCTTTAAATTTTTGCATTTCTTTCTGTCATTTACTTTCCTGCAAAATTAGAATAGGTTTGCTTATTGTTATTTACCTTTTGCAACTTAGGATTGGAAGATTACCTAGATATTTTCTCATTTGAATTTGTTTCATTGTCTTATTTCACTTGCATCAAATGGATTCAGACTAGGAAGAGAGGTTCCTATTTCACATACAGTGTCGACCCCTCTTAATTTTGTACGATCCCCGGATTGGTCATTTAATTTCGTAGCCTTGGGAGTTGCAACATTCTTGTTGCACTACTGGGTTTGATCAAGTATGAACCGGCTTGAATTCAATATATTCCTGTAAGAACGCCATCTAGTTCACACTCTTCTCACCTAGCTCCTTATTTACAAAGAGTGTTCTAACTATTTGATGAGGTACATAGATAATAGTGTGGGATTTATGGAAGTAAGGCCTAAAATGCTTAATTTTCTCGTACACTATGTATGCTTGTTTATCGATGGTGGGATAATTTAGTTTTGATCCTTGTAAACCAACGCTAACGAAATATATGGGTTTCTCATTTCCTTGATCATATTTATGTTTTAATATAGTTGCAATGGAGATGTCAAAAGAAAAAGTATATAACAGAAAATATTTGCCAAAAATTTGGGTTGTATAATGTTGGAGTATCAGCAATGTCTTGCTTGATTTGGGCAAAGGCATATTTCTTCTCTTTTCCCATTTATATATGGTATAATTCTTTATCATATCTATAATGGTTTAACAATCTGTGCATAATCGAACATAATTTTTGTAGAAAATTAGTCTTTCCCAATAAGGATTGCATTTCTTTATTGTTCATGGGAAAGGGCATTTGAGAAATAGCCTTGAACCTCTCCATGTCAACCTTGATTCCACTCTTAGCGATAATGTGTCCTAATATTTTACCTTCAGACACACCAAATATGCTCTTATTTGGATTTAATGAAATCCCATACTTGTGACATCACCCAAAAATTTGTTTTAGATGACAGATATGATCAGATCTATTCTTTGAAAACATTGTTATGTCATCAAAGTAGAGGACCACACTTTGGCTGATAAATCCATGGAATGTGATGTCCATGGCCTGTTGAAATGTAGCTCCAGGGTTAATGATTCCAAATGGTATACGCTTGAAAGAAAAAGTTCCCCGCTTCGTCCTGAAGGTGGTCTTTAGTATATCTGGTTCTATTAATAGCACCTGATTATATCTAAAGAATCCATCCAGTAGCGAGAACATTTCCAACCCAGATATCATCTGGAGTATCCGCTCCATAGATGGCATGGGGTAATTATCCTTATCTAAATCCTGGTTGAGGTTGTGAAAATCAACACACAAATGTATCTTGTCGAACCTTTTCCTGACAAGAACTAGGTTGGTAACCCATGTAGAATGATGAAATTTGAAGATGATACAAGCATCCAACAACTTCCTTAATTCCTTTTGAATCAGGGGTTGAAGCATTGAATGAAATTTCCTTAGATTTTGTTGAAACGTTGTCACCCTTCTTTGATAGGAATTACATGTTGGATGATACTTGTATGATATGTTTTTAAATCATCATATGTCTATGTGAATACATCCTAATATTTTTAGAAACACTAGATGAAATTATGTCGTTCTTGAGGAGAAAAACATGTATCGAGGTTCAAATATTTTGGATCTTCTTCGGTTCCCAAATTGACTTATTCATGTGATAACATCGAGCTTTGAGTCTTTGTATTCACTGGTCCTCTGAAACGGTTTTGCAGGTCATAAAGTTTCTCAAGGGATACCACACCTTTGGGCATAGTGTTCCCTTTAGCTATTTGAGTTTCTTCCTACAAGGTCTTCTCGTGCTTATATTCTTCAATAGCTGCATCTTTAAAAACATCTACATTGGCCATGAAGTGTAGTATATTATGGTCATCATTAAACAAATGAAAATTATTTACGCTATAAATCACAGATGGTTTATAAATAATTTCTATAGAAAACACGTATTTTAATGGTGACATCCTAGCAGTCGCATTGGCTAAAATATTTGTGGCAGTGTTCGAATTCTAGGAAAATAATTAATATTGAATCTGTAAAGAATGAAATAAGACACCATACCTCTTGTTGGTAATTTTTCAAATTAGGTGAAATGTAGTGAATGGTATTTTGTACCTAATGGGTAACAATATTTGAATCATTCATTACCTTGAGTACTTCCACCTTGAGATATATGGCCTTCTTTAATTTGAGAACGAGTGCTTCATATTCAGTAGTATTGTTTATGTACTCAAACTCCAATCGACATGATAAGATATACCTTTTATTCTAAGGGTCAATAAGAATACAACCAACTCCAAAAGCATCCTGAGTTTTGGTACCATCAAAATATAGAGTCCAATTGTTTGCAACTATTTAGTTAGTTCCTACACTAGTAGTATGTACATCTATATTATAAATTTCATTAGCACTAATTGGACTACAAGGAAGGAGCTCCAACTTTGTATTAGATGGTACAAGGGATGGTTGCACTTAGTAACACCCGTGGTCAACCTCTAGAAAACAATTTCCAAAAATAACATGTGCAAAGCCAAGTGGTTGATTGTGTCCCTCAACCGTTGTCATGGTATGTTTAATATAAGGCTTACTCTCTACTTAAATCTAATTATTTATGCCCTTATAAGGAATCCATAAATGTGAGCAATCCATAGAAAAGTATCAATGTAGCTTGTTGGACCAATCTTTACTTAGAAGCAATCCATAGGCTTCAGGAATGTCCACAATAACAATATTGATGCATTGGTGAAATTTATAGTCTAACAATAAATGGATTATAACATTATTAAGTTCACCAATTGCTTGGACCAATGATCTGTCCAATTGTATGATTCGAGCATCAGTCTTTTTCCCATTTCGTGTTAATAATTTTTCAACAAATAACGACATGACATTTGCAAATGCACCAATATCAACGATACAATAATGGACATTATAGTTAAATATTTCAAACGTTAAAAGAAAAGGAGCGCGGAGAGTATTAGTATTCAGATTAACATCATTGACTATGGACTCGAGAATATCATGAGACATACCGGACAAAACTTGAGAAGAAGAAACTTCATTGCCTGACGGAGGCCATGATGCAAATGTTTGGATGATCATTTCATGTTGTCCTGTTATTTTTGTGAGCTCAAAGATTGAAATATTGGCACAAGCCCTTTTCATATCCTCAATAATGTTGTAATCAATACTTTCATCCTTAACAGGTTGTGTTGAAGTGTCATATGGTGTAGCTTTGGTTGAAGCCTCAAGAACGATGGACTTACTTTTGTAGTTTGCGGAAGTGCTCTTGGGAGGTTGAGTACTTCCCGACTTACTTTGTCAATTTTGAACAGGACTGGTAGGTGGTAATATCTTTCTCGACATGTTTCTCTTAAGGTCTTACCTAGAAACTGTTCCTTTACTCAAATTATATCGTTCATTTGGTTCTTGTGGAGGAGCTTCACTCGTTGGGGGTTCATCAACACTTTTTTTATCAGTGTTATATATAATGTTGAATGCATTAACTGAATGACCAACACCATAATTTTCCTCTATCACAGTTGGTTCACTTGCTTATTCAGTCTACTCAAAATTCTCCTCTATTAATAAATTTTCTACGAAATTTTTCATCATAACATTCATGTTGTGATTCCATTGTGGGCATGTTTTTTGTGAATAATTATCCTGATGGAAAGTACAAAAGTTATCCATGCCAAAACTTTCAACATTGAGCACAACATTGGAGGTTTGCACAGAATTATTTGGTTGATTATTATTCTTCATAAAGAAAGGTGGCTTGAAACACTTATTGTTGGTATATGTCGCACTTGACATTCTCTTTAGTTTTGATACTTCATTAGTGAGAAACTTTAAAGACTTAGTCAAACTTTCCATATCAAAAGAAAATTTCTTCTTGGTTTTAGTGGAAGAGGCTTGAGATTTCTTACCCATGTCTTTCGAGTCTTTAGACTATTCATGATCCTAAATAGCCCCAATAGAATGAAATTCATTCTCAAGAGAAATTGCTTCTACAAAGTTCAAATCCAATGTGCCCTTTTCATCTCTCTTAACAAATACGGAAATGTTAGTAGGAAAGGAAACGATGTAATAATCTTTGGTAATTAAATCATATGGTGTTGGAAAGTTTAACTAGGTTCGGTCTTCATAATAACATGTTTAATCATGATTTTATGTAATTGATGTAAAGAAGAAAATAAATTTATTTTTGTAATGCTTGAGTCATGGGTTTCATGCTCAAGGAATTTTACTTTAGTTGAAGGTCCCATTGTGAGCTATTAGGTTTGGTCATCAAGTCATAAAATCTAGTGAGTCAATGTCAAGGATTGAAGACCCATTTGGGCATGTTACATATGTATTTGAGTCTAGAATATCCTCCAAGACTAAGTCAAAGCACCTCCAACAAGTCAACCTTCATCAAAGCAATCAACCATCAAGTTGGCCTAGAAGCAATAGCAATTCAGCCTCAAGTCATGGTCAAGAAGCCTATATAAAGAGGCACTTGGCCTTTCTCATGAACACACTTCACACTCATCATTTGAGCTCAAAGAAGAATAAAAAGGTTGGATATAAAGAAGGACAAAAGAAGACAAAGAGATCGATGTTTTTGGGATCAGTCTTTGGGTTACTTCTCTCCACACGTGTGAAGAGATTTAGGGTTTTGATATACTAGAAAAAGGATAAATTACGGTCACACCAAAAGTATCAAATATTGGTATCAAGAAGGTATACTTTGAATTCCAAGTTCACTAAGAAAGAAAGGAAGGCATAGAAGGACAAATCTCTTCATGATCTCCTCTCTCATGTGACCTAAGGGTTTATGAAGGGAAGGCAAAAAAGTTGCAGAAATAGCAGGTAAGTCGAATTGTAGTAAGGAAGGATGAAATTGCAGTAAGAGGGTTGAGGTCGAAATTGAAGTCTAGGAAGAAGCTTCCCTAACTTAAGGATAATGGTGACTTGGTCTTGGAGGAATCTTGGTCAAGGGTCTTGGTCTTGGTATTCGTTAACTGAAGTCTCTATAAAAAGAACAATTTGTTTGGGTTTTCCTTTCAAGTTGGAGAGGTTTTGGCCCTGGTTGATCGCTGACATTCTTTGTGTCTTGTCTCTTTATTGTTTATGCATTGGTAGTTGTTTGATGAAGAATAACACTATAATAATCTAAGTAAAGAAAATATTATAATCTAAAGAAGTAAAAAGAATTCACAAGAAGTTATCATTAGAAGAGAAATATCCTAATTATTATGCCCTAGATTTATTAACATGGTTTCATAGCTAAGGTGACAAAAACATGGAAAGGGCATCTCCTCAAGGGACACAATAATTCAAGGAAAAAATTTCGAGGAAGGAATCAAAGCAAATCTAGAATATCATCTTAAAGTCAAGGTTTACAAAAAGTGTCAAAACCCTAAATCAAAGTAGAAGTATTCACCAAAAGAAGTTTTGGAATCCTCACTCAAGTCATCATCAAAGAAAAGGACCTCAAAGACCCTATTTCCACTCAAGAAATGAATGACTTGGCTCATCCAAGGGTAGCTAGATCAAGGGTGTTTTCATCATCACAGATATCAAGGCAATCTCCTCTCTGAAGCAAAGGATTTCATCTCAACAGAAAATCCTTATCCTTGAAGAAGATCATCCAAGAAGCATCAAGACATCATCAATAATCATCAAAAAAAGGGATCAAGTTGAAGAGTTCATCTTCACTTGACAAGTAAGTATCTTTATTCCTATAAATTAAATTTAGTAAAATGACTTCATTTTGCAAGGAGATCAAAAAGTTGGTTGGGTCATCAAACTTCCTTGCTTGGAAAAGGAGGAGAGCCTTAGTCCTCAAGGAAAATGAAGTTATTGATCATGTCAATGGAAAAGTCTCCAAGCCATCTGAAGGGAAATCACTATCTAAATATATGAAAAAGGATCTAAGGGGTCAAAGGATCCTTATGGAATCCATCAAGGATTCCCTCATCCCATATGTAGTAGAGTTGGAGACATCTAAAGGGATATATGATAGGCTAGCGGAATTATTATCTGAAAGCATGACAAGAAAAATCATATCACTAAGATTTGATCTGTGCAAATTGAAATCATCAAAGGATGAGGGGATATCTACATTTCTCACAAAAACATCTTTAATAAGGAATCAACTTCAAGATCTAGGAGAGATGATATCCGATAAAGAAATGACTACCATTGTTCTAACTACTCTAACAGATGAATAAGGAAACCTTGTATCAAAGGCATATGAAGAGTAGAAAGATATCCCATTTAATAATGTGTGGTCACTATGCAAGAGTGAAGAAAACAGATTGAAGAAAAAAAGTGATACAGAATCAAATGATCAGGGTCAAACATTGGTTATTGTATCAAGAAGCAAAGGGGTATTTTGCAAGTTTGGTCCTCGGAAAAATAAGAAGATCAATATCTCTCAGATCTAATGTTATGGATGTCAACGATATGTGCACTTTAAGAGAGACTATCCCAAGCTCAAGAAGGATAGCAACAAAGGAAGAAGGGAAGAAGCCCATATCACTAAAGAAGAGGAAGAAGTTGAAAAGAAGACATTCAAGAAGGAGGAAGTAAAAGATCTCTATTATTATTGAGATAAGTTATCCTCACCTAGTTCTTCTCAAGTTTCTGTTTTCTGTTATATAATATAACTATCATGATATGAATCATTAGAAGCATGATCGGATGCATCATGGCATCATAGAACCATTGAATGAAAGAGCTCGTGACATCATCATAGAAAAGCATGAAAGATAGTTGAAGTCTATGGCAGTAACCTATGAAAGGATATAGCTCTTGGTAACCTCATTAGAAGCATAAGTGGAACTTATGGGAAAAAAGAAGAAAAAGTCATCTAGCACAAATCTCATCATACATCAGTCAAAAGAAAACATTTTCTAGATGAGGATTCTGAAGATCCTCTATTGGAATCTTCATTGGAAGGACCACCAATCAAAAGGAATCAAGGGTTTCATCTAGAATTCCATCTTGTGGGAATTCATGGGATGATGGTATGATGACAACATAGGTGAAGAAGATTAATGGATTGAAGTTCTTTCAATCAAGGAAGTTGTTGAAGGAATTCTAGATATCCTAAAGGAAAATTAGGTATGTATGCTTGTATTCGATATTATAGCGTCATGTCATATGGTTTCAGGGAACATGGATAAATTCTTTATCTCGAGAGCATGATCAAAAGAAAGGATCTCCTCCTTAAAGGATGCAGCAAGTCATGGGTCACACATTAACTAGATTAAATCAGAATAATATGTCCTCATATGAAATATGAGGTGGTTGAAAATAATTGGAGTAACTACGATCAGAAGTTCCTGGAAGGGAATGTGTGAAGTAAGAAAGGAAGAGGTCGTGGAATATGCAACTACGAAGGAGGAAATCAACATCCAAGGACTGAAATATTTGACTAGGATATCTCCATGAAAAACATCAAGACTTTGATGAAGTCTGAAAAAGAAAGATACCCTTGACAACATATATATCTTTTGGAGATGTTTCAATATGTATGCAGGATGGTGATGCAAAATGGAAGATGTTATGATGAAAGACCAACACAAATGTAATTTTGATTTAATGATTCATTTATTATTTTTGAATAATATATGGATGGGCTTATGCAAGGTTGTTAAGGGAAGAGCTATGGATATCTTCCTCCACTGATGACCATGTAGCTGGATGAAAAATCCTTAAGGAAACATGGCATGAAGAAAGCAGAATGGCATAAAGGAAGGCCATATATGAACCTATGGATCACTTTCCGATGAAAGGAATGATGACATGACTAAATCATGGATGAAATTGATGGATGGTATGTGCCCTACGAAGAAGTCTCAAAAGCATGAAGACTCTTGAATAAAGAATAAGTTCATGACATAGTAAGGATGATTTCTTCAAGAAGTTGGTTGTCCCATCATCTCCACCTAAAGATCTATTGTAGGTCCCTAATTGAGAGGGAGCCTGGAAACAAGTTTCTAACTTGGTAGAAACTTGGAAGCAAATTCCTAGGCCAAGAGGGAGCTTAGGTACAGTCCTTTCATAGGAATGAGTGCATTCCTTCATTGGAATAGGTATATCCTCCTTAATTAAGAGGGAGAGATAGACACATAATTCTTGTCTTCACGTGGGAAGATAGAATGGAGAATTGGGTAAACATTTGGCATCTGATACTCTTTAAGGATGAGTTAGGGCATCCAAGATAAGAATATTCATAGAGGACTAATATTATTTGAGGACTGGGAATTCAAGATAAGAATAGTCTTAGTGGAACGTACTCTTAGAGCGCCCGTGTGGGGTATTTTCCAACAGAGACAATGATGAGGGTGTCTATACATCATTGTTCCTGCTAGCATTAATCTATGATGTTGTGGAGAGATAGAGTTGTTGGTCAAGACCTTGCTATATGACAATGCTAGATGATATGATGTTATACAGATGGGTTACCAATCCAACTCTTCTTATGAGAATTCTTCAAATTTAGAATGTCCAAGTACCTTCTATGGATTATGAATACCTCCCTAGTTAAGAGGGAGTGTTGAAAAGTGTAACTAGGTTCAGTCTTCATAATAACATGTGTAATCATGACTTTATGTAATTTATGTAAAGAAGAAAATAAAATTACTTTTGTAATGCTTGAGTCGTGGATTTCATTCTCAAGGAGTTTTATTTTAGTTGAAGGTCCCATTGTGAGATATTAGGTTTGGTCATCCAGTCATAAAGTCTAGTGAGTCAATGCCAAGGATTGAAGAACCATTTGGGCATGTTACATATGTATTTGAGTTTATAATATCCTCCAAGACCAATTCAAAGCACCTCCAACAAGTCATCCTTCATCAAATCAATCAACCATCAAGTAGGCCTAGAAGCAATTTCAAGTCGGCCTCAAGTCATGGTCAAGAAGCCTATATAAAGAGGCACTCAACCTCTCTCATGGACACACTTCACAATCATCATTTGAGCTGAAGTAAGAAGATTAAAAAAGGTACGAGATAAATAATACAAAGAGATCAATTTTTTTGGGATCATTATTTGGGTTACTTCTCTCCACACGTGCTAAGAGATTTAGGGTTTCAATCTACTGCAAAAAGGACAAATTACATTCACATCAAAAGTATCAAAGGTTGGTGCCATGAAGGTCTACTTTGAAGGCCGAGTTCACTAATAAATTAAGGAAGGTATAACGAAGGCATAGAAGGATAAATCTCTTCATGATCTCCTCTCTCATGTGACCTAAGGGTTTCTGAAGGGAAGGCCGAAAAGTTCAATTGCAAAATGTATCAAGGTTATTTCACTGGGAGGGAAGAGAAAGTGAGTCTCTAAAAGAAAAGTAGTATTATTATTCTAATAAAGACACATGCACATACATATGAAAGAATCGTTAACCATCTAGCGAAATAGTTCACATAGACATAATAATCATTAAAAAAAATGCAACACACCTTCAACAATGTGAGCACTAAAGCTAATGAAATAGTTAAATTTCTTTAGTATTGTGGAAAACATAAACACATACTGCAAACATCTAAAGAATAGTCTTACAATATTCACAATACATGCATGAAAGTGTGTTGGCTCAATGAGCTTCAATATTAAGCAAAAGTTCCAAGATACATGGTTACAATGAGACACCACTAACTCCAATAGTGGAGCATTAAGCCACTACTTTCTCCCCAAAAGAACAATCTTTCTCTCTAATGTCTAGTTGGAGAATCCAAGGTGAAAAGTCCCTTCCTTGAGTAATGAGGATTATTTTATCACAAGAGGGATGACCTTTCATATCACCATGACTCTTGAACTACCCTCATGAATTTTGGACTTATATTATGACCTTTGGCATTATTTTGACTTCTATACTTTTCCTAATGATTCTTTTGTCCACATGTGACTCTTGGCCTTCCACATATTTACATTTACAATATTTTCCAAAATTAAATTGTCATTTTCCACATCATCATGTAACAAAAAAAAAACATTCCATTTGACATTGATGACTTGGACCTCGGTGACTTGTAACATGAAGTTATTTGAGAAGTGACAACACTGCCACTATGTCTTCAATATTTGTAACATACATTGCATGGTTTTTTTTCCCTCCCTTGAAAGGGTCTAGAGAGATTATGGAGTCTTCATTAGTCACTTTGATCATCAGGATCCAACATTCCTTCAACTATCACAACATGGTGCCTTTGTGCATTTGCCTTCAATATGCTTACTTGGGAAGCTTCTCTTGACAAGCCTACTCAAACAATTTTTTCCATGCTTACTGAGAACACCTACATGTATGGATCACTCATGGAAAGAAAACATTAGCCCAAAAATATCCTACTCCATGATGATTCATGCAATGTACTGATTTTGGCTCGGCAGTGCACTAGGGGGAGAGAGAGGCCTTCTGAGTGTAGAGCTCACTTACAGGAGACAAGGGGGATAGGTATTGCTCACTAAGATTGTGCCATGAGCAGTTCTGTAAGAAGAGGAGGAAAGGTGAGTGCATGGTGCAGTTTTAAGAGACAAGGTTGTAAGGACTACTAACTAAGACTGCGCCATGCGCTAGGGAGGAAGGCCAGGGTAAAAAGGATGGTGGAAGTTGTCATTTCAGGGCATAGGGAGGGGCATCACTACCCACTAGAAGCACGTAGTTCACTACACTGGGAGGTAGAGACAGGACTGGCGTAGAGAGGAAGAGTAAGTAGCAAGGAAAGGGGTTTTACTAACTGGAATTGGGAAATGCGTAGGAGAGAGAGAGAGAGGAGGCTCAAGATGGTGCGATGTTGAGTTGCAGTTGACAAGAAGGGTCATTTCTAGGACCTAGAAGTGCATACTGTACTCTTCCTATCCCGAAGGAGGACTTGCAAGGTCAATAAAATGACTAAGTATGGAAGGGTAAAACATTGAAAAACACAATGAGTTAGGATCAAGATCAAGTGTTATACACCTCAACTCATCAATACAACGCATACATGACCCAAGACTAAGAAATATACTTCAAACTCTAGTTCACAAATATTCTCTAAGTGCAACAAGCAAAACATGAGTAGTTGTGACACATAGCGTCGTTTTGTGACTAGAATGTGCATTGTGACTTAATAGTGTGTTATAGTTATTCTTGACGATCCAACGACACTTAGGAAGGGACATGGACACTTGAAACATGTACAAAAGTATGAAACGACTCTTGACAACCAAAACTGATACTTCACATGATAGCAAGTAAGATCCAAAATTCAAACATAGCCGAAATTTTGGAGGGTGTTGTAGCAATGACAACATAATGATTTGAAGAAACACAACAATAGAGAATCAGCCCAGAATGAACAAAATAATAATGATTAAGAGTAGTGTTCTAACTGACATAGTTAGGATCACCATTCAGACAAGGACATGGAGGAGAAAACTAACGACAACAAAGACAAGCTAGAAAATATGCCACCAAATAGAGAACAAGAGTCAACTCAAGGAAAGAGCACACCACAACAGTTGACAGATCAACTAGTGAAGTAAATAATGCCAGAGAAAACAATGGACCAAGTGGGACACAATGAAAGGATTAACAGTGTTAGCAACAGTTAAACAAAACACAAGTAGATAAGGGATGTTGGGATAGGGTCCCCAGGGGTCAGTTTTGGGGTTGGTTAACCCAATTTTTGTAGAAGTTTTTGTAAAAGATGTAAAGTCTCTGCGAAATGTGGATGCAGAGCGCGCAGGTAGATAGGAGTCAAAAGGGTCTTAGCCACTTGTTTGGGTCAGTTTTAAGATTCTCCCGTGGTCCGCGGACCATGGTATTGTATGGAAGAAAGCTATAAATAGTTGAGTCATAGCAAGTATTAGAGATAACTTGGAATAAAGAATTGTGAACTTTGAATGAGTTTTGTTGTTTTGGGAAAGTGCTAAGGTAGGACGGCTCTGCTTCCTATACTTAGGCGAGAAGGGGAAGGCTCCTACAACTGAGTGCATGGGACGCCTTAGTAATTCGCAGCTGGGTGCGCGGACCTCTAGAGTTGAGTGCGTAGGAGGCCTTGGTAAGTCCACAACTGAGTGTAATTTGAATGTTGGAATTGAATAAAGACTGATTATGAAGAATTATTGTGCATTTGAGTATTATTGCCAATTTTTCTTATGTTATATTTTGTCGCTCAATAATATATTTTCATGGAATAATGTATGAACGTTGCACCAAACTACTGAATCTATCTTATTTATGCGTGTTTTAAGTAATTATATGCGTTCGCGAAGTTAAGGATTATTTTTGTTATGATTTCTGATGAGTTGGATAGATCTGTGCAAAGGCATATCTAGGGTTATTTATTGATGCGCGAAAGTGGATAACCTTCATGTTTAAGGTCCATAGAGACTGATCGTAGACCTTCGCAAAGGTCTAGAGGTCACTTTTCCTGAATTACAACGATCCCTAGAAGGATATCGATTTGCCCTAAGGCAGATCTAAACTGTCCGAGCTTAAGAACCACTTATCACATGTCTCTGGATGCAAAAACCTAGTTCTAGCATACCCCAATATTGTTTTGGGTGAAACTGCAGCCTGTGCTATGTAGGTCGTTGCTGAAAGGGCCAGCAGTTAGGGTTTTTTTGGTTGGTGGGAACAACTCTGAACCTAGGTTAGGCCCCCTTAAGCCAACAAATTGTTTTGTTGTCGGGACCAGGATCTATCTGAGAGATGTGTGATAAATGGTTTCCTAGGAAAAAAGAACTTGATAAGTGGATATTTCGAAAATCCCACGCGTTCATGGCTTAGGAGAAGAGGAGCCCTAAATTATCCAAGGAATAGTGCTTGCCGATATTTTTGTACACAGACAAGACTGGCGCATTCTTTTTTTTATTCCCTGAATAACTATATGAGTGGTTGTCTAAATTGACTGATAGTCAAGGGTTGTGGAGGCTTGACGTTCCTATAGTGTGGACTCCTAAGATGGTGCGACGTCTGGAGGCATCAGAAATAAATATCGTGCGGGTTATGGATCACTGGGTTGATCGCACATTGGGAAGCTTTGTGACTTATTTCGCGATCGATAGAAATATTAGCTATAGCGAAGCGGAATGAAGGATCTTTAAAGGACCGCGAGGTAAGTATTTGAAATCATTGAAGACTTGGATTAAAATGTTGTTATGTGAAAAGAGGGTTATGAAGTTACCTTGATGTTTGGGGCTACGCAAAGCGGGAGATTCTTTAGAGAAAACGGAGGATCTAGCCCAAAATATAGTCCGCTCGTTGAACCCCCCTCAAGCGACGACGAAGGGGCAATGTTGACTATGCCATGAAGTGAAGTTCAGTTAATTACATAGGGTATTCCGAGGATATCTCATCCATCCACTCCACCTCCACCTCCGCCTCATACACCTACACCTTCACCACCTCTGCCTCCATTTCCACCATTCATCATGGCAAACGTGATGAAGATGTCGATTTTTAAAGGAACAAGGACCGAAGATCCAAAACAATTTTGGTTTGTCGCAAAATTTGTTTGGATAGCACAGCACATCACAGACGATAATATTAAGAAAGTGCAGTTGGTTATAGCCTTACAGGATCGTGCATTAACATGGTATATCAAGTATTGCACTGATAACCCCAACGCGACGTTGGCGGATACCCAGCTAGCTTTGAACAAGAAGTTCAGTAAGCCTAAGTCAAAGGCGCAGTTTGTAATTGAATTTAAGGAAATACGACAGAAGATAGATGAGACACCTTGGGACTTTGATCAGAGGTTGAATTTTGTAATCAGGCATGCTAATATGATAATCTCATATTCCCAGCATCGCGACTGGTTTATAGCATCGCTCTTGCCACATTTAAGAATACCTCTGTCTCAGCAGAAGATAGCAATGCAAGCGGAAGCCTTGGAGATCGCAATGAGGCTGGATGCCTCGCCTATCTAGGATACGAACTTGGGAGTGCAGAAAATTTATTCATAGTTGGAGAGCCTGCACTTGGAGTTGCAGAGCCTGAAGAAAGGAAAAGAAGCTCAACCAGAGGTGTGCGCTGAGATCTGGTGTCTGAAGTGTAAGAGCCATGGACATGATAAGGACCATTGCCCAGTCTTTAAGAATTATATTATAGGGGAAGGTCCTGTACCCCTGAAATCAGAGAATAATTTTGGGATGAGTGTGGGAGTTGTGTTTTTGTGCACTATATGTCAGGTTACAGGATAACATGCTACTGATAACTACCATTTATTACAAAAGTTTACACAGACCCCTCAGTAGTTATTTTGCAACTTTTGTAAGTCTATAGGACACGATGAATGCCATTGTAGGAGTTATGAGCTGATGATGGATATGACCCTTACCTACAGAATGCAGGCAAAGAACCGGCCTCAGGATCAAGCCACAGGAGCAGCGCGCGGAGGATTCCAAGGTCGAGGACGAGGAAGAGGCGTTGGACCAGGTCGGGGGCATGGGCAGGTAATCTTCTATAATTGTGGCAAAGCAGGGAACTTTGTGCGAGATTGTACAAACCACACACATCCCTCATGTCAGTATTGTTGATAGTTTTACAATTTCATATAGGAATGTCCGGTCCTTATGGAAAAGATGCAAGAAAATAAGGCACAGCCCTAGCAGCCTACGCAGAACCTTCAGATGATGAGGCAGAGCCCCACGAAGAGGATCAGAGTATAAATATCGTGTTGAGAAGTGGTATAACAACTGGTGCAAATAAAGGTAAGCAGCCTGAGGAAGACGGATGGGTGCGCAAGGCTGCTGAGAAGGAAGTAGATTTTGATCTCAATCGAGCTAAGGAGACCTTCATGGAAGCAAAGAAGAACTTCGTTGAGGCCTCCACCTCAGGAAGTCATGAGAAAACACTAGAGACTAGTGTGACACAAGAAGTAGATCCTTCAATACTAGCTACTTTCCTAAAGACTTGTATGAAGTTACTGCACGACCAAAATGTAGTAGAAGGGTTACAAGAGTTAATAGATAAATGCGCTAATAAGGAAAAGACTCCTACTAAGCAGTGCATGGTAAGAAAGATTGGTAAGCATAAAGCGTGAACGGGGCGCAAGATGAGGCTAACTGCATAGATAGGTGAGTATGAAATGGACCAGGTAATATTAGATCTGGGGTCTAATGCGAATGTCCTGCCGAAGCAAACATGGGAAAGGATAGGGAGACCTATGCTGTAGTGGTCTCCTATTCAGTTGTGCATGGAAAATTAGTAGAATATTATTCCAATGGGGCGCTTATATGGTGTAACGGTGTACATTGAAGGTGCGAGTGTGCTAGCTAACTTTGAGGTCATTGAAATAGTGGATGGTAGTAACCCATACCCCGCACTGCTAGGAATTGATTGGGCTATTGATATGAATGAGGTAATAAACTTGAAGAAGAAGAAGAAGATGTAATTTGAGAAGAATTCGCTCAGGGTTGTAATGCCACTAGACCCTGCAGAAGGAGTGGATTATACTGAGCATGTGTGCGTCTATGTA
Organism: Pinus tabuliformis; assembly: GCA_031772625.1. NCBI lineage: Eukaryota > Viridiplantae > Streptophyta > Pinopsida > Pinales > Pinaceae > Pinus > Pinus tabuliformis. The sequence goes on from CM062820.1 coordinate 1,676,945,138, forward strand.
GAAAGTGACGATGATCTAGATCAGATATACAAGATAACAGCGTGAGATGAGGATTGGGTCAATCCTACAGCCGATGGATGGACTGCATGGGGCAGGGATAGCTCCTGCACCTCAGAGTCAGATGAAGAGCATGAACATTGGCAGAATCGACTATATGAAGTATCTACGCTTCGCTGCAATATGATGACCAAGTCGCTACGATGTGTCTTGACTAAGGTAAGAAATCTTCCGCATCATGATGGTTTGACTGATGTGGAGTTGTTTTTGGATTCATTTGAAAGGGAAGTACGAGAAGAGCATCAATTCCAAGCACTGGAACTAGCGTTGTGTACTACGCCTGCCCATTGGTGGGGTACGCACAAGGAGAACTTTGCTGGATGGAAAGAATACAGGAGAATGATGAAGTTAAAGTTAAGGTACGCTAATATGAGAATGATAGAAAAATATAGCGGGAAGGATGATCCACGTGATCATTTAGCACGATGGACTAAGGCTTGGGGAACAGAACCACAACCAGAATGGGTGCATATTTTATGTCATACGATAGATACAATCCCAATGAACTATTATTTGGAGACAGAGCTTCGCCATGGGAGTGATAAATGGGACATTTTAAGGGAGAGTTTTATTTTAAATTTCAGCTTTGAGGATGTGTTTGAGAGCATTGATCAGGCGCTACAAGAGATAAAAGCGGCTATATTCAGAATGTCGAAGGAATCGGTAGAATGGACTCAACGAGATTGGAGTACACACTTGTGCCATGCGCTGGAATGATGTAACTGTTGTAGAAGACGAGGATGATCCGCGGAATATTACCATTCTTAAAACCGAAGGACAGTGCGAGGTCGAAGGACCGAAGGTAGAAAATCTGGATATATCAGAGCCCTTGAAAACTCGACAGGTAAACATTGGATCTAAAGAAGAACCTAAGTTTGTGAAGGTAGGAGACTATTAGGATGAAGACATGGTTGATAAAGTAGTTGAGTTGTCGCACGAGTACCAGTATTTGTTCCCAACGAAGATTTTAGATTTGAAAGGGATCAGCGGAGATTTAGGCATTATGAAGATTATGTTGAAGCCGGATGCGAAGCCTATTAAGCAGCGGCCTTATCGGTTGAATCCAAAATATAAAGAGAAGGTGTGCCAAGAACTGGATAAGATGATGGAAGCCAGCATTATTGAGCCAGTAGAAGAATCGGATGGGGTAAGCTCAATGGTGGTCCAAGAAAAGAAATAGAAGGGTGAGATCCGCATATGCATAGATCTGTGGAAGTTGAATGATGCTTGTGTGCATGATCCATTTCCAACACCGTTTACTGACGAAGTATTAGAGAATGTTGGTGGACATGAGGCGTATTTGTTTACTGATGGATTTCAAGCTATCATCAAATAAAGATCATGTCGGAAAATCGATGAAAAACAACCTTCACGACTAAGTGGCGTTTCTTTCAGTATATAGTTATTCCATTCATATTGAAGAACATGCCTGCAATCTTTTCCCAGGTAGTAATCGTGGCGTTCAAGGAGTTTATTCATAAATTCCTTGAGGTATATTTTGATGATTGGATTGTGTTTGGGTTGGTGAAGTTCCATGTTGCAAGTCTGCGCTTCATGTTGGATACGTGTCAAAGGTATCAGATTGTGCTGAACCTGAAATAGTGTATATTCTATGTGCCTTTTGGGATTTTGCTTGGCCATGTTGTATGTAAGCAAGGATTGATGGTGGACCCTATGAAAACCATTGTAATTGTAAACTTGGAAGCACCTAGGAATGTGAAACAGTTGCGCACGACAATGGGACACACTGGGTACTACAGGAAGTTTATCAAGGCGTATGCCTAGATAACCGCGTCGATGGAGAAATTTTTAAAGAAAGATGTGATGTTTTGCTGGGATGAAGACTATCAACGTAGCTTGGATGTCTTGAAGGAGAAAATGGTGACGGCACCTATTTTTGTATTTCCCTGCTGGAAGAAGGAGCTCTATGTGCATGTATATGCCTCTTGCATTGTGTTAGGAGCATTATTAACACAGGCAAATGAGGGAGATATTGATCATCCAATAGCTTTCGCGAGTAGGAAGTTATCCAAATCCGAGAAGAATCACTCCACCATAGAGCACGAAGGGTTGGCGATGGTCTACACGCTACAGAATTTTAGGCATTACTTGTTGGGTGGACACTTTAAAATGTATACAGATCACTCCATGCTGAAGTACCTAGTCAATAAGCTTGTGTTGGGGGGGAAGATATGTCGATGGTTACTATTGTTCCAGGAGTATGACTTTGAAGTAATTATGAAGCCTGGAAGGCTGAATTCAAGCCCAGACCATCTCTCAAGGATTGAAACAGGAGAGGAACCCAATAGCTTGGAGGAAGGACTGCCAGATGCACAGCTCTTTGCGGTGCACGTTGAAAATGATCATTTTTCCGATATCATTCAATTTTTATCAACGGGAATGGCTCTAGAAGGTTATTCCACTCAACAGAAGGAGTTAGTAGTTCGTGCTGTGTATTTTTCAGTAATTGTGGGTCATCTGTATAAAATGGGACCGGATGAGATATTGTGAAGGTATGTTCTAGAATTTGAATGCACTAGTATCCTAGCTGGAAGGAGGGGCAGGGGGTCACTATGCAGGGAAAGCGGTCGCACAGAAGATGTAAAGTCTCCACGAAACGTGGATGTGGAGCACGCAGGTAGATAGGAGTCAAAGGGGTCTTAGCCCTTTGTTTGGGTCGGTTTTAAGATTCTCCCATGGTCCACAGACCATGGTATTGTATGGAAGAAAGCTATAAATAGTTGAGTCATAGCGAGTCTTAGAGATAACTTGGAATAAATAATTGTGAACTTTGAATGAGTTTTGTTGTTTTGGGCAAGTGCTAAGGAAGGAAGGCTCTACTTCTTGTACTTAAGCGAGAAGGGGAAGGCTCTTGCAGCTGAGTGCGTAGGAGACCTTGGTAAGTCCGCAGCGAAGTGCGCGGACCCCTGCAACTGAGTGCGCAGGGTGGAGAAGTCTATAATTTGAATGTTGGAATTGAATAAAGACTGATTGTGAAAAATTATCGTGCATTTGAGTATTATTTTCATTTCTGCTTATGTTATATTTTGTCGCTCAATAATATATTTTCATGGAATAATGTATGAATGTTGCACGAAACTATTGAATCTATGTTCGCGAAGTTAAGGATTATTTCTGTTATGATTTCTAATGAGTTGGATATATTTGCGCGAAGTCATATCTAGGGTTATTTATTGATGCACGAAAGTGGATAACCTGCCTATTTAAGGTCTGTAGAGATTAATCGTAGACCTTTGCGAAGGTCTAGAAGCCATTTTTCCCGAATTATAGTAACGAGCCCTAGAAGGATATTGATCTGCACGAAGGCAGATCTGAACTGTCAGAGCTTAAGAACCACTTATCACATGTCCCTGGATGCAGAAACCTGGTTCTAGTATCCCCCAATACTACTTCGAGTGAGACTGCAACTTGCGCTATGCAGGTTGTTGCCGAAAGGGCCAGCAATTAGGGTTTTGTTAGTTGGCGTGAACACCTCTGAACCTGGGTCGGGCCTCCCTAAGCCAACAAGGGACCAATTGAAAAATCGAAAAATCTAGCGTTGATGGAACAACTGATTGAAAAATTGATGAAGCAGATGACTACAATAACTATACCCAAAACACTATGTCCTTCACCAATGATTGACACAACCAAACCAATGGAGAAAACACTTGTACAAACACAAAAAATTTCAAATGCAAAGAAGAAGACCAAGAAAAATAAGAAGTTCTACACAATATTTATATCTACATAAGAATGTAGCCTTGTAACAAATGTCAACTTTTATTAGCCTACATGCCATGCACACAAATTTTAGATTTCTATAGTGAAATGGCAAGAGATCCAATGTCAAGATGGTGAAGATCAATGAAACATGATAACTTATTGATGGCTGGGAAAGAAGGAAAAAACAATTTGGAAGCAATGTATTCACTAAGTGTAGGACAAACTACACGTTGAACCACCTGGTTTTGAAACCAGCCGACTTGATTCTTTGGACCACCTGGCACAAGAATTGGTCGATTTGAAATTGCAATTGCAAGTCTAGGAGAACCAACAAATACAACAGGAGAACAAACAAATGAAAGAAGAAAATATATAGATGCAAGAATTAAATAACAAAATGCAAGAGGAAAACAATTTTGAATAATTATTCAACCCTATTTGGTCTCAACCTGCATCAAATTGAAGGTGAAACAAGCCTTACTTGAGGATTGACACACAAAGGGAATGTAACAGTCAACCCCATAACTCACAAGGCTTTATCAGTACATATCAACGTTGCTAAGGAAGTCACAACACAATTGATCCAACAGGAGTATCAATGGTTTATGGAAGAGATGAAAGCACAAATGGAAGCTAGGAATGTTGTAGAGCACCTAAATCATGTTTATTTTTCCTTTGCACTTCAAAATCAGGTCTATGTCTAAAAAACGATCAAAAAGTCATTGAAATACCACAACTTCAAGCACTTTGCATAGAGATACTACAGTGAATCAATGGAGTAGACAATAGATTTACAAAACCAAAACTTTATTGTATTACAACTTTAATACAACAAACATAGGGCTCATGTACAAGGGACAATTGCCCTTACAATTAACCCTGATACAAGGAAACTAGGGCTTGATGTCAACAATACTTAACTATCAATCTACCTAAGAACAAGAACAACTTGACTTGTTGAAGAAGCACTTACACCATCCCTTTTAGTCCACTTGTCTTGAACACCTGGCAAGTCCTTTTCCACCTATACATGCATATAATATTGTTTCTCCAACACTTATACCTTCAGCTACTCATAAGGAAGTCTACACCTTCATATTTTCTTGCACATACTAGCTTAAATATATATGCCTTAACATAATAACTCAGTTGTTCCAAAATCATTGTTTATAGGCTTCAATTGTCTTCCATCTCATAGTGTTGTTTGCTTCATTAAATCATTGTTCTTAGGGCACAAAACTTCAACCTCCTCACAACCCCTTCACTCCATCAAAGTGGCTAAACATAGGCTTCAAAACAAGTTTCACAACACAAAGAATATCCTCCTAAGATTTTGGTACTTAAGCCTTCAAATTATTGCCTAATCACACCTTTTTTGGACAGACCTTCATGCATACACCTTAGCAATCATCTACATGAAAACAATGCCACATACCTTCCTAATTAACCTCTACTCATATATGAGAAGACTCAATCTTGTGCAACTATATTACTGAAGTTTCTCGGCCTTATTAAAGGCACCTGCAGCCAGCTCAGGGTCAAATATTTCTTGCAGCCACCTTTGACCATAAACTTTTGCATATGTCTCACCTTCTCATCCCTTAACTCCTATGCATTTATTTGAGGATACTCGGCCCTTACTTCTACTACACCACAGGCCTTACGGCCTCAATGTCCAGCGCTACTAAGGGTCTTGGCCCTCCTTAACACAACAGAAATCAACTCGGCCTTAACACAAAGATAATACCAAATTTCACTACCTAGAACCATACCAAAAACACATCCAACCTCCACATGAAACTATGCCTTAGTCTTAGAGTATAGACAGCCTTCCTTTAGCACAAAAAACAAACCATAACATCTATTCCAAGGTTATGGCTTCCTCCTGAGGCTATGTGTCTTTCTTAAGACTTGTCTTCTTCACTAGATGAATTTCACTTGTGTGTGAGACCTCCTCTTAGGTCTCCTAAATTTATAATCTCTCTAATCATTATCTTAGGGACTCTTACAACATTAATATTCCTCCACATCAATAATTAGAATTAACTAACATTTCTTTTGGATCTTTAGCCCACCCCTTTGGGTCTAAAGTACACCACTTGGGTACATTTCCCACAAAACACATTTTTCGTGGGTCAACTCCTCACAAACCCAATACCCAAGGGGTTGTGGGAGTACCCAAGCTACATATTTGAACACTCACTCTTAGCGAGGGAGGTACTCCCACCACTCGAAAGTAACTCGTCTGTGATAGTAGCTCAATCTTTGGCGTCCACCACTACAGCATACCATGTAGAATGAACCACATTATCCTCGGTAGTGTCCCTACTACAAGAAGCCTCTCGCTTCTTCTTCTCATGATAGGCCTTCATCCCATTCCATGGTTCCTTCTTTCCAGTTGTATAAGTCTCCTTACTTCCCACTAACCATTTTCTCTTCTTAGGTTGTAGATTCTCCCTTTAAACCTGCAAACTCCCGCTCGAACTTGACTCCCTTTGAGTCTTGGGAACCTTCTTCTTCCCTTCATCTATAGGCTTTCCCATCATCCAGTATAGACCACGCTCCCTAAGTCCATTGATAGCTCCAACAAATTTAGAGCCTTTGGGCCTAAGCATTGCTTTACCATCTCAGAATATCACCTCAAACCCCTTTGTCTCGATCAGTGAGACAGAAAACACTTTGTACCTGAGCTCTGATACCTATAATACATCTTGAACTCGTAGCGGCTCACCTGAATCCATCCTGAATGGCACAACATCTGAACCTATGATAGATTTTTGACTCGTGTCGCCAACATCCATGTGCAACTTCGAGTCCCATTCAATTAGAGTCTCAAAAAAATCACGTGAACATGTATATGCTTTGATGCTTCGCTATCCATGTACCATACACCCTCATCAATAGTACTCTCGGAGAAATGAGAAACCAGAGAAAATTCCTCCTCCAACCTTCTTGAGAAGTCATCTAGCTCACCTGAAGATGTAGTAGCCCCAATTATCTCCTTCCTCTTCTCATTATCTCCCTTCTTCTTTCGCGGACACTTGCTCGCATAATGACCATACTCGCCACATGTATAACACTTCAACTTGCTCAAGTCCTTCTTCAATTTACCCTTCATCTTTCCTACAAGAGCCATGTTATCTTCAGCAAACTTATTTTCTTGAAGATCCTTGTCCCACAATTCTTCTTGGATGAAGTCATCCCATAACCTGTTCTGATCTAATAGCTTATCTTGAGTGACGATCCCTTTGATAATGGCTTCCATTCCTCGGAAAATCCCTTCAAAGTAGTCATCAACAGCTCAGAGTCTGAAATGTTATCTCCAATGGAAATTAGCTCATATCAAACTTAATAAATCCTCTTTAGATGCGAAGCCAGACATTCGCCATCCAACATCTTGGTTTTCTTCAACTTCTCTCTCAATACCAACAACCGGTTCTCGTTCTTATTATGGAACAAGTCCTAAAGAGCTTTTTAAATCTCTCGTGAAGTGTTTTTCCTGGTTAGATGAGGTATAAAGTGATATTTGACACCGTATAGGATGATGAGCTTAGCCTTCACATCCAACTCTTCATACACCTCCAACTCCTTATGCTTCATTGGCTTTTGAATCTCCTTGTCGGCAGACTCCCAAATCTCGTTCACCAACAAGACTATCTTGATCATTTCCTTCTAACGACTATAGTTGGACAAGCCATCTAATCTATTTGTGTACCTCATACTAGTGACCAACTTCGCCATGCTGCAAGTCCTTCAACAACAAGGCAACCAACTCCCTCTTGAGTTGTTAGTTGTGCACACTTTTATTTAGTTGTCCCTTCAAAGTAGCTTTGATTCCATGTTGATTCTTCCTTGGCACTTCAAAATCAGGGCTAAGTATAAAACACGATCACAAACACATTGAAATATCACAACTTCAAGCACTTTTCATAGTGGAAAATGTATAGCAGTGAATTAATGAAGTACACAATAGATTTACAAACCCAAAACTTTCTTGTATTACAACTTTAATACAACAAACATAGGGCTCTCGTACCAGTGATCATGGCCCTTACAATTAGCCCTAATACAAGGAAAACTAGGGCTTAATGTCAACAACACTTGACTATAAAGCTGCTCAAGAACAAGAACAACTTGACTTACTTGTTGAAGAAGTGCTTACACCGACCGTTTCAGTCCACTTGCCTTGAACACCTGGTAGTCCTTTTCCACCTATCCACGCAGAGAATATTTTTGCTCGAATACTTTTGCCTCTAGCGAATCACAAGGAAGTTTGCAACTTCAGATTTCTTGCACATACCAGCTCAACAAACTATGCCTTCACGCAATAACTCAGCCGCTCGAAAGTCACTATTCATAGACTTCAAATGTTTTCCCTCTCATAGTTGTGTTTCCTTCATCAAATCAATGTGGTTAGGGCACAAAAATTTAGCCTCCTCACAAGCCCTTTACTCCATCAAAGTGACTGAACATAGGCTTCAACACAGGGTTCACAACACAGAGAATCTTCTACTTAGATTATTGTACTTAAGCCCTCAAACTACTACCTAATCACACCTTTGTTGGAAAAACATTAATGCATGCACCTTAGCAATCATATAATGAAAACAATGCCACATACCTTCCCAATTGACCTATGCTTAGATTTGAGAAGACTCGTCCCTGTGAAACTATATTATTGAGGTTTCGCAGCCCTGTCAGAGGCACCTACAGCGAGCTCATGGTTTTATCTTTCCTGTGCCCACCTTAGAACATAAAATTTTGTGTATGTCTGACCTTCTCAACCCTCAACTCTTGTGCATTTCTTTAAGGAGACTCGGCCCTTACTTCTGCTACATCGCAGGTTTTACAGCCTCATTTTCTAGCACTACTAAGGGTCTCGACCCTCTTTAACATAATAGAAACTAACTCATTCTTAACACAAAGATAATACCATAGTTCACTGCCCAAAACCATGCCAAAAACACGTCCATCGTCCATAGGAAACTCAACCCTAGTCTCAGAACATACTCAACTTTTCTTTAGCATAGAAAATAGACCATAACATTTACTCCAAGGCTACGGATTCCTCCTAAGGCGATGAATCCTTCTTAGGCTTGTCTTCTTAACTAGATGAATTGCACTTGTATGTGAAACCTCCTCTTAGGTATCTTAAGTTTATAGGCTCTCTAATCATTATCATGGGGGTTCTTAACAGATTAAGATGCCTCCACATCAATAATTAGAGTTAACTAACATTTATTTTGGCTCTTTAGCCCACCCCTTTGGGTCTAAAGCCCACCACTTGGGTACATTGCCCACAAACCACATTTTTCATGGGTTAACTCCTCACAAACCTAGTGTCACAGGCGTTGTGGGAGTACCTCCCAAGCTACACATCTCAACAAATTGAAGAAAAAATTAATACCGACTCAATTGAAGTGCAAAATACTTCACTCTAAAATAAGCTCAAACTAACCCAAATGAAGTTAATCAAGATTCAAGCACAGTACTCTATTGATGAAACACACATTTGAACTATATTTGTGGATACTAGCACCCCATATTTATCAAACTTTCTTCAGTCATCCTCAACATCAACAAGTACCTCAACCTCAATCTGCGTCAACTTCTCCAACCAAGGTTCTATTTTTTCAATCCAAGTGCCTCAGAGTCTATTTTTCCATCTCTGAGTTAGCATTCATCAACATCAATGACAAAGGTTGAGGGCTTCAACAAACAAAAGGGGTTAAAGAACTAGGAAAAGAAGTACATATCCATACATGGCCAAAGGCAAACTAGAAGAACCCCTCGATCAACTAATCCAAAAACAAGCAATAGATCTAATAGAAACAATGACATTATCAACCCAAGCACAACCAACAGAGACATGATCAACCCAAGCACAAGAAACACCAAATTCAATGAATGTTGACCAATTTTAAAACAAGAAACAATACTACCTCGACATCTTAGTATTCGACCCATTATTTTTTCAAAAAAAACATTTTGCTACAAATTCTTTGTCAATTTTGTAATTGTAAGTCCACATCTCTTTCTTGTAGGTACAAGCAAAGATTTGAGGTGGGGAACAATGTTGGAAGGACTAGTCGACTAGACCCAACAATTGACTAGAGTTAAAGAGAAGTTGACTATCTTGTTGGAATTATAAGTTGGTCTATCATGTAGTTGGGAACCAACCAAAGTAGTTAGTTGCAACTACATTGTAACTGAGCACTGAATATAAATGTGCTTTGTGTAATAGAGAATAAGGAGGATTGTAGTCACTATTGTGGTATCTTAAAAAAGAGCATTTTGCTAGTCTTCCCACTACTTTTGTTCCCCCTCTCTCTCTCTTCACTATGTGTGGACTATATATTGTTTTATAATATTTTTTACTACTCTATTTAAAGATACTAATAGTAATTTTTCTTTACAAACTCCTAGACTACAACACTATTTAATGAACACCCAAATATTTCACAAAAGCATGCATAGATTGTCATTGCATCAACTACACAAAGACCGTGTGATCAAGGCTTCAACATCCCTACAAATGTTCATTAATTCACTAATAAAGCACATATAAACATTTTCTTGTAATTTTAACAAAGTCTCGAGGAAACCAAGGTTCAATAAACCCATTTCATTCTCATACAAATGAAGGAAATCCTTTACGATTTTTCCTCGGGAAAAAAAAATGAAGGAAATCCTCAAAAGTACAAATCAAAGAAAACTTGGAAATAGAATACACCATGAGACAAAAAAAATATCAAGAAAGAGAAGACTACCCCAAATATATAAGTAACAAAGACAACATATACATTATAGAAATTTTGTATGTAAAGATATTTAGTATATACATTAAAAATAGTGCCGTCAATTTTTTGAATTTATACAAGTGAATTATTAAAATATAAATGGAAAAAAAAAAAATAAGGAATATGATATAATGTAATTATAAGAGGGGGATTGCTTTGATGTCGGTTAAAGTTGAAATATATGAAACATTTAAAAAATAATAATATTAATATTAAAATTAATATTGGAATATCATGAATATACATGAAAGGAATATTAATCCATGAAAATATATGGATAAAATTTTACACATATGATAATGAATATATATTAACTAGTAACTAAACTAAAGGTTTAATGTTAAATAGACAATTGGCAAGTAAACCAAGGTTTTAGTGGTTAGAGAGTGTTACATAATGGTCAAAGATATTATCTATGTGTAATAAGGGAAAACCAAATAAATATTAGAACCTAAAGAAAGAATCACAAAATAAGATTAAAAAATCACAAAGAAGGATACATGGCCACACAGAGGGAGAAATAATCATGTACAAATAAGTTACCAATTATTTAATGTATGTGTTGAGCTATTATCATAATTTTTTTCAGATTTTCTATTTTTACACCAACCACAAAAAATCACCAAAAATAATTTTTTTCAGATTTTCTATTTTTACACCAACCACAAAAAATCACCAAAAATAAATCTTCTTATTAAAAAAAAAACATTCTTTTTTTCTTATATACTTTAATATAGGCATTGGCTAATGTAAATTCTATTCGGCCATTTCTTTAAATAATTGGATACTAAACATAAATTAAATGCTATGTAATGTATGCTCACTGACAGCATTTATAAGAGTCAAGGCACTAATAAGACCACTGCACCACTCCAATAAACATATCACTTTATTTCTTTCCATTTATAATTGAAGCTTATTATTTTACATTACTTATTTAATTCCAAATTTTCAATAAAGGAAAAATGGTTTCTACCAATAACAAAAAATATATAAACATCTCAAGAATGGCAACCACTACACTACTCCAATAAACATATCACTTTATTTCTTTCCCTTTATAATTCAAGCATATTATCTTACATTAATTACAGGTGCATTTTAATTCCAAATTTTCAATGGAGGAAAAATTGTTTCTACCAATAACAAAAAAAAATACGTATCACTTTATTTCCTTCCATTTATAATTGAAGGAATATTATTTTACATTAATTACAGGTGCATTTTAATTCCAAATTTTCAATAGAGGAAAGATTGTTTCTACCAATAACAATAAAAATTATAGAGCTTTATGACTACCATGGTTCATGTTTAGACTAAATGTTATGTTGTAATGTGTGCCTACTTACAACATTTACAAGGGTCAAGGCACTAATAAGACCACTAAACCATTCTAATAAACATATCACTTTATATCTTTCTATTTATAATTAGAACATATTATTTTACATTCCCAATCATTTTATCTTCCCAATTAACTTTGATAAATATGTACTCGTTATTAGCAGTTTTACCTAACAAGTAGATATAATGGATATTTCCAATCATTTTATCTAGCCAAAAACTATTGAAATTTTTTATTAACACTTTTACTTATAAATATAAGTAATATAATTTTTAGGTCATATAATGGAGCTCATATTTAAATATCACTCTGACCTACAAAATTGACAAAAATAATTTGCAGTAAAATTGGTAGATATATATTGATTATCAGCAATTTTATTTGTAAATGTAAATAGTATAATTGTTAAGATATATAAAGTAGAAAAGGTTCATATTTGAAGTGCAACTTGATGTGTAAAGATAGGTATTCTCTGAAGGATAAGAGTTTTTGTTATATTTTATTTTTTCCATTTCATTTTAATACCATTGTCTTTATGGCACTTAAATCAATAGATTTTTATTGATCACCTTTTCCAAAGCCTTACAAGTGATTTTAGTTATGGCATTTAAATCAATGGATTTTTATTGATCATCTTTCCCAAAGCCCTGCCAAGTGATTTTAGTAGAACTTTTGAAAGTGAATTGGAAGTTATGATAAGTAAAATTTAATTTAATTTAAAAAATAAAAAATAAGAAAAAAATAAGAAAATTAACATATAATAAAAATGTATTTATATTTCAAAATCCAAAACATTCCTAAAAAAAAAAAATGCTTTTATATTAAAATAAAAATAAATAAATGCTCTTATATTAATAAGATGTAAAAATATGTAATTTATTATATTTACTTTTTTAATAATATTTGCACATTTAATTTTATATTTTCACCAATCAATTAAAACTATTTATATTTCAAAATCCAAAACATTCATACAAAAATAAATGAAAATTGAAATTATTTATATTTCAAAATCCAAAACATTCATCCAAAAATAAATGAATGAAATTTTATTTTTCACAAATAAATTGAAATTGAAATTATTTATATTTCAAAATCCAAAGCATTCCTACAAAATTAAATGAATGGTTTTATATGAGAAACATGTAAATATATGAACTTCACTCATTTTCACTGGAGAAAAGGGTTAATTTATCATACTTATTTTTTTAATAATACTACCGATGAGATTTTAAGATGAAGAGAAGGGTTAATTTATTATATTTATGTTTTTAATAATAGTACAGATGAGATCTTATATTCATCTTTAATGGAGAGAGGGTAGAGCTATTGAGAATTGTGTTACATATTTAAGTATGAAATGTTTGACGTAAAAAAGGAAAAAAAAAATTAATAAATGATGATTAATTAATTAATTATAATTAAAATGGAATTTGAAAATCATATATAAGGTATAATAATACAATTTCAGTGGGCCTAATGGTTAAGAGCATGTGTTTCCTCTTAAAGAGGTCATAGAAAGGGAGTAGATTATGTATGCCTTCGTAGACTTAGCAGTCAAATTGTTGCACAGAAGTGGATCCCTTATCCCACAAACAAAGGGTCTCATACACCAATTTGGTGTCTAGCTTGGCCATGACCTTGAAATTGGATGATAATAATAATATTAATAATAAGGTACACAGAGTGAAAATAAATAGTTTTTAAAATCAAATGAAATAATAAAATGGTATTAAAGATTGGGTTTTTGTCAATTGGGCAAATCATGAACCTTCTTGTGTTTGCTATTGTGGAAATGGGTATTACAAATTTCTTTTTGAAAACTAGGAAGATAGAGACCAGATCTATAAGTCAGTCCTTATTTCATGGGTACTAGAGATTTGTTTCTCGCTCATTGGTCTATGGAATTTAATCCTATGGTGGAACTTTCATCTGCACCTGTGTGGATCAAATTGTCATTTCTCGCTCTTTATTTTGGGGGTGATGGAATTTTTAAGGATAGAGGGGATAAACTGGGCTAATCCAGAGACATGGAAAATGGGAACAATTTTTCGTGTGCCAGAATTTGTGTTGAAATGGATTTCTCAAAAGGCCACCCTAAGGCGATACAGCTAAATCTAGATGGTTGGTCTCACATGTAGGCTCTAGATTATGAAGTGTAACCTGTGTCATGAGTATGGACACTCTGCAAAAAGTTGTCCCAAAGATTTATTTTCTCGAAGTTCTCTTAATCCATCGCCTCCTAAAGAAGAGCAAGGAGAAAATAAGCAAGGATTCATTCTAGTTAAAAGGAAACATAAGAAACATGGAAATAAGAAGAAACAAACATGCAAGGTTGAAACTCTGCATCAACCCCTTTCTAAAAATATTTTTGAAATCCTAAATGTTCTTGGAGCAAAAGGTGAGAATCTTAAGGCTCAAGTGGATAAACAAGTATCAGATCTGGTTTCTTCAAAGAATATCCATGATCCAAAGGTCCCTCCTGCTTCGAAAGATGAAGAAGGCCTAAATCGGGGCTCTCCAAAGAAAACTTCTACGAAAAGTTTTCTCCAAAGGTTCCTACTGTATTCAAAGATGAAGAAGTTGGTAAGGTGGCCAAGAAGAAGATCAAACCCTTCTCTTCTTCCCCTTCCTATTCAAATGTGCTTAAAAATCAGCATTCTTCCCCACAGGTAACAAGAAGGCGAGAAATATCATAGTAAAAAGAACTTTGATCCTGCGCTCTATCTTGCACCCCGTCAATCCAACGATGGGTTGTCTTCTAGCAATTTATATAAATGTTTTGTTTTTGTATTTTCTTATGCAAGCAATTTGAATTCCCCCTGCTCCCATGAAGCAGTAGGAATAAACATTCGAAGATTTAGTTTTGGACCTTTACCCCCCCCACCTTCCTGTTGTTATTATTGGGAGAATGCTAGTTTTTAGCCTTTTTAGAATTTTGTGAGGCAAAAGCAAAGTAACTCCTCATGTACGTGCCACATATAGGGGCAGATTTCCATTCTTGTTAAAAATAATAGTCATAAAAAAGGTAAATAGTGTGGAAATAAAGTTTCTTTAAAATTAAAGGTAAATAGAGTGAAAATAAAAAAGTTACAAAATTAAAGATAATAATCAAAAGGTAAACCATCTTTCAAGTGCATTTCACTTGGTAAACCTGTGTTATGTAAAGTTATGTGAGTGATAAAAGGCTCATGTTCAATTTCCCTATTTGAATAACTTGTGTCATTTATGGGAGCATGTAGTTACCCCTAGGGGATATAGTGTAGGGGTTAGATTCGAGCTTGTGTCAGGCAATTATGAGTCTGACCCAGTGATTGATTCCTCTAGTATTCAAGAAAAACAAAAAAGTAAGCCCTGAATGGGGTGAGAAGGGAGGTAGGAGGAGGTGAAGGTGGTATCCCACCATCACCTTAAGCATTACATGCGGAAGACATGGATGCCACCCTCCCTCATTAGAAGAGACGTGGTATTAATTGCATTCATTATGGTTATGAATTCCCAACTTGGTGATTACTCCCATTTTTGTCTGACGACTCCACTGTTTGGGCATCGATTTTGGGAAGTTTTCTGAGAGCGTTGTGTTAGTTAACGATGGTGGCCAACTCATCAACCAATGGCATAGTTCAATGGTTTACTACTTTGGTAAGCTTTTCTATCCTTCGGGTTTGGTTGAATGGTGTTTGGGAAGTTTGTTGGTTTGGTCTTTAGAGGAAATTCTCCAACATTCATGTTTTGGCCAATTTTTGTCTTGGATAAAGATCAAGCCTTCCTGGCTTGGCTTCACTTAGCCTATGTTCATTTCAATTATGTTCCCCGTCCACTTGGTTTCTCGCTTAGAGTTTGGTCTTAAGTGAATTTTATATGTGTTACCAGCTTCTAGTGTATCATTGTACTCAATTTTGGCTCATTAGTCTAGAAACAGTGTCTCCCTCATTTGGCTCAAGGAGCTCTCCATGTTTGTGGCATAAAATAGAGCTTTGCTTCATCGAGTGACATCATTTTCATGTATATTATGTTTTTCCTTTGGGCTACTTCTCAGTTGATGTCTTTTGGTCTAGTCTTTCTCTTCTCCTTTATGAAAGTTCCCAAGAAATTTTAGTGATATCCCTTCTCTGTGTTACTTTCGGGACTACCATTTTTGTCGTGGCCGTTAACTCTAGCTCCTAGGTGGATTCTGTACCTACTCTATTCGAGGTGGTTGTGCCCCATTGGCAAGGGATGGTTGATTGAGGCTCAGGGCAACTCATATTTTGCCAAATTGCCTAGGTAGTGTGCTCACTCACGTAAAGGTGCTGGTGGTAGAGGTGTACATGGAGGGTTAACACCATGGGCTAGAGCACAATCCTCTACCGAACTCTCTCACATCCATACACCACCCAAGATTCAACAAGAAATTAGCAAAGCTGA
Organism: Pinus tabuliformis; assembly: GCA_031772625.1. NCBI lineage: Eukaryota > Viridiplantae > Streptophyta > Pinopsida > Pinales > Pinaceae > Pinus > Pinus tabuliformis. Next base: position 1,676,961,473 of record CM062820.1, read on the forward strand.
GGAGATTGTTTATCAGTGAGATTGTCACTCTAACACTGAGGTACTTGTCATTGTTGGTAATTGAATGTTGAATATTGGGCACAAAAGGGGTAGACAAAATCAGTGTCTTCATGCAACCGACCTATACTGATAACTATAATTGCTTTTAGGTAAATCCCTCCTTGAGAGGAATGATGCAAAAGATGAGATCATGTTAATGATGGACAAGCTCCAACTTCCATTTTAGGAAATGGATAAGCGCTTGGTAATGATCGAGACCGTCATTTTGCATGGCAAGGGGCTAGCCCCTACTAATAGTCCTGTCAATCCTAAACCCATTGAGGTTTCGACCCCCTCTTAAATTTCCAAATGTTTAGTAGATTTATGTTTATCGATGTTGTTAATGTGGTTCTAGAGGTTAGTGTTTGTAGTATAGATATATGTTCATCGCTAATTGTAATTATACTCTCAGTATGATATGCCTTGGTCTCATTATAGTATTGAGGACGTAAGTTATCTTCTAACGTCACTATTTTTTTGAAAAAAAAGTCTTATTATTTTGTCTTTGGTTTCCCCAATGGCAAGCCGAGGAAAACAGTAATCCTAGTTTCTATTTAGTTTCTATGCCTTGGTCTCATTATAGTATTGAGGAAGTAAGTTATCTTCTAATGTCACTATTTTTTTGAAAAAAAAAGTCTTATTATTTTGTCTTTGGTTTCCCCATTGGGAAGCCAGGGAAAACAGTAATCCTAGTTTCTATTTAGTTTCTATTGTAACTCTCTCTCTAATTAATGAAAGGATTTAACTTAAAGAAAAAAATAATAATAAGACGTCAAGTAGGGTAAAAATCAAGTTTCTTGGAAATTAAAGGTAGAAGGTAAAGAGCGAAATTAAAGATTCTTTAAAATTTAAGGTACTAATAAGGAGGTAAATAGGGTGAATAACAAGTATCACGGTAAATAGGGAAAAAATAAAGAATCTTTAAAATTAAAGGTGATAATAAGAAGAAATACGGTGAAAATGAAGTGTCATTAAAATTAAAGGTAATAATAAGAAGTTAAATAGGATGAAAATAAAGAGTCTTTGAAATTAAAGGTGATAATAAGAAGAAATACGGTGAAAATAAAGTGTCATTAAAATTAAAGGTAATAATAAGAAGTTAAATAGGGTCAAAATAAAGAGTCTTTAATTATTAAAAGGTAAGTAATAATGCGAAGGTAACTGGCCTTGAGGGTAAGCTCAATTGGTCGAGTTTCTGTTGCTAAAGCACCTTACTAACAGAAGGTCACGAGGTCAATTCTCCTCGACGCTCTCGGGGTTAGGCTCTGCTAATAAACTGGTGGCATGTGATCCCTTCAAGTGGATCTGCCTGGATATTTCCCCAGAATGAACAGAGGACCAATTAAGTTAAGATGAACATATCATTATAAGAAAATCAAGGAAAAACTGTACCAAGATTAAATTTAAAAATAAAGTGGTCAAGGATTTAAAGTAAATAAACATGAAATATACAAGTTCAATTTGTGGTGAAATGACATTAAAACCACAGACAGATGAAAATGAAAGACATGATAGCGTGTTACCATATAGAATTTACTGATGATATAAGTACCAAAGATGCATTGAATCCAAAGATGGACACACCTTGTACACTGACCTGTGTGGCATATGAAAATCCTCTTCAAAAATCTAGTTATACTTCACAGTATTTACTATTTACAGTTTCATCTACAGCAGACAACAGTTGTGATGCTTGGAGTGAATTTTTACCAATATTTAAAACTCATCAAGCCTTTCTAGATAACTTCAAGATAAATTTCATAGCAGCAAGTATACGCTGATTCATGTAGTATCCTATATAAATACAGAATTATAGCTCTGAATGAAAACTATGTTGACTCCCTAGAACTAGATTGGCTTACACTGGACCTAGAATACTGAAGCACATTAGCCCGACAGTATGGACAGTCCCCACAGATCTTGAGCCAAGGATTCAAACAAACAGGGTGAAACCTGTGACGACATCCAAGGCGTATCAATTGTTCCCCAGGTAAGAAGTGTTCTAAGCAAACAGGACAATCTTCCTGTTCTAAAGCTGAACTTCCTTCTTTAGATCCTCTATTCCCAGTTGCTGACCTTGGCGCAAACAATTCTTTGGGTAAGTTACTAATGCCCTTCTGACTAAGCCCTTGAGGCTTTGGTTCACTCAAAGGAGGAAACTGTGCCATCAGTTCATCCTCAAACCATCGATTTCTGGATGCAGCCCTGTCTTGGTTGACTTCAGTTTCCCAAGGACCTGCATTTCTTAAACTGGGGTTTTCTCTAACAGTTGAACCTGTGCTGTTGTGCCTGGGCCAAAAACATTAAACATTTAAAATTGCCAATAAGGTGACTGAAGCTCCAAAAGTATTGTACAGGACAAAATAACAAACCCCAATATTTTCCACCTTAGCAGCACCATGTATATCCTACCTGTTCCTCACAAGAGATGAAGCTCTTAATCTCTCGTAGAGATTGTTCCTTGCCTGCATCACGGCTCCACGCAGGCTATTATTTTCAATACTCTGCTCAGAAAAGAAATTCATAATCCTGTTTCGGCCACTGTTAGTCTCATCACTGAGCAAAGAACTACTGGAAGATTGTTCAGAGAGTTGACTTTGATCATCCTGCTTGTGATAAAACACATCTTGTCAGTACTCCAATTGGAGTATGGAAAGGAAACATGAAGCAAATTATAATTTTAGCTCACAAGTCTTCCGTTTGTCGTGTTCATTACTAATACGAGAAGCCATTCACACATGAGCAACTTTGACTGTGGTTTATTGCAGTCTTCATCGATTGTTAAGTGAGTTTTCAACAAGTTTGTATTCATTAAAAATTTAATAAAGAGATTACTGAGTAGCAAATCATCGGGCATACAACTTTAAGAGACCTACTTTGTCATTCAAAAAAGAGAGACGCAATTCTATTCATTTTTTAACGTTCATAACAATCTCTCTACCGAATCAGATGTGATTTCTAATTGCCATATTCCAGCTTCCTAAACTATTCAATATATACAATATATATAAAAGATGCCAACCTTAGTCTCTTAAATACAGAAATAATCAGCCTCCTTGTACAAGTATTTGTTAAACATTGCCACTTATTTGCAAAATAAAATGAAAGTCAAACTACAACTTAGAAAGGCTCTACTTCATTTCAGAGCATATTTTTTGATGTAAAGTGCAACATCGACCTAAGACTTATGTACAATCTCTCTACCGAATCAGATGTGATTTCTAATTGTCATATTGCAGCTTCCTAAAATATTCAATATATACAATATATATAAAAGATGCCAACCTTAGTCTCTTAAATACAGAAATAATCAGCCTCCTTGTACAAGTATTTGTTAAACATTGCCACTTATTTGCAAAATAAAATGAAAGTCAAACTACAACTTAGAAAGGCTCTACTTCATTTCAGAGCATATTTTTTGATGTAAAGTGCAACATCGACCTAAGACTTCTGTACATCACAAGATAGAGTCCAAGACATCCATTGTTGATCTAGATTGTCATTAATGGCAATATGAAGCCAAGGAGCTATCAAAGCAGAGAAGAGAAGCAAGTGTAAGAGCGGAAGATTGAGGAGGAGCCACATCGGAGGAGCCATATTGGGAGTATCGCGTGTAATGTATGCCCAAGAAGAACGGAGAGGAAGAATTCATCAAAAGAAGCAAAGAGGAACATATCAAAGCAGAGAATATTGGAAGTTGTCAGACCAGGAGCATTATATTGGATCTAGGCATGTAGAAATCAGGATTTCCGTGTGAATGGATGGAAGGATCAGCCGGAAGCAGGCGCAATTGAGTTTTACAGCCGAACAGAGAAAGACCAAGAAGATCTGACTATAACGGTGAATGCTGACTTTTCCTAAAATTCGTAAGGAAAGGCCAAGAAACCAATGAAGGGCAATGGACGGTGAAGGTTAAATCATATTGTTGAAACTAGAGCATGGATGGCCCAGATTAACCACCGATAGCATAGTCTCCATAAGCGGTAAGTAGGTTCATCGGGTGAACTCAAGGCTGTAAGTGGTATTTAGGGCTGATCACCCGATACCATTCATCGACCGACACGTAGCAGAAGACTGGAGAGAGAAAACCGTTTTATCGGGCGGGTATTCCTCTCGCAAGTTATCCACCCGAAATCAATATCAACTTTCAGATCAAGCGGGGTTGATTGAACGGCAGAGATCTTTTGATCAGTTCTGATGATCGGGTGAAATTTGGATCGTTGGATCGGAAACCAGATCGATGGTGGAGATTTAATTGCTGATCGTGTTTCAAGAAGGTTAAGCGACGGTGTGGTGGAATGTCGATATGCGATGAGCTGATGTGCCGATAGCGATGAAGAGAGATCGGAGGTCAGAGATAACAAAGGTAAAGAGGAATAAAGCGGAAAGGTTTGGTATTAGCGGACCCGAGAGATTTGTATATGCGGTTTTAATGAATTTGAAGTCTGGCTTATGTGTTCAGAGCAGGTTTCCCATGTATTCCTTTGTATTCCGAGTTTTTGTATAGTTCCAGTTTTTTAATGTAAATACACACATAAACACTTCCGATAGGTGATTGTGGCATAACCACAAGGTCCGGGTCTGATAGTTGCATCCATCGTATCGGAAGATATGTATCGCAAGTTATAAAGGGATGGCACACTATAAACTGCGATTGTGATACTACTGTGGACCCAATGGATTCATTAAAAACAATTTATAATCATATCACATCTAGCAGGGCAATCGGCTATCGGCCATCGGTTGTACTATGGGCATGACTCATAAAGACCTCCAGAATGTTGCGATTGCGATTGTGGGTTTAAAGGAATAACTCCCACTGTTCATGAATGTTGCGATTGCCGTAAAGAATAAGTCTATTGTTTGAATAATAATAAAGATGGTCTCTCTTCCTAATTAACGTGTCTTGTGAGTATTGATGAATTCGAAGAGACAGGGGAAGTTAAAGAGTGAGCACAAAGGAAGCTGAAAGATCAAGCAAGCATTGAGGAAGCCGAAGCTCAAGCGAGCAAGGAGGAAGCCAAAGGTTAGGCATATCAGGCATATAAAACAGAGAACAAGGAAAGTTTAATGAGGTTGGCGAATTGTAAAAAAAAGGGAGCCGAAGTTCTGGCAGAAGTGGAAGGAACAGGAGGACAGAAGTAACTCATAGGTCCAGTAGGATTGGGAGCAGAGAATTACAACCAAACAGATCCAGACAATTACAGCAGAGGGTTGGATCCCTTGAGGTTGGTGCCTCAAAACTGAAAGGATTGGTGTCCTAGGAGTTGGTGCTCCTAAATTCAAGGTTGGTGCCTTGACAAGACAGAATTGGTGCTCTGGAGGTTGGAGCCTCACAAAGAGTCCAAGTTGGTGCTTGGCAACTGATTGAAACCATATATATATATATATATATATATATGTACTTGATTTATTGCAAAGATCACATTAATAAAAGCATCTATTCCTGTTACCTATTTCTGTGTTCCAAATATAAATGTTCTTAACTAATAAAAATAATAATTGAAAAGAAATATTGATTCACCCCCTCTTTTAGTATTTCCAACAATTGGTATCAGAGCGGGCTTCTTCATATCAGCCTAACAGCTTGAAGAAGGATTCTTAGTCATGATGAGAAATCAAGAAGTGTCAAGAAGACCTCCTCTGTTCGATGGCACAAATTTTGGTTTTTGGAAAAAGAAAATGTCCTACTACTTAATGTCCCTTGGACCTGAAGTTTGTCATTCGATCTTAAATGAGTACATAGTTCCTTCCACTCTTCCAACAGATCAAAACGAGAGGAAAGTCTACGTTGCAAATGCAAAAGCCTTAAACTCCATCACTAGTGGAATCACTGATTCTGAATTTACAAAAGTCATGAATTGTAACTCTGCCAAAGAAGTATGGGATAAGCTAATCAGCTTATACGACGGGGACTCCAAAGTTAAGAAGGCAAAGCTTCAAACTCATAGAAAGAAATTTGAAAGTCTAAAAATGGATGATGAAGAAGATATTGCATCATACTTTCTCCGAGTAGCTGAAGTGGTCAACTCTCTTAAAGGATTGGAAGAAAACATTGAAGAAAGCACCATTGTTCAAAAGGTCTTAAGATCTCTCCCAGACAGATTTGACTCCAAAGTAAGTGCCATAGAAGAAATGAAGGATCTAGATACTCTCAAGATGGATGAACTCCATGGAATCCTCATTGCCTATGAGATGAGAAAAGGTTGCCCAAGTTCCAAAGATGCAGCATTCAAGGCCTCAAAATCAAAAAAGGGGAAAGAAAGGAATGTCAATAGTGATGACTCCGATGTTGAATCCGAATTGGCGCAATTTGTACGAAGGCTAAAGAAAGGATCTAAGCTAAAAGGTAAATACCCTCTTATTTGTTTCAAGTGTGGAAAAATAGGTCATTATGCTGCAAAATGTCCTCATAAGCATGATAGTGATGATGAAGAAAATTCTAAAAGGATGGTATACAAAAAGAAAGGGTTCAATAAAAAGAATTTCCTCTCTAAGCAAGATGAGCCTAATGGAGATGAATTTGTAGTCATTAAAAAGAAATCAACTAACCAGTTCCCTCACCGCAAAGGAGGTAATGAAGAATCAGATGAAGAAAATGACAATGCTGGAAGCCAAGAAGTATTATTCATGGCATTCACAAATGATGATGACTCAGGGCTAGATGGAAATGTAGATGAATTGTTAATAAGTGCCATTGAAGAAAATGAGAAATTACGGAATAAAATCATTTCTCTCAAGGTAGAAAACGAGGAAACAAAAAGAAGGGAAGATCTCTTGAAAAATAAGCTAAAAGAAAAAGAAGAAGCTTGCGAAGAATGTGAAGCCGAAATAGTATCTCTGAGGAAGGAATTGGAGCAAGTTAAAAAGGGTTGGAAAAGCTCTCAAATACTTGACACTATCCTAAATAATCAAAAACCTGAACATGACAAATATGGAATAGGTTTTAAAGGAGAATCATCAAGTACTAAGAATAATGTGAAAAGCTATGCCAACGTACTTTCCAGCAACCCAAAAGAAGAAAGATTATTTCATCAAAGGCTCATCCCAGATCCAAAGAATGAAGAGAAAGTAACTCCAAGGAAGAATGTTGATTCGAATCATGGATGTTACCAATAGATATAAAACAATATTTCATCAAAGGCCCATCTCAAATCCAAAGAATGAAGCGGGAGTAACTCCAAGGAACAATGTTGATTCAAATCATGGCTATTACAACTATCTTTTTTGGGCATTGTTTCCATTGTAAAAATTTTGGTCATCAAGCTAGACATTGCATGGCCCATAAGAATAACACACCAAAACTGAAGGATCAAATAAACAAACCATATGGCCCCAAAGGGCAAGGACAAATCAAGACCTACAATTCTTTTGACCCCTTGGCCAAATTTGATCTGATTTGCTCATTATGTAATAATAATGGACATAACGAACAAAATTGCCCACTCAAAAGAGGAAAAGAAAGAAGTGAGAATCCCAACACGGATAAATGTGGCCTAGCTCTATGTGCTCAAAATAATGAAAATCATTGGTTTGTGGATAGTGGGTGCTCCAGACACATGACAGGGGACAAAGAGAAGTTTGTCTCATTGAACAAAAAAGAAAGAAATGTATCCTTTGGAAGTGGATCTGCCAAAATTACTGGAAAAGGAACTGTTACTCTTATTAATGGAAAAGGAAAAGCTCAAAATGCTTTGCTAGTAAACGGGCTCAAACACAACCTCCTGAGTGTTAGCCAAATCTGTGATCAAGGACATAATGTTGTCTTTAGCACCAAAGACTATGAAATAAGGAACTCTTCCTTAGGGGAACTTATGGCGAAAGGGGTTAGAACACCAGACAACATCTATATTCTGAACGAGATTCAAGAAGATAAATGCTAGTTAAGTCAAACAGATGAAAGTTGGTTTTGGCACAAGTGACTTGGACATACAAGCTTTGATAACTTGATCAATATCAGCAAGATTAAAGCAGTACGAGACATTCCAAATTTATTCAAACCAAATCGAGTATGTGGCCCATGTCAGCATGGAAAGCAAACTAGAACAAGTCACAAGACCAAGGAGTTCTCTACATCAAAGCCTTTGGAGATCATTCACGCTGATTTATGTGGACCAACTAGAACTCCGACACTCCAAGGAGAAAGGTACTTTGCTTTATTTGTTGATGACTATACTAGAATGATCTGGGTATATTTTATAAAATATAAATCCGAAGCATTTGAGTGTTTTAAGAAACTTAAAGCTCTTGTGGAAAATGAAAAGGACTCTAAGATTAAGTGTCTCAGAATAGATAGAGGGGGAGAATTCACATCAAAAGAATTTGATGAATTCTATAAAATACATGGAATTAAAAGAGAACTCTCTGCTGCCAGAACACCAAAGAAAAATGGGGTAGTTGAAAGAAGAAACCGAACAGTTCAAGAAATGGCAAGAACAATGTTAATAGCAGCTAACTTGCAAACAAAATTCTGGAAAGAAGCAGTTGGGACAACTGTCTATACATTGAATCGAACTTAATTGAGACCAAATAATGAAAAGACTCCTTATGAATTATGGAAAGGAAGACTTGCGTCAGTAAAATACTTCAAGATTTTTGGAACCAAGTGCTTCATAAAAATCAATGATGACTCACCAAGAAAATTTGATTCACGGGTTGACGAAGGGATCTTTCTTGGATATTCTATAGGAAGCAAAGCGTACAAGTGCTACAATAACCGACTATGGAACATAGTGGAAAGCATTGATGTAAAAATTGATGAAGACCTTCCAGAAAAAGAAATTGAAGAACATGAAGTTGATCCTCTCATTGAAGAAGAAGAACCTCAAAAAGAAGAAAAATACCAAGGAAAAAGAACCATCTCAAAACCCTTCAAAGATGAAATTTCTCCAAAAATATCACCCAGAAAAGCAGATTATTAGCAATATGGATGAAGGGATGCAAACCCAAAGAAGGATGACTAGTACACCAAAGAAGAATGATGTTGCTCTTCTATCCATGATAGAACCAAAAATATTTACTCAAGCAAGTAAGGATCCTCATTGGGTAAAAGCCATGGAAGAAGAAATGTCTCAAATTGAGAAGAATGAGTCATGGGAGCTCATACCTCGTCCAAAGGACAAAAACATAACAGGAACCAAGTGGGTGTTTAAAAACAAAATGAATGAAGATGGACAAATCATCATAAACAAGGCAAGGCTTGTTTGTAAAGGCTATTCACAAATTGAAGGAATTGACTTTGAAGAGACATTTGCACCAGTAGCTCGTGTGGAAGCTATCAGGATGTTCTTGGCATTTGCTTGCTCAAAAGGATTCAAAATCTATCAAATGGACGTAAAATCAGCATTTCTAAATGGGGAACTCAAGGAAGAAGTCTACATGGAGCAACCAGAAGGGTTTAATCTAAAAGAAGGAAAAAACTTTGTTTGTAAGTTGAAAAAGGCATTATATGGGTTGAAACAAGCTCCTAGAGCTTGGTACGCAAGATTGGATCACTATCTACAACAATAAGGCTTCAAGAAGGGAGTGGCAGGAAGTAATCTCTACATAAAGGCGGATGAGGATAAGTTACTAGTCACACTTGTTTATGTTGATGATCTAATTTTTGCTAGTAATAATGATGAGATGAGCCATGAGTTTCTCAAAATATGTCAAAAGAGTTCGAGATGTCAATGATAGGAGAGTTATCTCACTTCCTTGGACTACAAGTATCTCAAACCACAACAGGCATGTTTATATCTCAAGCCAAATATCTTAAAGACATGCTTAAAAGATATGGAATGGAACATTGTGCACCCATGAGCACACCTATGACCACAAGTTGCAAATTGAGCAAAAATGATGACTCCCCTCTGGTAGATGCAACTCATTATAGGTCAATAATTGGAGTCGTTTTGTACTTAACTGCTACGAGACCCGACATTATGCAAGCAGTAGGAATGGTGGGAAGATTTCAATCAGCTCCTAAACAATCCCATTTGTTGGTTGTAAAAAGAATTCTCAGATACCTGAAAGGAACTCCTAATTTCAGTCTCTGGTACCCTAAGAGCTCAACTCTTACTTTGACTGCATACACCAATGTTGATTGGGCCGAAAGTGTCGATGATCGGAAAAGTACTAGTGGAAATGCATTCTTCCTGGGAGACTATTTAGTATCTTGGCTCAGCAAAAAACAGACATCCATATCACTATCTACAGCTGAAGCCAAGTATATAGCTGCCACAAATTGTTGTACTCAAATACTATGGATGAAGGAAGCTCTAAAAGATGTCAACATAGGTACAAATCAACCAATTACCATCTATTGTGATAACACAAGTGCGATCAACCTCAGCAAAAATCCAATGATGCACTCAAAGACCAAACATATAACAATCAAGTATCATTTCCTTCGTGAACAAGTCGCTGAACAAAACATCATCTTGGAATATATCAATACTAAGAAGCAGATAGCTGATCTTTTCACAAATCCTCTTCCTCGAGAAGCATTTGAACATCTTCGTCAAAAGATGGGGGTTATCTCTTTAGCATCACTTAAGTTGATTCATAAAGATGTTGCAGGACAGGGGAGCAGTTCGACAAGGGGAGTCCTTGTGCACTCCTTTGCCACTGATGTCAAAGGGGGAGAGAAGAAGAATATTGCCATCAATGACAAAGGGGGAGATTGTTAATCTAGATTGTCATTAATGGCAATATGAAGCTAAGGAGATATCAAAGCAGAGCTATCGAAGCAGAGAAGAGAGCAAGTGTAAGAGCGGAAGATTGAGGAGGAGCCACATTGGAGGAGCCATATCGGGAGTATTGCATGTAATGTATGCCCAAGAAGAACCGAGAGGAAGAATTCATCAAAAGAAGCAAAGAGGAACATATCAGAGCAGAGAATATTGGAAGTTGTCAGACCAGGAGCATTATATTGGATCTAGGCATGTAGAAATCGGGATTTCCGTGTGAATGGATGGAAGGATCAGCCGAAAGCAGGCGCAATTGAGTTTTACAGCAAAACAGAGGAAGGCCGAGAATATCTAACTATAACAGAGAATGCAGACTTTTCCTAAGATTCCTAAGGAAAGGTCAAGAAACCAATGAAGGGCAATGGACAGTGAAGATTAAATCATATCGTTGACACTAGAGGATGGACAGCGCAGATTAACCGCCGATAGCATAGTCTCCATAAGCGGTAAGTGGGTTCATCAAGTGAACTCAAGGCTGTAAGTGGTATTTAGGGCTAATCACCTGATACCATTCATCGACCGACTCATGGCAGGAGACTGGAGAGAGAAAACCGCTTTATCAGGCGGGTATTCCTCTCGCAAGTTATCCACCCGAAATCAATATCAACCGTCAGATCAAGCGGGGTTGATTGAATGGCGGAGATCTTTTGATCAGTTCTGATGATCGGGTGAAATTTGGACCATTGGATTGGAAACCAGATCGACGGTTGAGATTTAATCGTTGATCGCATTTCGGGAAGGTTAAGTGACGGCATGGTGGAATGTCGATATGCGATGAGCAGATTCGCCGATAGCGCTGAAGAGAGATCAAAGGTCGAAGATAACAAAGGTAAAGAGGAATAAAGCGAAAAGGTTTGGTATTAGCGCACCCGAGAGATTTGTATGTGCGGTTTTAATGCATTTGAAGTCTGGCTTATGTGTTCGGAGCGGGTTTCCCATAAAGGTATAGTTCGGGTTTTTCAATGTAAATACACACATAAACGCTTCCGATAGGTGATTGTGGCATAACCACAAGGTCCGGGTCCGATAGTTGCATCCGCCGTATCGGAAGATACGTATCGCAAGTTATAAATGGATGGCACACTATAAACTACGATATTACTGTGGACTCAATGGATTCATTAAAAATTGTTTATAATCATATCACATCCAGCAGGGGAATCGGCTATCGGCCATCGGCTGTACTATGGGCACGACTTATAAAGAACTCCAGAATGTTGTGATTGCAATTGTGGGTTTAAAGGAATAACTCCCACTGTTCATGAATGTTGCGATTGTTGTAAAGAATAAGTCTGTTGTTTGAATAGTAATAAAGATGGCCTCTCTTCCTAATTAACGTGTCCTGTGAGTATTGATGAATTCGAAGAGACAGAGGAAGTTGAAGAGTGAGCGCAAAGGAAGCTAAAAGATCAAGCAAGCATTGAGGAAGCCGAAGCTGAAGCGAGCAAGGAGGAAGCCAAAGGTTAGGCGTATCAGGCATATAAAATAGAGAACAAGGAAAGTTTAATGAGGCTGGCGAACTGTAAAAAAAAAGGGAGCCAAAGTTCTGGCAGAAGTGGAAGGAACACGAGGACAGAAGTAAGTCATAGGTCCAGCAGGGTTGGGAGCAAAGAATTACAACCAAACAGATCCAGACAGTTACAGCAGAGGGGTGGAGCCCTTGAGGTTGGTGCCTCAAAATTGAAAGGATTGGTGTCCTAGGAGTAGGTGCTCCTAAATTCAAGGTTGGTGCCTTGACAATACAGAGTTGGTGCTCTGGAGGTTGGAGCCTCACAAAGAGTCCAAGTTGGTGCTTGGCAACTGATGGAAACCATATATATATAGTACTTAATTTATTGCAAAGATCACATTAATAAAAGCATCTATTCCTATTATCTATTTCTGCGTTCCAAATATAAATGTTCTTAACTGATAAAAATAATAATTGAAAAGAAATACTGATTCACCCGCCCCCCCTCAGTATTTCCAACATCCATAGCTTATGTTTGCTTGTGCGGATCAGGGTGTTGAGAGGGTTGCACTAGGAAACGGTTAACTCCATTAGTGTCTTTAAAAGACAGTTCAAAATGGAAAATTGATCTCCATGTCAAGTATGAAGGGTGACAATACAAATGCACCAGAGTCAATTGCACATTTGTGTCATAAAATATCAGTAAGAAAGCAGGTAAAATCTAATGATTAGCAAGCGGTAATTGCCAAAAGAAGCATAGAATTCAACCTGCATGAAGTCATGAACAACTAGGTTTCGGTCCAACACCAATAGGCAGCCTCTGCCAACAAGGGGTCATCAGTTCGACCTACATAGGTAAGCATGAATCTCCATGGGGTTCAAACTTTAGACTAAGGTGATGTCATTGTGCATGCATACTTCATGGTGAAAACTCAAAGGACCAGCTAAACTTGGTCCCATAATTAGCATGTGGAGGTTTGCCGTTACACCAAAACCCGCAGGTGTTGGTAAACATTCCAAACCAGTAACTAGGATCCCCAAGGTGGAAATTACGGATTCTATAGAGGTGCGGTGATTTTTCCAACACCCCCTGTCAAACACAACTCGGGAGAATCGAACCTGGGTCCAAGCTCTGATACCATAATCAATCAATGAATTGAATTGACTTACATGAGCAAAATTAAGCTCAATAAGTAATACAAAGATATTTACAATGATAGAAACATCAAGTTTCTATTAGGAAATAGAAACAACCAGTTTCATCTAAGAAACTGCTAAAAAGATAAAAATAGCAACAGCTACTAAGAATGAGCATTAAACATTGAATAGTATTATTCTAATACATCTGGATCAATGAGAAATAGGGATTTGAATATTAGAGAGAAGACATAATTTAGAAACTCAATGATGCACCATAATTAGTCCAAAAAAAATTATATTATGCAATAATAAGTGAGAGCACCATCACAACCATGAAATAACGGCCAAGAATAGCGTGCAACAAATAAACAAAAAAGAGGTAACTATAATAATGACATAGACAAAGTATGAAAGCCTTCTTATTGAACAAAAAGCCAACAATACATCATTCTCTAAATCTGATTTCGCAACAATATCAAAAGAACTTTAATGTGCCACACAATATTTCTCCTTAATTAGGGTAGCCTTCAAAAATAGAGTTAACAGCCCTAACCAAAAAATTACAGCATCAAATATCCTTCAATAACTTGAGGTTACATCAAAAAATAGGAAAGGCTTACAATCTCTATACTAAACTTGCCCTTCTTAAAAGATTCTTTCAGCAAATAAAATCACATCAATCCTTGCAAAAATCCTAATCATCCATGAAAAGAAAAGAGAGATGGAAAACCTCACATTGAAATTGTCCCTTAAATTCTTCCTCCCAAAGATCTTCAGCTAAGCTTGGAGGGGCAATCCCACAACTCCAACCACACCTTTAACAACTGAAGCTCTCCTCTATTTATATATTTTACTTCAAACCCTAATGATTAAAAATTAAAATAATAATAAATGAGAGTTAAAACGCTAGAAGAAGGACGCTCCTCTTTAGAGTGCTTTTAGGGTTTGATAAAATCACAATTTGGCATGTGTTACCTTCTCCTTTGTGGTAGCTTCTCAAAATATGTGACTCGTGCCTTGATAAAAGTGTAATGCCTCATTAAAACACCCTTGAACATGCTTAAAATGTCCTTTTGAGGGCATCCCTATTTTAGGGTCTAGTACCATGATTTAAGCTATTAATATTATCCCTATTTACCCTTAGAGTGGAACACTCCTCTTTAAGAGACCTTACTTGACCATCCAAGCACTTCTACTGCCACATGGCATCACTTTGAGCTAAGGCATTCCTCCACTAACCTCTTCATTTGCCACATGTCATGTTTTACTTTCCTCCATGTGGGACATTTTGCTTCTTTGCCTTTGAATGCATGGACTCAAAGATATTGAAGTCTCTGAATAAGTGCAACCCTAGAGCCACTTCGAAAGGTTGCACACTGTTACCACAACAACTCTTCCTCTCATTTTAGGCCAGTCCTTTTCCAAGATAGTGGGGACAACCTTAAAAAATAGTTTAGAATACTCTTTAGAAATAAAAAGATGGTGGACTACCAAGACCAGTGCCTATCCAATTGGGCAATGGGAATCTGGATCAATGAGAAATAGGGACTCAAATATTACAGAGAGGAAATAATTTAGAAACTCACTGATGCACCATAATTAGTCCCAAAAAAAAAAAAAAATTATGCAATAATAAGTGAGAGCCATTATACAAGACGCACCATCACAACAACCATGAAATTACAGCCAAGAAGAACGTGCAACAAATAAACAAAAAAGAGATAGCTATAATAATGACATAGACAAAGTATGACACCCTTCTTATTGAATAGAAAGCCAACAATACATCATTCTCTAAATCTGATTTCAAAACAATATCAAAAGAAATTTAATGTGCCACACTTAATCTTTCTGCTTAGGGAAGCCTTCAAAAATAGAGTTAATAGCCCTAACCAAAAAGTTACAGCATCAAATATCCTTCAATAATTCAAGGTTACAAAAAAAATTAGGAAAGGCTTACAATCTCTATCCTAAACTTGCCCTTCTTCAAAGATTCTTTCAACAAACAAAATCACATCAATCCTTGCAAAAATCCTAATCATCCATGAAAAGAAAAGAGAGATGGAAAACCTCACATTGAAATTGTCCCTTAAATTCTTCCTCCCAAAGATCTTCAACTAAGCTTGGAGGGGCAAACCCACAACTCCAACCACAACTTTAACAATTGAAGCTCTCCTCTATTTATATCTTTTACTTCAAACCCTAATGATTAAAAATTAAAATATTAATAAATGAGAGTTAAAACCCTAGAAGAAGGGTGCCCCAAACGAAGGACGCTCCCCTTTAGAGTGATTTTAGAGTTTGATAAAATCACAATTTGGCATGTGTTACCTTCTCCTTTGTGGTAGCTTCTCAAAATATGTGACTTGTGCCTTGATAAAAGTGTAATGCCTCATTAAAACACCCTTGAACATGCTTGAAATGTCCTTTTGAGGGCATCCCTATTTTAGGGCCTAGTACCATGATTTAAGCTATTAATATCATCCCTATTTACCCTTGGAGTGGAACACTCCTCTTTAAGAGACCTTCCTTGACCATCCAAGCACTTCTACTGCCACATGGCATCACTTTGAGCTAAGGCATTCCTCCACTAACTCCTTCATTTGCCACATGCCATGTTTTAGTTTCCTCCATGTGGGACATTTTGCTTCTTTGCCTTTGAATGCATGCAGAAGGTCCATATTGCCACTTGTCATCTTCATAAGAAAAAACCTTTCCTTCGATGCTCCAACAATGCCACATGGAACCTCCTCATGCAAATAGTTTTCCTCCAAACATGTAGAAAAGGCCTTGAACAATGTATCCTTGCCCCCAAACACCTCAGAAAGTGAAATATGCTTCCAAATGTGTGTAAATCCCCCCTTCAACATGTCTTAGCAACCTCCATTGAAGAGGGTGTTCAACCTTTGATGCTCATTAATACCTTGCTTACCACATATCATGCTCTAAAACCCAAATAAGGTAAGTAGGTCATTCATCTCCTTGGGTTGTATTTAGCCTTACCTTGAGATAAACCATGCCTTAGAGATCTCCCAATGCAAGGTATTCATCGTCTATAGCTCCCTTGCTACTCACATCATCCATCAATGCAATCTAGGACAAGCCTCCATCATGCCATCGATGATTCACCACACCTTTTTTCTTGCCTCAAATTATGAGAAGTACTCGGGCAAGCTAGAACAAGGCACATCACTTGAGTGTCTCCTACAGCCTATAATTGCCACTGAACTAATGCATTGGTGAGATGAGAAAGTCCAACATACAAAATGAACCATCCATATTTAGAGGGTGATAGTTCACCAAATAAGGAAAACCAATACAATGAGAACGTTGCATGGAAGCCTGGCAAATATGATCTGAGCAAAACTCAAAATTTGTTGGTAGCCTAGTAGATGTAGAAAATCGACAATTGGAAGATGGTGAAATTCATGCTTCAACAATATATCTCTTTAGGTTCAATGAAAGATTGTGTTTATTCCCTTTTCATTGGAACAACTATATAAGCATCAAGCAAAATGGGTTTGCAACGTTATTAATGTGTTGTTAATGAGGACTTGATGGTGAGAACAAAATTGAGGTTCGATGAGGTTGGCCAACTTGGGGATGGCACTTCAAAAGCTAGTGATATGATCAACAAATTGTGCCTCTTAGCCATTCCAATATTCAGTCACAACAGTTCTAGGCTTTGCCTTCCAGGTATTATCACTATGTATTAGAGCCACTACCTTGAAAACATGTGCCATCTTCACTTGCAGCAATGGGCCAAGTTGCCAACCCATTATATGGGTAGTTGAGGGCCGAGGCCCTTAATGGGCTGACTAACCTTAGTTAAACCCACTAATTGTATTTTATTTTGTTTTATGGTTGAGGTGTATGTCCTTGTTACATGAGGACAAAACCCTCTTGAAAGGATGCCTCACTTTAAGTTGTGTATATATACACAACTCAAACTCTCATTTGTATCATTTATAAAGCGATTTTATCCATTATTTTGCCCAAGAGCATGATATCTTGTGTTTCTTTGCTCATGGGTTCATCTTCTTTTCTCATCAAGGCACTTTTATATTTCATCGTGTTTATATTCTTGGATGAGGGGTTGTCGAAGAATTCATCATAGATCCTCTACCTCATTGATTTCTAGAGCTAGTGTGGACTTTTTTCCTCTATCCAACACTCAAAAATTTTAAGGTTTTTTTCCAGATCTGAAATTAGGGTTTCAGCTATATTTCAATGTTGTTACAGATCTGAAATTGGGGTTTTTAGCGCCAGATTATTTGTACATTTGTGAGTTTTTAGGGCTTTTAACCTTTATCTTCACTAGCTCACCCCTTACTTGGTAGTTTTTTCTTGGTTTCTTGGCAAATTTAAGTGGGAAACGGTTTTTTTCTCCTCCTCTCAACCACAAGTTGGCAATCCGCACTGGTATTGTGACATCCATGGATGGAAAATGGATTTTTCCTGCCTCAACTTTGCTAATTATCATGCATGCGCTTTACACATGGCAACTTTGCTTCATAATATAGGTTTATGGATGTGTTACCCCTTGGGAGGTACTCTATATTTTTCATGGCAACATCATTGTAAAACCGATGAGATGAAAGTCCCAAAGCCTTATAGGCCATGTGATGATTATGTATATATTATCCTAGGCCTGTTTGGTTGACCATGCTCGATCCCCTTAGTCCCCACTCTCAGTTCCTCTCATCGTAGATAGGATTGGAGGTTTTGAGAAGGATCTACTAAAATACATGGTTTATGGGAACCCTTGGTTTTGTATGGGTGATCACACTATGTAGGGTTTGTCCAAGCCATGTCATAAGTGCACCTATGTCTTTCCAACATGGTCATGTGTTATAGAGTCTATATGTATCTCTTTGGCCATGGTATAGTATATTCAATTATCCACGTGGCAGCCAAATCGAGGGCTAGTTAATGTGTCTTCAAGCTCACACATTGAAGTCAAAAAGGTGGTCAAACTAGCCATTGGGCTACTATACTCATATCTACCTCAATAAAGGTCAAATGAGCCACAAATGGGAATCCTGGGCCAAATATCTCCTTCTACAAGCCAAGTCGACCCCTCTTGTGAGTGAATTAATTATTACTATAAAAAAACTATTGTTTTTAAATGAATTAGACTTTGGTCTTATCGATGACCAGTCAACAAATATTATTTTGGGAGAGGGAATAACTAGCCATTACAAAAAAAGTTATATCAGGCAATAGGTTGTTGTTGACTTGTGAGATAATTACGCCACTTTAATGCAATTTTTATTTTCAATGCAATTCTTGTGGATTGATTCTTCTATATGTTTTCTTCTTAGCTTGTTGTAATAGTGCTTCATAGAATAGATACAAGTATTTTCAAGTTACTGCAAGGTGACTAAGTTGATCCATTGAGGGACATGGAAGGAGAAATCAAGGCGTTAGACATCATCTTGTCCTTTGTTGGTAACTTGGTTTTGGGTGCTAGTCAAACCCATTTGCTGGACAAACCTTTATATGGGGGTTCCTCCAGTAAGGGTAAGATCTCACTTGGTGCATAGTTGACCCAGTGGTTGGAGACTTTTCCACAAGAGAAATCCTTCCTACTGGAATTCGAAGGCTTGTACAACTATTCTAGACTAGAATGAGATTAGTTGCCTAGACTCCAATCCCCTTCTCTAGTCTAAACTGCATAGCTGACAGAGAGAGAGTTGCGATTGTGATCCAATGCTTTGGAAGGTAAAAGCAAGGACAAGGTAAGCCTCACTATAGCAACCATCTATTTTTTTAAATTAATCTCCTTTTATTTTTTGTTTTATAAAAATAAAAACATAAAAATATTTCTCTTTCTGTTTTGTCTTAGCTTGTACCAAATTTTATGTTTAGAAGCTAGTCGATCCTTGGGATTTTTTAACTACAGATTTATTTTTATCCAAGGATATTGTACCCTCGTACTCTGGAAGCTAAAAACAGGGCCAGGGTAAGCCTCACTACAGCAACCATCTGTTTTTAAAAATTAATCTCCTTTTATTTTTTGTCTTATAAAAATTAAAACATAAAAATATTTCTCTTTCTTTTTTGTGTTATCTTGTGCCAAATTTATCTTTAGAAGCTAGTACATCCTTAGGATTTTTTAACTCCATATTTACTTTTATCCAAGGATATTGTACCCTCTGTTTCTTGCACTTAATTATATATTTACACAAGGGTTTTTCAAGAGGCTTTTGCAGATCTGCAACTTATTACAGTCATTCTTCTACAGATCCGGTGAAAATTTTTCATGGGGATTAAAAAAGTATTTATCACTCGCAGCCTTTTTTATTCCAGATTTATTTATATTGTTTAAAATTACATTTTTGAGGTAAAAATAGACATCTCTCAGCCTAAAGTTAGTTAAATATTTTGTTGGAAAATTTTATGGGTTTTGACCCATGGGCGAATTAAACCCCTATCACTGCAAGTAATTTCCAAATTGCTGGAAATTACATTTTATTTGCAGATTTAGGTTGCTTGATTGTATCTATCATGACTAATTCACTGCCCAAGCTTCCCCACCCACAAATCTATTGATCTTGTGTGCTTCCACACATGTAGGTGGCCTTGAGGACAGATTTACTTGTTGGTTTTCTGTGTTTTTTCTTATTTTGTAGGTCAGAAAAGAGCAAAACAACAAGATACTTGTCTACTTCTAGCCACTTATCCAAGGGTAAAACAACAAATTCATCTTGTACTTGGCAAGGGTATTCATCACTCACTCTTTTGCTGTTATTAGAGCTAAATAATTAAAGGTTTGAGGGAAAATTTTGTTAGTTGCTCTGTTTTTCCTACATTTGATTTCATTTCCAGATCAGTAAATTAGATAATTAACTCCCACCTTCACCTTAGATATATCAATATTAGGCAGTAGTCTACTCGTCTTGGGTGAACTTTCTTTTGTATTTGTTCCAAAGTGACAATGGCCACTTATCCTGTGTGGTAACACCTTAGTGCCTCAAGGGGACCTTGTCGAGAACGCTAAATCAGCCAATAACATGATGTATTTGGAGAAGACACTTGTGGTGACAACTAATGACAGAGATGATCTTGTATGTCTAAAGAAGGATGGAATTCTTTGATTGATCACTCTGTACGTGGAACCCAATCTTGTCCTTCAAACAAACAACAAAAAAACGCAAAGCAGGTTCAAGATTCTTTTGATAACCTATTTAACATAGTGGACACCACTCAAATCAATAGAGTTTAAACTGAGGTCTTCAATATAAAATGGCAGATTTTGCTATTGTTGAGTACATTTTCGGGTTCACAAATTTGAAAGCCGACATTTTTACAAGCAATGGTAGTGAAGCGTCCCGGAAGCGTGTGTGTGTGTGTATATATATATATTATTTTTGTTTCACTTTATTTTCACATGGTTTTATGATGTTATTCAATTTTATGACTTATTTCATTTTTATTTTGTTTCATATTTATTTCTTGTTTGTTTTGCTTTATTACTTAAATTTCTTGTATTTACTTATTTCAATTACTATTTTTTTTGTAAAGCTTCGCAGGACCATCCATTTTCTATTATATATATAAGGCAAATTTACACCACACAGTTTTACCGGGTGGCCTCAACTCGCCCCGAGGGGAAACTGAGTCTGTTGGCCACCGGTCAGCATTATATGCCATCCAAAAACAAAATTTCTTCAGTCTTTCTAGCAAGGCTAGGTAAGTCTCAGTCTCATGTCCAAATACTATATAACTATAACAACTGACATAAACAACAAAAAATTTAAAAGCTACCCGCATAAACAAAAACTAAGCATAATGAAGCTAATCTTTCTTGACATTCTGCTCCTCAGAGTCTGAGGCTACAGGGGCAGGATCTTCAGCAGTTGCCTCTGGCATTCCATACAACTCCATGATGCAAGGATGTGATGGTCAATATGATCCATCGTGATGTCCTGTTTGTGCAACTAAAATAGGATTTTCTCCATGTCTTTTTTATAACTGGGCAGGCCCTG
Source organism: Pinus tabuliformis (assembly GCA_031772625.1). Lineage (NCBI taxonomy): Eukaryota > Viridiplantae > Streptophyta > Pinopsida > Pinales > Pinaceae > Pinus > Pinus tabuliformis. Next base: position 1,676,982,823 of record CM062820.1, read on the forward strand.
CAATGTGACTGCCATCCCCACAGAAATTTGTTCCATCGCTTTGCCAAGCAGACTTTTCATCAAGAAGTACAAGTACATGGTGTGTTTGAATTGTGTAATTCTACCTCGTGTATTCCCTGGGTCAGGAACCATCATCCTCCAGTCTTCTATCTCCTCGTCCGGTTCCCTTTCCTGTTTTATCTCAACTTCCCAGTCGTCAATCAGCTTACGGATACCTTCATTTGTTTCATCCCTGTAAGTCACGGCTGCCTCTACTATGAGGTGCTCAGCAAGCTTGCGGCCCCTGTGGCCTTCCATCATGCTCGGCCTCTTGGCTACCCAAGGGGCCGGGCCCCTACTGCCACGACCATGCCCTCTTTTTGTTGGAGCCATGCCTGTTCCTTGATGCCCTGTAGACAGTCAAACACCATTAGATTCATCATTCCATTCGCATCATCCCGACGCGACTGCTCATGCCTTGCTTCTCTGCCCTGCTTGGCCTACGGCGGGTTAAGGTATCCCTGTGCCCACAAGTGGCCAGGGGAATTGGGTTTCAAGCGTAGCTCCCCAAGCTCTTCACTGTGCCCCTCCCCCTTGCCATGGTGCAGTTGCTTGTCATCCCCCTGCAGCTGGAGCCAGGCCTTCAGGCCCATCTAGAGCCTAGCTTTGCAATTGTTGTCATACCCACATGCCACTCCCTCAGCCAGTAGTTGCCTGCCAAGGTTGTGCTTGCCCCTCTGTCCCTTATGCCACTCGGGGTCCCTAGCTGCGCCCTTGCTACCATGCATATGCAAATGCCAGGGTTTTCTCAGCGAATTGCTAACATTGCTAATGTCCCGACCCCTTGCCCATGGCTCTTTCTTACCTCTCCCAGCACCACTCGGCCCCCCAAACATGACATGCCCGTTATCCCCAATACCCCCAGTCTGAGCAAATAGGTAGGGGCCTATATCTCAGCTTGACCCAATATTATCCATGTCGTTGCCAAGACTTTGGCTTAAAAGCAATATAAATAAAATGTAGAGTCGGGCCATGGCCCTCCCTTTCCTCCCCTTGTTTCTCCCTGACAGTGCTAAGCCCCATTGGGACAGCCTCTTGCCTCTCCCTTCCCCCCAGCGGAACCCCCACCAGTGCATGTAATTGCCGCAAGAACCCAACCAGAGCATATAAATTATACAGGAGCGAGACCGGACTACATACCAGAGAGTCGTCGCTAACCCGCAAACAAGGTTCCTCCACCTCTCTTCCGCTCTGAACTGCCTTCCTTCTCCACTGCAAATTTCTCCTGCCCGGCACGTCGAATGCCATTCCCATCTCCGCCACCCTTCCTTATTCCTCCCTCTGCCACCTTGCTAGCCCATTGCCCATGCATTCATGGCTAAGGACACTGCACCCCCTGCCTTGAGCATGTGGGGGGCAGCAGTAATTATCGCCCTGGTACTAACCATGTCACCTCAAGGCCTATCGCCTCTGACACCCTCTCTCATCCCGATCGGGAGTTATTTCAATTACTATTAGTCTTTTATTTGTTTCCTATTTTTCTTTCTTTCTTGTCATAATTACTTCTTGTTCTAGATTTCCTTTTTCTTATATTGCCTTCTTTTTTCCTTTTTCATGGCCGACTCACCTATTAATTTTTTTTTTCTTATTTCCATATTTATATTATTCATCTTCCTCTCCCTTCTCTCGACAATAATGTCCTGATGATGAGCCTTGTTTGTGACTCGAACGTAGACGCTTAAAAATGACAACTATGGATTTAATTTCGGAACATCATTCTTCTAATCTCAACCACAGAAATCTACAAACAAAGCATCCAGAGTGCCAAATTAGTTGCAGAATATATCAAAGCATGCATATTGTACACAAATCAAGATAGAAATGGCATCCATAGTACATTAATGATTAATTATTCAAGCATCAACCATCTAGAATCTAGATTCTTCTCCTCTTGTCTAGCTTTTGCCTTTACTTCGATTCTCTAGGGATATTAGTCAACATTACCCAATTTTGATCAAACTTCCAAATCCAAGTCTTAAAATATGGTAGAAAAACTTAACATGCCTAATCAATGATTTGACTTAAGTGAAGGGTACATTTTTGCTAAGGCCATGACAAAGGAGTTCAACAATCAATACCACCAACACTAGGGTACATATATGGCTTGGTGCTCTTGATTAAATGTTAATCACATACCCTCATACATAATATAATCTAATGAAATGCCACAATCCCATTGATCCTGAAATCCTAAAAATTGTTAAGTGTTGAATTTTGAATGGGATATGAAATTCTATTTTCTCCATATGAAGCATGATGAGGTTGGAACCACTCTCAAACATCCCAAGCCATTTCATAGTAATGTTAAAAATTTAAGTAAAAGGATGAAAATGAAAGATAAAAGAGAATGTCACTTTTACTTTAAGAATTTAACATTACCATTAGGGAGCATCTAGGAAGCATCTAGGGAGCATCAAGGGAGCACCTTGGGAGTGTCCAGGAAGCATGATTCCTTACATAATGGTATGAAAATTCCAACAACAACAAAAAATTCCATACGAAACCGTGCGAGTAGTTTCCGAAACTGTGGCTCAAACCTGTAGAATTGTGTCGAAACTACTGTTCAGGCCTACTAAAATGTGGTTCAAAGCCGTCACAGTTCTGAAAGTCGAATAAATATGAAAAAAGGGCGGAATCGTTGTTCCATATGGGACACAAATTTGCCTCCTGAACCAAGCGTGGGGGACGAGATTCCTACAACTCTGAAACAAACCCAAAATATATCGAATATTGTTCTTTCTAACCTCTCTTTTACATTCAAAAATTGTGCTATCATCTATTATAGCATTCCTATTTTTATTGCAAACCCGACTCCCCTACTTTGGTAAACATATTTTGTAAGCTTATTCAACATCAAGTCACTTTATAAGTCTACAAAGGGCACTTTAGTTTTTTCAAAGAGATGGCCACTATGTTATTATTGCCATAAGAAGCGACATCTGTTGAAAACAATTCACCTTTGTCTTCAAATGATTGTAGATAATGCTTAGTAAACAGTTGGAAATGTTGATCTCTTCAAAGACAAGGCTAATGATTTTGCATACTTGATTATACACACTACTCTATGGTCCTCCAATTCTACTCAAGGATGGATTGCAGATTTTGGGGCTACTAGACATATGACAAAGCACCAACACCTCATCTTTCATTAAAGTGATTAGTATAAAGGTGCACAAGTAACTATTGATGATGACTCAACTCTCGTAGTCTCTACTTGCAATATTGTTCACATTGATAATGCTCAATACAAAGATGTTCTCCATGTTCCTAGAATGGGATCAAATCTTATCTCTATTTACTACATTACTCACCCCTATAAATAGGTGGAATCATGGGCAAAATAAATGGGTTGTTAAAGATGTCAATGACAACTTCAAAGTTATTGTCTCTAAAGATTACGATGAATGTGGTGGTATGTACGCAATGGGGAAGTCTTCTCAACCTTCGTCTTCGAATAAATTCATTACAATGGTAGCCAATGTCAATAATAACAACAAACCATGAAACTTTCATCTCGTTCACACCAACTATGAATCCTTGAGGCACATAAGTCATCTTTTCCTAGTTGGAGAACTTTCACAAATACCTTCCCAATGGTGCTTGCGAGGATGTGTGATGGGCATAACTCAATGGTTTCAAAAGGACAACTCAAAACTAGCCCTTAATCATCTTAAGTTAATACACAATGATATTTGTGGTCCCAGGACTGTTGAAAAATGTGTAACTAGGTTCGGTTTTCATAAGTGTGAAATGTATTCTTGTAAATATAAAATGAAAAGAAGTTATTATTATTATTGGAGCATGGGTTTCATGCTCAAGTTCTTTTATTTTATAGGTCAAGCACCCATTGAGTGCTTATAGGGTTTGTCCTAGGTATAAAAGTCATTGTCATATATTGAAGACCCTATGGGCACACTGTAAATTGTAAAGAAAAAATTATTGTCTTTAAAGAATCAAAATACCTCCAAGATCAAGTCCGCCTAACGAGCTCTCAAGTTGGCCTACATGACGAGCCACGTCCACCCTTGAAGAAGCCTATATATAAAGGAACTCGTCCTCCACTTGGATTACTCACTCACACATCTCTTGATATGCGAAGAAGCAGAAGAAGAAGTCAAAGAAGGAAGTGTGAAGAAGAGGAAGCCAAAGAAGTCGAAGTGTTTCTGGGCCTTATCTATCTCTCTTGGGAAGAGAGAAATTAAGGGTTTCTGTGTTGGGATCTTCTGTGGTTTGATCTTGGAACCAAAAGAGAAGGGAAGGCAAGTGAAGGTCTCTTAGGGCATCTTATTAGCCCTAAGACTCAAAGACAAGGCAAGCGAAGTCAAGAGGAAGGCTATTAGAGGGAGATCGAAGTCTCCAAGAGAAGTAGCAGCAGTTGTTGGGGAGCAGAATTTTGGATCTACTAGGAGGTCGAAGATATTGCAACAAGAGGCCGTGATAGACTTGATCTTGGAGGGTATTTGTCTTAGTCTCTAGGTCATGGTATTCGTCAATTGAAAGATCTATGAGAAGAGAAGAAATTTATGGGTTTTCCCCTCAAGAGGAGGAGTTTGGACCCTGGTTTGTAACCTATATATTGTGTCACTGTTCTTATTATTTTGGTAGTTGTTTGATGTATTGTACATTGGAATAATAACGAACAAAGCTAATAAGTAAAAGGTAACACAAACAGTTATCAAGTTAAGAGAATTAACATATTCATTGCCCTATTGAATTCTCAACATGGTATCAGAGCTTTGGTTCTCTAAGGGCATCATGAAGATCTCCTCTACAATGAAGAAGGTCATCAAGAAAATTGCAAGCCATCTCAAGAAAGGTATCAAGGAAGCATGGAGTTTCTTATTCTCTTCAAAGAAGGCATCAATCAATGAAAGGGATGAAGGTCTCTTCTCGGCTCTCTCTGGTACATTCCAAGACGAAGACATCTAGGTAATTGATAGTGGTGCATCAAGGCACATGACTGGCCACTCCAACCAATTGAAGACCTTATCAAAAGGAAAATCCACTTACTCTGTGGAACTTGGAGACAACAAAAGCTATCCTGTGAAGGGCATTGGATCAACTTCCATAAAACTCGAAGATGGAAGCAACATCCACCTCAACAACATTCTATTTGTTCCAAGTTTGCACAAAAATTTACTTTCTATTTCAAGTTTAGAAGACAAAGGAGATAGAGTAGCCTTCATCGATGGAAAAGTAGTTGTTTGGGGAAAAGACTCAAGCATAGGTCAAGCTAAAGTTAATGGTATATGAGAAGGAAGGCTTTACAGATTAATATCTCCTGTAAACCAAGCCCTAGTTCACACTGATATTAGTCCATGTGAACTTTGGCATCAAAGGTTTGGTCATCTACATTTCAAAATACTTCCAACTTTAAGTTCCGTAGTAGATGGAATCCCAAATCTAAAGGAAGACATGAAGGTGTCTGCAAGGGATGTGCATTGCGCAAGAATACCAAGAGACCATTTGGAAGCAGTGCCTCACGGTCGAAAGAAATCTTGGATCTCATTCACTCTGATGCGTGTGGCCCTATGACTCCAAAATCACTTGGAGGCCATCTATACTATGTCACATTCATAGATGATCATTCTAAAAAAGACCTAAGTTTACTTAATGAAAACCAAGGATGAAGTATTTACAAAATTTCAAGAATTCAAGGCTGAAGTGGAGAATCTTACAGAGAGAATAATCAAGATACTAAGATCTGATAATGGAGGAGAATATACATCCAAAGAGATTATAGCATTCTGTAAGGAATCTAGGATTATGAGGGAGTTGATAGTCCCATACAATCCCAAACAAAATGGAGGCACAAAAAGAAAGAATAGATCTATTAAAGAAAGTGTAAAAGCAATGTTACACGATCAATATCTACCTAAGTTTTTGTGCGGAGAGGCAACAAAGACAGCGGTCTACATTCAAAATCGATGTCCTCACAAATCTCTAGATAACAAGACTCCTGAAGAAGTGTTCACTGGAAAGAAGTCGTTTGTAGATCATTTATGGATCTTTCGGTGTCCTATGTATATTCATATACCAAAGGACAAAAGAAAGTTGTTGGATCCTTCCAGTATGAAAGGTATATTTTTTGGGTATTGTAACTCATCGAAGGCTTATAGAATCTATATGAAAGATGGACATCAAATTGAAGTTAGTCGTGATGTCATATTTGATGATAATATAGCATTCAAGAAGTCAAAAGAGCTTTCTATAGATTCTGATGATGAAGAACTTCCGATATTTGAGGAGGAAGCTGACAAGGAAGGAGAAGAATCACACCATGAAGAAGGGCCTACTGAACCTGTTTAACCCGTGGTCATTCCAGAAACAAGGAAAAGACCTAATTGGTTGAAATCCACACTACTTGATGCAGAAGGTCATGGAACAGCCACAAGGATTATTTAGAGAGTAAGAGAGCCAAGAAATATTCTGGGTATGCCTGACAAAATTAATAGAAGCAGATCCATCCACCTTTGAAGAGGTTGTAGAACATTGACAATGCAAGGATGCCATGAATGAAGACTATCAATCTATAATGAAGAATGGAGTCTGGGAGATACCTAGGCCCGAAGACAAATCTGTGGTTACTTCCAAGTGGATCTATAAGATCAAACATGCAGTTGATGGAAGTATAGATAAGTATAAAGCAAGATTTGTGGCTAGAGGTTTCTCTCAACTTGAAGGCATCGACTATGAAGAAACATTTGCTCCAACAACAAGATATACAACGATTCGATCATTAGTCTCTCTGGCAGCATCGATGGGATGGAACATCCACCAAATGGATGTCAAGACTGCGTTTCTGAATGGCACCATAGATGAAGAAGTCTATATAGAACAACCCTTGGGATTTGAAGTCAAAGATAGGAAGGCATATGTTTGCAGATTGAAGAAAGCATTATATGGCCTCAAGCAAGCACCAAGGGCATGGTATGCTAGAATGGATGCATACCTACAGAGAATAGGCTTCACAAAAAGTTATGCTGACTTGAACCTTTATATTAAGGTTGAAAATAATGAACCTGTAATTATTCTTTTGTATGTAGATGATCTTCTCTTGACAGGTGTAGAAGGTCGAATTGAAGAATGTAAGAAGCAACTAGCAGCAAAATTTGACATGAAGGATCTTGGGCTGATGCATTACTATTTGGGACTAGAAGTCTAGCAAGGACCGAATGAAATATATTTGGGTCAAGGAAAGTATGTGATCGAGATTCTAAAGAAGTTCGACATGATGGACTGTAAACCTATGACCACTTCGATGATCACAAACTTGAAGAAACTGAGGAGTTATGAATCAAGCCCTGTGGATCCTTCTAGGTATAGACAACTTGTTGGCTCATTGATGTACTTGGTGAATACTCGACCAGACATATATTTTGCAGTAAATGTACTCAGTCAATTCCAAGTGGAACCGAAGCATGATCATTGGATAGCAACAAAGCATATTCTGAGATATCTGCGAAGTAATGATGTTCAATTGATTGGATATACAGATTTCGACCGGGGAAGCAGTGAACAAGATGGTAGAAGCTATATGGGAGGATGTTTCAGTTTAGGATCCTCCATGGTCTCATGGATGAGCAGAAAGCAAGACACCATTGCTTTGAGTAGTGTTGAGGCTGAATATGTTACAGCAAGTGAAGTAAGCAGAGAAGTAGTATGGTTAAGGAAGTTGTTATCTGACTTGTTTGAAGGACCGATGAACCCTCCAGTGATACTTTGTGATAAAACCAGTGGTATTCGTTTGTCCGAGGATCCAGTGTTTCATGGAAAGACAAAGCACATCAACAACAAGTATCACTATATTCGAGAGCTAGTACAAAATGGTGTGTTGCGGCTATGGTATATCTCCACTGATGAACAGGTAGCTAACATATTGACGAAATCACTTCCGAACAACAAGCTTGTATACTTAAAGGGCAAGCTTGGTTTGGTTGATTTGACCTCCCTAATTGAGAGGCAGAGATAGACACTACATTCTTGTCTTCACTTGGGAAGAAAGAATGGAGGATTGGGTAACCATCTAGCATTCGATACTCTTTAAGAATGTGGTAGGGCATTCAAGATAAGAGTATTCGTGGACCGATATTCTTTGAGGATTAGCTACCCAAGATAAGAATAGTCCAATGGAAGGTCATACTCTGTGAACACCCGGGTGGAGTATGTACCTTGGGAGACAATGATGAATGGTGTCTATACATCATTGGTCTCACCAGCATTGTGCTCTGATCTTGTGGAGAGATAGAGTTGTTAGTCAAGGCCTTGCTATGTGACAATGTTGGTTAATATGATGCTAGACAGATGGGTTACCAATCCAACTCTTCTTATGAGATCTCTTCATATTGAGAATGACCATGTACCTCTTATGAATACCTCCCTAGTTAAGAGGGAGTGTTGAAAAATGTGTAACTAGGTTCAGTCTTCATAAGTGTGAAATGTATTCTTGTAAATATAAAATGAAAAGAAGTTATTATTATTATTATTATTATTGGAGCATGGGTTTCATGCTCAAGTTCTTTTATTTTATAGGTCAAGCACCAATTGAGTTCTTCTAGGGTTTGTCCTAGGTATAAGAGTCATTGTCATATATTGAAGACCCTATGGGCACATTGTAAATTGTAAAGAGAATTATTTTGTCTTTAAAGTGTCAAAATACCTCCAAGATCAAGTCGGCCTACATGAACAGCCACGTCCAACCTTGAAGAAGCCTATATATAAAAGAACTCGTCCTCCACTTGGATTACTCACTCACTCATCTCTTGATATGCGAAGAAGCAGAAGAAGAAGAAGAAGAAGAAGAAGTCGAAGAAGTCAAAGTGTTTCTAGGCCTTATCTATCTCTCTTGGGAAGATCGAAATTAAAGGTTTCTGTACTAGGATCTTTTGTGGTTCAATCTTGGAAGCAAAAGAGAAGGGAAGGCAAGTGAAGGTCTCTTAGGGCATCTTATTAGCCCTAAGACTCAAGACAAGGCAAGCGAAGTCATGAGGAAGGTTATTAGAGGGAGATCGAAGTCTCCAAGAGAAGCAACAGCAGTTGTTGGGGAGCAAAATTTCAAATCTACTAGGAGGTCGAAGATATTGCAGCAGGAGGTCATGATAGACTTGATCTTGGAGGGTATTTGTCTGAGTCTCTAGGTCATGGTATTCGCCAATTGAAAGATCTATAAGAAGAGAAGAGATTTACGGGTTTCCCCTCAAGAGGAGGGGTTTTGGCCCTGGCTTGCAGCATATATATTGTGTCACTATTCTTATTGTTTTGGTAGTTGTTTGATGTATTGCACATTGGAATAATAACAAACAAAGCTAATAAGTAAAAGTAACACAAACAGTTATCAAGGTAAGAGAATTAACATATTCATTGCCCTACTGAATTCTCAACAATAACCACTTCTCTTAAAATGGTCAGGTACTTCCTCACCTTTATGGATGATTTTTCTTGATTTCTATGTGTCTACACCATTAGAGCCAAAAATGAGGTGTTTCCTGAATTTCAAGAGTTCAAAAACCTTGTTGAAGCTCAATGTAAGCAAAATATGAAGTGTCTTTAGTTTGATAGGGAAGGACAGTACGTTGGTAATGCCTTCAAATAGTTCCTTTACTATCATGGCATCTCTTAGTAATTGATTGTTCCTTGTACTCCTCAATGGAATAGTGAGATTGAGTAGAAGAATAGGCCTACCATGGAAATCGCCCATTGTGTGTCACTCTTAAAACACAAAGCTTTCCTTATGGGGAGAAGCAATTTTCGATGTAGCACTCATCATCAAATGCACACCTACTAGTATTGTCTCTAATATGACTCCTTATGAGCACAATGATTGCAGATGCAAAATCCCTCTATTTCACATTTTAAGATTTTTGGATTAAGTGAATGGGTCCATCCACCACAAGGGAGGCATGTTATATCACCTATCAAATATACTCCTCTGTGAACTATGGTTAGTCACAATGAGTCTTTTTAGGGAGTGTAATATTTATGACCCTGTCATTCACCATTATTGACCATCATGAGGCTAGCTTTGATAAGCCTAACCCTCATGGTTTGTCAAGATCTCTTCAATCATTTCTTTCCCGTGATGGTTCTGATGATAATTATCAACATGTCTCCATGAAGCATGCCTCTTCTTCAAAAGAGTTACTTGGTGGTGACTCTCAACTTGTTGTAGTGGACCTTACCACATATTTATTGTCTTCATGCACCTGGCACCTTTTCAAGCCCTTCTTTTGGATAGTATTTAGGGACTTGTGGGCCTACTTATTCAACATGTTCCTCTCCTATTCTAAAGGTCTCTTCCAAACTTCCCTCCTTTGACAAGGATACCCAACCTAAAGATGAGTCTTCTTCTAATGAATAATCCAATGATAAGGCCCAATGAGTAGTCCAATGATGAGTTCCCTCCAAATATGTAGCATAGTTTTGATGGGCCCTCTGCCAATGGTGATCCCTCTCCTTTGGTGACATCTAGTTAAATGATGATAGATTCTACTTGGAGTTACCAATGTTGGATGATGATGTTGCTTTTACTATTTTCATTGTTGCCATCTTTTCCCAAGTCCACTATTGCCACTCTTACCGATGTTGTTGACTTCACGTTAAACCCCAAATTGTTTGCAGAATTGCAAGGTTAAGATCCAACAAAATTCCATTAGGTTGGTTCCATTAGAAATGCATCTAGAGATTAATAGGGATTAGAGCCAATTTCAACAAATTTTGGGAAACTACTGATCTTTTGCAGGTTGATTTTTTCAAGAGCAAAAAATCAAGAGGTTGAATGTCAATTCTAAGCACATAATAGGTTCCTTGTAAAAAAGAAAGACCAATCACACTACATTCTTCCACATGCAAGATGTTGCTATTTTTCATAGTGTCCAAATTTGGACTTACTATATTTGGCAACATTCTCATGGATGTCTCCATCATTTTTAGTATTTCTTGGTTTTTATTTTTCGAAGGAAAATTGCTTTTCTGGCATGTTTATAATTAGCAGTTTCTACAGGTGGTAGGTACAAGATAAATGTCATGTTTCCAAGCATGTGGTGGTGGGGTGGTTCAAGGTTTCAATGGGTGAAGAGTGATAAGTCGAGAACAATATTGAGCAATTGGATTCTTCCTTCATTATGACAAATGGCCACTAGTGATGGGTTTTCATTATATGAGGTTTTGAGTTCGGTATATGTCAAACCCAAATCAATTTCCTTAAGCCCTAAGTTGACGTGGTTGATTGCCTGGTTAGCTTATGTGGAAAGCTAAAACCTTCACTCGCCTTATTTAATTTGACTCACTATACCATTACTTTGACTTTTTAAGAGCCCAAGTGACCTCGTCATCTTGGTCAAGCCTACAATCATTATCTGCTGAAGTATCCATAGTTGGTGCTTTCCTGCTATTACCAAATTAAAAAAATATCCTAGAGTGAATTGCGGTTGAATTAGCCTAGCAAAAAAGATGTAACTCTTTAGATATAATTAGCATTTGATAAAGCAATAAAATCTTGTTTGACCTATTGCTTATTCGTCCTTGCATGCAAAAAAGAGATAGTAAAGAGAATAGCTTTTGCTAACTTAGACAAGGAATCCAGGTCAAACATAGTTAATGTGTTGATTCTCTTACAATCAAACCTAGGCACGAGTTGCAAGTTCGTGGTGTTAGTAATCTCTAAGACAATTCCACCCACTTTGTTCTGTTAATATGACCAAGTGAGAGGCTTAGAAATAGTCGGCAAGAACCAGTTTTGGCAACTGATTGTGCTAGGTAAAAGCAGGAAATCAACCTCATCTTTGAGGCACAAGGATATCTTCAGAATTTTTTCCTTGGCCAATATTTGCATCTGAGATAGTGTTGGAAGTTGGAACCTCATACAACTTGACCCTTAAAAAGAAGTTTGTAGGATAATCCTGTTTTGGATTCAAATTCTAGTAGAAAAGGTAGGCACACGACAGGAAATGAGCTATGTCGCATGGGGTTCCATCGCCCCACCCCCAATTACAAAAAAAACTTGCATGCCTTGTCTTCCCATGTGTCAGGGGCTTGTGGACCCTTAGGAAACATCCCCAAACTACTGAGGACTTTATTGGGGACTTGAGAACTTGTTGGCCATCCCCAAGACATTTCAAGCAGATTTCAAGGACATTCTGGACAGATTTCAGGGATGTTCTGGGTAGATTTCAGAGATATTCCAGGTATATATCTAAAGTTTTGACAATCATGGGCATTGATGATTGGACAATGTGATCAATTTTCCCATCTATTATTTTTCTAGTGCACCGAATCTAAATCTGTTGTACAAGTTGCCTCTCAAAATATGGGTTTTGTATGATGGGTTTCAATTTGGGTTTCTAGCGATTTAAATATCATATTTTCAGTGATCGCCGATAACATTACACGAAGCAAACCCTGAATCCATGTCCAGAAAACAGGAAATGCAATATTTCAAAGGACTGATCCTCGTGGTTATTTCTCTTGTTCTTCTCATTTTTCGGGTCATCTCAATTAACACATTGTTCATGGCATTCTAAGAGTAATTCAAGTCCAACATTTTTAATGGCGTGCTAGGAGTAATTCAAGTCCAGTGCCTCCACCTTCCCAACCTCAAACATTGTGCAAACAATCAGATAGTAGTGACTTGGATTGGAAGCTATATGTTTTAAATTCTTATTCAATCACCTTCTCAATCTGATGTATGAATCTAATCTCTTTAGAGAACCAAAGTGTTTTATTATGGTTTTCAACACCACTATAAAAGTCTGCAAAACCTATTGACAAGGGAATGTCTTTTATGTTTTAATGTAATCATCATTAACAATAAATATGAGGAAGAAAAGCTGCTATAGAGACATTTTTTGTCTCGCAGACCCTTCATGGACCTTACTGCAAATTCAAAATAGTTGGACTTAAGTTTCCTAAAGCTGGTGTAGATCTTAACGGAGCGGCATGGTGGGTGTTCGAGTGATTAGGGTTTCAGAAGGATCGTTTTGTGCCGCCGCTGCTCCCAGAGATCAGCTATGTTCTGGAACTGCTTGGAACCTGGCTGCCGGGATCATAGAGCTCGATTCTCCACTTTGGTTTTGGCCCGGATCCTTTGCTGGAAAGGTGTATCATGAATCGAATCAAAGCAAACAGAGGTCGAAGGAATTTTCTCCTTTCTTGGCCCAGGTCAGTTTACTCAGGGCGGATCTGGGCTCCATTCCTCATTGCCCTGGGCGTTTTGGTTCAAATCAACCGGACCCTACCCTGTTTTGGGTAGCTGTACTCTCCTCGGCAGGTGTTTCGGCCTGGCTAGGCAGCAATGTCTGCGTCTTTGGGAAAAAGATGTGGCTGACGCTTCCCCTGACCCCCTTCGATTTGCCACGGGTCCGATCTGCCACTTTCTGGCATTCTTTTACAGGTATGGTTGAAGACCAAGTATGGGGCAGGAGTTTGGGACTGGGCAGAGTACCATGGATCCCTTTTCAGGCGCAGAGGATCCCCGTAAGGCAAGTGAGATCCAAAGCTATGCTTAGGAAATTAAGGTTTTAAATAGATCGGATACGGATTTGAATGGCTCAGATCTGACAAAAATCGAGCCACCCCAGATTGCCAGGTCCGGTTTTCAAATCTTTGTAAAGACGCCAAAAGGAAACACAATCGTGATCTGGACTTATGACAGCGACAGGGTTTCAGATTTGAAGAACAACATCGCCGATCAGATTGGCTATCCGGCTGAGAAACAACACCTATTAAATGAGGGAAGATCGCTGCAGGAATGCAGAACCATGCAAGAATACAACATCAAGTCAGGGTCTACAATCATTCTCAATATGAGATTACGAGGAGGTGCCGAAAGCGTTGGAACTAGCTCGCAAAGCAAAGGGTCTTTTAAGGAAGCAGTGAAGGGCAAAGGGAAAGAACCCACAACTGTCACGGAACCTCCGGGGCAGTACATTGTAGATCAAATGCCGGAGAGCCCATCTATCTCCATCGAAATACCAGAGGTAAATAATATATTTTCAGAGCTACAAAAAAATGCAGTTATTTGTAGATTCAATGGCTTTTGGCCTAGAACTGATGCATTGTACCAATGGATCCACTCGGTATGGACAAAAAATTGCCAAATCTACCTGTACCCTAAGGGGTTCTTTATAGTATGTTTTCACACAGAAGAAGAAAAGGAAACAGTTCTCAACCAAGGGCCATGGTTCTGGGGCAGTGTTGGATTTTTTATTACCCCTTGGTTTCCTGATTTTGATGCCAACACCATGGTGGTATCAAGGATGCCAGTATGGGTTAGGCTGCATAACCTTCCTTTACATTTTTGGCATTCAAAGGCTCTAATAGCTATTGGAAATACATTGGGGAGAATGTTAAAGATAGACGCAGAGAGACATCTAAAAGGAATATTTACTTTTGCCAGAATATGCGTCGAGGTAGATCTCAGCCGAGCACTACCTAAAAGCATAATCCTGAACTTCAATAATACACAGTGGAAACAAAACCTTTGGACTATGAGAATACAACTTTCAGATGCCGAGGATGTCAGCAAACAGGGCATCTGTACAATGCATGTCCAAGCCTCAACAAAAGCAAGCAACAACAAAGGAAGCCGAAAGGATGGCAGAACATAGATGTTGCATTTAAGAAGGCAGCTACAGCAAAGAAAGAAGAACATAATACAGCAAAGGATACAGATCAGGACAATAAGGATAAAGAGATAAATGAGGAAAAGGAACAAGAACTCCCGCTGGAAATAAGTGGTAATAAACGTAGTCACAATCCTGAAGGATCGGATTCAGACAAGGAACAACCAATGAACACAGTGGAAAACCAGCTTGCCATTATTGACTCCACTCCCAACATGGATGGTTGGCAGAAAGTGGAGAAGAAGAAGGGCAGGAAGACTTAGGCCAGCTGGTTTTTTTGTGGGCTGCACTCCGGATAATAGCAGCGGCACTTTCTTTTTCTGCTTTTAGGCAGGCTGTATGATCTACTTTCATACAGCCAAATTGAATGCTTAATGCATATACTATGTAACTTTTTATTTTAATAAAAAGTTCGATTTTTTCTTTGGAAAAAAAAAAAGTTTCCTAAAGCTAAACTGCATTTTGATCATGTCTGGCAGCCAATAATATAATGTCACTCAACCCTTTTTTCAATTGCTCAAGCTTTTTTAGGATTGGCAAGTGTAAGGGTTGTGCATAATGTGTAAGGGCCGTGAAAATTTTGCGGGTGTGCTCTAGCCATCCCAGGGATGCGTCACCCCATCCCCACCGTTCCCCTGCCATGAAAACCAGCACAACATAGAAAATCAGCAATTTCTTGAATGATGACAGCCTCGCAAGCTTCATATTTGTACAAGTGATTGTAAGATACACCTTCAAGATTATAAATAAACAGCCTGCATTTGAAGCAAATGCCTTGACACTGTAGGATATTATGCCTCCAAGATTTGTCTGGAGGGATTGCAGCTACAGGAAGACAGTACGGGGACTGGAGTTTAGACTAGCAGATAAGGTTAATCACCAGCACTTACAGCAAAACTAGCCCATGCAAGAGAGATTTCATTGACTTATTTCGAAATTACAAGTGGTAAAAAGCAACATTCTAAGACTGTATTGCTTGTTCAGAGATGGAGAATTGGAAAAACAGCAACCACATTCAATCACCTAGAAGCCAGCCCTCTGAGAAACAGGGATTTGGCTCTAAAACAGTCACATGTGCAACCTAAAGGAGTTGTGTTCACTGCATATTTGACAACTAGAAAGGGGGAGTTCCTCATCATTTGCATCTTACAGGGAAATGCTGGACCTTTCATGAAATAATTGGTTGGTTTAGGAAGGAAATGTTGTGGCTTGATGTCATGCTTGATTTACAACAGCTACAGAGAGTAAGATATGGCTGTTTCTAAGGTAACCACTAGTAACAAAAGCCATTTAGTTGGTCCTTCCAGTATGCAAACATAGAGAATCAGCACCGTAAGATTCTTGGGCAGACCTAAAAGCCTTATGAATAACCAGCAGAATATTAGGAAAAAATGAAATTTATATTTATCAAGATAAGCTAAACAGCAGATTTATCTTGTCATAAAAAACTTACCTAAAAAGAAAGCAAGGCAAACATGGCACACATGCAGAATTTTTGTCTTAATGTGGTTCCTTTCCTCTTTCCTAGCAGTTAGAGTGAATCGGCTTTGAAGATCTGAAGTATCTAGATATGCAAAGGGAGAAGACAGTGAGAAGGTTGAATTTTGGAGTCTTTGGACAGTTTTATTCTTTAACAGTTTTGTGGCAGCAGGCGATTCCTTCCTCTTTCATTCTCCAAAGCTTAGAGCACTACCTCCACCGCAAGAAACAAGATTGATGGCAGCATATAACTTGTGATTCACTATGATGAAATCAATCTCTTGGGTAACATGTGAGTTGGTCCAATTATACTTTGTTCTAGCTTTTTGAAGTTTGAACAAATTCCCCATGGAATTCTCCTTCTCTTCAATGCTTCATGTGCACAATATAACCAACCAATCGAGGTCCTCTTGCGTCTACCCAACTCACTCTGAGGGTTTCTCACCAGTTTCCAATCACAATTTAAAACAAGGACTCCTTCACAGGCCAGATGCAACTCAAGGGACTGCTCTGTCTCCCCCTTTCCAAGTCACTCTTTCATTAGCCGCTACAGTCCCTAATCCACACAGGTGTATGAAAGGGTACATATTAATGAAAAGCTAGAATTATACGTCAACAGTAGGCATATGGGAATCATTACTAAATATGTTGCCTGTTGTAAGCATGTCATAGTTGTACGACACACCAATATGAAAGACTGCAACCATACACGATTAAACTGGCGGCTAAACCTCATTGCAATGTTTTCTTATTTTTTTTCATTTTGCTTCTATAACTATTGGCAATGGTCAGTCTTCACAAACTTCAATGTATGGTAGCAAAAACTTCTTTATAGTGGAAATTTTGAACTTCAAATGGCCAAAACCAATTTTTGGTCAAAGACCTACTGATCAGAGAAACACTAAAAAATGTGTGGAAAAAAGCCGCATCAAAATAGGTTTGATAAAAGTGTGCCCAAAAGCAAGATCAAGAGATAGCTCTGATACCAAATGAAATGAACAAAATTCATTTACTAGCAATGAGATGAACAATCTAGTTCATAAATTGAATATCCAAAATAAATAAGATAACATAGAAGAATCCATATGAATCAAAATAATAGATTGATTCTGTAGCATGAAAGATATATTGATACATAGATACAACGCCTTGTGATGGTGTACTTTAGCATTTCCTAGTCACAATGGTTGATAGGTCATGTCCCTTGGTTAGGTTCTGTCCCATAATTAGGATGTGCCATTTCATTTATTATTATGATTATTATTATAAGGTGTGATGTTTTACTTCAAAAACAAGAATACCAAATATTCAAAACGAAAGTTATTTGAAACAATTCCACCTTGAAATAATAAATTCATAAGATAAACAAGTGTAATTAGGTATCCAATTCAACCATGCATGATAATCATATGATTATCAGCAATTTGTATCACAAAAATGGATAATAACAAGGACCAAAATAAAAGTTGCAGTGGAGTTTGCCTCAACTACTAAGTAATCTTTAAAGCATAATAGCAAATTTTATTCTTCAATTAACAAAGCCACGCTTCAATACTCTGAAAGCTAAGCTGACAAAATCCATCCAATAGGAAAAAAAACACTTGATTGCCCTAATCAACTTATAAGTTAAACTTGTTTATCTTTGATTTTATTATTTTAAGGTGGACTCATCTAAACTATTTTTGTTTTGATTCTTGAATATTCGTATTCTTATTCTTTTGATAGACATTGCCCATCATACAAATAGATTCATTGTTCTGCAAAAACAATCAGTATGGTTGAAGCACTAAAGAATAACACTTTGTAATAAACATAATAATACTAAAAAAACAATGATAATAATAAATAGGTTACTGAAAGGTCAAAGGACACACACCACTTCACCTCATGACCAATCAATGTACATTTATACACTATCAAGAGGCTCATTGTAATCATCAGTCATATTAATTATTTATTACTCAATATTCTATTATATATTTGCAAAATTATTCCATCAATCTCATAATAAACAGGGATTATCTATTCCATTTGGTATCAAAGCCAAATTCTTGCCGAATACTCTTGGTTAAATCCATGCTCAAAAAATTAGTTCATACAACTCATACACAGCCTTCAAACGATGGTGTCTCTTTTCCCAAAATTTAGTGCAAAGCCTCCACAAGGTGCCAAGACTTTGTGGAACATCAGAAGTGTTAACACTATCACCTTAGCAACAAATTCTCTTGTTTCAATCAGAGATAAATCTAAAACAAGAGAGGCTTCCCATAAAACTTAGGACTTCTAAGGAATGACACAATCAAGTCTAAGGCCTCTGAAGTCCCCAAGTCCCCACCCAATTCACAACCAAAGAGGTGTAACAATCAAGTCAAGGATAAGGTGGTTACTCAAAGTAAATTTCAGATTTCGTTGGAGTGTTCTAAAACTGATTTAAAGAGTTTACTAAGCAACACTCTTATACAAAACAATCCTCAAACCATTCAAATTTGAAAATTACCAATTGTTGTAGTAAAACTTGCATAAAGGTAGGAAATTACAGTCATAAAAAAGTTACAACAAAAATACAAATCAGCCCTCAAAATGAGTTATAAATGTTGCACACCAACCCCCTAATGTCGTATTAGGGTTGTGGGGCGTAACTGAACCCAACCTTCAAGGTTTATTATGAAGATGGGGTTATCAAATTTTCTCTTTCTTCCATTACCTCACATCACAATTCTAATACTTCCATTGTCATTGCTCATCGAGAGCTGTCCGAGGATATAAATTTTATCTCATTCTGAGTGATGAGCACAAAGTTATGCCCATTTGAATATTTACACCTTAAAGGCCACATCAACATTCGTAAAAGCCACGTGACTAACACATGGTAGCCCTTGGCCACACATCACTCCCACACTGGTTCATGTCCACTGACAACTTGACATACCAGCACCTAACCATATGGGTGGTTGTTCTATAAAACATGCATTTCTCAGATGTCCTAGTATTATGGTATCCGGAAATAGTGTTCTGGTATGCCAATATGGTTAAAAATCCTCCGATATGCCAATATACGATATGACGATATTCCAATGTTGAATACTAAAACATCGGGATATCAGCAAATCTCTCTAGCTGCCATTCTTTACAAATTTTTGATAGACAGCTCAGCATACCACCTCATTTCTCTAACACCCAATCAACATCCAACACGTGGTGGACGCTAAGATGCCAGACACATGGCATTGCTGACATGTATACCGAAATATCGAGATATTGGGGATGTTCAATAGTACAACCCTCATGAAATCCCCGATATGCTGATATGTCGATTTGATCACTCAGCATGCCACATCATTCTCCAACATCCAGTCACCACTTGACACATGGTGAATGTTGATGTGTACTCTGCCGCGTGGCATAGCTGATGTGTGCCACGTGTCACTCATATTTGCCTAGCTAGCATGCCAAAAACACCAAATCTAGGTGACACGTGTCCTCCACCTGGTACTACCCCATCATCCTTTCTAACATCATCATGATGTCATCCTTCAAAAGTCTCAATATGTCGATACCCATTTCTGTCAAGTAACGCACTCGATTCACACAGATTTTGTCGTAAGTGTCGACCATTGACTAGAACCACACCATACCAAAGACTCCCCAGAGGATTTTCTTTTATTCTTTTGGGGTCTGATATCTTGGTAAGCCCTCCGTCTGCCTGGCTCTTAATCCTGGCTCCTATCAAGCCATGTGACTAGGGACCAAGGCCAAAATGTTCCAAATTCCAAATTTGGAAGAGCCGAGGCTCTCTACCAAGTTTACTTCCGATGGATCAATGCTCTTCAAACACTCCAAACAAAATAGTTCTCTGCCTTTAACCAAGCAAACTCCATACTTCCTCATCTCCATTGCTTATTCAACAAAAAGATGGGATGTTGGCTTACTTCTAGCGACCAACAGAGCCTAAAGCCCAACCAACATACCAATCCTGCTTCACCATTATAATACACAATCACTCAGCATGACAGCGTTCATGAAACATTGAATAAGTGTCGCCATTACAGCCAAGGCTAACCTCTCAATTCATGAATATATGGCACACAATAGTCATAGATAACATAAGTGAAAGGCTTCCATTGCATACAACATACTTATTCATAAAAGGAATGCGGAACAACATTCACGCAAGCTAGGAATCATGTTTTAAAACTTCGACTCTAGTTCGGAAATGGCTAAGGGTCGACTCCGACTCTGACTCTGACTCGGTATCGACTCGGCCAGTTTGATTTCAATGACTCCGTCATTGTAAAAAATACATTAAATATTTATTTTTTTATAAAAAACATAATTTTAAAGATTTTCATTCATGTTTCCAACACAAAGCTTTAGAATATAAAGAGAAGACATAATATGATCAAACTAGGCTCATGAATATATCCATTATATCAAAATGGCACCCAATGCATTGTCCAATACAAAGTTCATACTTAGCCACCAATGCCAGGATTATTTTCTGCCTCAGCCTAAGGACAATCACTAGACTACAACAACAATAATACCAATTCTCTGCCCCTAATGAAGTCTCAAAACCCTTGATTTAATTCTGGTCAAGCTCCAGAACAATTAGAGGTAAATATGTATTTATTAGTCCATTGCCAAAACATTTGCCTTTTTAAAAACATTGTATGGCTCAATGCATTGTTTCAGTTTTATAATTCATGCCACTAGGATAACCATACTTCGACCTTGTAATTTTCAAAACTTTCTCACAGTGATAGATTACTTTAGGACTCTAAATATGCAATAAACAACAACCCAACCATTTATATGTAGGAGGCAGAACAACTTTTGACAAATGTGCTTCAGGATTTTTGTCAAAGCGCTGAGCAGGCCAAGTTGTTACCGAGCAGGCCGAGTCATTACCGAGTCGATCGAGTTGTTACCGAGTCGACCGAGTCAATGACTGGCTCGGTAACAACTCGGCCAACCATTCCGTTTCGGCCACCGAGCCGACCCGGCCAGGCATTGGCTCCGTCTGACTCCGTTGAGTCGGAGTCGACTCAGCCATTTTTTAAAACAATGGCTAGGATAGCTACTTAGCTCATTGTTTATATATATATATATATATATGACATTACAACATCTTTCATCCTACCATTGCATGCATACATAATGAATCCAGCATAATATTTAAACCAGTGTTTTAAGATTCGGCCGACTCGGAACCGACTCGGCTGAGTTGGTCCGAGTCAAGGCCTCACCGGGTCGACTCGGCCAGTGAACCGGTTTGGCCGGCCGAGTTATGGGCTCGGTAATAACCCAGCCAACTCAGCGAAATCCGAGCCTACTCGGTCGGGTTGGATGACAGCGGCCCGTGAACTAAAAAACAATGATTTTTTTTTTATCTTTTGCTTTTGGGCGACTCCAAACAGGCTTGTAATTTGCCTATAGTGTATTTGGGGTCCATTCCCCTCTCCTAAACCCTATAAAACCCACCCAACCCCTCTCATTTCCTCACAACCATCTCATGCATTTGAGTGAGAAATTGAGAGAGAGTTTGTAAGGAGTTGTGGAGTTTGTTTTTGGAGCAGCAGTGAGGAGTCTTGGGCAAGCATTGTAGCAAGGAGTGAGAGATGGTACTTGGGCATATGTTGAAATGGTTGATGGTCAAATGCATTGCAAATTTTGCCATAGAAAAATTAAGGAAGGTCCTAGGGGCATTAATAGGCTGAAACAACACTTGGCGAGGATTAGAGGCCAAATTACTCCATGTGAATCAGATGAAATTGGGGAGATTAGGAAGGAATTGTTAGCCAACTTTGAGAAGTTTAAAGAAGAAAGGGCTAAGCTAAAAGAGTTAGAGGCTAAAATTGGGAGGAAGAGGAATAGACAAAAAATGTTGGCTACCAACCCCCATTTTGATTTTGAGGGTTCTTCCTCTATCCCTTGTATTGATGCATCCAACCCCTTCCGATATGTTCCTCCCTCTTTGGAGTCTATTCAAGAAAAGGGTAAGGTTAAAATGAAAAAGGGTGATATGAATATCAAAAGTTATTTCACTGTCACACCCTCCTCTCCATTAGATGCACATGGTCGTCAAGCTAGTAGAACTTTGTAGCCCACTTTAGATGACCACTAGAAGAAAGAATTGAGGGAGACTGCTTGTGAATACATATGTAGATGGTGGTATGATGTTGATATCCCCTTCAATGCTTCCCGTTCACCATATTATGAGCCCATGTTTGATGCCATACATGTTGCTGGAAAAGGCTTCAAAGGCCCTACTATGCATGAGATAAGGGGTATCGTTTGTAGAAGGAAATTGCCTCCATTAATGAGTATTTGAAAGATTTCCATAACTCATGGGCAAGAACAAGATGTACCATCATGTCAGATGGATGGAATGATCAAAGAAACCGTACCATCATAAACTTTCTTATCTTCTGCCCACAGGGAACCATGTTTCTAAAATCAGTTGATGCATCCGATAAGGTAAAAGATGGACAATTGTTGTTTCATCTATTGGATGAGGTTGTTGAGGAGGTGGGGGTGGCTAATGTTGTTCAAGTCATCATAGATAATGCCTCTAACTATATTCTTGTTGGTAAACTATTGGAGGAAAAATACAGAACCATCTTTTGGACCCCATGTGTTGCACATTTGCATAGACCTCATGCTTGAGGATACTGGCAAATTATATTGGATCAAAAACATTGTAGATCATGCCAAAAGCATAACAAAATTTATCTACAACCATTCATGGATTTTGAGCAAGATGAGGAAACACACAAGGGGCAGGGATATTATTAGCCCTGCCATTACTAGATTTGCTACTAATTTTTTGACATTGCAATCTATGCTTTCACAACATAGAAACTTGCAAAAGATTTTTTCTAGTGAAGAATGGAATCAAAGCCAGTAGTCTCACAAACAGGAAGGCAAAAATTGAAAAATAAAGTTAATGAAGAAATATTTTGGAGAAAGGCAGCAGAGATTGTGAAGCTTGCTGAGCCACTAGTTAAGGTGTTGCGGTTGGTGGATGGGGAAAGATTGGCTATGGGCTTCATTTATGAGGCTATGGATCAAGCAAAGGAGCAAATAAAGAGGGCATACAAGGATAAAGTGGCTAAGTATGGGCCCATTTGGACAATCATTGATGAAAGATGGAACAATCAACTCCATCGCCCTATACATGCAATTAGGTATTTTTTGAACCCACAGTATTATTATAAAGCTAAGGAAACAGGAGCTTTGAAGGGGGAGGTTAGAGATGGATTGATTGACTGCATCGATCGCATGATCCCATTGGAGTGTGATCAACTGGAGATACACCGACAAGCCACAACCTTCAGCAATGCCTCGAGTACCTTTGGGAAGAACCTAGCAAAGATTGCAAGGGAAGCAGATGAGCCAGGCAAACAAAAATTTCAATTTTCAAATTCTTAATACTTATTTTGTTAAATCGTTTATATTTTGAAAGTTGGATATAATTTGTAATTTTGTTGAGCTAACTCATTACACTCCTATGTTTTTTGCAACACAATGGTGGGGAGGCTTTTGGTAGCCATTGTCCTGAATTGCAGAAGTTTGCAATTCGTATTTTAAGTCAAACTTGTAGTGCTACTGGGTGTGAGCACAATTGGTCTGTCTTTGAGAGGATTCACACAAAAAAGAGAAACTGTTTGGATCAAAAACGGTTAAATGATCTAGTCCATGTCCAATACAACCTCCGGCTTAGACGCAACCAATTGCTGAACAAAAGACCTGATTTAGATCCCACTGTGCTGGAAAACATTGATCCAACATCAGATTCGGTAGTGGAGAGTCATCCAGTAGAGTTTGCTTCTGATGAGGATATTGATAATGATTTACAGACAATAGCATCACTCGAACATAATGTTCAATTGAATGCAGATCTTGATCCACTTGTACCAACCTCAGCCTCAGAGCCAGCAAGTCTTGCAACTCCTCCAGTTGCAGGCGATTCCTCTGCTCAACCACGACAGAAGCGCATATCTCGTCTATCTCAGCTTGCAGCTGTTGCACAGCCTACTAGCGCTACCACTTCTACAGTTGCAGTTGGAGATGATGATGAGGAGGAGCCATGGGGCCCCCTGTCTGACTTTGATCCAGAGGTTGATCAAGATGATCTTGGCTCCTCTAGCAGTAGCCAGTAGCACTGGTCACAGTTTACTTTTGTTGTAGAGGTCATTCCTATCCTCCTTGGTTATGTGTTTTTGTTTCGATCTCTATATCATCATCATGTATGTATTGGACAGTACACTGGGTGTCATTTTGATATAATGGATATATTCATGAGCCTACTTTGATCATATGTTGTCTTCTATCTATATTCTAATGCTGTGTGTTTGGAAACATGAATGAAAATCTTTAAAATCTTTAGCACTGGTCACAGTTTACTTTTGTTGTAGAGGTCATTCCTATCCTCCTTGGTTATGTGTTTTTGTTTCGATCTCTATATCATCATCATGTATGTATTGGACAGTACACTGGGTGCCATTTTGATATAATGGATATATTCATGAGCATACTTTGATCATATGTTGTCTTCTATCTATATTCTAATACTATGTGTTTGGAAACATGAATGAAAATCTTTAAAATTATGTTTTATATATATATAATGTATTTTTTACAACGACCGAATCATTGAAATCGAGCCAACCGAGTCGATACCGAGTCGGAGTCGGAGTCGGAGTCAACCCTTGGCCGAGTCAAAGTCGGAGTCGGAGATTTAAAACATTGATTTAAACATGAAGCATTGAACAACATTTACATTTCATTTACAAGGAAGGAATACACTTATTTGTTCCACTTGAATTTGTTGGAAACTGAAGAAGGAACAACCACTCTCCATCCAACCGTAGGCACAGCTACACTACATGTTTCAAGCAACTGTCCACCCTAGAGTCGGATCCAATGTCTGAAGGATGTTTCTCTCAAGGAATTTCAACAAAGGTTCAATTCAAGGTATAGACTTTGAAGGCCAATCTCTTTCACTTGCAAAAAACAAGAGTACTTACCCTCCAGCGTTGAGTTTCGGTTATTCACACAAGTAGGGCCACTATAGGCCTACATAGCACAAAAGGAAATCCCTTCACCATTTCCTATAGTCCCTATGGAATATAACTAACCAATCAAGTTCCTCTTATGTCTACTCGACTTAGTCTGAGGGTTTCTCACCGATTTCCAATCACAATTTAAAACAAGGACTCCTTCACAGGCCATATGCAACTCAAGGGACTGCTTTGTCTCCTCCTTTCCAAGTCACTCTTTCATTAGTCGCTACAATCCCTAATCCACACATGGGTTTATAAGTCACTGGTTCATAATGGGTTATGGGTTCGTTTCCACATAATATCTTTGTCTCCCCCCAATCGCTCCAATGGCTAGACTCCCCTTACCTATTCTCACTAGTGTTGCCTTTTGCATGAGAGCTTTGAGGTCCCTCCTTGGGTTGCGGAGTCAAACAAGACTTGTCGCACAGTATGCAACCCATGCTTGGGGCAATCTGGTACCTCCTCCCCCATCTCTCTCATAATTGCTTGGCAATTAAGTAGTTCAACTGAACATCAAAGGTCAGAATCATTAATTTTAGGAAAGACAGAAAACTTCTCAATCCCCCTTACAAGCTTCCTCAAGCAAGTTATCCATTCGAACATTGGGATTTGTATAGGTTGGTCCTCTTTCTCAACTTTAGCAATTATAATTAAATTTAATAGGATATTTACATCAAACAGTTTTGGCATGATATCCATGTTGGCCCTCCAACATTACCATCCTTTAATTACATTTACAAAACTCGAGATTATAAAATGGATACTACAATAAACTTGTAGAAAATAGGGCTAAAATAATGAATAAATCTAGGGTTTGATTTTTTTAAATCTAAAAATTACAGGGGTGGTAGGAGCAAGGGGGTGGTAACATATTACCCCAAAGGTAAAAAGAGAATTGCATATTCTTGGGGTTTGGGTTCAGCCTCAAACAATCAAGTAAAATCCTATAGCCTTTATCAAGGCCTACTCCAAGCACTATCATTGAAAGCCACCAAGTTAACTGTAATAGGGGACTCTTCTCTCCTCATCTCTTATTTACAAAAAGGCTCCTCCCCTAATAATTTGAAATTGAAGACTCTCCTTGCAAGAATAAGAGGCTTGCTTCATAAATTTGAACAATATGAAGCCTTTCATATTCTAAGACATAACAACACAGAGGTTGACTTGTTGGCAAATCATGGAGTCATATTAGCAAAAGGGGACTTGGTGGTTAATAACAATAAAAATAAATGTTTGATTCCTTAAAGAACTGGAATATCATCATGCCCAAAAGCACAAGGGGCCTTTTGAAATATGAAAACAAGTGGAGTAATTAGTTGGTTACGTGGAGGTTCCTCTAAGCTCCCAGATCTCAGCATGCCAACAGAGGAGGAGAATGGTCAAGAGGACAAGAAGGAATTATCAACAGTGTAACGGAGAAAATAGACTAGTACGCAATGAAATGTAAATTTTGTTTTTTGTTAGAAAGCTACAATAAGTTTTATATTTATAGACCAATAGATAATTTTGAATTATATAGAGAAGAAAATTTCCAATTTTGGCTTATTATGGCATGTTTTAGACCCAAACTCTCTGCCTCTATGGCTCATCATGCTATTTGATGTACAAATGAGGTATTGTCACACGCCTTATGCAAATTTTTAATACAAAAATTTTCAGTTACAATTTAGAAGAAAAAAAATCTAAAAATTACAAGGTATATGAGAGTCAACCAACACAAGACATCTAGCTCTAATTACGTAGCAATATAAATTAGCAAAGAAAAATTTATGTAATAAAACGATTTTAGTTCAAATATGCAAAACCATAGGATTTTAGATCAAGAATATGAAATAAAATCCAAGATTTAAAACAAAAAGAATACATGAAAACCCTAGATGCTAGGGTTTTTAATGGCTGAAAAATAGATGTAATTAAAAAAAAAAAAAAAAAAAAACCCTAAATTCACCCTAAATAAATTAAATAAAATTTTATTTTACAAAATATGGTTGACTAAAGGGGAGAAAACTAGTACCTAGCATATTTTTTTGGGTATATGAGGTCAATTAAGGACTCCCTTGACCATGATGAATTTGTAACTATGGTCGGTCTTCATAATGTATACATGGCCACTTAATGTATTTTAATAACTATTGTCAAGCATAGTTTAAATGCTTGAGTCAATAAAACTTATTTTGAGTCAAAGTCCCATTGTGACTTTTAAAAGAAGAAAATTGTAATTTTTGGCTACAAAAGTTGTCAAGCCGGCCTCCCTCCAAGTTAAGTTGGCCCAAGGCAAAGGACACACCCATTCGACCCAACAGATCACTATATAAAGGCAGCTCGATCTCATTCTTCCAACACCAATTTGCACTTCCGCAAGAGACATTTTTTGGGCATCTTGCCGAAGATCAAGAAGGACAAGAAAGACGAAAAATAAATTGCATATCTTTCTCTCTCTCAAGCTCGCACGTGTGGATAGATTCTCTCTCTTCTGGTTTGCAACGTTTCTGGGCAGTTCTATTGCAGGGGGACAAAATTCTAGGCAGTTGCAGGGGACGAAATTCTGGGGTAACTCATAGCTACAAGAGGGAAGAAATTTTGGATCAATATGGGAGGCTTGACTTGGAGGGGTTAACCAGGTTTAACCATAGGTCCAGGTGTGTCTCTTGTTGAACAGAAGAATTTCTCTATTGAAAAGGTTGTTGGGTTTTTCCCCTTGGTGGGTTTTCCCAGGGTAAATCTTGTCTTCTGTTTGTGCATTGTGATCTCTATTGTTCTATTGTTCTTATATGGTTGAATTTCTAAAGTATAATTATTGAATCATGTATTGGAATAATTTTAAAGAAGATCAACCACAAAAGTAATTATCAGTATTTGAGAAACATTGTGCTAGTCTATATTGCACTTAGAAAATCAACATGGAACCAAAGCTTGGGTGAAGGAAGAACACTGGGATCACCTTTGAAGAAACCCTACTTTGAAATTCTATTGTTGAAGTCCTTGTTGATTCGCATCCACGACTTCCTCTATGAAATCTGAGAAAAAGTTGGAAGGAGCTTCAAACTTCAAAGCTTGAAAACTTAGAATTGATCTTATTCTTGCAAAGAACAAAATTTTGGATATCTTGACAAGGAAAGTTGTAGAACCAGCAGATACTGCAAAAAAGGAGAAGTTCAAGAGGATGACATTACTGCTATGGGTCTTATTGTGGACTCCATCAGAGAGCATCATATTCCCTACATTACAAAGCTTGATACTTCCATGAAGATGTACGATGCCATAACCAATCTATTCACTATCAAGAATGTTGATAAAGCCATGAGTCTAAAGAATGAACTTCATTATGTGACGATGACGAATGATGACACCGTAGCTTCATATTTCATAAGGATTTGAGAACAAACTTGTGACTACCGCACTCAATGGTCTACCTAGATCATGGGATGCATTTGCAGTAGGTAAAAGCAACTGGAAGGAAACTCCTTCATTTGAACAACTACGGACCTCTTGTGCTCAAGAAGAATCAAGGCTTATGTTAAGAGATAAGGAGGAAGAAGCTTCTCAAGCACTTGCAGCTCACTTCAAGAACAAAGGAAAGACGTTTGCCTCTTCACACAAGAAGTCAAGAAAAAGATCTCCTCCTTCCCACCCAAAGGAAGGGCATGTCAATGTTATGGTTGTCAAAAATTTGGGCATTTTAAAAGGTATTGTCCTAAGATGGCCAATAACAAGAAGAGAAAGGGAAAACAAATCGCTTCTGCAACTGATGTTGAAAATGAACACCCAAAGAAGCCCAAAGGTGACAAATACTTTTTTTACTTTTTTGCTCTAACAGGTTCTATTGCAAATGATGATGATATGTGACTAGTAGATAGTGGTGCATCAAGACATATGACTGAAGATCGTGGCAATCTCTCTAGTATGATGGAAAAGACGTTGTCCCAAAGAATAGACCTTAGAGACAATCACAACTATGCAATCAAAGAGTTGGAAAGGCATCCATAGAGGTGGAATTTGGTAACAATGTACATTTCAACAATGTTCTATATGTACCAGGTTTGAAAAAGAATCTTGCCTCCATTTCATGTTTAGAAGATAAAGGAGATAGAGTAGCTTTTTTGGATAGCAAAGTACTTGTTTGGTCCAAGGGCTCTAGTATAGATGATGTTATAGACTTGTGAGTCAACCAGCTCAAGCCCTAGTACATGATAAAATCAATCCAAGTGAGCTATGGCATAGAAGATATGGTCAACTTCATTATAGAGCACTACCTAAATTGAATCAAATAGTTTTAGGTGTCCCTGAATTATAAATAGATCATGAAGGTGTTTGTAAAGGTTGTGCACTTGGAAAGAACATCAAGGAACCATTTCCAAGTAGTGACAACAGATCTAAAGAAGTCTCAGATTTGATACGCTCTGATGTGTGTGGTCTGATCCCTATGAGATCACTTGGAAGTTCATTTTACTATGTGACATTTATTGATGACTTCTCTCGCAAGACATGGATCTATCTTATGAAGACCAAGGATGAAGTCTTCACAAGGTTTTAGGAATTCAAAGTTGAAGTGGAGAACTTGATAAGTAAGAAGATCAAGATTTTGAGATCTGACAATGGAGGAGAGTACACCTCAAAAGAACTTGTTGCTTTCTATAAGAAAGTTGGGATTAAGAGGGAGTTGATTGTCCCATATAATCCACAACAGAATGGTGTAGCAAAACGAAAGAATAGGTCCATTGAAGAATTTGTCAAGGCTATGATGCATGATCATTATTTGTCGATGATCTTATAGGGAGAAGCATCATTGGCAGTTATGTATATGCAAAATAGAAGTCCTCATCGAATTCTGGAAAATATGACTCCTAAAGAAGTGTTCTCTAGAAGGAAGCTAGAGGTTGGACATATGAGAATCTTTGGTTGTCCTCTCTACATCCATGTTCCTAAGGATAAGAGGAACAAGCTTGAACCTTCATTACAAAGAATTTTATTGAAAAACCAGAGAAGGATGAGGTCTTTTCTCTCTCCTCCAGCGGGACACGTGGCAAGCAACAATTGGTTCTGATTAAGCCACGTGGCAACTGACGTCATCATGACGTGGTTGTATGGTGGACACGTGGCAAGCAAATTTGGCATTTTCAAGTGTCGTAAGAGGCCAAAAAAGGGTGACACATGTCACCACTCACCATGTGACACGTGGCAGAGGTTTACGTGAGATCGCACATTGGCATTCGTAGGTTGAGGAATATCGCCGCACCAAAGTAAGTTTGTCGATTGAAAAACGTCGATAGAGGAGCTCCGATGTGGGGGTTGGCCCATGGTTACAAGGAGCTCAAAGGACCGAGGGCTATTGGCGCGTCAGACGTGCAACGGCATGAACATATGTTTTGTGTTAAAGTTGAAGCTTTGGCGGAAAAGGTTTAAAAAAGGTTTTTTATGTTAAAACCTTAGCACGGGCCCTCCCCCATCCCTCTCCACGTGGATCAAGCCATGTCACGCATGGGAGATCAGAGGACTAACATTGTCGCAACTCCAAAGTTAAAAGTATCAATTGAAAGCTTTGATATGTAAAGCGACGAATTGACTAAGAATCGGCCCCCTTTCACCAAGTCCCAAAACAGTTATTGGTTGTGGTTCTATGATTCCAAAGGATCACACATTATGAGGCGATATTTTAAAGAATTAGCCCCCGTCTTAGCTAAAGGGTTTAGCTCCTAAAAAGGCTTTGGCCCTGAGTCTTCAGGCCCCGGTCATACAGATTCCACCAAAGCCCCGAGGGCTAGGCGTATCGGAGATTTTACACCCCCGCGCAATTCAAAGTGGCAATACACAGAAAACTCTGATTTAGTTAAAGCTCCGATGTATTGGCTTGCAGTTTCACCTTTGGTCACCAAAATAAGAAAAGCTAAAGAAACAGAGCACAAGGGGATAATAAGTATCAGTGAAACAATAAAGCGGGAATTTCTCCGATAAGACAGTATGAATTGTTAACAGATGGATGGGTCGGTAGCTATTGAATCACATGGAAAAGAGGGGGGTTGGTAGTTTGAAAGGACAACTCGTAGCTTGTACAAAAACAACTATAGCCACTCCATATTTACAAGCTGAAGAATTTCCAGCAGTTTTACATTTCTTGCAGTTTTGGTGTGTTTATTTTTATTTTTAATTTATTGTTCAGATTTTTTTCTAGAAATTGTTAGATATTATTTTGTAATCAATTCCTTTTTGGAATTAGAAGTCAGTTCAATAGATAGCCTATAAATACTTGTAATGAGACTTAGAAGGGGTTGGAATGTGTGAGATCATGTTGGATTATGTATGAAGAAAAGGGCTCTACATTGATGTAAGCCTTGGATTGGACTCAAAGTGATCAATTTGCAGAAATACAGAGAGTTTTGTTCCAGGATTCCCGTGTTAGATAATTGGTGATGTGCTTTCTTATGTTAAATTGTTTCTCTCTTCAGTTTCCATATGTTTTTCCCCTCTTTAATGATGCAAGAAGATTAAGGGTCGAATTTGCTTGAGTGTACTCTGCTCTGACTTGTTAGCAATATCCATGTTTTCTTTCTAATGTAAAATATAGAATTTGTCACAGTATGATCTATATTTAATTGAACTCAAATCATATTCATCCTATTCACCCCACGGACACTCTAAAAGATCCAAAAGTCTACCTACCTTGCCCTGTTACAACTACTCTGTCATTTTGTGATTGATTTCCCAAAGTTTCATGAGTCCATGCCCAATGGTTTTTTCCACCATCTTTCAACCAAACTTTAAAAAAAAACCATTTCAAACTCAAATAGCTAGCCTAAAATCTGAAGCAGAAATCTAAATCATATAGAGATATCCCTCTCTGACACTAGAAGGGCTAGATCCCAGCTTTAAAAGTGGTTTTGTGGTTACCTTTGGTTTTATCTCCTCAGCGTAGGGAAATTACGGAGTGATAACAGGTTCCATCCTTGCGATGCAGCAAGGGCTATAATCGAACGAATGGTGGTATATCGGGCAACCGGTGCAAATATCTCATCGTAGTCTACTCTTTCCTTTTGAGAGAAGCCTCGAGCTACAAATCTGGCCTTGAACTTTTCAGCACTCCCATCAGCTCCATGTTTGATCTTGTAGAGACATTTTGAAGTGACCACCGACTTGTCCTTGGGTCTAGGAACCACATCCCAGACATCATTCTTCGTGATCGACTCATACTCCTCGTTCATCGCATCCTTCCAAACTTATTGTTTTACGGCTTCTTCAAATGTACAAGGCTCAAATTGTATAATGGTACTCATGGCAGCTAAGTACCCTTAGTACCTGTTCGGCTTCTCGCTTTTACGAAATGTCCCCCTCGGTGCAATATGTTTCTCAACATCTTCAAGAGTATATTTGAGCCACAAAGGCCTTCTTCTTGAAGTAGAGGGCTCACTAGGAGGTGGATCAATGGGATCCATCAAACCTTCCACATCGATGCCAGAAGGAGGTTCATCCTGCTTTTCTGCATCAACATCATCATTGTCCTTCCTAGGGATAGGAAGATCTCGGATCTTTCTAAGAGCAGAATCTTCATCAAAAGTGACATCATGACTTAATTCCACTTCCCTTTGACTAGGCACATAGATTCTATATGCCTTTGAAGTTTCACTGCAGCCCACAAACGTTCCTTTCTGCCCAGATGCATCTAATTTGTTTCTTTTCTCTTTCGGCAAATGAAAATATATGGGACAACCAAAATTTCTAAAATGAGAAACATCAAGTTTCTTACCAGTGAAAACTTCTTCGGGTGTCTTGAAGTCCAAAGCTTGATGTGGGCATCTGTTTTGGACATACATAGCGGTGTTGGTAGCTTCTCCCCATAAGAACTTCGGAAGACCTTGATCATGTAGCATAGCACGGTTGCCTTCTATGATAGTACAATTCTTCCTTTCGGCAACACCATTTCGTTTAGGAGTGTATGCAGTAGTGGTCTCCCTCTTAATATCAGCTTCTCTACAATAGTCTTTGAATTCATTTGACTCATATTTGGTCCCATTATCGGTCCTCAATATTTTGATCTTCTTCCCTGTTTGATTCTCAACCAAGGCTTTGAAAGAGCGAAACCATTTGAATACTTCATCCTTCTTCTTTAAGAAATAGATCCATGTTTTGCGAGAGAAGTCATCCACAAAAATAGCATAGTACAAATATCCACCCAAAGATGTCACAGGCAACATACCTGATAGATCATAATGGACCAATTGAAGAATATCGGTGGTTTGAGTCTCACTTGAGGGGAATGGTCCCCTTGTATGTTTTCCAACTTCACATCCCTGACAAACACCTTCATGATTTAAGTTGAATTTGGGCATCCCTGTGACCATCTTCCTTACATCGGGTAAGGCTTTGAAATGAAGGTGAGCAAATCTTCGGTGCCATAATTCGGATTGAAGAGAAGTATCACAAGTCATTGCTCCCAACGGACTTCCTCCAACCTGATAGAGACCTTCAACCTTGAATCCAAGAGTGAATGCATCTCTTGGGTTCCTTTGCCAAGCACGAACCTTCCCGTCAATGAATGTCACCTTGAAACCTTTATCCTCCATCGCAAAAATAGAGACCAAGTTCTTTTTCAAATCAAGTACATATAGCACTTCTTGTAGGTGAAGGGTTTGACCTTGATTTAAGTGAAGAGTAACAGCCCCAATTCCTTTCATGGAATAAATGGGATTATCCCCAAGTATAATCTCCATATTCGTCTTCTTTTCAACCAAGTTAGAGAGGGCTTCCTTGTACCCAGTGAAGTGCCTTGAGACACCACTATCAATCAACCAAAGGTCCAATGTATCCGGAGGAGAGGCAGTGGAGAGGGCGAAAATAAGATTAAATTATTTTTGCTTTACAACATTAACTTCATCATACCTGAAGTTTCTCGACTTCTTGGGAGGACGACCACCTCCATTTCGATCAGCAGGAGCATTCCTCTTTCCTTTGTTATTGAACCTGTGGTTCCTTTGATTGCCATTGCCTTTGAAGTTGTTGTTATTATTGTCATCATATCTTGGAGTATCCTTCTTGTGAGGACATTCTCTAGCGAAGTGGCCAGACCTGTTACAATTGAAACACCTTCCTTTTCTTTCTTCTTTGAATCCCGACTTGAACCCTTGTCCTTGATTCCTTGGACCAACATTGAGAGAGCTCTCTGTCACTAGTGACTTCACCAATAGATAGGAGATCATTCTTGATCTCGGTAATCCTCATGAAGTAGGATTGGATGGATTCTCCTCTATCCATCTTGATATCTTTCAGCTTATTCTTGAGAAAGAGTATTTGTTTTGCATTGTTGACTTTGAACATCCCAACCAGAGTTTCATACATCTCCTTCGATGTTTCCAAATCAAAAATATATGCAACCCAAGGCTTATGAATGGAATCAACAATAATCTTCTTAGCTTTTACCTCATCTTTCTTGTACTTGGTTTCTACAGCAGCGGATGCATTGGAAGGAGGCTCTGCTATTATTCCTTTGACATAGTCCATGGCATCATTTTCTTCTAATGTCAAATCCAAAGTCATCTTCCATACATGATAGTTGGATTTGTCCTCAAGTTTATCCTCAGATGTGAAGAAAGATGTAGTCGTCATTGGGACTAGTTCCAAGTCCTTGTCCAATAATTTCCCTTAGTGATTGTTTTGCTTCTCTCTTGCTTGGGTTTTGTCTTCACCTGAGCTCTAATACCATGTTAATTTTAGATAAAATGGTATGTTCTATGCTTAAGCACAATTTACCTCAATATTCCTTTAGCAGCGCAAATGACAATTTCCAATTATATCCAATAGAAATCACATTAACTTATAAACATTGACAGTAAATGCAGATATAACATAAAATCATATGCAAAAGACAAGCCAAGACAAGAGGACACAAGATATGGCGGATGCTTGGAACCAACCCCAATGTGGGGAAACCCTTTTGATCAAATCTTATTATTATTCTTCAATAGGTCAGCAGACAGAGAGAGTGCAAATATCATAAATACAAGCCCAAAACAAATCTGCCAAATTTGCAGTCAAATCAAAAGTCAATGCAGAGCTAACCAAAAAGTCAACAGTGGTCAAAGTTGCCCCAAATTAACCTCTAATCAGCTCAGTCAACCGCAAAATAGTATGGCCTCCAAAGAGGGTCAAAGTCAACCCAAAACAGCTCGGTCAACCAAAACAATCCTTATAATTTCTGCAGTCAACCAAAAAGTCAACGATGCGGTCAACATGGTTAAATTGTCCCCAATCTCCTCAATTTGTGTGCCAAAGAATGCATCTTGAAAAGATCGAAGTTCTAGCCCAAAAACTGAAGTCAACACTTGGTCAAACTACTCAAGTCAACATTGGTCAACGCTGCCCTAATCACAGAAATTTCGGCCTCCTGAAATCAGCCTTCCTTCCACATGTGCAAAGAAGAGAGAGCCTTCAAGTTGTACGAACCAATCAAGAGAGGAGAGAGAAGATGACGTGATGAGTTGGTGATGTCCAAATGAGGGAAGGGTCATTCCTATTTATACAATTCGTTGAGGGTGAGGAGACACATCCATTGGGCTTCACAAGCCTACATTTGACTGAGGCCAACCTTGACAATTTGTCCATGAGAAAGAATAAATTCAAAATTCAATTCTACTTGTTAGAATGAGATGATCTTTATATAGAAATTGTACCTCTCGGAAAGAGGAATCCAATGCAATAATGATCTCTATCATATAAGTTGTCCTAAGGTGTAAGTTGGCCCTAGTTTCCAATTTTAACAATAGGACTTAGACCAATGATCAAGGCCAGCCCCAATGGTGGATGGAAGAACGATTTACCCATCTGTGGGACGTTGTCATTAGAATTGTGCACTCAAGTCGCCTAAGCCTAGGCTAGGGCCAACCCCCATGTTGAATGGAAGAACAATCTGCCCAACTGCGGGATGTTGTCACTAGGATTATAAGACAATCAATCGAGCCCAGATGCCCCATGGGACAGTGTGTGGTTCCCACGTTCAACACCTTCCCATGAGATTTGAACAAGTGGCCTAATGGGGACTAAACCCCATGCAAACCAACTAGTCTACACCTCATGAGAGGGGTTAGAGTTCAAGCTTGCTTACTTTGGCTTTTGACTTATTTGTATAATTTTATTTTCTTTTGCATTTTTTGAGATTTATACATTGCTCTTCCTCTTGGTTTTTTTATAAAGTTGCATCAACCTCAAGCATCCAAGCCCTCCTTCTTCTCGTGATATTTTGAAGCATGAAACATTTTGGGAGACGTCTAACAACCAACCCAAAAGAAAGGACAACTAGGAAGGGACAGATGGAGCATGTTATGTTTGGAAAGAATATGGACATGTTACCCCTATCAAAGTCCCCAATAGTGCCCCTTCTACCCAGGAGTGACAACACTTGATTAGGAGACTGGCGATGACCACGAAGGTGAAACAAGGCAAAAAGCATAACTTCCACGCACCATGATCCATTATTTAATTCAACCCGTGATCACTACTTTCATGTTAAATACATTGGGAATTAACCCTTAATATGAAGCAATGGGCAAATGTACCTCATGTGGGTCGAACACCATATAAAATGAGTGAGTTGAGCATGATATGAGAAGCATCTGTGGGAAGCTATATGTGGAGAATCACGAATGTCATCCTCAAGACCATTGTCTATGATGTGGATCATCAAAGAAAAAATATCCCCTAGTTACCCCTAGATGTGAGGGGATGATGGTGTCCATACAACATCACCACACAGTGCATACAATTTTAAACTAATTCAAATTGTTGGAACTTATATATATCCAACTACCATCTGAATATCTATATGCACAATGGCCATTTTTATTCATACACATCCATACCCACATTGCAATCCATCCATGCAATTGTTATTATGTACTATTTCCACTTTGTGAAAAAAAAAAAACAAAAATCCACCACCATACGATCCTTACATTCCCTTCCATACCAACGATTGTATGATCTAATTCTACTCACCTTCAACTGTACTTTTGTACATTGTCGCAATCGCCACCAAGGAAACATTTCCCTAAGTTTCCCAAAAGTGGGACGTGTGGAAATGTTTCCTCGAGCGCTCCCTGTCCCCAAAGTGTGGCAAATGTGGGGGGCGCAAACCCCACCCTCAAGGACGCATCCCCATGGAACACTGGTCACCACACTATTCAAAGATAGTGGATGAAAATGAAATAGATATTTCGAGCCTAGGGGGGGCAAAACCACTATTGTGTACATTTTAGAATCCAACAACGAACAAACACCACCAAAAGTATCATAGCATCAATCTCATGCACACCACAAAATATTTCCCAACTCAGATAAAGAAGATTGGTAAGACCTAAGAAAAGAGGAAAGGAAACCTATAGTGTTACTTACAACCATGATAGGGAAATCACAACCTAAGACCTTGAAGCTCAAAGGAATCATAGAAAAAAATAGAAATGTGACCATACTTGTAGATTCCAACGATAATCATAACCGTATAGATATAAAATTCGCTAAGAAACTAAACCTTTTTGTGTACCCCATCAAAGACTTCATAGTTACAACTCTTTCTTAACAAAATGTATGAGTGGCATACCCATTAAAATTAGATTCATTCAATTCATGAAAAGATAAATGGCACCAATCTTCTGTAAACTTTCTTTCATGATTACAGTGCACAGTTAAAATACTTGAAAGGTGATTCTTGTAACCTTCACAGAATAAAGTTGGAACGACTAAGTTGCACTGCTCCCTGATCCATTTCACCAGCTTTCAAAGTTCCATACCCCAGTGGATTAACCACAATATTGATCAGCCTTCAAAAATATCACATTGGCAATGTTGCAAACCCAATATGCCCAGAGGTTCAAGGAGATGTTCTGACGAATTGGAAATAGCTGTAATCTTTCGCTAAGCCAAGAGATCAATGATTAAAGCATGACTTTCCTCTTCTTCCAATAGCCAAATTATATCTTCTAGCAAATTCAAAGATGTGCCCATATCACATTCACTCAGCTTGCAAGTTTGACATTGAATTGTTACTCCTCAAATGATCTATAGATGTCTGAGGGAGCTAGCGAGAACATCTATTTAAGAGGATGGAAGCTTGGAAGTGCAGATCTACCTAACACTGTCTAGGCCACCCATGAATATTTATGCCCTTGTGGCAGCTATGAAGCATGAAGTTCATCAATCCTTCATGCAAATGGAGTAAATCTAAAAGGCAATGAGGAACATGCAAATCCCATGATCTCGGGGCTTGTCAAACTCTGGCCATTTTTACTATAGGATGTAGTTATGTATTGCATGATGTAAATCTATCTAACATTCAACATAGTCAATACTTGGCGCCTTTCCTACAGGAGAGGCTGGGGCCTCATAATGGTCAAAATTCCCATGAATTAACATTTTGTTGCAGTAATTGTGGAAAAAAAGGTTCCCAAGAGGTTTTTCCAATTCATTTTGAAGATCTTCCATGAGGTAATACTCCTGCTTTGATCCTATTAAGATTTCTAATGTTAAATATCAAGATGCCTCTCGGGACTAAGGCATGATACTTTAGTAGGATACTTTGTTCATTATATCCTTTATAAGAATATGATTCAAGCCTATATTCATGAGACATAGGAGCCATAAAGTTGGCATGATGCCAATATTAGAAACATGACCAAGGGTTTTTTTTCATGTTTCAATTTAGAGATACTGGTAGTTGCCTATTTATCATGTAGCTTGGGCCCTGATTGTAACAATACACTTTCAGAGTCTTCACTCACCTGAGCAAAGACTTCGTCATTGAGGTCTCCATTCAGTTTTGTTGTCCTATGGATTGAGTTCCCTGCCCTCCCCATCCACAACTTTGGCACACTCTCTAGAGCCCTAGCTCAACCCTTGGCAAGTTTGTTTGCCATGAACATGAGAGGACCTTTCAATCATGTCCCAAGACTCCCAACAAGATATGTATGTGTTAGTTAAACTACAAGTTGTACCTAAGGAAACAATCAACATTTGAGTGGGAAATAAGATAATTCACCAACTTGGGAGGCATATCGATTTATCAAACACCTACTTCAAATGCCAAATGACAGAGCACAAAATCGAGGATTGTCCCTTGATAGTGAAGCAGTCAATGGACACCTCTTGTCTTCAAGTCTTCTAAAACAATCCAGCTTCTTCAACTCTCTCTACTAGCCAGGATGGTTGGTCTACAGTAACTAGAAAGGGAAATGTGGGGTAACAATAGCCCGACTCGGGCTATAAGCAGGCTACTTTGTCCACATCAAGTCCTAAAGGCTGATCTCAAACATTTGTTTTTGTACCCAAAAGTTCTAAGGGTGCCCCTTAGGCTTTTCAAATGCATGGAGGAACTCTTCGATGCATGCCCTCATAGCTACCTTTGTGGAATAATAGCAACCAAGAGAAAACACAATTGCAAGAGTCCTTCACGAAATCTAGAACGGAATTCCCTCCTGGTATCACCAAAGTCTCAAATACTTTCAAGGTTTAAGATCAGGAGAATGAAATGGAATTCAGTGATGGAGCTAATGATGGCGCATGCATTTTCCTCTCCCCTGTAGAATGAAAATGTTTTCACAAAACATGAGAGGTCTCCCCAACCTTAGATGGAAAGGCATAGTCAAAATAATTTGTTGGTTTTGTAATCTTCGTTTGCAAAAAGCCAAGATTATTGATTTGCTGATAAGAATGAACCTCTATCTAAGTCACCGGGTTCGGCAAACAAAATTGATTAAATTCAAAGTTTGTCGAATTTCATTCCTAGGCAAATATATTCGATGAGGTTCACAAATCTCAAGTTGAACAAGAACAAGCTAAACACGAACACAAATAATCTCACGAAATTCATCTAAAATTCTATTAAAATTTGTTTCAAGTTCATTATGAATTACAGGAAATTCAAAGAGGTTCGTAATAAAAAAATAAAGACACAATAAAACCCTAAAGACTAAAACCTATTCGCTTTAAAAAAAATCCCAAGTTGCCTGCACTAACGCAATGTTGTCTTTGAATATCAAACTTAACAAGGGAGAGACCAATATATGTTAAGTTAGTTTTGGGAGGATGTAGGGAGTTGTGGTGTTAGGTTATATTGAACACTACTTTTTTTAATAATATTTTTCATTTCTATTTTAATAATATTTTTTATTTCTATTTGTTTATCTTTATCTTCACAATTTTGATATGTTAATTTTTTATTTTACCATATAGACTTTAATTATATAAATTTAAGTGTAATATTTCAATAAAATATAAAAGTTAAATATATAAATGAAACATATGTAAATAAAAAATATATTTTAATCTTTAAATTTTGTTGTCATTTATTTTATATATATTTATATATATATATATATATATATTTCATAAGTGCAATATCTCAATAAAATATAAAGTTAAATATATAAAAGAAACATATGTAAATTAAAAATTATTTTAATCTTTAAATTTTGTTGTCATTTATTATTTTTGAATATGTGTGTGTTAATTTTTTATTTATACCATAGACACTTAAATTATATAAATTTATATATTTATAAACAATTATAATAGAAGTGTAATATTTCAATAAGATATGAAAGTCAAATATATAAAAGAAACATATGTAAATTAGAAAAATATTTTAATCGTTAAATTTTCTTGTCATATATGTGGCAGGCGTAAAAAATTGTATTTATCCCATACACACTTAAATTATATAAATTTATATATTTATAAACATTTATAGTAGAAGTGTAAGATTTCAATAAAAGTTAAAAATTAAAACAACCAAAAAAAAACCTATGTATATTAAAAAAATATTTTAATATTTAAATTTTATTGTCATTTATTATTTTTTGAATATGTGTGTGTGTGTGTGTGTGAATTTTTTTATTAATGCCATACACTAAATATATATATATATATATATATATAGAAGTATAATATTGAATATATAAAAGAAACATATTTATATTGAAAACTATTTTATTTTTTTAATTTTGTTAGTCATTTATTATTTTTGAATATTATATATATATATGAGTTACAACTAGACGTGAAGTTCATTGATATTGTTGCTAGTTGTTGTTGATCATGGGTTTGACTCTCTTTGATTCCCTTGGGGCGAGGCCCCATAATGAGGGCCAACAGTTTACCCAATTACCATCCGTGAAATGTGGAGAAGTACTCCAAGGTTTCACGTGCTTTCATTCCAAGTAAAAAAAAGAGTTACAACAATCCTTAGCATTATATATAAAAGAGTTACAAATATATATATATATATATATAGCGGACTTAAACCGAATTTTATTTTCAAAATTTTAACTGTCAAATTTTTGCCGAACTTTAAAGTCGTCGAACTCAAACACGAACTAGGTGACTTAGCCCTCAATCATACATGGTCTAGCATTTTGCTTATGCGTCTACTCATGAGGGCAATAAAAGGAGGAGGTTGCTTTTGTTAGCACATTCTATTCCCAGCAATGTCACAGACATGGCAATTTGACCCCACCTAGTGACACCTCTCTGTAATTTTGGATCTTGATGGTCATAACATTGGTGTAAATGCCTCAATGATGCACTTGAAAACACAATTCTCTAGTGGTGGATGAGCAAATAAATGTTGGATGGTACTAGGCTTACTATCAGGATTTTAATCTGTCAAAGTCCGCTGCCCAATATGATATTGGAGGATTGCTTCTGCATAAATGGAGTCTCAAAGATAGGGAAGCTTGGTTTTTGTTGTGGTCCAATCTTGGGCTTTATGACCCTAGCATGTACAAACAAAATAATTCCTCTGAGCTTTGATTTACCTAGACCAACTTCAAGAATGGGAAAAGCAATTTTTAAATGGCTCCACATAGCAATGCTAATGAACTAAACTTCTTTACTTTTGATAATCAAGGTTCGAGGCCCATTCAAGTCATGGTCGAGGTCACCAGCTCTAACCATCAAACTATCTCTTATAACGTAGTTTGGGGAATTCACAAACCATGTATGTTAATGCCATTATCTAATGAATTTCAAACACCTTAACAACCCTATATACCATAAAGGTGTAAAATCATTTGGAAACCTACCATCATGCTTCGAGAAGACTTGAGGTGGATTCACTAAGGGAATGAAATCATAGCCAAAACACAATTTTGTAGGGGCTTTGGGAGAGAAATCACAGCCATCAAAACGCGACGTTAAAGAGCAACCATAACAAACTATGTTGTCATTAGCAAACACTTTCATTTGCCTTTCATAATTTGGGGTGGCTTGGTCCAGAATTCCAAATTGATCACATGTATATGATTGTATTGTATTAGAGATTTGGTCAAAATCAATCACTCTCCTAGAGTTCTTTAATCCTACATATAGATAATACAAATGAGTGTACAAATCTCTTTTCTACTCGGATGCTTTATCTCTATCTTGGGTTTTCAATTCTTGTATGTGAATTTTTGCATCACTTATTTAGGTGCATGTCAATAACTATTTATTTAAGCATTAAGAAATAGGGCCTCTTTAGAGTTTTAAAAAAATGACCTCATCATGATTCTTCATATCCAAAATTCTCCTTGAATTTTCAACATCAAGTGGATCAAGTGGTTAGGGTGATTTATTGGCATGTCAATGCCCATGTTTCTAATATCAAGCCATCAACATGTACATATTTTTGGAAATTTTCAACAATTTTGCCACAGCCACAAATCTTGTTCACAACTGGTAAACTTGTTGGTCCTTTTCACCCTATTCCATTGATTGTTAAGCCCATTCTCTTAGTATTTCGTCTATTTTATTGGTTTCTTGTTTGTTGATTAAACCCATAGAATGATCCCATACTCACTCTTTTTTGCACTCGAGTTTATTTTGCACTTATAAACTACAAACCAATGTTTATGGATTCAAAGCAAAATAAAATTCTCATATGGACTTGCATTCTGGCTCTGAGTAGATCTTCCACACTCAGTTGTCTCCTAGACTCCCAATGTTGCCCAACTCCTTGCAAAGAGGCAACATCAAAACCAGTTCTTCATGGGAACCCTTGAATAGCAACAATAAAAGCTTGCACAACAACAACAACAAGAGATTCAAAACAAAATAATGGAAGACATGATGGCCATGTTCCAAATCTTGCAATAGCTTCTCCAACAACCATAACCCCATAGTCAAGAGCTTTACAACCCTTCGATATTTTTTCCACTCCTCTTGCAATAATGTCCACACCCCTTGGACCTATCCATGCTCACTCTCATGCTTCAACATTTTCTGTCCCATCTGACTATCCTCTTACAAACGCCAACATGCATGAAGAATCTCATGAGCCAAGCTAGACTCGATCATAGTCATTATTACACCTTAGGGCTTTAGTTATGAAGCAAAACAAGTACAACACTACATGTGTATGTCCTCTTGTTCATGGTCCTTCTACGACAAACGCAAAATCTTTTGCAATAATGGTTATCCTTCCAAACTTTCAACATGCTTCTACTAGTTATGTTCTTAAACAAAGAGGACACCTAAAGATTTTTTATCATGCCTTCTTTGACAACAATCTACCATTAGTTCAAGGCTCAAGCATGCCACTCCTATCAAAACCATAGGCTCGCACAAAAGGCCCCACTGCACAAAGGAAAAGGATGATTCCATTTTCCATTGGAAGGGGTGTACCTACAGGCTACAACTGGAATAAGGGACGATTTTCTCTAACCAAGAAGGAAATAATGAAACTTAGTCTCATGAACATCCAAAACAAGTATTATACTTTTACTTTAATACACTTGTGTACTTTAGCTATTTTGTTACTTTGGTACTTTAGCTTCTATAATTTTGAGTGACTTGATCCAAACTAACCACTCACATTTTATTGTATTATTAGAAATTTGGTCAAACTTGATCACTCCCCTATAGTTTCCTAATCCTATAGATCATTTAAATGAGTATACAACATATATGTACATTGCAGCAATCTGCTCTCTCTCTCTCTCTCTCTCTCTCTCTCTCTCTCTCCCCCCCCCTTGTGGCTTTGTATTATTGTATGTGAGTTTTCGCATCGCTGTTTTGTGCGAAAAGTGAACCTTGGCAAACCTAGTTGTCTGACAAGCATCATGAGCTCCCCCACCCTCAATTTCTGATAAGGTGTCTTTTATACTTTTCACCATCTAAGAGATGCAACATATCCAAGAGGAGCAAGAGAAAGATGGCTAGGGCCCACTGGTTGTCAACAATCCTCCACATACATCTTAAGAGGGGTCACATATGCAAGAGGATCATGAAGGGTATAGATAGGGGCCATTGGTTGTGGATGATACTCCAGCTGCATTGGCCCAAGC
The DNA here is from genome assembly GCA_031772625.1 of Pinus tabuliformis. Lineage (NCBI taxonomy): Eukaryota > Viridiplantae > Streptophyta > Pinopsida > Pinales > Pinaceae > Pinus > Pinus tabuliformis. The sequence goes on from CM062820.1 coordinate 1,677,027,322, forward strand.
CACATGATGTTGACCTAGAGCCAAACCCAGCCGCCACATGTACTGGAGGAGTTATGTTGTTGTTTTGCCTTGGCATGCATTATAATATGCTTTTATTTTGCACTAGCTCAAGGCCATTGACCTTTATAAGTTTTTGTTAGATAATCTTGGCAGGCATTTGTTCCTTTATTGTCCTACTTCTTTTGGTTTTATGACACTTTGGTCTTGAAGAGGACTCCTTTGACCCTTTTAGACACATGGCAGTGGCTGCAACAAATTGCCACCAATTTATTGTTGAAAAGCTGCATATATGATATATATATAATGTCTATAATTTTGGAATAGTAATATAATATAAAAAGCAGTTTTACAAATGAAATGCAGATACCATGCAGGAAATATTGGAAGAAGTGGAACATCGTAGCAAACACTAGAGGCTAGAACTAGCAGACTTGAAGGGACAACGGGAAAGCCAGCAAACAAAGGAAGTGATCATGACATTGAGGGACAAGCTGGAAAGGAAATTGGACCCAATACTGAAAGGACACCACAGCAAGCCTATCCACATCAACGAAGAGAAACAAGAAGATTAGAACCCCCAGATAGGCCCCTCCATGTTCCTGGACTCCTTGCATATGCATATATGGATTAGTCATTCTGTTACTTGTCTTTAGTGCTCCATAGTTGCACTATTCCTTTTGTATTGTTGATAAGGAATGTGAATTTATTTCAGTTGTAACAATGACAGCTCAGATGGTGGCCTGGATAAAAGGCTAGGCTGGTAGCACAGTCTGTGTTAATATGTACTGGTTTTATGGTCAGTTTAGTTATAGTAGTATGTTGAGCAGCCTGCTCCAGAAGGCCTGCAGTGACTGAAGGGTATTCTGAGCACGGGAATGACATTATGTACCCCCCCTCCCCTGGATTGATTTTTTGTATAAATGTAATCCCTATACCCTATTAAGCTTGTTAAAATAAGTTCTCTTTCTTTTTCCCAGCAAAAGAGTCAACAGAAAACACAAAAGAAACTCTTTGGTACCGTGAAATGTTGGCAAGAAAGAGAAATTGTTGGCATTGCATTAAACAAAATAATTAAGATTAGGCATCAGAAGTCAACTTGGACAAGGAATCAAGCTGAAAGAGGGAAAAAAACATTGGAAAGATCAGAAAGTGCTTTCAAAATTTACATTACAAGACAAGAAGATGTGAAATAGATGTCGCAAGTGCAACTTGAAAAAACTGATTATCCAATATCTGTAACCTAAACAACTCCAGAAAAACAACATACTGTCATCCTCCTTTCTGCTTGCAATAAACTCTTAATCGATTATAAGTTAAGCAACATTTGGAAACCATGATGACCATTTATAACAGATAAGATAAATGGAGCTGAAAAACCTAATAAGAGAAAGTGTAAACTATAGACAACATTTGATAACAACAACTCACTTGAACGATCCTTGAACTGGAAAACCAAGAACAAGCATTAGTATTTTTGGAACCAACTCACATAATTTATATAGAAAGAAAGGATGACTACTAGTGCCACTGCTGAATGGTGCTTGATCATAAGAAGAAAATTAAGAAGACAAGAAAACTTGAGGTGAGATATTGCATTAAAAAATCTTAATAAAATTTGTACTTTTTAAGTGAAATGTGTCTGACTTCTCTCCTTGCAAAAATGTGCTAACTTGGAGTAATAATACCCTGTATAAATAATTGGAAGTGAAGAAACCAAAAATATCAACAGAGTGATTATTTTGAAATTATTGGGAAGTATTATGAGCTCAGATACACAATCCTACTTGAAAAAACAGCAGCACCAAGAGTCAGACAAATATTAAGCACTCCAACAACTATTTACACCGAATATGATGAATATGATAGGAAAGCTCATTTCACAGATAACCATATTCTCATTTCACTCCTCAAGATGAGATTTATAGACAGTATGTTAAACTGTGTCGATACTTTTGCTAAAGCTCCAAGGCAACCACAAGACTTTGCATAATATAACTGGCACTGATCAAGTACCTGATCTTTTTTAATCCAAACTACGCAAGGACATGAGAAATAGTAAAATACCTGTTACTTGAGCATCCGTTTTAGTATAAATATCCCTTTTCATAGGGTTGGAAATGGATTTGAAAAAGATTGAGGGCAAATTGCTAAAATGGTACAAGTGCAATATTCCTTTTGCTGAATCTAGGATCATGGAAGCTGACCGTGTATATTACTCTTGTTGGTTTCCATCCAATGCCAACTATGCCTCATTGAAGAAGATTTTGAAAAGTATACCGAGGGAAGCCTACCACGGGATATTACAGATCATATTTCTTAGCAAGAGTGTTGAATAAATTTTAAACAAAATATATATAGTGATTTGATTTCAGGAGGGCGCTAGCTCTCGTTACTTGATCAGAATGTATTTGGGTGAAACATAAAGGTGGCTTGGACCTTGTGGATATCCGAGCTCAAGGCAAACTGTTGTTAGCTAATGGGTAATCAAATGCATGTCAGGCAATGAATCTTCGATGACTCTTGTAATTTGCTAGATATCAGATCAAACAAGGGAGGCATCAGAGAGGTATCAATCGAACCCCCTTTCAATCTGCATGCCAACATCATCTGTCCAATAGATTTCAACATCAAAGGGTATCAAAGGACCTTTCAATCTGCATTGCCCCATCACCTGTCCAATGGGTTTCAACATAAAGGGTACCCCTATGCTGAAGGGAATCTGGAAAACTTCGCAAGAGGTCTGAATTCAATCTGGAAAGGGATCCAATGGATCTTAGAAGGACCTTATTACACGCAATGACAACATTTGGTGCTTTGCCACTGATAAGGCTCACCGGGTATGTTTGATAGGTATAGGGGCCAGTGCTTGAGCGTTAAGGGAATTAATCAATTGGAAGAACCTCCTGCATGCCCATAAACAAGATTGGCTAGTGGAAAGATTTAGCCAAGAACAAAGGGCTATTTGGGAGTGACAAAGCCACTTTACCAGTGTAAAGACCTCTGGGATACCCATAAACAAGAATGACTAGAGTTGAAGATTTTCACAAAGAAAAAAAGGCTATTAGGTAGTGACAAAGACTTTCTAAGTTTTTCTTAAACCTTCCCGGAGGAAGAGAAGTGTATGACTGGAGAAATCAGAGCTGAAGTTGTGGGGCACCTATTAATATACAAAATATGATCCCTAAACCCTGTACTGTAACAAATTTAACAGAAGATAGAATCTCAATAATGGCAAAAATAGATAGCACAAAAGGATGCAGGCTATTTGGGATGGAAGCCTTTCGTTTAAGATGCAGCTTCTTGCCTCATTCACTTTGAACATGGCATTCCTAAAAGGAAAGATTCCTAAAACAACATTAACAGATGCAATCCAATAAATGTTGGCCATGTTTTTTGAGGGTGACCATTTGCTAAGCAGGACTAGACTTGAATGAAAGGCCTTTCTACAATGTATGTTTACATCACAACTCTACTAGTAGTCTGTCCTCAAAGATTCTCGGTGCTGCCATAATATATGTGAAATTTATAGCGGGCAACCATTATGGTCACATTCCACTACCTGTGGCAAAAGAAATGTGCTAGAACAAAGAAAAGGCAATGAAATTTCATCTTTTATAGCTATTCAATATTAACTCATCTTATTTCCTTGAGAAAGTCAAAGATGGCGCTAGATGTAGGATTTAGATCACATGCATTTTCCCTAATTACGTGGGTAAGTAAGCGGAAGGCTATTTTAAATAATGTTGACATAGCATGTACTCTCTGAAAGAATGACAATTTCGTCCCTCTGAGTAGAGTGCCAACTTTTTCGAGAAAAATGGTAGAGTCATAAGAAAAAGTACATAAATTAGTCCGAGAGAGCAGCTCAGAAAAGTTTGGAAAATATTAGGAAAAATGGAAAGGAGGGAATCACAGCCAAGTGTGAAAAATGGACCCGAATCACATTACAGATTAGCTGCAGAAACCACCATCTTTATCACAACAAATTGAATTTAAGATGGGAACTTATTTGTTGATGAGGATGGAATGTTGGTTCAGTGGTAAAGATGAGTCAGGCCATCCACCAAGGTTTAATTCCTCGGAGGTATAAATAAGTATTTGAGGCCAGGTGCAAATCCGGGTTGATTTCAATAGAAGAGCTCAAATCTTTTCACGGCAGCTTAGGTAAACAAAAATGCATGCGTTTAGTGGGTTGCCCCTTGAGGGTCATTTCAGCTGCGCAAGCGGCCCGACTAGTTCAGGCAAGTTGTCATGCTTCTCTTGAGTTTAAAAGGAAACACTTTCGGGAAAATACAAACAGAGAATGTGTAAAAAAACAAGCTTACCATTTCGGAAACTCGCTGAAGAAAATTTCTGAAGCGCAGAGAGCCATGGCAGTGATAATAATGGTGGTAATTGGGATCATAGTGGTCACTGTAATGAAAACGGTGCAAATGACTATTAGAGCTCGGCCTCAACCTTCTCGAAGCCTCCGGAAGAGGTAATTCTGCACTGCGTCCGGCACGCGACCGCCTCTGATACAAGAGCTCCGATGCAGTCGTCATACCGCTGTTATTATCCTCTGCCCCTGAAGAGGACGACGAATCCCAACCAAAATACACCCTTTCCCCAGCTCGCCTCACAGAACCTAAAATAGAATTCAAGCTTTCAATGCGAAACAAACGATTGCACAGACTAGCAAGAAGTGACACTACAAATATATTAGCCGTTAACGACACTTATTTAAGGAAGACTTGGCCGTCAGGGCTTTAATCTCCCCGAAAAAAATATGCAAACAAAGTGCATACAACCCTGGTAATAACTAGGTCAAGGGTTCGAATCCACTTCCCTTACCTCTCCATGGATTCCCTTGCAGACCCCTTCTGGGTCTCTCCAATTGTCTTCTGTTGGGCGAGGGAGCTGAGCTGCTTGCAGCTTCCCAGCCGCTGGCATGCGATGACCCACAGGTGTCGGAGTCTGACGATGAAGCTTCAGGCTCTTGTGGGTCAAAATTGAAGGTCCCATTCCAATGCTTTCGAAACTTCCAATGCTGGGCAGCCATTGCAGTCGTCTGTGAAAAATGCAGGAGCAATTCGCAGAAATCTCCTCGTTTGAGAATGGAATTGGGATGGAAAATGGGTTTTAATGTCTCAGAAGTTTCGTAGGTGGAGATGGGGTCGCCTTCATTCATTCAATCATTCATTGCAAAAGGAATTCAGGTATATGGATTTTCAACAAATTTTCGTGGGAGATAATGGTTGCAGCTTTTATATTGGTTACAGTCTACATTACAGACAAATACAGACACGTCATACCGCGTGATAATGGCGTGTTCGTTGGGTTTGTAGTGTAATAGATTCTTGGGTCAAAATTCTATGTTTCCTAGGCTTTCACGTTCGCAGCAAGGTTATTTTCGGCGCGGAGCCTCGATGAGAGCAATGGAACTATGCGAAATGCACATGGTTTCACTGCCCAACACGTCACGTCAAGCTTGGGCAGAAAGTCTTCATGGTGGACTTAGTTTTAGTTTTGCCATTCATTGCCTCTGTGATATCGAAAAAGTGTATACTTTTCCACGATTTTGAAAAGTGAGATATACAGTCAATGGGCGTTTGTTGTGGTGTTGAATTCGTTTTTTCCATGCTTTAATTCGACCTTTACGCTTTTTCCACAATCATTAAAAATGATGGACTAGATGTATATAGTCCATGGGTGTTTGTTGGGGTCTTAAATTTTTTCATGGTTTGATATGTTTGTTATTATGATTTCAACGTTTTTAGAAGGGTAGTTAAAGTAATAAAAGTTACCATGTTCATTGAATTGAGTTAAGGGAATTCATTGTTATCTTATTTTTAGTTTATGTCGTGATTAATTGTGACATGTTATCTCGTTTCATTAATTTTATTTCATTTTTATTTTTAGTTGCCTAGGGGTTTTGATTTTTTTCATGGTTTGATATGTTTGTTATTAGGACTTCTAATATTTTTAAAAGGGTAGTTAAAGTAATAAAAGTTATTATGTTCATTAATTTGAGTTAATGAAATCTTATGTCATTAATTGTGACATGTTATTTTATTTTTAGTCCGTGACGTTATTAATTGTGACATGTTATCTCATTTTTAGTCTTTATTGTGATGACAGGGACTATTAGTAATCGTTTTTTCCACTTTTTGGTTTTACCTAAAGTTTTTATGGGCTATTTCAAAGAGTATTTTTGTGAACCTATCATATAATTACAACTGTTTTTATAACCAATACAAAATTTGGTTTCTATTTGATAGTTTTATTTGGCCTCTTCTTGAAGCATTTGTCTATATTCTTCACATATTCTTTAAGACTTAGGGGTTTACCCACGTATTTAATTTAGGTTCTTCCCCCCGCTAAACTAATGCTAGCATTAGTTTGCTAACTGTTAACCGTTAGTGTTGTTTGATTCATAATGCCTGTATTATAAACTTTTTCGCATTGCGTTTCAAGCTTGACATGTGTATGTATGTGACACCATTGGGCATTGCCTAACAAACACATGGGATCATAATAAGTCTCATGACAGTAGCATGCTCTACCGAGAGTACTCACCATCTCCATCTCCATCTCGTTGCAGTTTCCTTTCTTTCAACTCCATCGCCAAAGGCAACGCAAGGTAAACAACAATAAGGGCAAGGTAAGCAACAATGGGGCCAGTCACATAGCAATTTGTTTAAGCAGTAGAATTTGACGATGAATTTGAGAGTTGCTTCTTTCACCTCCACTCGCTCTGTCACTAGAGTGGAAACAGACCTTGCGAGTGGAAAGAACGAGCTTTAATGAAACAGGGATCCCGACAAGCAGTGAAATCTAGGGGACGACAATGAGTTTGCGACTACATATAAAGCTCAGTGCAACGTCTTGGAGTGGAAACAAACCCTGCGAGTGGAAGAACGAGCTTCAATGAAACAGAGAACCCAGCGAGCAGCGAACTCTAGGGGACGACAATGAGTCCGTGGCTGCATATAAAGCTCAGTGCAGCGTCTTGGTTGGGGGAATGAGAAATCCCCAAGATCCCAGCTCACTGCAACGTCTACATGCTCGGTTGCGCACCGGAAAGCACCCCTTGGGGGCTTATATCTATATCTGGAGCAAGCTGAGGAGTGCCTTTTTATGCCTAGGAAAGGGAATGGTGTTTATAGCCTTAACCCTTTCTATATTGATTTATACTCACGTATTCTACATAATTAGCTCTATGTTTTAAGATAGTACCAATACTGATATATTCCCATTATGTGTAAATGAGCTTACTCTTAATACAGGTCACTAATATGTAATAATACTAAGCACGATATAGTGTAATCATAGCATTAGTAGTAATACAAGTGGGTTGGACTCAATACCTATTCTCTTTACACAGAAAGGAAATTAACATTTATTTATTCTATTCAACAAGTGAAACAACCATCCTTGCATAATTCAAGATACATAACCTATCAATATGATTGTCAAGGATAGGGCCCCTTCGAAGGAGGACATTTGGTCGATCTAGGTGTTTTTTTGCTTGTTTCCGCTCGTTCAAGTAACTCGCGCTCTCCCATAGGTTTATGGTGAAACATACAAATTTCACGCTTTACATCCATACAATTTTCCCCTATTTCACTATGCGCCAGTTGCAATCCTAGGTGTAAAAAGCAAGAGCAGGGTTATGTCGTTATTGGTTGTGGGCGGGGAACCAACACCGCGACACCAAACACTCACAGGCCATCACAACACATTGCTTAAACAGGGATACCACACTGCTTGTTACTTATTTGCTTTGCTTAAGAGTTGCATATATAGCCTTGAGGGATAAAGAGACAACACAAAGCATTGTTATAACAGGGAGGAACTCAAAGAACCAAGCATTGTGAAATTTAGATATCCTTGGAGCCTAGAACCAGTATGTGTTCACGCTAGCAGGATAGGAAAAAGAAAAAAGACCTATCGGGGAAGGAAGGGCAGGAATAACAAGAGCCCTATCGGCAAAGAAGCAAGCTACCAGTGCCTTTGAGGAAATGTTTTTACCACTCTTTTTATACCTTTGCATCCCTAGTTATGTATCTACAATGAATGGATTTGAATGTACCGCTCATGTTCCCTTTATCTGTGTTGTTGTGGCAATCTATGCTACTTGTTTGACATATATCATGTTCGTGTTGTAAGTGATTTATGTGATGCATAAATCAATTATTACTGATATTGTTATGTGCAAAGTTTATGGATGTTATTAACTATTTACATGTTGTATTGTCTCTTGCACGAGATTTTAAAAATGATTTACATTTTTTCATCATTTTAATATAATATAAGATAAATTACAAGTAAATACAATTATAATGGAATATTGTTTCCATTCATTTACATGATTCAAGTGATGAGAAAGAGTTGTTTATTGAATTTCATATAGTTTTAAATTATTGGATTTAGTTTATTTATGGAAATCTTTGGTTTTTTGTTTTTATAAGCATAAGATGTATTTATGGTTTTGTTTATTTACAATCTAAGATTTGATAAGGATATTAAATGGCACACTATAATTGAAATAATGTGTGTAGTGTACTTTATCGTAGTATGAGAAATATTAACATAAAAATACTTATTTTGGAGATGGTATACAATTAAAGGAGGAGGAGTAGGTCGAACATTCGCACAATTCTTATATCAAATCCTTATAATCTAGTTAATAAGATCTTGAATTCAAATACATTGTAAATTCCCTTAGAATTTTCCATGGGAAAGAATATTCATTCAAAATGGGATGAAACTCAAACAAGACCAGTTATGGTAGCCAAGAATTTACGACCATGGCACAAGTTTTAAACTCTAGGGAATTTGATATAAATAGAGTCTATATAATTTAGACATGGGGATTCATAGAATTTAGAGTTGAGGTGTTTTATATTTACGATGTCAAGGTCATGGAAGTTGCTTGGAAATTGATGAGGTTCAACCTTGTTTTGTCTATGATATAGTGTTGCCCCATTAGTATGATTTAAGACATCAAATTCGTAGATAATTACATCAATGAAAATGAGGAAAGGTTGAGGGATAGGTTTTGAAATTTACCCAAGGCTTGGGTCTAGTGGGCATCAAATATATTCACTGAGAGTAATGGGGGAGTGTATTGTTGGGTTAAAATAGGGAGCTTAAGGCAATCTTACAATAAGAATGGAGAGCTTAGTCTTTGAGACAATTATTAAGTGAAGTAAGAGCAAATGTTACTACTATATCTACTTGTCATTATATTGAGCCTAGTTGGTTTTGCTTATGTTTTTCTAGTGTTAGAGACCACGATATGATTGAAGCTTTGGTAGGATCTAAAATATTTTTTTCCCAATGAAAGCCTATGTTACAATGTGTTGGATTTATTAAATAAATGAATACAAGTTTTTTGATGATTGGATTAAGATGCAACATAAGTCTAATGTGATTATTGTAGATAGTTTGAGTAGTCATTAACCAGTCAATTTGCCTAGCAATTTGAATTATTGGATAGTAGCTTGTGAGTTTTTGTGAGTTCACCTCACTTTATCTTTTTCTTGTTGAATTGTATAATACCATCTTCCAATACAACCATGATAATAAAAAAGTATTAATGTTGATCTTAAATTACAACGTTGGATACAATCATGATAATGCTAATTGATTAATGTTGGCCTAGTGCAACTAGGTTCTTGTTCTTTGCTATGTTCTTAAATTATATAGATCTAGACTTTATTGTTTCTAATTTTTGTTTAATTGCCATGTCAACTCATGAAAATGAGGCTTTGAAGTCATGGAGGCCTGGTTAGAGAATAAAAAGGAAGTGTTTTATACTTCGTATGGAAATGTTTGTCCCTCTTATGTTGTTTGTAAAAAGCAATTTCTAAAGAAAAATGATTAAATTGATTCGAGACATAAATCACTATTACTTTTGTTTTTTGATGTTATGTCCTAAAAAATTGTGTGTGTTTATGTGAAGTAAGAAAGTTTACAATACTTAGGGTTGTTAGTCTAGCCTCTATTGATACAATCTTAAGACCATAATGCATAGTTGTGCCATTGTGTGTAGATAAACCTAGCCACCTAAAATAACTTGTTGGTGGGATGTTGACCTATTTTATAATGTTTGAAATCCTATGTTATATCGTGTTGGATTTATTAAATAAATGAATACAAGTTTTTTAGTGATTGGATTAAGATGCAGCATAAGTTTAATGTGATTATTGTAGATAGTTTGAGTAGTCATTAACTAGTCAATTTGTCTGGCAATTTGAATTATTGGATAACAGCTCGTGAGTTCTTGTGAGTTCACCTCATTTCATATTTTTCTTATTGAATTGTATAATACCACTTTACTCTTCCAATACAACCATGATAATAAAAAATTATTGATGTTGGCATTAAATTGCAACACTGGAAACAATCATGATAATGCTAATTGATTAATGTTGGCCTAGTGCAACTAAGTTCTTGTTCCTTGCCATGTCAACTGGTGAAAATGAGGCTTTGGAGTCATTGAGGCCTAGTTAGAGAATAAAAATGAAGTCTTTTATACTTCGTATGGAAATGTTAGTCCCTCTTATGTTGTTTGTAAAGGCATCTTCTAAAGAAACATGCTTAAATTGTTTCTAGACATAAATCACTATTGCTTTTATTTTTTAATGTTATGTCCTAGAAATTTGGGTGTGTTTATGTGAAGTAAGCAAGAAAGCTTTCAATACTTAGGATTGTTAATCTAGCCTCTATTGATATGATCTTAAGGCCCTAATGCACAGTTGTGCCAATGTGTGTAGATAAAACCTAGCCACCTAAAATAACTTGTTGGTGGGATGTTGACCTATTTTCTTATGTTTTAGGAAGCTGAACCCTTGGACAATCACAAACAACTTAAGGTTATACTCCATGAATAAAAATGGTGCAAAGGAACATGGTAAAAAAAATGTGATATACTAAAATCTAATTTGTATTTATATTAAAATGTAATTTGCATTACATAGATTGGAATGTGTGATATATTAAAATGTAATTTGTAATGTGGATTTGAACATAATCAGTGAGTCTTAGAAGGTGATAGTTACAAGAGGAATGAAAGTCTTTGTTCACGTGAATTAAAAGAAGTAAGGACTCCACCGCTATGTTGCACAATTATCATGTGATGTAGTTAACTTATAAACTTCAATTCCCTGAAACATACTTGAGAAACAAAATAGACTAAGAAAAAGTCAAAGTTTGATTTTACCCTATAAATATTCATAATACAATAGATAATGTGATATCATATTAATTTTATCATTCCATACTTCAATAAACTCCACATTGAATTTGTCCCTTCAATTCCATATTTCAACCTTACTCACACAATGACAACCAATATCTTTACGTTGACTACTACTATCAATTCTATAAATGCTATCAATATTGGAGGGTAATTACAAGCATCACAAAAGCCAAAAGTTGAATTGACATTCAACAATAAAGACAAGAAGGGGTTATAACAATTCCTTAGTAATCTCGACATATCTTTTATTCAACACAACGTTTTTTTATGAAGTGAAGTGCATAGATGAAAGTTAAATGCATCACAATGATCTATGTAGTGCATACATCAACCATCATTTACCTTGTTGCATGCCAATATTGCAAATATTACCCACTGCTACCATGTCCCATATGTAGGACTTCACCATTACCACTACTTGAGTTCCACCAAGCTTTCTATGTTACACAAGTACAACATCGCATGTATCTACTCCTTGGGATTTCCCACTATAACATGTAAATAAGAAGCCTTGGGCTTAGGAGGTGATTGGTCATTTAAAGTTAATGATCAAGTTTACGGTTGTAAATGGTTATCCATATGAACCACCACATGATTGATGAGCACTAATATATCTAATTATTTTAAGCATTCATACGATAGTGTGTAGCCATACCTACTAACATGTTTTACACATAATTTGAAATATTTGAATAGATTTTTTTTTCCATCACTACTATTTTAATATTTACATTATGAGATTATTAATGGATTATCATCATTTTAGTGCATAGACATAAGAAAGAGACGTTGTCAAAAAAGAAGAACTCTTGTGGATAAAACATCTTAAGCCATCTTAAAAAAACTAGTTCAAACATATGTTGAATCATAAAGGTAGGAGTGATTGTGTTACTTATGAGGATAACAAAAATAAAATAGAATTGATTGACACGTGGTAATGAAAGTTTATTGGTAAAATACTATTTTCACATTAACATTCCATTTTGTTGAAAAATGGTGGCAATATGAAATGTTCATTGGTGGTGAGCAGCTTTGCAGATTGGCAATGAGTTAGATTGAGTTGGAACCCACAAGTGATCCAGATATAAGCAGCTTCAATGATGACATAATCAAGGAGGAATGAAGAGTTCCAAGAGAAATATTGAGTTGAAACTATCCTTCGACTTAGAGTAGTTCTAAAGACTATTTTTGCATTGTTGATTACAATTGGGCTTGATAAAATCCTTAAGAGTTAGTGAGGCATTAGCCATCTAGGAGTGGTAGCTTACTCATGGTTGTCAATGAACTTAGAATAAATATTGACCAAGTTTTCAAGGAATTCCAATGACCTGTTAGGATATTGTTTTAAACACATTAATCATTGGATGAGGTAGGGTGCAAATGATTTTCTCCTTGTTGGGAAAAAAAACCATCCATTCATTCATGCTCATATTTTTATACAACCATTTTCCGTTCATAACTTTTCCAAAAATGACATTATTTTGACATGGCACAATGTGGCATATAAATGGGTTATCATCATTCTAATATACAATCATACTCAATAGCACACTTTATGCCATACTGTGATATGTAATAACAATAGATGAAATCAATGGGCTTATTATTAATTAGTTTTAAGGAAAAAGTTGATGATGCTAACAACATTCATTCCTCCTGCAACTATTAACATCCTAACTCATATGTTCAAATCACATAATATAGATTACATTTGATACAAAGTATTTTCTTGTGACGTTTCTTTATAATATTAGGTGCAATTGCTAGTATTTATTTGTTTATATAAATTTGTTCAAATAGATGGAGGAAAATAACCACCTAACATTCATTGTGAGGGAGATGCCTTGAAACTTAGATGGTTCTATCCATTAATTGAAGCCGTTGAAAACCAATTATAATAAAAAGTTGACAAAAACACACCTTTTTAGACATCATGTAAATTTGGTTTTGTATTCATAGAATGGTGAAATCCACATGTTCAAATTATGTATTTTCTAGTAAATGGGTTTTTAACCACTTTGACATTATTTGTGGCATTGATGGTTTCCATTTCCATTATTTAAAAAAAAATGTAGAAAATTTGGTTCATCAAATTATTCTAGTGAAACCTTGTCGAAAAAATGCATTTCATCAATCATTTATCATGCTTCTTTGCATACTACATGATCCACATATGCAATTATTTTTTTCATAGTAACTGGTGAATCAGTAACTTCGGAGGATTATTCTAGCAAGACGCAATATTTAATCACAATGGTTGCCATTATTCACCTCAATATCAAGATATTCAAATGTTTCTGCCACTTTGGGCTAATAGGAATTACCTGTCATGATTTTCAACGTCTTCAAATTTTTGCCACACAGGCTAACATGTCTCCGGAGAATAGAACCAGGTGGAGGGGGAATTAAACCCACTAGCTACCACTCGAGTTATTGTCCTTTGAACATCCACATAAGCAATGACTTGCACTAACTTTCAAGCCCAAAATAATCAACAATCAATTTGAATATGAAAACAGGGATAAAAAAACATTGTTTTGTTTCTATTACTCTACATATATGTTAAAACATTATGATAAGTAAATATTTTCATTTTTAATTTTATTAAAACTTTATAAGGGTAAAGGTTTATTATTCATTTTCAACAACTAGGCTTGAAGCCATTACATGAAAGCTCATCATGTCACTTGCAAGAATTGAACCTCGGTTGGGAGGATCTTAATCATTCCTCCCAAACATCCAAGATAAACCGACTTGACTATATATATATATATATATATATATATATATATATATATATATATATATATATCATTTTCAACAACTAAGCTTGAAGCCATTACATGAAAGCTCATCATGTCACTTGCGAGAATTGAACCTCGTGTTGGGTGTGGAGCCTGATTATCTTCTTTATTTAGAGGTATCACCACATTGGACCCCAGTTCGTAATGTGGTGGTAACGTTGCCCGTAAAATGTACGATGCAAGGGGGGTCCACGGAAGCTAAAAATAAATGTAAAATTGCCTTGTAAAATGTTGTAATTTTGTAGTCAATCCGGGTCATTCATTAGGCAGAGATATGACAGTAGAAGTTATGTTTAATTTAGGGTTTTTTTGCCCTAGAAGGTAACCCCTCGTTATATATGAGGGAATTGTATTGTGTATATGTAGATCTGTATTTTGAGTGAGAAATAGAGAGGATATTATGTGAGAGTGAAGAGGGAATTACAACGGATCTGTTGTAGGTTGTATCTCTTCATTTTGCTGGATAATATAAAAGGAAGGATTGGTTGTTTCTCCATGGACGTAGCCCGAATTGGGTGAACCACGTATATCTGTGTCTCTCTTTTTCTTTGTGTTTATATTTCTGCAATATATTTTATGTGTTCCATTGCTATGTAATATATAATTCTCTAACACCTCGGTGGGGAGGATCCCAATCATCCAAGATAAACTGACTATATATATATATATATATATATATATATATATAAGTTTATAAAAAGAGTTTATTGTAAGTATTGAGTTTTTATATGTCTATTGTAACCACCCGTCCCACATTTACCCACTTTCACTACCCTATCGCGGTAAACATGAGCAAAGGGATACTATGACATGACTCAACCTCCTAAGTATAGTTAAGGAAGTGGAATCAACAAACCGAAACTTTATTGACCTTCCTGAGGTGCTACAAGACTCCCAAGAGCTAAACAACCACTTTAGGTGTCATAACCTTGAGTTAACTTGTCTTTTTAGTGATCTGGACTCCTAGACGCTTGCATAAAAAGGCAAGCTAGCAGTTGTAACCCTATAGTCGTATGGATAACCCTGCCTCCTAGCGACTATAATCTAGATTTCCTAGTTCTGAGCATGTGACCCTGGAAACTGAGGCACTTTTTCAGGGCTAACACCTAGACCTCTGCCCATAACTTGATAGAACTTTCTAGAATGATGAATGACACAAGGACAAATCCATTAATGCAAAACCCAGTCAAGAACTTGACCTAACCATGCCTAACCATGATAGAAATTTGGTCAAACACATAGTGAACATGAAATCTACAGGTCATGAATGCATATTTAAGCATAGGGGTCTGATACTTATATGAGAATCATCAAGAAGGTATGATTCCCTCTCACAATAGATGCAATAACATTTATTAGGTCATGCACTCAAATACCATTCATTTACCAATCAAAACATGATAAGAGTCATAACTAGGATCTACCATAAAACCATGCTTATAGCCAGCATATAATCAAAATAATAACAATGATAGAAAAACCATTAAGGCCACATCATAACAAGTACAGTTACTCATAAAATACAAGAGGAAAATAATTCTTATTGGCATATGCAAAATCCAACCAAGTTAGGGGATTCCATGTACCACCCAACCATAGATTGGGTTGAACCAAATATTTCTTTTAGCCAATCACCCCCATGCCATATTCCAGCATGAATGTGGGATCTCATAGGATAAACCAATGCATAACAACTAAGGGAATCCAGAGGTTAAACCACCTCCACCCTCACACTACCATGATCTCGCCTAAATTGGTTCCGAGATCACAAAACTAAACCAAGTTTGGATGCCTCATAATTCCTTCACCATCTCTTGAGGAATTTTTCTATCTCCACCCACCTGTTGAGGGCTTCCCAGAGAAAAACTATCTCCACCCCCAACCCTTGGGATTTTCCTGAGACCACCTAACCCAGATCCAAAACCTTATAGCAATCCAAATCTCAACCAAGAATGAATCCCATCACACTATGGCTATCTAGAAATGGCACAGAAAGACTGAAACCACTGTGAAACGTGTCAATGACAACAAATGAACCAAATACACACATGCATGTACCATGCATGCCAAAACTAGCAAGGAAAACATACATGCAACTCAATACCTGCAAGTAATCTCGTTGTAGCCACTTGATCCAACTCTTCCTTACTTGATCCTTGCTTTCCTTTGCTTTCTTTGTCATTCCTTTGTTTGTCCTTACTTTCCTTTGCTTTCTTTGTCCTTCCTTTGCTTGTCCTTGCTTTCCTTTGTTTGCTTGCTTGCTTCCTCCTCTTGGTGCTCTTCTCCTCTCTAAAACCAATTTCAAAACTAAATTGAAAAAAGGCTCCAATTTGATGCTCTGATGCCTTTTTATCATTGATGCCTTTAATTTCTTCATTTTTCCTCTATTTTCCTTCAATTTCCTCCTCATGCAAAAGTGTGACCTTTCATCTCCCTTTTCTCCTATTTTCCTTTATTTTCATAAATAAATTTCAATAATTATCTCTTTGCCTTTTCAAAGTCTTTGTCAATTTCCTTAGCCATAATAAACAAGTGATGCACATTAGGATGTTTTGCCCAACATTCAACTTAGAATAATTGTCCCATGATCTTGGTCTTATTTTTCCTTTATTAACTTTATTACATGAACTTTTAACACCGGGGTTGTTACGTCTATTAATTAAATTTTAGTATGAAGTTTTTAAATATAATGATTATGAATATGAATAGTTATTTGTATTTATAAAGTAAAATGCATCTTAGTTTGTAGTTACTATTTGTATTATATATATATATATATATATACCCCTCTATATGTAGAAATATTCTCACTTCTAATTATGTATTTATTAATTAAATTTATTATTATTAGTTTTTTATGTTTATTAATTATATGATTTGAAATATCATAGGAAAAAATATGAATTATTATTAGCCCTTAGGGTTAGCTTAGTTAGTTGAGTTCCCATCACTAAAGCACCTTTGCTATTAAGAGGTCACGAGTCCAATTCTTTCCAGAGTCTCAGGGTCAGTTCTGTGATTGAGTCAGGAGCAAGTGATTCCTTTGGGTGGATCTGTCTGGTACAATATTTTGTGGACGTAGCAGTCACCAATCTCTAAGGACTACGAGTCACAAAAAAATAAATATTATTACTTTTTAAATTTATTTTAATGTGATATGTACATGGCATGAATAATTTTTAAAAAATATAACAAATTGAATTAAATCAATTTATTATTTATTATTACTTTTTAATCGAGTCAACATTGTGTTTTATTATTATTATTATTTTGATTTAACACTTATCTAATGTGTTCATATGGATAGTAGCTTTGATGGGAGAAACTATTTAAAGTTTGTTATTTCTATAGATTAAAATAGTTATAGTTTTGATAAATGTAATGATGAATAGGTTAATTGGGTTTATTGTGGGTGGTTGGGAGGAACGATTGTTATCCTCCCTACCTAGGTTCAATTCCCACAAGTGACATGATGAGCTTTGTTATAATAGCTTCTAGCCTTGTTGTTGAGTTTGAGTAGTCGCTCAATAGCTAAAACATATAAATTCCTCATATGGAATATAAAGATATATCTCATGAAAAAAAATGTAATGATAAATAGAAAATTATTATTGAAGTTAAGTTTTGTCATTTTTATAAAGTATAAGTGATATGATTATAACGGATAGAGTGAAAAATAAGAAAATGTGTTTCCTTTTCTAAAGTTTAGGTTCAAATATGGAAAAGGTAGGGTATATATACCTTTTATAAACTAAGTGACCAAATGGTTAGAGAGGAGACACCCTACAAACACGAAAGTCTTGTATATCCTAAAGTAAAAAATGTTGAATACTTGGGGGTGGGGGGGTGTGGTGGGGCTGCGAATCAATATTCTTGTTGTCCAAAATGAAACTTTCACTTCAATCCTTATTTCTTATACATATATGGAAAAAACATAAAAACATCACATAATTAAATGAACGCATAGAACATCAGAGATTTAACATGGAAACCCATAAAGGGAGAAAACCACAAACAAATCTTTTTTTCTTTAAATGATTGTTGTAGGCACCAACCTACAATTACAAAATTTGCAAGCCCCCACTTGCAGGAGATATTTATCCCTCTTCCTAACTTTGTAGGCTCTAACTCGCTGGAGACACTTATCCCCAAAGTTTTGTACATACCCACCTACTGGGAACACCAATCTCCAATTAGTGTTATTTCAATTGTTTAGTTCTTTGTTTTCATCACTTTGTACTCTTAACAACCACTACTCTTCCAGGCAGATACATTGTCTATATTACCCACACTGCTCTTGTCACACATCCATTGATATATTATTATATTTGTACCCTCTAATCACTCTTCCTTTCATCATTTGATCTTTATGTTAACCTTTTTTCTTTCTTCTCCACTCCAACAACAACCACTATAGTTATTTCTCTTATGTATTTATGGTTTAGGTCCTTCCTCTACCATGGGCACAAATCCATGGTTTTAGCCATGGAAATTCTCGCTTGATTGTATCAACACATAACACCTCATCAACCTCTAAATTCGTCAATGGAGTTGGTGCACTTAAGCTCCTTTTCTTTTGGCACTTTTCTCATATGACCATAGACTAGATCAAGGGCTAACCCTTTAAGTGTGGTAGGCAAAATCCAGGTCTTTCCTTCATAGCTACGATAAGTGGATCTTAAATGCTCGTATTTCTCTTTCAATTTTCCCTTAGCATTAGGTGTTAAGCCCTTATTTCCTCGTGACCTGGAGTTGGAACCACATATTTTAGACCCCCTTCTCTACCATATTTAACATCCAACTCTTAGGTCTAGTCAAGGTTGTCGCATGGGTTGACACTCCAAATGACCAGATTCTAGGGTACTCCTCGCACTCCAGAAACCACATTCATCCTCAGAGGAGTGGATGCCCAGATAACTCCTTCTTGTGTAGAATCATGATCACACTAGCGATTTGACCAAATCTTTCAATATGATGGTCCATGCTTAACATTGTATGCTTGCTTACTAAAACCCAGAGGGGTGAATGCGTGGATAAATTACATAACGTCAGATGTAAAGGCCCACTTCAGAAAATTGAAATACAAAAGAAAACTTTGTCACACCATGTAACACTCCCTCCCATGTACTTAAAGTATATTGGGTTGCGAGAGACATTATTGAATTAACCTAACCTACAAGGTCTATTATGAAAACGGGGTCACAAAAATTATCTTTTTACAACTTATTCAAATTTCAAAAATAAGTGCCACCACCATGTTCATTTCGTCGAGAGATTTTTGACAATATAAATTTGATCTCAATCCGACTCTCGGATTGAGAGGTATGCCCTTCTAAAGTTTAATCAATCAGATAAGGTCCCATCAACATTGGGTTGTCATGTGGCACCCACGTGTGGCTCTTATTTCACTACCATGTCAAATTGACATGGGTCTATGTTATTCTGTTATTATCGTGTGGCATCCATGTCATCACTGTACCAATCCACATAATATTAGGTTACTACATGGCAGCAACGTAGCCACCGCCACGCCATCTCGAGTGTGAGCCTACAAGGTCCTCCTCCTTGGGTTTGTGAGACTTGCCCCATTATACAAATTTCAGCCCATTTCTCAATTCTAGTGGGGTCCACTGACCACATCCAGTTAGACCGGTCATCACCCCATCACCTTCTCATTTCAATGTTTAATTAGTGCAAAGTGTTCGACGATGGGTGTTGGGTAGTGGATAGATTTATGCACCAAAACCCTACTCAGGTTTTCCAACCTTTGTTGTCGTCTGTCAACAAGTCACATCCCCAAGTGCTCAGTAGTGGTGGGCGATAGGCAGTGGTTAGAGTTCCACATCAGAACCACAACCAGGTCAGCTAACTCTTATCAAAGTACCCTTTGTATGTTAAAATGTATGAAGGTATTAACAATGGGCAATGAGCAATGAGAGATGGGAAGTGGTAAGTTCACACGATGCCCATGTGGCCTCCATGTCACTCCAACATGTTGGTACAAGGGGCCTGTCAGGTTATGTCCAAGTCACACCTCTTAGTTGTATTTCCATCTGTAGCATTCAATACAATCACTGGTGACGAGCAATTAGTGGTGGGCAATGGAGCCTGGTTCCGTTGGGGCTTGTTTCCACCAACACCCCTCATTATTGACCTGCCCATGTGCAAATCCATGCATAGTGGTTTCAACAGTGAGTGGTGTCAAGGCTCCACATGTTTAATGCTTGGTGTGGGGCCCATAAGATCCTTCCCTTGGGTGTTTTGTGGGTGTTTCCTGTTATATAGGTTTTAGACCAAAAATCGAATTCAAGTGAGTCCATAGACCCACAACACGTTGGATTGACGTGATGCTCATCACCTGTCCTCCTCTCCTTGCTGATAAGTCTTCAAACCAGTGGTGGTCGGTGAGAACCTAGCCCATACTTGGCTAGTTTGAAGTCTTAATGAAAAATAAGGCCCAAGGTCTAAAGCCCCAAGCCCTTAATTTATGTGGTTTCATATGATACAGGGGCAACCCCAAATCGTTAACTTCTGGATTTGCATTCCTAAGGGTATGATGCTAAATTATCTCAATTTAAATATCAAACCACTACGTATAACTAGTTAGGCAATGTATTCACAAATATTTCATTTGCAACCCTTAGGAAGAAATATGAATGCATATGGATACACAATTTCTCTCATTCAACACGAACATAAAAGTACAACACATTATGGGCATGCATTAAAATCCACAATCTTATATATATATATATATATATATATATATATATATATATATATATATATATATATATATATATATATAACACAAGACTTATACATCATCCACAACATATAAATTAAGCTTATAACATGCAGGATGGACTACAATTAGGAATATGGCAATAAGTTGCATAACTCATAAACATATCCGATAACGGAGAACTTATGAGATGACATGTTGATCCTCAATAATTCTCAGACTACCAATCATAAACATATCAGACAACCTGTAATTCATTAAGATGGAAGTAACCACATAATTCAAGCATTCATTAACACCATGGACATATAACATAACTTGTTAACCATGGATATATAGTGATTTAGCCATTCTTTCATGAGTGAAACAATACCATACATCAACGAACAACATAACAAGCACAATCATCATCCATATTTCAAATCCGAATAAACTATTTTACTTTATTTGAGTGCGATAGAATTATTGGAAAATGAAGAAGGGACTTCCATTCTCCACCCAACTATAGGCTAGTTACATTGCAATATTTCTTGCAGCTGACCACTCCTGAGCTAGATCCAAATTCTGAGGGTCCATGCTTGTTCAAGGAAATCATAGCAAAGGATGGGTAATACACTCAAGAGGTGGAGTCCATTTCCCAAGTGACTTATCTACTGCCCTCTAGCAGTAAGCACCACAACGAATTCCTCACTTCTTTACGTTCAATCACAAGGCATCCACCCAAGGTCCAGGCTAGTTCAATCCTTTATTTGGCTCCAAGATCTCCTTGATCCCTCTCTACCCAAATTTTACTAGCTCACTCATTTGTTCCTCAGTAATCATTCTCATTCTTCATAGCCTACATGATAGGCTATCTTTGTCCCCTTCTTCGACTTAGAACTCCTTCTTTATTTTCCAATGGCTCGATGCCCATATTCTCTTCTCTTGTGTTAAACATTATATGTTTTGTGTGTTATCGGTTACCTTATGTCCAATCACATCCTTTCATTTGTCAGTTTGTGGTTTGGTTCGTTACGCCACCTCCTATTGCTTTGGGTAAGGGTATCGTCACCACTTCTCCACTCTATATTCCTAGGATTTTGTTCCCTTTGTCTCGATCCACGAGGAGGAACAAGGATGGTACAATCCTTCCCCATATTACCCACTCAACAACCTTTAATTCTTATCAATGTAGGTTGGTGATTGGTCAGGGTAATGTTAAAGAGGTTAAATGTTGGAGGTGTGAGTCTAGCCAACATGCACGTCACCCACAATCAACAGGCATGCCAAAAGCAACCAACAAGCATGCAACGTTGTTTGGCAGACTAATCGCTCTTGTGGACAAGAGTGATTTCCTATGTTTGGAAACCAAACACTAGAACAAAACATGCACAAAAATATACAAGCTTTCCCTATAATACTGTTGAAAATATGAATATGGACATACCTGGTAATCTGAAGTTTGTCCTTGCTTATTTTTTATTTGTTGTAGCTCCCATTCTGCCTTTGATCCTCAAAGACAAAACCTACAATATTACCAACAAACAACTAATCAAAGCATGTGATATATAAAATACTCAACAAATTCTAAATAGATGATCAAAGAGACCTATTATAATATTTGCACAATGATACAAAATATGTGGGAAAGAAATATACTTTGTATTAATAAGGAAAATGAGAGAGTTACAACCAAAGCCTTTATGTTGATAGCTTCCTCCCAATAGTCCTCAATTCCAACCTTGCATTCAAAAGCCTTCAATGGATACTTTAGCAGAGTGAAAGTATACTTCAAGAGTCTAAAAGCCAACCCCTTTTCCTTTGAGTGTATTGTATTTATAGGCCAAGGATGGAAGTTTGAGATCCACTTAGGTAGGAATTAGATCCACAGTGGAGGGGATGGGATCCACTATGGCAGCGGTGAGAACCATTTGAGCAAGGATTCGAGCCCATATCCTCATCGATAGAAAGGATACCTTCTTAAGGCTTGTAAAATGGAAGCTTCGTAATCTTTTTTATTTTTACCCATGTAAAAGACCGACACACTTTTTGATACAGAAAATTGTGATGATGACACAAGATGTTAGCCATGCAAGGTGCAATATCACATGATATAATGTTAGTAGTTGTGACAATCTCCAAAAATAGGGTTTTTAAGGTATGTAATGCAATATTCTTATCTTTTATGTACTTCTTCCATCTTTTCCGGTGATTGAAGACAATAGTTCTTCGGATGACAAAAGATCCAGATTTGACATCATTTGCTTGGATGTGACAAAATAATGTGTAACAAATTTCTCCCTAAAGTACAAATTCAAAAAAGGTATGATGATTGAAGTGTTTTATCATGCAAAGGTTCAAATCAAGGAACAACTGGTTGGAAACATGTAAGTCAACAATTAAAAGATTACAATACAATATCATCATATGATTATTTACAAGGTAGGAATTCCCATAATCAAAATACAAGTAACTCTAAGAATAAGTATGGAAATGTACAAAGATCCATGTCAATAAAGCGAAGTCATGACCACTAGACATACATCATGGATCCATGCTCGGAAAACTCAGTATGAACATAGCCACCAAACATAAATCGTGGATCTATGTTATAGTCATGAATACTCAAAACTCCACACAACCTAGATATATCAGACAAGATTCAGGGTCTTCATCTCTATCTATCCATAGTACGAATCTAACCATGTGAATAAATGTCTTGAGTTTGAAAATGGAAAAAGCCATTTTATTACCAATCAATGATGAGAACTGTTAATAGATGTGAGATGAACCACCAATAATGACAATGGCCCTCAAAGTACTCTAGTACATTTTATGGAGTGTGAATAAATTATCTAAATTCGAACACCCATAGAATCATTCGATCAAAGGTCAATGATGTAAACTTATCATCGAAAGTGAGGAAACTTACCATTGAGGCATGCAAGTTCCAAGGTATTGAAAGGTTTCTAAATCAACTTCCTAGATAATGTGTTGAAGTCGATACGAAGTGATTCATCGCAGGAGGGTCTTGATGTATCCCCCATCAACGACACGAAACATGTGTCAAGATTTGAAGTAGAACAAAACAAGAGTGATTAAGAATTGACTCAGGGATGGTCAATGTGATAAAAGGCTTTAAGAACTGCAAAATTATTTGACTCAAGCTAAACTTCTCTTGAACATATTGATGACACGATAATTGAATTGGAAACACCTGACTCAAAACATGATCAAAGGCTAATATGCAGGCTTTCAATGATGCATGATCAATATTAAGACAAGTGGATTTCCCAATCCTGACACGAGGAGTGACAGAGTGTCATGTTAAATAGTGACTTGTTGCCTTTTCAAATATAAGATTTACATACCTCTTTCCCAATTTCCTCCACCATTTCTGACAAGTACCTCTTTTTTTTTACACAAGATTTAGGAGGATAACATATGCTTGAAGTATAAGCTCATCCGTAAGAGTATTTTTAACGAACCCTAGGAAGGGCTGGTACGGTCTCATCATGATCGATGAGTCCTACATTGTTTTACATTTTATGAGTCTAATGAAGGGATAATTTGACTTCTTTTTCCCAATTAGAGAGTTTCAAAAATAAATAAAAAGAAAACTTTGTAATGGTTTTTTCGTAAATTTAGCCCCCCGAGGCCGAAAAAGGGTAAAATAATACTAGGGAGAACTCTTTTAATCATGATTGACTAAATTTTTGTTTTTCCATACTACATCTACTTAGTCTGGAAAAGGGTTAAACTTATACTGGGTAGACATTATTTCAAATACTTTTTTGAGTGTGAAAGAAACAAGTTTGCTTGACTATCATTTTATGTTTAGAGAGTCTGAAAAGAGCTTATAGAGAACTCTACGGGGTTCCTTTTTTGTATAGTTTTAATGAGCTTGAAAAGCGATAAAAAGTATACTCACTCCAAAATATTATATTCCAATATTTTAACATGTTATCTACACATTTAGACCAAAATCCATCATATTTGCCCAAAAAGTTATATAAAAAAGGATTAGTTATTGAAAATTAGGTAAAATGGTAGAAAATAATAATAATAAATGCATTTTATTCCAATAAAAGATGAAAAGTTTACCATTTGTGTTTTTCCAAATTCCAGAGCCAAAAAACCCTCTTTCACCCTTGATTTTCAAGAGTAGATTCTAGGAAAACCAGTGGATGATTTCAGGCGTCGTTTCTTCCAGGTAAGAGTACTCTGTCTCATCTCCATTTCTATGGTTTTTATTTTCGATTTAATGGTGAAATTTTCATTTTTGGGCCTCCTAAAGGAGGGAAAATGCACCCTCGGACCATTGTAGTTGTGCTATATAAGGATCTGCGTCGATCGAAGATTGACGCAGAGCTCAAAAGGCACGGTTACGATGAAATTGCACTATCTATAAAAGACAAATACATTGTCGTGGAAGGCATAGATTTTTCTAAAATTTTCTTAGAAATGGCTCAATTTTTTTTTTTTTTATGTTTGTTACCTAACATATTTTTCTCTTGTCATTAATAGGTTTTTCCTCCATCAAAATGTTGGAATGGAGGGAGAGAGAACATGATGCACAAGATCTTATTGCAACCAATGATGCCAACACCATGTTGGCACCTTGATAACGCATATTAGCAAAATTCTTCACGATCTCAGGGATGAGAGCTCAACTAGATCTTCTAGCTTATTTGGCGAGGGCGTGGAATGTGAATGAGTAAAATTTTCAAATTGGCATCCACACTCTCATTATTGAGGTAGAGGATATTTATTTCTTGATCGGGCTGTCACGAAGAGGGGTTAGGGTTTCATTTGGCATCCATAGATGAGGTGGTGAACCCACTGATTATTACGCCACTACTATACCCTAAGATCAAGAAATACTACTAGTGGAAAGATTGAAATCAAATATATAAGGGATATTCCACTAAATACTATCTTGTTCACTATTACCCGTGTTGCTGGGAGTGCGACTCCACACTTCGCCAAAAAGGCCCAGATGTAGGATGCTTTAGATTGCATGGAACCAACAATGTTCAACAAGTATGAGGGGCTCCTGAAAAACATGAAAGAACATGCCAACAAATGCAAGACATGCCGATTGAAACATTTTGGTTACAACCTGATTTTAGTGTCATTTTTCGTTGAGCAAGCATAACTATTTCATCCTCAAAGGATAGTAGTATAGAGGCTCCAACCCAATGAGCCTCAGATGAGGAGATGGGTGGATCTGATGGCACACCATGGTGGTGGCCAAATGATGAATTTTACTCCTAATTTATTCATGTGGTTGCAAGAGCGAATCAATATGATTGAAGATTATCCATATGTAGGGACAAAATTTAGAGGAGATCCAAACCTAGCACTTTTTGAGGGAATACAATGGGATGAATCAAGTAAAAATGTTTCTTTTTATTTTTCAAAATATTTGATTTTTATGTATTTTTTATTTTGTGTCAAGGCTAACATTAAATTATCATGCAGATGTATGACAGGTATGACTATTCAGAATGCCACCTACTCAGAGGTGTGGCCAACAACAAGTTGATATAGGTGGACATAATCCTAAAGTAGCTAAGGCACTTAGAGAGAATGAGCAGAACCTTGAGGGGCTTACTTGAGGCATACTTGTTTCACAGATCAAGGATGTCCCTCTATGTTATCAAAGACATATTGTAGGAGTACCTGAGCGGATAAGTCGATTACTTCGATGAGTGGCCCAAGTTGTAGTTTGTTATCATGAGCACCATGCCTAGAGTTTAGGTATTTAGGGCTAGACTTGTTTTTTGGTACTATCGTCATAAATGAGATAAATAAAGGTTAGAAGCCTCATGTGTCTTGAACACTTTTTGTTGTGTAAAACTCTTTGCAAAAACTATCTATGAAGATTGTTTTTATTTGAGCTATTTATTTGTGTACAATGTATGCATATTATGGTTTTTAACAAATTCTGCACATGTCTATCTAACACATAGTTTATTGTTGGTGAGTGGGGTATCGACAGACTCGGTATTTGCGAAACAGTGGCCAACAAAAACCTGCTTAACATTTTCCCTTTTGCAACACCCACAAAGTAAGTGAAATCTCACCCAATATGCTACTGGGTAACTGTCAGAATCAAGTTTCCGCAATTTGACAGGATTGTCTTATGGTTGTGACACATTGTTCCTAACTGATGCATGTTCCAATACCTTGTCGTTACTACGCAATGTGTATAGTGCCAGACATCGGTCATTCTATACCCTACACAAGCTTGTACTATTCATGCGCGGTGTGAGCCTTTCGACATGGAATCCATATGTCAAAACCCAATCACCCTAGACACTACCAAATTCGTGACTAGTACATAGTTGTAACTAACACATGAAACCGACCTACACTCCATACTTTACTAGTCGAGTGACACTTCACTCACTCAACAAGTTTTACGAAACATAACACCATAGGCCAGTACTAAACTAGACCGTCACCATAAGCCATCACTCTGAAACATAGTAAAAATATGAACATTAGGATTAATTAGTAGAGCTATAAGCCATTAACAACAATGTGAACTAGCAACATAAAACAAGTAAAACCCTCGTTTAATACCCACACACACAAATATATATATATGTATATATATATATATATATATATATATATATATATATATATATATATATATATATATATATACACAATTGCGAGATTCATCAAAGCATTCATACAACTATGCAATTAAAATAATAAAAATGTATTCCCGAACAACAATTTACCATCACAAAATATAACAATAGTTTCTCCATCAACATTTCATATATATATATATATATATATATATATATATATATATATATATATATATATAGCATGAAGGGGAAAATATCCAGAGTACCTACACCAATTAATAGACTCTCCAACCATTTATGACAACATTAGATTGTGCCAAGACTCAACAATAGACCTTCTATGACAAGCTAGTATATTCAACTTCGAAACTCACTACAATGGTGATGCTAGGAAATGACAGACTCAATACATCAAAACATACATCAAAACAATGTTGGTACAAAGACTAACCCTAGACTTCAGCTCATAAACACTTCTGATTAATCTACCAAACCCCCTTTGGTCTTCGACTGGCTATTTTATAACACTTTGGGGGGGGGGGGTTCTTCTCAAATCCTTGTTTCTTCCCACCCATTTGACCCAGCTATCCTAAAACCATTGAGATATTTCTCTTAGTTCCTTTTGAGCTGTCCCATGCATGACATAGTTGTACAAAATATCCCCTGCCCTGTTTGGCTCCACTCCACCTCAAATATCCCCTGCCCTGTTCAACTCCACTCTGCCTCGTCCCTCTTATCTCAAAATATCTCCAACTACTCGTAAACCACGACGTTCCTTCATCGGCTCCTCCCTTGTGAGATCATAATAGCCAATATTTTGTACACGTTTTCTTCTCCCGCTTTACCATTGTCCTCCTATTGTGCGACGTCCATCTTCATTGAGCCCCAACCATTGCGCTAGCCCCATGTTGCACTCCTTCTTACTACGCCAAACCTTTGTTGCATTCCATTTTGTCCTCTGCATTCTCCTCATTCCTGTTATGCGATACTGCTATGCTAATTTTTTTTATTTTTTTTTTTGGGTCCCAATAGGCCCCCAACACAAAAATGTGGCTCGTCCTTGAGCCACTCAGTCCTTCGTCGAAGCAATCTTTTCTTCAACAAATTTCTACAAGGTTTCCCACATTGCTTCTTGTGCTTTGATCTTGGCTATTATGTGATCTGTTCCAGTGGTCAGTTCCCCAATGACTGCATCAACGTCCTCACTATTGAAAGTCTACATGTTCTTTAGCAGTTCGTTGAAATCATCCATAATCACCATAACTTGGTCCTAGAGATCTATCCAGGGATGTTGTTCCTTGCAGAGCTTGCTCACAAATTCTTTGAGTCATGCCTTATCATGCATGGCTTTCCTTTTGTCAGCAGGGTTCATCTTTGCGACAGTTTGGTCAATATGGCGAATCTGGTCGTCTGCTGCCTAGATCTTCTTAGTGACTCTTTTTACCACTGGAACCTCAGAAAACTTATTCCAAAATGGATCACTTCGCTCTGTCAGCTCCTCGCATTTCCTCTCATACGCAACCAATTGTTCCTTCACAACTCAAGCCATCTCCTCGTTTTGTTGATCCTTCAATGACATTTGGGGCTCCTATCTAACTATTGTCTCTACGACTGATGCCTTCAATCCGTGGATGACCTCCTTTAATATCATTACCATATCCTAGGTAGGTATCATCTCCTTTACCATCTCTTCAATACACTCCTAATAAACTTGGGTGAAGGCACCGTACCATTTTAGGTTATCGTATTTTAGCTTTTGCTACTTCTGGCAGAGTTGTTCCTCAGTGATTTGACTCTACTCCAAGTCTATCTCTGTAGTCATGAGTCTATCTTGAAACACTCGAGTTTCATTGTGCTATAGCTGTACTAACTCCTCTGAAACCAACTTCGATAGTGCAACCTCAATCTTTGTGCATGTAGCCAAGGGTTTTTGCATAGGCCCTTCCCAAATTTCTACCGCAGTGCTCGAAATTTTGCATACCCTTCTCGGTTACTGGGATGATTAGGTTAATTGATACTATGATCGAGCTTGGGGCTATGACCCAAGTGCCACCAATTACCTCCCCCCTACACCTAAAGAAATAATCAACTTAACATACATATCTCTTATAAGTTGTTGTAAGTGATCATACCTAGCCGCAACAACCTCTGCTACTTGATCCCTAATGTATTCAAATCATCTTCCATTAGTACAATCTATATGGGGGACATGCATGTAGCTTTCTACTTCTTCCTATCTGTTGTGGTGGATGTGCTCCCACGCTGCTTCTCAACACTCTTTTCTTCCTAGATTGTGGTTTTCCTCTTGGCGTGACAAGTTCCTTTTGCAGTTCGGGCTTCAGAACAACCGATGACTGAGTCTCTTCTTGGTCTTAGCCTAAGGGGGTGTCATTGATTTCCTCTCTGCACGAGATAATATCTAAATCTAAGGATTCTTCCTTTGGAATCTTCCATACAGGGTCCCATGCATCAACTATCCCTTGAATCTCATCCACAGTTAGTCAGTAAGATTGCTTCTGCTAGGCCTTCGCTGGGTCTTGTCATGCTAGAACCAAATGTGGTGGGGTTAAACCTTGAATTACACTATACCTTTGTACTTCTTCACACTTTCAATGAGTAGATGTGTTGTTTCTTCAATGATTTTCTGTATCACATCCCCATACAAGAAAAACACAATAATATTGAGCCTCTTGCACTCAGGTTCATTGGAGGCCCACAAATTCTGAAATTTTCCACTGCGATGGGTTTTACTGGATTCGCCACGGGTTGGAAATGCTTTGGGTTTTCCCACTTGACCAGAGCTATTAGGATTAACAACCAAGCATAATGGAATTCTGTATTTAATTCCTAAGTATCCAAGTAGTCCTTCTTGAATTCCTTTAATAGGAACGGAGCCTAGGCAAATCGATCCCCTTACATCTGGACCAACTCTGCTACTACTACTATTTCCCCCTCCTTGACTATGATGACCTCCCACGCTAGTTGAATTAGTGTGTTAAGTGCTTACCTCCTGGTTTGTAGATTCACATGGTGTGGTGGGTTCATGTTGAAAAATGTGTAACTAGGTTTAGTCTTCATAAATATGAAATGTACTTTTGATTCTTATATATTGTAAAATGAAAGAAAAATTATTGTTATTATTTTTTACCATGGGTTTCATGGTCAAGGTCTCTTTTTTTATAGGTCAAGCACCCATTGAGTGCTTCTAGAGTTTATCCTAGGTCAAGGAGTCAAAAGATTCATTGTCACAAGTTGAAGACACCATCAGGCACACTGTAAATTGTAAAGAAAATTATTTTTGTCCTTAAAAGTGTCAAAATACCCTTCAAGACCAAGTCGGTCTGGATGCTGGCAAGTCAACCTAAATTAAGGAGCTACGTCCACCTTGAGAAGCCTATATAAAGGAGGAAAATCGACCTCCTTGGGGGACATTCATCACTCACTCATTCAAGTATAGGAGGAAGAAGAAGAAGGAAACAAATAAGGAAAAGGACGAAGAAGACTCATCTTTGGGATATTTCTCTCTCACACATTCAAAGGAAGACTAGGTTTCTGCAATTGGTCTACGATTTTCTTTTGCAGGTTTAATCTTGAAGAAGGAAGGGAAATAAGGTCAGCGAAGGTCACAATAAGCCATCCTAAATCTCTAGAAGGAAGAGAAAATCCAATCGAAGGTCTGAGGAAGCCTTGGGAGGCTAGAAGAAGCTCACACGTGTGGTGGCAACTACTGCAGGAGAGCCGAACGATTTAGACCAACAGTAGAGGCCGAAATTCTGCAACTGGAGGTTGAAGTTGTGCTACTGGAAGAGATTTGATTAGGTTTGACTTGAACAAAGGAAGCACATTATCCAGAAGGGTTGGACTTGGTCTCAGAGGGTCGGTCTTGGTCTAGAGGTCTTGGAATTCATCAATTGAAGAATCTATAAGAAGAGGAGATTTGCGGGTTTTCCTCTCAAATGGAGAGGCTTTGGCCCTGGCTTGTAGCCTATGTTATGTGTTCTTGTTGTTCTTGTTTTGGTAGTTGTTTGATGATACACAAACATAATAATAAGTAAAGAAGCTAAATAAGTAAGAAAAGTAAAAAGACATCACAAGTAGTAATCAGTAAAAGAGAAATCACTCTAATCACTGCCCTAATAGATTTATCAACATTGAATCAAAGCTAAGGTTGGCTAATGGAATTATGAAGATCTCTACTACATTGATGAAATTTCTAAAGAAGTGTTCAAAGATAGAAAGTCATCTCATGAAGGGTATCAAAGAAGTATGGAATCTCCTATTTACTCCAAAGAAGCAAGTGACCAAGACAAAAAACAAAGGACTCTTCTCAACACTCACTAACACACTTCAAGATGAGAACATTTGTGTGATTGACTATGGAGCATCAAAACACATGACCAATCATCACAAGAAACTAAAACCATTGTCAAAAGGAAAGTCTTCTTACTCCATAGAGCTTGGTGATAATAAGAGTTATCTTGTGAAAGGAATTGGAACAACTTCGATAGAGCTGGAGAATGGAGGCAATATTCATCTCAACAACATCCTATTTGTTCCAGGTTTGCATAAGAACTTAATATCCATTGCAAGTTTAGAAGATAAAGGTGATAGAGTGGCTTTCATTGATGGAAAAGCTGTATTATGGGGTAAAAACTCAAGAATAGAAAATCTATAGTAATCGAGATTCATGAAGGAAGACTTTACAGGTTGCTATCTCCTCTTACTCAAGCTTTAGTTCACATTGAAATCAACCCATGTGAAATTTGGCATAGAAGATTCATTCATATCCATTTCAAAGTTCTTTCAAGTCTAAATTCAATAGTAGTTGGAATACCCCAACTAAAAGAATATCATGAAGGCGTTTGCAAGGGATGTGCATTGGGTAAGAACACTAAGAGACCATTTGGAAGTAGTGCTTCACGGTCAAAATAAATCTTGGATCTTATTCATTCTGATGTTTGTGGTCCTATGACTCCTAAATCACTTGGAGGTCATCTATATTATGTCACATTTATAGATGACCATTCAAGGAAAACTTGGGTTTACTTAATGAAATCCAAGGATGAAGTATTTACCAAATTTCAAGAATTCAAAGCTGAAGTAGAGAACCTTACATAGAGAAGAATCAAGATTATTAATATTTGATAGTGGAGGATAATACACATCTAAGGAAATCATAGCTTTCTGTAAGGAGTTTGTGATTAAGAGGGAGCTGATAGTCCCATATAATCCTGAACAAATCAGAGTCGCAAAATGAAAGAATAGATCCATTGAAGAAAGTGTAAAAGCAATGTTACATGATTAAGATTTACCAAAATTTATGTGGGGTGAAGCTACAAATACAACTGTATACATACAAAATTGAAGTCCCCATAGGTCACTAGATAAGAAGACTCCCAAAGAAGTGTTCATTGGGAAGAAACCAACCGTAGATCATCTTTGAATTTTTGGTTGTCTTGTCTATATTCATATACCTAAGGACAAAAGAAAGAATTTGGATCCATCTGGCATGAAGGGAATGTTTGTGTACAGTAACTCTTATAAGGCCTATAAGATCTACATAAAGGAAGGACACCAAATAGAAGTCAGTGAAGATGTGATATTTGATGAAAGTATTGCATTTAAGAAATCAAAGGATCTCCTTATGGACTCTAATGATGAAGAACTTCCAGTATTTGAAGAAGAAGTTACTAGGGGAGAAGAATCAAACCATGAAGATGAAGTTCCCTGTGAACCTATAAAACTTGTGGTAGTCCCCGTAACCAAAAAAATACCTAATTGGTTAAAGTCTACACTTCTAGATGCATAAGGTCATGGAGCAGCTCAAGGTACATTTAGGGAAAGCAAGAAGCCCAAATGATATTTTGGGTATGCATCCTACATGTCAAAACTAATAGAAGCAGAGCCATCCACCTTTGAATAAGTTGTGAATCACCAAGCATGCAAGGATGCCATGAATGAATAATATCTTTCTATAATGAATAATGGAATTTGGGAGATCGTACCTAGGCCTGAAGACAAATCTATGGTAATTTCCAAATGGCTCTACAAGATCAAACATCCACCAGATGGAAGTATTGATAAATATAAGGCAATATTTGTGGCTAGGGTCTTCTCTCAATAGAAAGGCATCGACTATGAAGAGATGTTTGCTCCAAAAACAAGGTATACAACTATCCGTTTGTTGGTCTCTTTGGCAACATCGATGGGATGGAACATCCACCAAATGGATGTCAAGGTTGCATTCCTGAATAGAACAATTGATGAGGAATTCTATATAGAAAAAACCTTGGTATTTGAAGTTAAATATAAAAAGGCACGTGACTGCAGATTGAAGAAGGCATTATATGGCCTCAGGCAAGCACCAAGGGCATGGTTGCTAGGATGGATGCATACCTTCAGAGATTAGGCTTCACAAAAAGTTTTGTTGATCTTAACCTTTATATTAAGGTTTTGAAGGGAGATTCTGTAATCATTCTTTTGTATGTGGATGATATTCTCTTGGTAGGTGTGGAAGGTCGAATTGAAGAATATAAGAAGCAACTAACAACATAATTTGATATGAAGGATCTAGGGATGATGCACTACTATTTGGGACTAGAAGTCTGGCAAGGACCTGATAAGATCTATCTAAGTCAAGGAAAGTATGTGATCAAGATGTTGAAAAGGTTTGACATGATGGATTTCAAACCAATGACAACCCCGATGATCACAAACTTAAAAATACTACAGAGTTCAAAATTGAGCCTTGTGGATCCTTCCAAGTATAGACAATTGATTGGCTCACTAATGTACTTGGTGAATACTCGACTAGACATATATTTTGCGATAAAGGTCCTCAGTCAATTCCAAGTGACGCCGAGGCATGATAATTGGATAGCCCCAAAACATATACTGAGATATTTGCAAGGCACCATCCACAACTGCCTAGAATATGATAGGAGGAATGATGTCCACTTGATTAGATATACAAATTCTGATTGGGAAGGCAGTGAGCGGGATGGAAGGAGCACTACAAGAGGATGTTTTAGTCTGGGATCCTCCATGATCTCATGGATGATCAGAAATCAAGAAATTTTGTTTGAGTAGTGATGAGGCTGAGTACATTGCAGCCTATGAAGTAAGCAAAGAAGTTGTCTGGTTGAGGAAGTTGTTATCTGACCTATTTGAAGGATCAATGGAGCCTATGGTGATACATTGTGATAAACCAATTGTATGCGATTGTTTAAAGACCTAGTATTTCATGGAAAGACAAATCATATCAACAACAAGTATCACTACATTTAGAAGCTAGTACAAGATGGTGTGTTGCAACTACAATATGTCTCCACTGATGAGCAGGTAGCTGACATATTGAGAAAATATCTTCCTAATAAGAAGCTTGTGTATTTGAGAGATAATCTTAGTTTGGTTGATGTATCCTCCCTAGTTGAGAGGTAAAGATAGGCACATCATTCTTGTCTCCACTTGGTAAGATATAATGGAGGGTTGGGTAAGCATGAGGTAGGGAATCCAAGATAAGAGTAGTCGTGGACCGATATTATTTGAGTACTAGCTATACAAGATAAGAATAGTCCAATGAAGGTCATATTCTGTGAACACCCAGGTGGGGTATGTACCTTGAGAGACAATGATGATGGTGTAAATAAATCATTGATCTCGCCAGCATTGTGCTCTGATCTTGTGGAGAGATAAAGTTGTTAGTCAAGGCCTTGCAATATGATAATTTTGTTTGATATGAGGCTATATAGATGGGTTACCAATCTAACTCTTCTTATGCGATATCTTCAAGATTGATATTGTCCATGTACCATTTATGAATACCCCCCTAGTTAAGAGGGAGTGTTGGAAAATTTGTAACTAGGTTTGGTCTTAATAAATATGAAATGTAATTTTGATTCTTGTATATTGTAAATTGAAAGAAAAAAAATAATAATATTATTTTTTACCAAGGTTTTCATGCTCAAGGTCTTTTATTTAATAGGTCAAGCACCCATTGAGTGCTTCTAGGGTTTGTACTAGGTAAGAAGTCAAAAGAGGCATTATCATAAGTTGAAGACACCATCGAGCACATTGTAAATTGTAAAGAAAATTATTTTTGTCCTTAAAAGTGTCAAAATACCCTTCAAGACCAAGTCGACCTGGAAGCTGGCAAGTTAGCCTAAATTAAGGAGCTACATCCACCTTGAGAAGCATATATAAAGGAGGAAACTCATCCTCCTCGGGGAACATTCATCGCTCACTCATTCAAGCGAAGGAGGAAGAAGAAGAAGGTAGTGAAGAAGGAAAGGGATGAAGGAGGCTTGTGTTTGGGCTATTTCACTCTCAAATGTGCAAAGGAAGTCTAGGGTTTCTGTAGCTGGTTTAGGTTTTTCTTCCACAAGTTTGATCTTGAACAAGGAAGGGAAAGAAGGTCAACGAAGGTCATAATAAGCCATCCTCAAGATCCAGAAGGAAGATAAAATCCAAGCGAAGGGATGATGAAGTCTTGGGAGGCCAAAAGAAGATCACATGTGTGGCAGCAGCTTCTATAGGAGGGAAAAAAAATTTAGACCTGCAGTAGAGGCTGGAATTTTGTAGATGGAGGTCAAAGTTGTGCTACTGGAAGAGATTTTACTGGCTCTGAATTGAACAAAGGAAGCACATCATCCAAAAGGATCAGACTTGGTATTGGGGGGTATTGATCTTGGTCCAGAGGTCTTGGAATTCATTAATTGAAGAATCTATAAGAAGAGAGGAGATTTGTGGGTTTTCCTCTCAAGTGGAGAGGTTTTGGCCCTCGCTTGTAACATATATTATGTGTTCTTGTTCTTCTTGTTTTGGTAGTTGTTTGATGATACACAAACATAATAATAAGTAAAGAAGTTGAATAAGTAGGAAAAGTAAAATTACATCACAAGTAGTTTTTAATAAAAGAGAAATCACTCTAATCATTGCCCTAATAGATTTCTGAATAGTTCAACCCTGGTATGATTTGATATTTTTGTTTTGATTATGAATATTTTATGGTGTGTGGGCTCATTTGTTCTCTTTCTCCTCCCTCCATATGTGGCATGAGAACTGCATCCCTTCATAACTATGATCACTAAAACTACTCTGTGTCCTACAATGACCTTTCCTAGCCCCTCCATATGGGCTCCTTCTTTCAGTAGGTACCAATGTTGGCTGATCTCCTCCCACGTCACCACATCGATATCTTCTGCCACTCCTTAACGTGCCATCCTCATAGCTCTCCTTCTCCATTGTTTGTCCTTCTTTTGTTATGCGTAGTTCAAGACCCATTGACAACTTCCACCACAATTTTTTTCCTCTTTCCCTTTTTCACTCCTTAGACCACCTCCCATATCTCCCCCACTTCCCCATCCGCACGCATTGCCTAGCCACTCATGGGATCAGATTCCAGGGACAAAACACCGTGGTCACACAAAAACACTTTTATCAACAATGGTAAAGACCTTATAAACCTCCCTCTCGGTCCCTTCAAAAAATTTCACTCCACTATAGTATAGGACACTATCGATTCCACTACAAACTCCACAATATATCCTTCTAACACAATTTTGAACCAAAATTCAACAACACGTGAAGTATTATTGCTTATTTCCTCTAACTATCGCACCTCTTTCGATGTCCACCTCCTTGGTATGCCATGTCGATACGTGGGATTATTGTCTTTCAACCTTTGGATCCAGTTCGTTAAAATGTTAGGGAATTTTGCAAAGAAGGCCTAATGAAAATCAGTATACATATATTTCTACAGCTATTTCTCTGTGCTATGACTGTTGCCTCCTATTTCTTTTGCAACAAACTCATTCTCCTTTCGTGTAAGCTAGCGGGTGATCTTATTTTTGATAGAATTCCATGGTTTCCACTTCCTAAAGAGACAATCCCATCATACAACCATCCTAATCACGACAAAAAAACCATTTGTTGGTGCATGGGATACTAACAGACCCGGGATTTGCGACATAATGGCCAATAAAAACCCACTAAGCATCGTCCCTTTTGGCAACACCCACAAAATGAGTGAGGTCTCACCTGAGACGTTAATGAGTGACTGTCGGAACTAGGTTTACGCAGGCTAATAGGACTGTCTTATGGTTGCGACACATTGTTCCTAGCTAATGCATATTCCAATACCTCGTCGTTACTGCACACTTTGCATAGTTCCAGACAATGGTTATTCTATCCCTTGTGTAAGCCTATATTGTTCATGTGTGGTGTGAGCCTTTCAGCATGGAATCCATATGTCAGAACCCAATCACCCTAGACACTACCAAATCTGTGACTAGTACACAACTACAACTGACACATGAAATCGACCTACACTCTAGACTTCACCAGTCGAGTGAAGCGACAAAACTTAGAGTTGTTTGTGCTTGAAATGTAAAATGCAAAAAAGTATTGTAAGTAATATTTTATTAATAAGATGAAATGTACAAGATGGTTGAATGTTATAATGTTACAATGAGGGCCTTGCTTATATACATAGGTAGGTACCCTTTCATGAATGGTCATGTATTTTTAGAAATGCCTTTCTATTTAACTAATGACTATTTAATAACCATTACTATGAGTTTTATTATTTTTATTTATTTGTATTTATTGTATTTTTATATAAATAATATTCATAAGATTGCCCCTTTCTTCGAAAATCTTTGTCCTCAAAGCTTAATCCATTATTAATTTCTTCATTTGTCTGTCACTTTGGCATGTGTAATTCATCAGAAATACTATCATGGGATCAGGGTTTTTCCTTTTCTCCTTCAATTTTTTTTTGGGATTAAATAATAATATATATATATTAGTTGTAAACTATATATTATAATTATAAAATATAAAATATAATTATATTATTAAACTTTTATATAGTTAAACATTATATAGTTTAAGGCGGGGGCACAACTCTTCAAAATGACGGAACTGGAAACAGGTTTGACCAGGCACGAATAACAATGACGGAGTGGCTTAGACGTGGGCGACGGGTAAGTAGTTGCCAGAGATTTGTTAGAAATGACAAGCGGTAACAGGAATCAGTGGAATAATGTGGAAGGGATCGGAAACAAGGGTGAGGGTTCCAATAAGGTCGGGCACGCGATGGAGGGTAGACATGTTGACGGAAGCTATGGAGTCATTGTTGACTGCGAGGGTCGAGAATCTGGTAGAAATGATGGACACAGTTGGGGAAGGAGAGACGAGGATGAGGAGTGCCCTGGACTGAGGTCTCTAGGATCTAAACACAGGCTTTGTTTTCATGGAACCTTTTGATTTTTCCAACATGTGAGCTTCAAGTCATTCTTGTAGAAATCTGAACGATCCACACCACTTTCCATAAAAATATTGACAAGATTTCTCACCAAAAAACGATCAATTTTCTCGCCCTGTCACTCCCGATTAATCATCTCAATCATCCCATTATTCAAATTAATTTTAATGTCTTGGTACGCAAGGTCATAAAAACACGCGAATCCAACATTTATCAATGAGTCGAGTGACTTGTTTGGGATGAAGAAAACTTCCAAATAATAAAACATGTTTGACATATTTCGGATGATGACCTTATAGTTCTCCCAACGTTTCTCAATTTATGTCAACAAGAAATCACCGTGCACTTCTCGTAACGCTGGTAATATAGTGACAATAACTTATTTTTGAAGTGACTCCCTATACTTGTCATAAAGTTGACGTGCATAACAATGAGGGGACTTGTGGGTGCACATTTTGAACACTGTATCATAAGAGAATGCGTGCATCGACTCAGTGAACATATCTTTTGAATTTCTTTCAGCACTCTCGATCAAATTCAAGACATTGTTTTGAATAATTTTCCAACCATCATCGAATTTTATAGTATCAAATTTTCTTAATCTCATCGTCATGATAGCTTGAAAGTAGTACTCCATTTTCTTTCTTATCCTCAAGCTACTATATATGTCGACCTTTGGGTTCCAGATTTGTTTGATAAAGTTTGCATAAAGACAAAGTTTCTATAACTTTTCACCAACAAGCTATATTTCCCAAAATTTTACCTCATTTTTTACTTTAGTTGCAATGATCCCTATAATTGTGAACCCAAAATATTCAAACAATATTTTATCGCAGAAAGAAAGGAAAATTTTGAATTGTATGTAGGATTTATTACATGGAATAAATGGATACATTACATGTGTATATATGTGTGTTTTTTCGTGTTCAAGATGTTGTGGGGTTTCTGCATAGGCCCAATCTTTGTCCATTCAGTGAACCACACAAGGCTCAACCTCGTAGAACACAGGGATAATGATGCCCCCTAAATCCTTCATGAAGACAAGTTCATCCAAACACCATCTAGATTGCTCATACACTGGAGAAAAAATTGGAATGTGGACAGAAGCACTAGTGATAACGTGTTCTATTTGGGAAGATATATTTTCGCCCTCTTCCAATTTGTTTTTATCCAAAAGGACCTGTAATCCTCGAGGATGAAGACATTTGTCAGGGTGTCTTGCTCGATTTTTTTTTCATTTGATTTATTATGAATTTTAGCCTCTTTTATGTCAAGTTGTCTTGGACCTGGTTCCCTTTCTAAGGCACCTTGAGTAAGGCTATAACTAGAGGATAGGGTATTTTCCAATTTTTTAATATTGTCCTTTTCCATGTCAACTTCCATTGAACCTATGTCCCTTTTTGCTACATTTTTGTTGATCTTGGGTTTGATTTTAGATTCACTAATTTTCTCGGAAGAGTTTTGTACAACTACATCTGGAGTCTCTTCTATATCACCATGAGGTGTTCCTAATTCAATCTGTTCAACATCTCTTTCCAAGTTAGAGCATTCTTTATTGTTAGTCTCTTTCATGTCAATGTTCTCTTTTGTTAGACATGCTCCATATGCTTCAAGATGTTTTGTTGATTCTACAAATGATCTTTTTATTTGTTTTAGTTGTTGTAATGCTTCTCCAATTTCCCTTAACAGTTTGGAATTGTGATATTCACTTAATTCCATGATTTTCAAGGCCTAAACTTAATCGCAGATTTGTGCAGCAGATAATGTCCAAGCTCTGATACCACTGAAGCGACAAAACTTAGAGTTATTTGTGCTTT
Source organism: Pinus tabuliformis (assembly GCA_031772625.1). Taxonomy (NCBI): domain Eukaryota; kingdom Viridiplantae; phylum Streptophyta; class Pinopsida; order Pinales; family Pinaceae; genus Pinus; species Pinus tabuliformis. The sequence continues at coordinate 1,677,067,792 of CM062820.1, forward strand.
AAATCTAAAATACAAAAATGTATTGTAAGTAATATATTATTAATAAGATTAAATGTATAAGATGATTGAATGTTACAATGAGGGCCTCACTTATATACCTTGGCAGGTACCCTTTCATGAATGGTCATGTATTTTTGTGGTATTTTTAGACATGTCTTTCTATTTAACTAATGACTATTTAATAACCATTACAATGGTTTTTATTATTTTTATTTATTTGTATTTATTGTATTTTATTATATAAATGATATTCATCACATCGAGCGACACTGCACTCACTCAACAAGGTATTCCAAACACAACACTAAAGGCCCATACCAAACCAGATCGTCACCATAAGCCGTCACTCTGAAACATATTAACACTATGAACATTAGGATTAATTAGCAAAACTATAAACCATTAACAACAGTATGAACCAACAAAAAAAAAACATGTAAAACCCTCGTTTAATATATCTATCTATATATATATATATATATATATATATATATATATATATATATATATATATATATATATATATATATATATATATATATATATATATATATATATATAGAATTCACATAGTTGCGAGTTTCATCTAAGAATTCATACATGTATGTAATAAAAAGAGCGCAAAGGTCTTCCCAAACAATATTTTACCATCACAGAGTATAATAGTAGTTCCTCCATCAACAATTCATATATATATTAGCATGAAGGGAAAAATATCCAGAGTACATACACAAATTAACAGAGTCTCCAACCATTTATGACAACATTAGACATCGCCAAGACCCAACCATAGACCTTCTATGACAAGCTAGTATATTCAACTCTGAAACTCACTACAATTGTGCTGCCAGGCAACGACAAACTCAGCTATGGCTCCTAGAATACATCAAAACAATGTTGATACATAGACTGACTTTAAACTTCGGCTCATAAACATTTATGTTTAATCAACCAACCCCCCCTTGGTCTTCAACTGGTTATTTTATAACTAGGGGGCGTTCTTCTCAAATCCTCGTTTCTTCCCGCCCATTCAACCTAGCTGTCCTAAAAATGTTGAGATATCTATCTTTATTCCTCTTGATTTGTCCCATGCATGGCATAGTTGTCCAAAATGTCCCCTGCCATGTTCGACTCCACTCCATTGTTGGGTGTGTGTTATATTCTTTCCACGACTAGTTGTATGCACGGGGGGCGGTAGCCCCCCCTGTCGGGGGGTTTCAAGGGGGCGGTAGCCCCCCTACATGACGTTTAAAGCAGTGCCACGAGAAATGTTTTTTAGACCCTATATTAGGTGGGCATACCTACCTATGGTTTTGTGCATGGGTTTTGCACATGGTTTTGGGCATGATGGTTTTCTACCCATGGTATTTTGTAGATCTGGTCAAGGGAACTACAGTTATGTTCTAATCCAAGGTTAGTGAATTGGGGTTTATGAATGCTTCAACATGTATATATATGTTTTGAGAAGAATCTTCGGCGAAAATCACATAGAGATATTTTAGTCGACGTATTTCGAACCAACCAGTGTGGTTCATCGTCAGGACAAGTTGAATGAGCATATCTTGCTATGCATTATAAATAGATTGGGATTTTCTACCCGATATATTGATAATGCATAGCAAGATCTGCTCATTCAACTTGTCCTGACGATGAACCACACTGGTTGGTTCGAAATGCATCGACTAAAATATCTCTATGTGATTTTTCACCGAAGATTCTTCTCAAAATTAATATGGATCACAGAAGCCTAAATTCATTAATTGAATCCATACACAGAGGAGCCACTGCAACTAAGGTTCATCGTTTTGAACGGGCATGCTTGCAGGTTTCCAAGTTGAAGGCAGACCTGACATTTCTTAAAAGGTGCAGAGATTCCATGACTATTCCAGTTTTTGCTCAGATTAAACATCGTCTCCACTCTCCTCAGAACCATCAAATCTTCCTGAAGGACAGCTTAGCATTATTGAGGTCTGAGATTAGCAGGATTCGAAAAAACCTAGATCAGCTCTCTAAGAATCTTCTTGATTTTCATCTGGAGCTTTCTGGTGCATTTTCAGCCTCCTTATGGGTGAGGGTTGATGCTTATTCTGCTCTAAAATGCCTGCGCTTGGAAGATCAATGGAGGCAAAGATTGGCTTCTAAATTTCAACAATTGACTCAAAGATCCTCCTCTCTCAATGACCCTGTCTCTTCAGATGATTATGTCTCCCATGGTAGGCTTTCTGCTAATCAAAGGACAATACTGCGGAATTGGGTCCTTCATAATGGCCAAGCAACCTCTCCTGTGGATCCTTGTAATTTAGATAGGGCAACCTGCTCTCATCCGAACCTTGTAGCAGATGACTCTGCTCTTGGTTCTTCCATCTCAGCCAGTCCGGGTAGCTTCGTAGCTGATACAGATGTTCCTTCATCGCAGGCAGGTCACCCCTCATTAGATCCAACTTCCGGAGGAATGTATCCACTGACTAGCGCGCAGGTTTCCCTGAGCATTGATCCCCTCCACTGAATCTGTCACACGGGTTGACCATCTTCCGATTTCCGGCGAGCTCGATGCGATGTCTTCGAGTAGTTCCTGCGCAGATGGGGCAGCCTGCTCTCATCTGACCCATGTAGCAGTCGAGTCTGCTCTTCGTTCTTCCTTCTCAGCCAGTCAGACTAATAGCGTAGCTGATGCTCCCTCGTTAAATCCAGGTTCCAGAGGCTTGTATTCGCTGACCAGCACGCAAGTCTCCCTGAGCGTTGATCCCCTGGTCCCCTCTGTCGATTCTGTCTCACGGGTGGACTATCATCCGGGTTCCTGCGAGCTCTATCGGGTGCCTTCAAGCAGCTCCTATGCAGGTAAGGATGGCTCTTCCTTCGGCCTCTCAGGTAAGTTTTGTAATATGGTTAATGATCATAGTGGTGTGATAATAAATGAGATGGAGCGTTGTTTTAATGAGAGTAAAAATAATGTTGATTTTAATATGATCAGTAATAACGATTATAATAATAATATTATAAGTTATAAGAGTAATAATATTTGCGATAGTATTAATAATTTTGATTATAATAATAATACTACAAATTATAATAATAATAGTACTTGTAATAATAATAATAATAATAATAATTTCTTTGGCAATAACAAAAATAATAACGCTATCAAAAATAAGACTAATGATAATAATTTTATTAATATTGTAAATAGTAAGGAGGGAGTAAATAATTATTGTTCTAGGAATAGGAGATTAATTAACAATAATAAGGAATTAACAACACTGGACTTACATACGAGCAATAACTCTAAATCTAGGAAAAAGCATATAAATATTAATCCTCCCCCTTCCTCTCATATTAATAATAAAGTTATCAATTTATCTAGTTTTTCCTTTTCCCCTCCCGTTTTTAAAGTTTTAAGCAAAGGTCTTAACTTTGCCTTGGCCCCTAAGAAGATCCCTGTGGATGACATTATTTGTGACATAGAATTTGGGATTCGTGGTTTACATGATAATACCAAGACCACTATTAGGCAGGATTGTGTTGTCATCCTAAGGAAGGCTAAGCCTCCCAAGAGCAACCTTAGCAGGGATGAATTTGAGGCCCTAAAATCCTTAAATCAGAACAAAGATATTGTGGTTTTGAAAGCTGACAAAGGTGGGGCGGCTGTCATTCTCAACAGGGAGGACTACCGCAATAAAATGTTAGATCATCTTCATAATAGTGGAAGTTATAAGAAGCTTCCCAAAAACCTGTTGAAGAAGATCTCCAGGATTGTGACCCTCGCCATAAAATCCAGTAACTCAGTGAGTCCCTTGCACCATAAACTCATTGAGAGTAATCCGATCACCCCTAGAATATATGGGCTCTCGAAAATTCATAAGGAAGGAGCTCCCCTTAGGCCCATCGTCAACACAATTGGAGGTCCGACCTATCTTCTTTCTAAGTTCCTTGCCTTGAAGCTTAAACCCTTAGTTGGTCGCACAGGGTCCTTTGTTAAAGACTCGACTTCCTTTATTGAGGAGCTCAAGGACACCAAGTTGGACTCTGGAGACATTCTTGTCTGTTTTGATGTTGTTTCCCTCTACACGTGCATCCCTATAAATGAGGCCATGGAAGTGATCAACCGTCTAACTGATCCTGATACCGCTCGTTAGTTGAGATCTGCCTCACTTCGACCTTTTTCAGTTTTGAAGGTGAGTTCTTTGAGAAAACCTGTGCAGTTTCCATGGGCTCACTCCTATACCCTGTTGTTGCTAATATTTTTATGGAGGATTTTTATTCCAAGGCTCTGAACTTAGCCCGTCTCCTACCCAAGCTTTGGAAGCATTACGTTGATGACACTAATGTCATCTGGCCTCACGGCCAAGAAGAGTTAGATCTCTTCTTCGATCATCTCAATAATCAATCCTCGGCCATCAAGTTCACTAAGGAACAAGAAGTCGAGGGTTGCCTCTCGTTCCTTGATATTCTTATATCTAAGAATGAGGATGGTTCCCTCTCCCACTGAGCGTTTCGCAAGAAAACTCATACGGAGCAGTATCTTCATGCTAGTTTCCACCATTTCCCAGCCCAAAAGTTGGGGGTTCTCAACACCCTGGCGACTCGTGCCTTAAGGATCTCTGATGAAAAGAGCTTCGAGGAGGAGAAGTCCCATCTCCTTAATGTCTTTGTTGAGAACGGTTATAGCAGACATTTGGGACAAGAGGCTTTCCTCAAAGCAACTAGAAATTCGTTATCCAGAAGAGAACCTAAGGAACGGATTCCTGGTGTCCATCTTCCTTATGTTCAAGGGACCACGGATAGGATTGCGAGGATTCTTAAGAAGCATAATGTCCCCACAACCTTTAGACCTCTTAACACCATTCGTAAGTCCCTCAGATCTGTGAAGGATCCTATTGACCCCAAGGACATGAAAGGTGTTTATATTATTCCTTGTTCTTGTGGGACCCCCTATATCGGTGAGACTGGTCGCTCCATTAACCAAAGGATTAGTGAACACGCAGCCGACCTCAAGCACATGAGAACTCAGTCTTCTGCTTTAGCAAAGTATGTGGAGAAAACCAATCACCATGTCTGCATCGAAGAAGCTAGTGTTATTGCTAGAGTGTTGCAATTCCATCACCGGAAATTTAGGGAAGCCCTCGAGATTGAAAAAAGGCAGAACAATCTCAATAGAGAAGATGGCTGGAAGATCAATAGTTGTTGGGTCCTGGTCGTTTTCTCCCTTGAGTCTTTTTTTTAAGGATGGTAATTTTTATTTTATTTATTCTTTGATATTTATTTAAACTCCTATTTATTTATTATTATTTTAAGTATGGTAATTTTTTCTAATTCTTGAATTCTCTGATATTTATTTAAACTCCTTTACTATCAAATTCAAATTAATATTTTTGTTTCTATTTTTATTTATTTTTATTATTATTATTTTTTGAATTCGCTAATATTTATTTATTTAAACTCTTTGACTATTCCTATTTTATTTTTATTATATATATATATATATATATATATTAACTTTTTTACCCTTATAAAACTACTAATTAATATTGTAATTTCTCTAATATTTTTATATAGGGTTACTCTTTGACTTTGAATTTGAAGCTAATCCTTTTATTTTAAGATATATTCATAAAAATATATGTCATTTTAGCTTATATTTAAAATAGAATTAACTATTTATAGATTATTCTATTTTAGCTTATACAACTTACTAATATTTATTAACTATTTGATAACTAATTAATTTATTCATGTATTTACTTAATTTAGATTAAGAATTAAATGTCCCTTTAACTTATATTTTAAAATATAATTAACTAATTTCTATTATTTGAATTATTTTATGTTATATTAACTCACTTTTTCTAACATATTTTTATAATTATGCCCTTCATAGTTTAGCTAGCCGTTTCCTGGTCAAATCTAGCTGTTATCATTTTAGTCGTTACTTGATCTGGAAATTTGGTCATGGGATTTTCTGCCTGATCTATTTATAATGCATCGCAAGATCTGCTCATTCAACTTGTCCTGACAATGAACCACACTGGTTGGTTCGAAACGCGTCGACTAAAATATCTCTATGTGATTTTTCGCCGAAGATTCTTCTCAAAATTAATATGGATCACAGAAGCCTAAATTCATTAAATGTATATATATGTATTGTAACATTGAAAGGAACATAATGAAAAATCAATCTAGTAGTCTCGGTTTTGGGATCCAGGGGAAAATCTCTATGTATTTTTTTTTTTAATATTCTTGTTTGCAGGTAATTTCTATACAGGGTTAAAACCTACATTTGGTATCATAGTTGTTTCAGCTTCAAGGGGATGCATTTGCTGCTGAGGGGTTTTGATTGGGCCTGTGATAAACCCTGTTCAGTGGGAGATCTATGGGATCAATTCTTGCGGTGAAAGAAGATGGCGAGCAGTGGAAAGATAGAGATCGATAAATTTAATGGTCAGAGTTTTGAGTTGTGAAAACTCAAGATGGAGGATCTACTGGTGGATAAATATCAGCGGATCACGGTAGATCCTGGTATGAAACAAATGAAAATGTCAGCTGAAGACTAGGCAAAGTTGGATCGAAAGGCAAAGATCACAATACAATTGTGTATCTCCGATTAAGTATTGTTGAATGTATCAGGGGAAGCTATGATGAAGGATTTGTGGATCAAGTTAGGGAATTTGTACCAATCTAAATCTCTAGTGAACAAATTGTTCCTGCGGAAAAAGTTGTATAACCTGAGATGAAGGATGGAGACTTGGTGACAGAGCATCTAAACGCCTTTAATACTATGGTAGCCAGTTTTTATATGTTGATATAAAAAATTTAGACGAAGATAAGTGCATCAATTTGCTATGTTCTCTACCAGATTCGTGGGATAGTCTAGTTGTTGCAATAGGTAGCAATACAACTACCTTGAAGTTTGATGAAATAGTCTCATCCTTGTTGTCGGAGGAGATGAGACAGAAAAATATGGAGAGCCATAATGGAGATGCCTTGTCTGTACGAGGATGGTCCCAGAACAGAAACAAAAATAAGTCCTCGAGTGGGAGATCTAAATCTAGAGGGAGATATAATTCTCCAGGAAAACTTCTAAAGGTATGTTGGAAATGCGTAAAGGAAGGGCACTACAAAAAGGACTGTAGATCTAAAGCTCTTGAGAAAGGAAAGGGATCTAATGATGCTCCTTCTGTAGAGGCGAAAACCACCTCAGATGAAGGTGGGGATGTGTACTTGGATTCTTCTTCAAGTACACATGTAGATCATTAGACATCATTGATTGACTTAGGTGCATCCTTTCACTTCACTCCCCATAGGGAGTGGTTCTGTGAGTATAAAAAATATGATGGTGGTGATGTCTTCTTAGAGGATGATAGGAAGGCTAGAATTGTCAGACTCATAAAAGTCAAGTTGAAGTTGTAAGGTGGAAGGATTAGAACACTTCCGAGTGTTATGCATATTCTTGCATTGGGCAGAAATCTAATTTCTGTAAGCAAGTTGGATGATGTAGGTGTAAAAAAAGTGTTAGAGAAAGATACCTGCAAGATGGTTCGGGGAGCACTGGTATTGATGTGGGGAGTTCAGATTGAAACTCTTTACAGGCTTCTGGGTTTCACTGTTATTGATGGGTGCAATAGTTCTATGGTTCCTGAAAGTGGAGTAGAAAATCTAGTGGTCTTTGGAGAAAAGACCATGCTATGGCATCAAAGGCTTGGGCATATTGGAGAGAAGGGCCGTATAATACTTCATGGTAATGGTATGGAATAAGGTATGTCTAATTTCTCTCTGGATTTTGATTTATGTGAATATGGGAAGTAGAATCGGGTGAGTTTCCCATTTGGTTCTAAGGAAAGGGATATTAGAGCTTATGCACAGTGATGTGCTTGGACCTGCGTCTGTTCCATCACTGGGTAAGTCTATGTAATATGTATCATTTATATATGACATATTAAGGAATACATGGGTATATTTTCTCAGGAAGAAATCTGAAGTCTTTGACATATTTAAAGAATTTAAGGCTCTCGTGGAAAACCAGACAGAGAAAAAGATAAAGGTTATGAGGACAGTTAATGGTGGAGAGTTATGCAAGAAGGAATTTGAAGAGTTCTGTAAGAAGTGTGGTATATCACGGCAAAATACTACTCCATACACACCTCAAAAAAATGGAGTTGCAGAAATAATGAATAGGACATTGATGGAAAAGGCAAGAAGCATGCTTAATGGTGTCGGGTTAGGACAAGAATTTTAGGTGGAGGCAGTGGAGACTGCATCTTACCTGGTTAATAGATCAGCTTCATCAGCGTTGGAGGATAAGACTCCACATGAGGTATGGACTGGTAAGAAACCCTCTCTTTGACATCTGAGATTATTTGGTTGTGATGCATATGTACATGTTCCAAAGGAGAAAAGAATCAAGTTGGATGGTAAATCTAAAAGATGCATCTTTATTAGGAATAAGGATGGTTTAAAAGGTTATAATCTTTGGAACCCAGAAACGAGGAAGGTTGTGTACAATAGAGGTGTGGTGTTTCGAGAGGTGAAAGATGTTATTAAACATGAAGTACTACCAAAGGAACCTGAGAAGATAAAGTTTGCGCTAAAGGAGGAAGAATCAAACTCTACAACAGAACAAGAATCAGAAGATAAAGAGCCACAAACTCCAGCTGTGAGAAGATCAGTTCGAGAAATAAGGCAACCAGAAAGGTATAGTCCATCTGTTTTCTATTCAAATATTGCTTTATCTATTACTGATGATGATACAAAAATTGTCAAGGGGGCAGTAGATTTAGAGGATGGTAACTTTGGAAAGATGGCATCTTTGGACAAAAATGAGGCTTGGGATCTAGTGGAGTTGTTGACTGGAAGGAAATCATTGGAAGCAAATGGATGTTTAAAAAGAAGATGAATGCAAAAGGTAAGGTGGATAAATAAAAAGCTTGGTTGGTAGAAAAAGGTTATTCCTAGGTGTCGGGAATTGATTTTGGTGATATTTTTTCTCTTGTTGTCAAGGAAGCTTCTATTAGATTAATTTTATTTGTTGCTTCTACTTTTGATTTTGAGGTAGAACATAAGGATGTGAAGACATCATTTCTTCACGAGGATATGGAAGAAGAGATCTACATGAAGCAACCCGAAGGCTTTGTAGTAAAGAGAAAGAAAGAACTGGTATGAAGGTTAAAAAAAGGTCTTTTCATGGGTTAAAACAGTCACCAAGGATGTGGTATCAGAAATTTGATACATATATACGGGGACTTGGCTTCACCAGAAGCAAAGCGGATCACTGTGTGTATTTTAAATTAAATGGTGACCATGTTATTTATTTGGTCTTGTATGTGGATGATATGTCGCTGATTGGAAATGACAAAGAAATTTTCAAGGATTTGAAGACCTAATTGTCCTCCAAATTCAACATGAAGGATCTTGGTGCTGCAAACTATATTTTGGGCATGGAAATTAAATGAGATTGGGCAAAGAGGAAGCTCTGGTTAAACCAGAGGAAGTATGTTGAGATAATACTGCAAAGGTTTAATATGTAGGATAGAAAACCAGTGAAGGTTCTTATTCCTGTAGGCATAAAGTTATATGCTGAACAATGTCCCATGACACAAGAAGAGGAAGAGGACATTTCCTGTGTTCCATACACAGGTGAAATCGTTAGATTGATGTATGAAATGGTCTATACTAGACTAGACATTACACATGTAGTGGGAGTATTGAGCAAGTTTATGTCAAAATCAGGGAAGGAGCGACAACAGTGAAGCGGATTTCATATATTTGCGCGGCACTAGTGAATATGGTCTGTGCTACTAAGGAAGACTAGGATTGGATAGAGGTTTGGACATTCATTACTTTGTTGATGCAGACTGGGCTGGAGATCTAGATCAGAGAAGATCTACAAGTGGGTATGTGTTTAACCTATTTAAAGGTGCAGTCAGTTGGATGCGCAAGAGACAATCTATAGTGACACTTTCAACTATAGAGGCAGAATACATGGCATCCACTCATGCAAGCAAGGAAGCAGTTTGGTTGCAGAGATTATGCTCAAGTATGGAGTTAGTACAACGAGCTATAAGGATAGATTGTGACAACCAAAGTGCAATTTTCTTAGAAAAGAGCCCTGCTTATCAGTCAAAGACAAAGCACATTGAAGTTCAGTATCACTTTACGAGGGATATGGTTAAGGACAAAAAGGTGTTTCCGGTAAAGGTGGACAATTTGAATAATGTTGCAGATGCATTGATGAAGTCTGTGATTACTTGGCATAAAGAAACAATGGGTGTTGCAGATGCATTGACGAAGTTTGTGAGAACTTACAAGTTTTCTTAGTGTAGAGAAACAATGAGCATTGTAGGTTTGGACCAATGACTAAGCTCTTATGTCAGCCCCATATGTGGAAAAGAAAACAACAAGTGGGAGAATGTTGGGTGTGTGTTATATTCTTTCCACGACCAGTCGCATGCGCGGGGGGGTCACAAGGGGGGCGCAGCCCCCCCCTGTCAGGGGGTTTTAGTGGGGCAGTAGCCCCCCTACACGGGGTTTGGGGCAACACTCTGGAAAAAAAAAATGGACCCTATATTAGATGAGCGGACCTACCTATGGTTTTGTGCATGGGTGTTGCACATGTTTTTGGGCATGATTTTTTTTGCCCATGGTATTTTGTGGATCCAGTCAAGGAAACTATGGTTATGTTCGAATCCAAGGTTAATGGATTGGGGTTTATGAATGCTTCAACATGTATATATATGTATTGTAACATTGAAAGGAACATAATGAAAAATTAATCTGGTAGTCCCAGTTTTGGGTTCCAGGGGAAAATATATGTGTATTTGTTTTATTTTCTTGTTATTGTTTATTTTATGTTTTTAGAATTCGTCTGCAGGTAATTTCTGTACAGGTTAAAACCTATATCCGCCTCATCCCTCCTGTCTCAAAATATCTCCAACTACTTGTAAACCATGACCTTCCTTGGTCGGCTCCTCCCTTGCAAGATCATAACAACCAATATTATGTACACACGTCTTCTTCTCCTGCTTTATCACTATCCTCCTATTGCATGACGTATGTCTTCATCGTGCCCCAACCACTGCACCAACCCTTTGTTGTGCTCCATTCTGTCCCCTGCACTCTCCCTGTTCCTGCCGTGTGGTCCTACTATGCCAAAACAATTCATTTTTTTTTCTAGATCCCAACATTTGTTAACATGTTAGTTAATGTATTTAGACTTCTCAGAATGTGTTGTGTTGGCAGATAAATGATGGATGGGTTGAGACCCTGTGTTCAGGCATAAGGGCCAACAAAGGCTCCATCATAGTCTAGCGCAACAACGACATTTTCACCCTATTCAGAAAGAATAAGGCATCTCACCCGAGGCGTGCCATGACCTTACTTAGTTAAGGGGTTGGAATATGGTATCAGAAGAAACCACATGGAGACTATCAACACCAAATAAACCCAGAACTAGAACATCAAAGGTGAAATCACGACAACTCAAGCATTCAAGAAGAAAATATATTGTGCATGTGCAGTCATAATAAATTTTTAAAAAGGCCACATCAAGTCACACATGAATATTCTCATAGAACCCTGTAACTCCTTCTTCCATTAGATTCAACAACATTACAATGATACATCAGGCTTGAAGGCCTCGTTAAAAGAACAAAAACTAACATAACAAGATATTACATGAGTAGGATAAGAGATAATAGTGCGGATTCAGTAGACTCTGCAACAACATTTCAGTGCACTCTTAGCTTCGTCTCGTTCTAGATTTTCCCCTCGACCTTCTTAAACCCTGCACCCACTTGGAATGCTAATTACATGAACAACGACATTTTCACCCTATTCAGAAAGAATAAGGCATCTCACCCGAGGCGTGCCATGACCTTACTTAGTTAAGGGGTTGGAATATGGTATCAGAAGAAACCACATGGAGACTACCAACACCAAATAAACCCAGAACTAGAACATCAAAGGTGAAATCACGACAACTCGAGCATTCAAGAAGAAAATATATTGTGCATGTGCATTCATAATAAATTTTTAAAAAATGACACATCAAGTCACACATGAATATTCTCATAGAACCCTGTAACTCCTTCTTCCATTCGGTTCAACAACATTACAATGATACATCAGGCTTGAAGGCCTCGTTAAAAGAACAAAAACTAACATAACAAGATATTACATGAGTAGGATAAGAGATAATAGTGCGGATTCAGTAGACTCTGCAACAACATTTCAGTGCACTCTTAGCTTCGTCTCGTTCTAGATTTTCCCCTCGACCTTCTTAAACCCTGCACCCACTTGGAATGCTAATTACATGAGCAGGACAAGAGATAATAATTCGGGTTCAGTAGGCTCTGTAACAACATTTCAGTGCACTCCTAGCTTCATCTCGTTCTGGCTTTTCCCCTTGACCTTATTAAACCCTACGCTCACTTGGAATGCTACTTCTCCCTCAGATGCTCCACCTTTTTCCTCTTTCAGCTGCCTCTGTTGCTTGACTACATTTGCTTCCTTGGCTGCATCTACTTCCTTAGCTATGGGTGTTCCTTTCAGCTTAGCTATGACTGCTTGAGTCCTGATTTCTCTAGCCATTTCTCTGCAACTGCAAGTCCTTGGCAGGTCCCTTCTCCTTCTCCAGTTGTCTCCTCCGTGACTTCCCAACGGTTACCTCTGGTTAAGATGTGGTCAATCTCCAAAATGTGTCACAACTTAGCTTTCAAAATGAAGGACGCAACTGGCCCTGACCACAATCCATTGACTCATCCTCGAGTCAATCATTTTCCAGTGTTGTTGGTGCTTCCTGCTATTGCGGTGTTTCTTCCTGTGCTTCTCCTCCTTGACTGGTTCTTTCAGCTCAGATGCTTCGCCTTTTTCCTCTTTCAGGTGCCTCTATTTCTCGGCAGCATCTGCTTCCTCAGCTATTGGTGTTCCTTTAAGCTCGGTTGCGACTGCTTGAGTCTTGATTTCTCTGTCCAGTTCTCTACAACTATGAGTCTTTGGTGGGTCCCTTCTCCTTCTTCGACTATCTCCTCTGTGACTTCCCAACGGTTACCTTTGGTCAAAATGTGGTCAATCTCCAAAACATGTCACAACTTAGCTTTCAAAATGAAGGACCCAACAAGCCCCTACCACAGTCCATTGACTCATCCCCAAGTCAATCATTTTCCAGTATTAGTGGTGTTGTTGGTGCTGCTGGTGCTTCCTGTTGTTGTAGTGTTTCTTCCTGCGCTCCTCCTCCTTGATTCGTTCATTCAAAATAAGGACCCAACTTTGGCATAGTGTTTCCGGGAAAACTAGTGTCTTTTCGATCTACTAGTCCCACTAGGATTGGCAGCTATCCTAGAAACAAACAATCAAAGCAATTTGTGATTTCCTTTATGTATGATAGATAAGAGAGGAGCAAAGTGACCAACCTGGATCTTCCGTTTGACTCCTTGCTTGATTCCTCTCTCCCTTGATAGAGCTTGCACCTCTTCTCCCACTTAACCCGCTCAATGAATACCTATAGAGACAAAGTAACAAAACACCATCAAAGCATCTTGATCTATTATATCATAAACAATGCAAAATCAGAAATACATTGATCATACAATGGCATTCATAAACAACAACATTCACAAATACACGATTGTATGGAGGAAAACTCAAAGAACTTTATTAATATTAGAAGGGAGAATTACAACCCAGCTGTTTGATCCAGCATCATCCTCCCAGTATCAAAGTCCTCTTCACCTCATGAAAAGCAAGATCACCCAACAATACAATGCTCTTTCTCAAAGATAAACTATCAGCACTTCCTTACAAATTACAAAATTCCAGCCTCTAGATATCTCAGATGAGGGATCCATTTATAGATGTCTGTAAGGGTGTGAGTCATCTCTTGGTTTTTGATTAGTGTCATTCCACTTGTTGTTCTTGGTTCCACTTTGAGATTTCTTGGATCTCTTACTCATCCCTGGGCGAATACAGAGAGGCAAGTGTCATAGAAGAAGTTTCTGGAAGTTTCCATGAGCATCCACTTAGCAAACTGTCTCGGACATTTGTCCATCCTTGCCCATCACACCCTACAGAAGGCCTCTTCAGTATGCATCGCACCTGGCTAGTGTAGAAGTCAGTATGCATCGTACCTTGTCAGTGGGGCAGTTAGTATGGTCCAGTTTTGGCCAGTTCTGAGTGGTTTTTTTAGGTGGAACTTTTGGGGAATGATGTAATCAGTTGACCATGATATTTTATGGTATGAAACAACACTTTTAGGGATTAAAGAGCCCTTGGTTTATCGACATATAAGTTTGGGGTTGCAGTGCCCAATTATTTCTATAACACATAGACTCAATGGCAACATTTTTGAACCTTTTGAACTCATTGACAACTTCCTGCCAGGAGCATGTGAGAGTGGTTGCTTGATCGAGGAACTACAATGTGAGTTCAAAAGTAAGATGGGCAGGGCGGGTCATCAAGATGGTATTCCATTGAGTTTCTGTGTCTTCATTGATCTATTGTAGCATCTCTAAGTAAGCCTGTGCTGGCAGCTTAAGGTCACAGGGCAGGTGCTTGGCCTTGCTTGACTCATCCTCGATTTGTTGGATTTGGGTTTCTAGGGCATCCACTTGTGCCAAAATCTCCTTTCGCTGCGTCTTATCCTTGGAGGCCATGGCTTGGTTAAAAAAATGATTGGCACATTGATGCAGGGGGTAAACCAATTGATTTCTTCTTGCAAGGAAACTTGACCAGTCATGAACTTGTGCTAGTATTTCCTTGGCTTCCTCCATATCCTAAATGATAGAGGCTTTCAGACAAGCCACTTCTGTGATTTTCCTCTTGATCTCACTGGTATACTGGGAAGTGGGAGATGGCAGTGCTCTCTAAGTTGCAATAATACTTCATTTGACCTCTCTATTAGTGAAGAGGAGGTCAATGCAGGATGCTTTAATGTGGTCGCAACATTCCAAGAGGGTGTAGGCCGAGAAGTCTTTCGGGGCATCTGTGACTATCTCTGCGACCGAGGGCCATATATCTTGAAACTTTGTAGTAATTTGGTTGATCTGATTCTGTAGAGTTTTTTTCTCCGAGAGGATATGATATCGTTCTGCAGCAAGGGAAAGAATCTGATGTTGCTTTTGTTCATGTTCAAATTCTAGAACACTATACAATGCCTCTACTTGGCGTGCAACCAGTTGAATGAAATTAAGCATTTGAGCCGAGGACCAAACCTGGATGTCATCGGGGTCATAGTCAAGGGTTGAGGGACTTGACTTTGCAATGATTGTCCACTAACAAATAATTTCTCAGATTTCCCTTGGGGTGATGCTTCTCTTTGTGAGCGTTCAGTGGTGGGAGGACTAAGGTGGATCGGGGTGGAGTGTGGTGGTGATTAGGGGGCAGGATCAACGGGTAGGGGCACTGTTTGGGTGGTTTTTGGATTCATATTTTCAGGGGAAATAAACTGACTGATGACCGTTAGTGGGACTGATTCAAGTAGTAAAGACAACATAGATGTATGGAGAGACTTCATGCGCGAAGGATGAGTTGTAGGTGCTCCATTTGTATTTTTGGTAACTGAGTGGATAACAAAGTCTACCTCCATTTCCATTTCAGTACTGAGTAGAGTTCCAGATGGAAGTATGTTTGAGATGGTGGCAGAGGTGGAGGTTGTTTGGGGTGAGGGATTGCGCGACCTTGGGGATGCGACAGAAGTGGAAGGTGGATTCTCTTTGGTGATGGGTGTGGTGGTGTGTGATTGGGGTTCTTCATCGGTAAGGTCAACAACCTGGGTAGAGGTGGTTTTAATCTTTTTCTTGGGGATCGATGGTGATTTTGTGGTAAGAGGTTGTATATTCAGAATTGTGGGTTCAGAATGAGAGTGAGGGCCCACTGAAGGAATTGAAGCAATAACAGGGCTACAGGTTAAATAAATAAGCGGAATTGAACTAAGAAATTTAGAAAAGGTAGGAAAAGGACTTACTGAAGCCCTGAGGTTCTCTAGAGTTTCATGTAAGGACTGTATACTCGTCTCAAGCTTCTTGAAGATTGGAGGCAGGTTATCCTTGACTAGTCGCTCCCTTGAGGTTGAAGAGGTTTCTCCATGTAATGGCTGAGGCACCATTCCTCCAAATAAGTATATATGTTTCAACCACCAAACCTCGCCAACAATCCCAGGCCAGGAAGAGACTTCGGTATGGAAGGCTTATTCTAAGAGCATAAAATTTTTGGATCACATCTGAAATGTGTTGGAGTTGACACGCTTAGGATGCACCTAGGTGCTACCATGAATTATGCCAAACCAGATATCTTGTGAATATTAATTGAGGAGTGACAGTGGGATTCTTGGTCTGGCCTTGGTGACATCCAACATTTTCTTGTACCAGCTGACAAAATAGGCCTCGTTGATTTCCTTGTTGTTGGGGTCCTTGGAGGTTTACCATGGTAAATACCCGAGTTCAAGTGGCTGGTCTTCAATAACAATCACCATATTTCTCCCCTATGGTGGGCACCATTTCCACATAGCTAAGGCGAAAATGAGATATCCATATATAAAATGAGTGGCCCTTTTATAAACATCTTCACAAGCATCAAAGAGTTCATTTAACAGAAAACTACACCAATTCAACTATGTGCCTTGCACACAAGCTTTTGCAATTGAGATAATATCCAATGTGCATTCACCTCTTGAGAAGTGCAGCATAAGATTTCTAGTAATCGTATAAAAGGCGAATTTTATTTTAGGCTTGTTAATTGGTTCTATTAAGGCATCTTTACCCCCACGCTAGGTACCATACGTGTTGTAGTAATTGCCATCGCCTGTCTTCTTCCCCCGCTTGGACGTATTCTAATATATAGTTGATATCGTGACTCTGGTAGAAGACAACCCTGTAAGTCTATGAATGTCAATGGCATGGATTGGGTATTCCTTGTCGAGCCATAAAGACCCTCCATGCATCTTGTTGATGAGGAATTTTGTGCATTGCATCGTGACTCCCACAATAGAAAATATTGGAAGACCTTGTAAATTCAACAACATTGACCTCTGTAGACCTCTGAAGTCTTCTCTCACTTTTGTCGACTAGCTTCCATCGGGTTTGGTGACAAATTCTGTGTACACTTCCTGCTTGAGTGTTGGAAAATGGAATGATTTTGAGAGATCGTTGGCTACAAGCACAACCTTATTGTGCTTGCCATAAAGATTCTTGATTTTTGTAATCCTTGAGTTTGGTTCAATGTCTGGAACAAATATTACAGTCTTCGTCATGGCTGTAGTACGACAGTGATACACAAGGAACACTAGAGACTTAAACTTGGGCTAGGAACAAGGATAATTTGATACAGACTCCAAACTTGGCAATTCGACCACTTAAAATTTTGATATTGAGAAGATTATCGTTGGCATGCAAATTAAATAGAAAGGCTTGACACAAAATTTTTTATTTGACCACTTAACTAATTAATATGGTGAATTTCCCTACTCAATCCCAATAGCAGCAACAATAATGGTGGCTAGCTGTACCTAAACCAGATGATGCAAAAAATGGAAAAGGAGGGTGGGAATGATGGGTAATTATGGTGCTATGATGGTAGGCACCTAGAAGTTGATGGGTGAATTGTGTAAGGGATATTACGAGAGATTTATCCCAAATTCGAACGGACACAAAGAATTATTACTAGTTATTATGGATTCGACGACTGACATGTGCGACTCCTCGACCAAAAATGGTTGTGGAGGGGTGAAACTGCTTTCGCAATTGAAAAAGTTGGTGGAAAGTTATTCATGATTGAATTCAACTAGAATGACTGACTAACTAAATTAATTGACGCAACTGAAAACCTAAAAGAATTGACTGACTCTATCTAGACCTACCTACAATCCCCTTCCAGAGATCAAATCATTTTCATGTAGAACCCTTTGAGCCATGGAAAGTTTTCAGGTGTGCACCATTAACCCATCCAAGCAGTAGGATTCCATCCAATTGTACAAGCTTGACAACTCCTGATTCCTTCACTTCCGCAACTATGAATGGTCCTAACCAATGCATTTTCAGCTTTCCAAGAAACTTTAAGAACTTACTATCGTATAACAGAACATGTGCTCAAACTGTAAAAGATTTCTGCTTGATGTGCATGTCATGCCATGCCTTCTACCTCTGCTTTTCGAAAAATTGGTGGAAATTTGTCAGAAACCTAGCCTTGTCTATCTCCCATAGTTCTTCCAACCATTTTGGAATTGATTTATCCTCTATCATGCAAGTGACCTATGCAATAAAAAAGGTGGAGATGGTAAACTCGACAGGTACTACGGCTTCTCGTCCATAAACTAGTTGTAAGGGCGTATACTTATGTAAGTGCTTGATGGTTGTATGATGAGCCCATAGTGTAGCTAGCACCCATTTGTCCCAATCAACTATATTGGTTGAACATATCTTGGTGAGTCCCCTCTCTAATATTTTGTTAAAAGCTTCCACAATACCATTTGCTTGAGGGTGATACGAGCTGCTCTTATGGTGTTGTATCATAAAGTTTTGTAGTAATGAAGTGATTGTCTTATTAATTAAATGGGTCCCCTGATCACTGGTGAGGCTTCTGGGGCACATAAATCGAGTGATAATATTCTTAAAGATGAATTTGGCAGCAATTTCTGCAGTGCCATCCTTAACTGGTGCAACTTCAGCCCATATGGTAAGGTACTCTGTGGTGGTAATAATATATCGGGCGCGTGAATGACGTTCTGGTGGGCTAATAGGTTCCACAAATTCGACTTCCCATTTCTCAATGGTCTGCAATGCTTGTATTGGTTGCAAATGAAGTTCATCCTGGTGCGATAGATTTCCAACCCTTTGAAAAATGTCACATCTCTTGGCGTACTCCTCTATGTCTCAAAAAATTGTGGGCCACCAGAGTCTCGCCTGAAACAATTTTCTCGCAGTGGCCTTTCCACCAAAATGCCCACCTGCAACTCTTGAATGACATTCACATAATACATTATCTCTCTCATGATAAAGAACATACCTTTGCAATATCAGATAAAGGCCCAACTTGTATAGATGTCTCGTGATCAACTGGTAATTTGCAGCACAAACCACCAGGTGCCTTCGCTGTGTTGTTGTGTATCCCTTTGGGAATTTCCCTATGGCTAGAAATAATGCAATATCCTCCAAGTAGTCTTGTATGGCTTCGACTCAAAACAAGTCAACATCTGGCAACTGATCATTTATTGACCCTCCAGCTTCACCTGACTCTAACCAGGAAAGGTGATCAAGGCCCACGTTCAGTCTTCCTAGCTTGACAATTACTTCAAATGTGAACTCCTGGAACAACAGAATCCATCTACAAATACTTCCTTCAAGTACAGGCTTGTTCACCAAGTACTTTAGGGCAAAGTGATCGGTGAATAATTTGAATGGACCCCCTAGAATATAGTGCTGAAACTTTTGTAGCGAATACACCATCGTAAGCGCTTTGCGCTCAGTGGTGTTATAATTCATTTCTGCCATGGAAAATTTTTTGCTAGCAAAGTAGATGGGGTTATCAGGGTTTCCATCTCCGGGCTGAGCCAGAACGACCCCCAAGGGTGATACTCGATGCGTCAATATGAACATGGAATTTCTTGTTCCAATTTGGATAAACCAATATTGATGCACTTGCTAGTTTTGATGAGCCTCAATATTGCAACAAGAATGCTACAACTCCCAAGGCTACCAACTTTAATTATCAACTCGGGGTTTGTACAAACTTAAGAGGTATCGACACCATATATGCAACATACAATGTGTCATTCCTTTGTTGTCATGATGTAATGGAGTTAATGTAATAAAATCAATTCCTAAACTAATTGCAGAAAATGAAATGCTCGAAATGGAAACCTTAACCTATTGCAAGAAAGAAAATACAAGGAAAGAAACCTATTCTAATTGCATAAAGTAAAGATCATGAAATAAATGTCAACCATTACATTTCAAAGATTTTAGATCCATTAATAGAGTTCATTAGATGTGTCATTCAAGAAAATCATTATTGTATTATCCAATTCATAAATTTGTCCATTAACCAAAATCGTTGAAATGGTTTGCATGGGTAAAGAGGCAAGTCCTAAGCGGTCTTTAGTCTTCCCTAATCATTGATTTAGAGCCTATGGATCTTGATTCAACCCTAAGGGACAATAACCAAGCTTCTTGAGCGAATCTGGGCAAGTATAAACATGTTGGAAGCTGCTATAGGAGATCTTGTAGTTACTATAGGAAATAGTAGATTTGTTAAAGGGAGTTATAATTCACCGAATGACCAAGCAGATCAAATCCAAATTGGATGGGACAAATTTTTTTATTGCCTAGGATATCTTAGGTCTCCATTCCAAGTGGAATCACTCAAAAATACCTCTATTTACCCATGCTAAAAAATGACAAAAAATTACTAGTCTAAAATATAGAAATTCGAGAACTAGTGAGCTAGTAAATCTATCAAATGCCTAACGTAATCAAGTGAAAATGCAATGGGGTAATTTTTTTCATTAACTAGAATGTTTTTGTGATCTAATTCAAGTGGAATCAACTCAATTGAATCTCATTATCATGCTCTAAAAAATAACAGAAATTTACTGTTATTTGCCACTAGGGACTTCTAGAAATCTAGATTTGGGAATAAGCAAACTAATCCAAGTAGCTCAATGATTACTATGACCTTCCAAAGTTGTTCCAATGATGAAATGATTTCTGTGATCCTGCAAAATAACTTACTTCAACCATCTAACCCAATCCTACAGCAAGAAATCATTAATACTAAATGTAGAAATAGAAAAAAAACAAGAACAAGAGATGCATGTGAATAAGAAGGGAAAAGAGGACCGGAAGAACATTAGTTATAATGCTTATGTTAGAGAAAAGCATGCGTGGTGCGTCTGAAAGCTCCCTGCACCTCTTAGAGATCCCCGTGGGTTGTCCCACCGCACCATGGTCCCAGGAGGGGGCCTTGAGGCCTCCTTGCCTCTTCCTCCTTAACTATCAGCGTTTAAGAAGCTGGTCGTAGCTTGAAATAAATGCCCAACAAGAATGCAACAATAGAAGTTCGTAAAAAGGTTGGATTCCATACCCACTATCGCCCTGCCGTCTGAAGAACCTTGCAGATCGACCCTGAATCTAGCTGAACGAGGACTCATTGGGCAATTCACCAAGCTCTGGCCCTTGCCCAAAGCCGTCGATGCCTGGGTGCAAAGGAACTGGAGGTTTCTGACCAAAGAAGGAATCATAATCTATTTAGTCGGTAAGAGATTTTTCGTTTTCATCTTTGATTCGGTAGAGGATAGGAATCTCATGTTCATAAATGGTCCATATTTCATGGGCCCCCAAGACCTGTATTTGAATCAATGGAACTCGGATTTCGATCCTTCTCAGAACGTGCCTTCGGCTGTTCCCATTTGGGTACGCCTGCCTCATCTACCTTTGCACTGCTGGAACCCCAAATCACTAGAAACCGTAGGCAATAAGCTAGGAAAATATATAGACCGAGCTGAAATAAAGGATCAATACTCTTGTGCGAGAATCTATGTAGAGGTAGACCTGGAGGAAGGCCTCCGTGAAGCTATAAAGCTCACGGTGGCAAACTGGTCCTATATTCAAGAGTTAGACTACGAGCATCTCCCATTTAAATGCCGACATTGCCATGGCTACGGGCACTTCGCCAAGCACTGCAAAAAGAAAGCAAAGGAGGAGGTAAAGACTACAAAGGGAGATCAATGGACTTAGATTCAAAAACCAGCTTCAGCAAAACAGAATAACTGAACCAAAGGGAAAAGCGTGCCTCCGAGAACAAAAACCCCACCCTTGGTACAGTTACAAGGGAAAGGGAGCTCTGTCCCACCAAGAGTAGAGTCACTCGATAACCCTTTTGAAATACTCAATACCCCTGAAGAACCCCCAACAACAGAAATTGAAGAACCCTCAATAGAAGCCATGGAAGAGGTAGAACAATAGCCTATTACCACTATAGAAGATCAAACTCTGGAAGAGGCAGCCCCTCTTTAAGCCATATCTCCAAGAGAAGCTTCCAGCCCCCTCTCCTATGCAGAAATGACAAGGAAAAATTCCCCAGAGATCTCGAGATCCTCGGAAGATGAGACATTCGAGAGGTCATCGAAAAGAGTTGGCAGAAAATCTCACAAGGAGGCAAGGGAAGAAGAAGCAGAGAGACAAAAAATTCAACGCTACCAGCCCACGATCGAGATGTACATCGACAGGAATACTAGAACTAGGCCTCCTAAGGGAGGGTCTGCCCACCCCCCTGCCAGTAAATAATGCGATTAGTCTCTTGGAATTGCAGAGGCTTGGGGAACCCGCTAAGAGTCGAAGCTATAAAGAACTTATTGAAATATGAATCACCTGAGATCCTCGTGCTCCAAGAGACAAAAATAGAAGGGGACAGCCTTCTCGAACTCAGCAAAGATAAATGGAAATAAAATGTCAGGAAAGCAATAAGTGCGAGGGGCACATCTGGAGGGCTTGCCACACTCTAGGAGGAAGACATTCCACCTCGAAAGCTCCTTCGATACACAACACTGGATTTACACCGAACTCGATACGATGCAAGTAAGATCACCTTCGTTCTCTTCAATCTCTATGTCCCAGTCCTCTTTGCGGAAAAGAAAGATTGTTGGCAAACTTTGTCTGATTTTCTAGATGCATACTCCCCCAAGAACATAATTCTAGCAGGTGACCTAAATTTAGTCTTTGAACCAAAGGAAAAAAGAGGAGGCATCATCAGTAGAGACCCTTTTCTTCCCTTCGTTGAAGATTTAATTTAGCAGTGGGATTTATTGGATTTTAAGCCAAAAAAAGGGCTCTACACTTGGACAAACAACAGAGCCGGGGAGGATCATATTTCAGCCCACCTGGACAGATTTCTTCTACAAAGTACCTTCCTGTTAGAAAAGAAGATTATCACCACTAGAATTCTGCCAAAGATGACTTCAGACCACAAGCCCATTCTGCTGCAGTTCGAAGAAGAGGAAAGACTGGGGCCCATCCCCTTTCGGTTCAGCCCCCTCTAGACAGAAAGGGAAGGCTTTATGGAAACAGTCTCGAATGCCTGGTCCACCCCGGTCAATGGTTCGCCCAGCTTTGTGTGGGAACAAAAACTAAAGGCCACCAAAACAACCCTGAAAGAGTGGATAAAAAAGCCTTCACACTCCCCCTCTTGCTATAGAAAGTAGACCACCGAGCAACTCCTAGATCTACAATTGGACCTGGAACAACAAAACATTACCTATACAGAAATTCAAAAGGAGCAAGAAGCCCAACTCATCACCTTTCGCTCTTTCAGAATAGAGGAAGAACATTTGAGGCTCAAATCCCGTAACCTTTGGCTGGAATCTGAAGACAAAAACACCTCCTTCTTCCACAAGCAATTTAGAGCTCGTCTCTCTCGAAACTATATTGCTAAAATTGCCTCCCCTGATGGGACTATCCACAAAGGAATGGCTCAATTAAAAGAGGCTAAAACCTCTCACTTTCAGCAACTCTAAAAGAAGATGGACTGAACTCTAAGGAGGAATCTGAAGAACTCCTCACTCACATCCCAAGCATGGTAAACAAGGAGGATAACTCAAGTCTCTTGAAGCCTTTCACTAAAGAAGAAATCAACAATGTCATTTGGGAGATGGAGCCAGACAAAGCTCCAGGGCCCAATGGTTTCTCCATCCACTTCTATAGAATTTGCTGGGATATCATCAAGGCTGATATGTTTCGAATGGTCAATGGTTTCCTCCAAAAAGCCAAAGTGGGAGGGAGCAAAAACTCCACTTTCCTAGCTCTAATTCCAAAACAGGCAAACCTGGGGTCTTTCGATCGCTTCAGGCCTATTTTGCTCTGCAATGCCTCTTATAAAATACTCACCAAACTCCTTGGGAGTAGAATAAAGCCTTTGCTGGAAAATGCCATCTCTCCCAGTCAAGGAGCATTTGTTAAAGGCAGACACATCTTGGATAACATGATTCTAGTGCAGGAAACCATTCACTCCAACCACCAACGCCAAAAGCAAGGGATGCTTATAAAGCTAGATATGGCTAATGCCTTTGATCAGGTAAGGCGCTCCTTTATTTTCCAAGTTCTTCCCGCTTTTGGTTTCAACTCCGATTTAGTAAAGCTTACATAGGAAAGTCGTGGATCACCCCTCTAGTAAATGGTAGGCCAACCATCTATTTCCAAGCTTCAAGGCGCATAAGGTAAGGCTAACCTTTGTCCCCCTTCCTGTACATTCTGATGGCAAATTCTCTTAGTCGTAAGTTGACAGTAGAGATGTTAGCTGGGACACTTCTAGACATCAGGGCAATGAGAGGAATAGATCCAATCAACCATGATCTATTCGCATATGACTCTCTTCTTCTGGGAGGTGCTTCCCTTAAAATTGCAAGGGCCTTCAACGAAGTCATCCAAAGCTTCTGTAGAGTCTCCGGAGCTCTTGTTAATAAAAGGAAAAGTGCGGTGTACGGTTGGAAGGTAGACCAGCAAACCATCCACCGGATCGCCCATTCCCTAGGGTTCACGAGCTTTGCCACCTGGGAAAAAATCAAGTACTTAGGGCTGCCATTAACGTTGGGAACCAGCAAGGCCTCTCATTGGTTGGAAATCATTAGTAAAATTAAGGCAAAAATAACAGGGTGGGGTGGCCAGTGGCTCACCACAGCTGGGAAGCTTACTCTAATTAAATCTGTAATCTCCTCCCTGCCTATATATCAGGCCTCGTTCCTTTTGGCCCCAAAGATGATCACTGAGAAACTCTCCAAATTGATTCCAAATTTCCTATGGCAAGGAGGAAAGGGGAACAAAAAAAAAATCATTTGGTAAGTTGGGATACTGTGAAAAGGCCTTTATCAGAAGGGATCTTCAGGTAAGAGACCCTGGGTTGGCCAATCTGGCCTTGGGAGGAAAGATCTTATGGAAGATCTTCTCAAATCACCGACATCTAGTAAGCCAAGTGCTCATCAGAAAATATCTACATGGGCTTTCAATAAACAATATGGAGGAAGGTACTTCCATAAAAGGAACCACTCTATGGAAGCTTTGTAGTCGAGCATGGGAGTCCTTCAAAGAGCAACTGTACAGAATTCTTGGAAACAGGAAAAGAATCATGCTGTGGGAGGATAAAATCATGGGCCTTCAACCCCTCAAAAACTCTTCTGATTTCGCTGATCTCTGCGCATGGCTTATTCAGCGTGGCATCCACAAGCTGGCAGATATCTCTGCTTGGGATCCTGGTGGAAATTGGCTTGCTTGGGCACTCCCGCACCCTCCAGATAGATTGCAAATGCAACATAATTATCTTTTGGCTGCACTCTCAAGCTTGGCGTCGGTGCATTTGTGTATAAGGGATAAGTGGGGTTGGGGGAAATCCGGTGTTTACACAACAACGATGGGTTTCGTAGCTCTTCAAGCCCAACCCCTCCAAATTCACACCCCCACACTGTGGCAACAAGTCTGGGATCTGTTTGGTCTCCCAAAGATCAACTTTTTTAGCTGGACCCTCATGCACAAAAGAGTCTTGACTGGGGATAACTTAGAAAAACGAGGAATCACTAGGCCACATAGATGCCCTCTCTACTGCACGACTCAGGAAACAATGGATCATCTGTTTATTCACTGCCACTTCACTCAAGAAGTCTAGACACAGGCGCTCCAAGGGCTCAACACCCAAACTCCTTCACAGATCACAGTAGTTAATCCGTTGATCACTTGGAAAGACCGATACCCACATACGATGAAGAGAAAATATTCATGGTCCAAAATTTGGTACGCAATACCAAAATACATTTGCTGGGAAGTTTGGTTAGCCATAAATCATTTCATCTTTCAAAACAGCTTGCCCTCATCCACAGTCGTTGCTGCCACATCCAAAGCCTTGCTGTTGGAGACAATGGAGAATCAACCCTTCAAGCCAAACAACTCGCTTCTCTGTGAAGGGATCATTTGGCTCGGCTCGCCTCTGGAACAAGCCAGGAACAAAAACAACCCCCCTTGGCCTAGCCCCAATCCAGAGTGGTGACTTTGGAGCACTGAAGCAGAATTCCAAAAGTGGTGGAAGAACCAGGGTAAAGCCACGATTTTCTTTGATGGTGCGTCCAAAGGAAACCCGGGGATCTCAAGAGCAGGGGGGGAAATCTATGCCCGGGACAGTCACATTAAACTCAACTTTAGTTGGTGCCTAGGGCAAAATACCAACAACCAAGTAGAAATCTTAGCACTGCTCAAAGCTTTCCAGATTACTCAGGAGAATGACGACAAAGACATTCAAGTCTTTGGAGACTCGGAGATTGTGATAAAAACCTTACACAAGGAAGACTACTTCAATAACTTGGCACTAAACAAGACCTTGCAGAGACTCCACAAAGTGATGCGGAGTTTCACCTCCATCTCCTTCTACCATATCCTTCGAAGTCTAAACAAGGAAGTGGATGAAAGGGAAAATCTGGGATGTCACTTAGCCCAAGGAATGAAGAAGCACCCGTATGGCACCCTATCCCTTACACTGGTAACTGCTATCCCAACCATTGAATAATAGATTCTTGGCCTTCCGGGACTTGGAAAAGTTTGATGTAGTAAGGGTTTATTAGGCTCCGACCCAACCTTTTTACCTTCAATAAAAATAACCATTTATGTTAAAAAAAAATAAGAAGTGAAAAGAAGAAAAGTAAATGATATAAAAGGGCTCTGAGGCTCCTGGGATGGCCAAGCCTAAGAAAACTCAGAGTCCTATGGAGGAGACCAATATTTAGAAGTTGAACATGGCACCAATCTTCATTATTTCCATCAATACAATTACATCCCTGCAAGAAATGACAGTGGATCTGCAAAAATACGAGTTCTCTCCACAAGAAGACTAATAAAAATCCCTCTCTAGAGGCACATTCGACTTGGTACTTACAAAAAATGATTAGGAAGCATTCCCCCTGAAAGGAGGAAGATTTCCCCTTCAAAATCCCTTAATTAGTGGATCTGGTTCACAATACTAGGAATCTGCATTGAATGACAGGGAACAAATTCCTAGATTTTCTCAATCATTGGAGCACCAGAATCTATGCAATTATTTCAAATTATCTTCTTGATTTATTATTTAATATTGATCCTCCTGTAGTAGGGAGCAAGTCCCTAAATTATCTGCTCCTCCAAATCTTCATAATCTGCCCAATATTATCACAATATTCCACAAAAATAAATAATATTAGGCACAAATATGCAATTATCCATAAACCTTCCTAATGAACATATTAACATTAGAAATACATTATCTAATGCAAAAAGAGAGGTTTAATGTGCTGAAGGATGGTCAGATGGGCCTTAATTTATATTTAATTTAAAGGCCCATCATACCCCCTGCTAAAAGTGTTGTTCATCTTCTAAGAAACTTAGTGTCCTCATTGTGCCTCATTCATGGCCCTGGTGGCCTCTCTCTTGTGCATTCCTCAGTCCTTTCTCTTAAGAATCTTGGTTGTAAGTTCTGCAAGGACAAGCACAAAAATGTAGTTGTTCTTTAACAGTCTTTCAAGCAAAAAACTTAACTTTCCTCTTTGCAAGTGAATTCTGTTGGCTTGTAGATCCATTTCATTCATATCCTCTCCCTTGAAACCTTCTTTCCATCTTCATTCATTTTTCCAAAATTGTTTGTGCATAGAAAAATCACAATGTTTCTTGAGACCATTAGCCTGCTTTCTTCCCCTTATTCAAGATGGGTTCTTGAATATTTTTCAGTTTGGCAAGGTCTTCCACATCCTATTCCAACCTCCTGCTACCCTTTCCCACCATTTGGACACCTCTGGAACCTTCAAAACGCCTTTAGATGAGAACTAGGACATCCTGTAGTAATTCCTGTAGCAACTACATGAAACCCTGTAGCAACCTGTAGTAACTATAGGAAACCTTATAGCAGCTTGTTTAAACCTGTTTTGAGCAGAAATGATAGTTTGAGCCTAGGGTAGACCCTCAACTTGACTTCCATGCCTTTCCCAGATTATAACATATATATTCAAATGAAAATAAATAAATTTAATAAACATATTAATATTTAATTAATTAATAGAAAACATTTATATTTATGTCTTAGTTTATCCCATGATACTTCATAAATTTTTATATATTTTATTTTTAACTTAAAAATTGAGAATATTATATTTTTACATATATATTTAAATAAATAAACTTAATAAACAAATTAAATAATTAATTATTTAATTAATAAACATTCATATTTTTATTCATATAGTAGTATAAGTTTATTTTTAAATTAAAAAGGAAGATCTTATATTGTCCCTTAAAATTTTTTTAGGATATATATTTAGTTACATATAGATTTAAAAAAAATAATTTAAATCTAACAATTAACTATTTATTTAATTAATTAAGAAACTTTCCCCAAATTCTTGGTCCAGTCAATTGTAATTGAGGTCCAGTCCATTGTAGCCGTTTCCTTTGGTCAAAAGTAGCTGTTTATTTCTATCCGTTTGAATGATCAGTCTCTCTATTTAACTTGTTGCCATGATCTAGTTCTTCATCTTGTTCTGACAATGAACCACACTTACTGGTTCAAAACGCGTCAACAAATGAATTTTGATGTGATTATCACCGAAAAGCATGTCTCAAAAACTTGATATGGATCACAGAAGCCTTAATTCAACAAGTTAAATGTTGAAAAGTGTGCAACAAGAAATGCTTGTTGAGATTGCAACAAGATGATGGATCTTAGTGAAAAGAGTCGCCTTCACTATGTGGGCCCGCAGGCTATTTTTGGCGCAAGTCTATTTTTAGACTATGTCTATTTTTAGACATATGGATCATGTCTATGGATGATTGATCAAGTTGGGAAAAATAGATGGACTTCTATTTTTGATGAAAGTGTGAGTGATCACAGTGTGAGTGATTACAGTGTGAGTGATCACAGTGTGAGTGATCAAAGTCAAAAATAGAAAAGTCAAATATTATTATCTCACAATAATATTTGGACTATAAACTTAATCTTATTCTCTTGGAGCACTTCAGTTTGAGCTACGGAAGTGGCACATGCAGCTGTCAGAAGGAAATTCGTTTTTCTTATGAGTCAGTTGAGTTGTTGCATGCATGACTTCAGTTAGAACTCAAGTGAGTTGAGTTTAGTGGACTGGAGGTACAGTTGATGGAGTTGTGTTCAGTTTAGCTTTGTTAAACTGGTTGTATTTAGTCTAACTGATCAATAGACTAAAGATGAGTTGGGTGAATTAGTTATTAATTAATTCACAAGTTATTAACTCATAATGCAACTATAGAATACATCAGTTAACTCAGTTGCATGTCAGTGCATGTTCAGTTCAGCAGGGACAGGTGTTAGAGGATCAGATTGCTATCAGTTGTGACTATAGCTGTGCATGATGATTTGCACAATCAAAGGATTGAGTATGCCAATGAGTTTGCTCACGTATCTTCATGATATTATAGCTGTTGTTCACGTCCAACATAGTGTGGGTGACTATTTTGCAGTGTAAAATCGAGTTTGGGAAGCAATTCTCATCAGTTCTCGAGCAGGTTTGAGCAGTGGAGGCAGGCAAGCAGCGGGAGAGATTTGGAGATCAAATCTGAGCTGTATTGTGTGTAACAGGTGGAGATACTTGTGAGAAGTATTATGCTTTGTATTGTTACATGATTCAATCAATATAATATACAGATAGTGTGGGGTTTTTAGCGAGATGCTTTCCCCGGGATACATACTGTGTTTATGAGTTTGATTGATGCTTCTATGTGTGCCTGTGAATGTTTCTGCTTCTGTAAATTGATGATCAACGTAGAGGAGATTATGTATTATACATGTTCCGCTTAAATTGTATGATCAGGATAATCTCTGTTGAATATGTGTTAAATTATTCAAAATTTCTACATGGTATCGGAGCGAGCTAGATAATTGTAGAAAAAGTTTCTACATGGTATCGGAGCAGCTTGATTTGTAGAAGAGATTTTTACAGGATATCAAGCGAGGATTGATCATCAGATCTACTATTCAGGAAGTGTTTACATTCTATTTCTTCAGGCAGAGTCTGTAATCGGGCCAGGTAGCCTCTGGATTCATCCTTCCTTTGGAAGGTGAGATATCCGGTGAATGCCCATACAGTCGATCTCTGTACAAGAAATACTTTGTTCTCACGAATTCTAGATCGGAAGCAGTTGAGTTTTGTGCTGGTGGAATTCGAATTTAATTCCAAAGCAAGAGATAAAACTCAGAAACATTCAGTTCGAGAATGGAGATAGTATGCCCCAGTATCTCACGAGGTTCACTCAGTGTCGAGATGAGCTGGGAAGTGTGGGGGTTACTGTTGATGATGAGGATGGTGAGTCTAGGACTCCTTGACCTTCCTAAGAGTTGGCATAGCTACCAGGACTCGGTGAATGGAAGGGAGAAACTGCCAAATTGGGAACGACTATGGTCGGATCTTGTGCAGGAGGAGATCAGGCGGAGCACCAGAGACGGTTCTTCATCCATGCAGGATGAGGAGAACTGTGCCTTAGCGAGTAAGGCGAAGAAGGGGAAGGAGAAGGTTTCTCTTTCCGAATCTTGTTCTTCCAGTGATGGGAAGAATGTTGACAAATCGAAGGTGAGATGCTTTCGTTGTCATGAGATTGGTTCATGGGTCAGGAACCTGTATGCTCTTGAGGTTCAAGATGCATGCAAAGCCTTGAGCAGCAAGGCAACTGATGGAGACTTGGTGGTTGAGAGGGAGCGTATATTACCTCTCAACATGCAGAGCCAAAAGAAGTCTCAGACGATTGTGGAGGAGCCACGATTGGTGAAGCAGCTTGAGGAGGTTGTGGAGGAGCCACAACAAGGGAAGCTGAGAGGAGATCGAGTAGAGACATCTACTCATCCAGAGACCTCGAGTAGCGGGAAACTTCGAGCCAGGTGGGCTGAGGGATCGCATGCAGCCATACCTCCAGGTAGGAGGTGGGGTGATGTGGATTGATCATCCCAAGGAGGAGGGGCAAGATCCTTGAGGTACCCAACCTCTTGGATGAGACCTTGCTACAGGAGCCCCGATGTGTAGTAGCAGGAACTGACTGATTGGGTAGAGACAGATGCGGATGGAGCGGCAGAGAGAGCGACAGTGCAGGGAATCCCAGGACAGCGCATAGCTAGCAGGCTGTAGCAATGCGAGAGGCACAAGTGTTTTGCACAGTGCTAGGTGGCACAGAGAGGTGTGCAATGGTGCGAGATGCATGGAGATGTTGCAGTAGCGCAGATGTCAGAGAGGGAGCACTTGTCAGCAGCAGGTAGAGCTTCAGCATCAGAGGATGTTTCTATCCCAACAGGGAGGTCAGTTGGGAGGTGCAGTGCGGATGCAATGCTGGGAGATAGAACCAGCAGCAGCACGGATGCAGTCAGAGATCAAAGTGACAGAGGCTAGAGCAGTCAGATACTGAAGATCACAGAGATGCAGAGTTTCAGTTGACAGAGGCAATAGCAGTCAGAGACTTTGATGACAGAGCAAGTGGACCAGCCAGATGTGTTGCATGGAGAACATTCCAGAGTTACAGGATCGGGTTTGAGAGGAAGCCTTTCTTGTTGAGAGGGAGTGTTGAAAAGTGTGCAACAAGAAATGCTTGTTGAGATTGCAACAAGATGATGGATCTTAGTGAAAAGAGTCGCCTTCACTAAGTGGGCCCGCAGGCTATTTTTGGCGCAAGTCTATTTTTAGACTATGTCTATTTTTAGACATATGGATCATGTCTATGGATGATTGATCAAGTTGGGAAAAATAGATGGACTTCTATTTTTGATGAAAGTGTGAGTGATCACAGTGTGAGTGATTACAGTGTGAGTGATCACAGTGTGAGTGATCAAAGTCAAAAATAGAAAAGTCAAATATTATTATCTCACAATAATATTTGGACTATAAACTTAATCTTATTCTCTTGGAGCACTTCAGTTTGAGCTACGGAAGTGGCACATGCAGCTGTCAGAAGGAAATTCGTTTTTCTTATGAGTCAGTTGAGTTGTTGCATGCATGACTTCAGTTAGAACTCAAGTGAGTTGAGTTTAGTGGACTGGAGGTACAGTTGATGGAGTTGTGTTCAGTTTAGCTTTGTTAAACTGGTTGTATTTAGTCTAACTGATCAATAGACTAAAGATGAGTTGGGTGAATTAGTTATTAATTAATTCACAAGTTATTAACTCATAATGCAACTATAGAATACATCAGTTAACTCAGTTGCATGTCAGTGCATGTTCAGTTCAGCAGGGACAGGTGTTAGAGGATCAGATTGCTATCAGTTGTGACTATAGCTGTGCATGATGATTTGCACAATCAAAGGATTGAGTATGCCAATGAGTTTGCTCACGTATCTTCATGATATTATAGCTGTTGCTCACGTCCAACATAGTGTGGGTGACTATTTTGCAGTGTAAAATCGAGTTTGGGAAGCAATTCTCATCAGTTCTCGAGCAGGTTTGAGCAGTGGAGGCAGGCAAGCAGCGGGAGAGATTTGGAGATCAAATCTGAGCTGTATTGTGTGTAACAGGTGGAGATACTTGTGAGAAGTATTATGCTTTGTATTGTTACATGATTCAATCAATATAATATACAGATAGTGTGGGGTTTTTAGCGAGATGCTTTCCCCGGGATACATACTGTGTTTATGAGTTTGATTGATGCTTCTATGTGTGCCTGTGAATGTTTCTGCTTCTGTAAATTGATGATCAACGTAGAGGAGATTATGTATTATACATGTTCCGCTTAAATTGTATGATCAGGATAATCTCTGTTGAATATGTGTTAAATTATTCAAAATTTCTACATTAAATGTTATTTATTCCAACTTTGAAGTCACTTATAATTTACCACTAAACCATTCATCATATACACTATTGTGCACTCACTCATGATTACCTAGCATCATAAACCTAATTTTCCACATGTATATCCTCTATACATGTGTGTGAACATTACAATGTGTCCATGTAGTCTTTGTACAACTCTTGCTAGTGGTAATCATGTCACTTCACTTGAGGCTTGAATTGCTTAAGGCTCAAATAAATTATATAATTTACATCTAAAAGTAAGCTCTCTCTCTATTCTCTCTCCTTCACTCTCTCCCTCTCTCTCAAGTCTCCTCTCTCTCCCTTTCTGTCCCACCACCCTCTGTCCCTCTCCTCCCATCTCTCTCTCTTTCTTCCCTTTCTCTTCCTCTGCCTCTCCTCTCCTTCTCTCTCTTCCCTCCTTTCCCCTCTCCCTCACTCTCTTTCCATCTCTCCTTTGTCACTCCCTCTCTCTCTCCACCCCTATCTCTCTATGTCTTTATTCTTCCCCCCCTCTCACTCCCCCTTCAACTCCATCTCTCTCTCCCTTCCTCTCTCCTTCTCTCTCTCTCTGGAATATCTATGAAATATTTTTAGCAGTGGTGAAGGTAGAAGGTTTATATCTCAAAAGTAATTACAACCTTTTTTTTCTTTTAGATTTAATTAAAAAAATGTTATAGAATTAAATTATTTTGATTGTGAAATGAGTTATGGCTTTTGGGCATCTAGTATTGATAAGCCATGGTATTGTAACAAACATATTTACAAGCTAATAATATCCATGGTAAAGTTGAGGTGAATATCCATGGTTAAATATCTTGTTATATTGTAAGTTTATTGCAAGTATTAAGGTTTTATGTGCTTATTAATTAAATTTAAATTTTTACAAAATCATTTTTTTTATGCATTTTATGTTTTGCTTTTTGCATTACATTTTACATTATATTTTACATCACACATTTTGCATTTTAGCTTTTATATTACATTTTATATTTATATATGTTTTAATTTGAATATGAAGTCGACACTCTTTTATTCCTGTATATATTTCTAGACATTTAATAAATGTTGACAAACTTATTTACATTACACACATCTCCCCTACACTGAGCTTATACTTATTAGGAGTAACTTTCTACCATTATTTATGTTTTCTTCTAAGTAAAACTATAAATGTGTAGACTTAATAGTGGTTACTACCCACCAAAGTTTATGCAAGTCCTTGTGTCTGAACAATTAATTAATTTATCCACTTCACATCTCAATTTATTAGTTTCTCCCAAACCAAGAGTCTAAGATTTGATTTCCTGTTGCTCACTATTAATTTAACATTGATCAATATAGATTATAAATTTTTATGTAAACTATAATTTATAAACAAAGTTTAAACTATCCTACCACACTTGTGGAAATTTATCAACAAAATATATAAAATATTAATATTTTAAATGTCTCATAACATAAAAACATAATATTTCATAAATTGAAATGTCCTTAGAATAAAGCAAATCAAAATTATAGATATAAATATTTTGTACTTAGCTATATACCTCTATAGATCCTCAAAAATTTATAATAGACATAAGCTACACCAACCACCATGAATATGGTTATGATATAGAAATTTTTCCAATAGTCTAATAAGGAAGCGCCAATAAAATCATTAATTTTCAAATTACAAACACGATTATTTCTCTATTCTCATTTATTTTAATTTAGAGAGAGTTGTTAATTATATTTTAGGGATGGTTGTTACTCTCTTCATCTAGGTTTAGTTTGTGCTGGAACTCTTTAGGAGTATATCATTAAATGACTTTGAGCCTGGTTGTTCACCAACCTTATCCCCTGGAAATTTTAGTATTTATTTTTTGTGTTTATCTTAAAAACCATTTTTAAAATAAAATAAGAAATTTAAGTGATCAAAATGTTTCCCAAATATATAACCCAACAAAATATTAATTTACAAAAAAAAATCATAAAATTAAGTTTTTATTTTTAAAACATAAAAATTAATACATACAACACACTCAGTTAATTTGTTTACTTGTAAACTAAATTTTATTAT
The DNA here is from genome assembly GCA_031772625.1 of Pinus tabuliformis. Classification (NCBI taxonomy): domain Eukaryota; kingdom Viridiplantae; phylum Streptophyta; class Pinopsida; order Pinales; family Pinaceae; genus Pinus; species Pinus tabuliformis. Next base: position 1,677,102,626 of record CM062820.1, read on the forward strand.
CTCGTAAATGTCGTATTGATACATAGTCGCTCATATACAATGACGTGCCAACCAAAGGTATCGCCCTTGACTTTGACAACATGTTTAGTCGAATTCGGCGCTCACGATTCAGGACAAGGGCTTTGTTTGCCAATTCAATAGGTACACGCGTAAAATTTATGCTCATACTGGATTTGAATTGTCTCACATCTTGTGAAATAGGGAGAGGCGCGTTGCTCTGTTATGGTCAGTTTGTTAATGGGAAAAGAGGGAGTGGGAATATATGTATTCCTTTGTCACACTAAAGGGAAGAAAACGTTGTATTCTGTAGGACTTTCTGGTGCAACATTCAAATTTACAAATATAGTTAAAATTTTATTTAACTTTTATATATATGGTTAAAATAGAGACTTCAACTGTGGATTTAAAAATAGAAAGATACAATGTAATAAAAAGTCATTTTCATTAGTCATATAATTAGTGTTTCCCGTAGCTTAGTTTAAATATAGTCAATTTAATTTTTGATAATAAGTAGGCTACATTATGGTTGGACACCTACAAATAGGGTAGATAATTGAACCAGTGACTTAACATCTCACCTAATCACCATTTATCAAAAACCCCATAGATAACTAACTTAAAATAATTAAAATATGGAATTGTTTTACATTTTATTTATTGATTTTAATTGGGATTGATTAATTCCAATAATAAAAATGATTTTATTATTTTAATTTAATTTAATATATTAATGATTATATATTCATTAATTGTAATTGTAATTAATTTTATTTTATTTAATATATTAATTGATTATATATTCATTAATTGTAATTGTAATTAATTTTATTTATATGTAAATTTAAAATGTAAAAGAGTTAAACTTTTGATTAAAGTAAAATAAATTATTCTACTATTGATTGGTTATAAGTTAGGTGCCCTGACATGCTTTGCTATAATTTTGTAGCTACGGGGGCAACCTAACCCTTTTCCTTATTTAATATGGTAGTGAGGTTGTAAAGTAATGTGCCTAGTTTAACATTTTGAATATATATATATATATATATATATATATATATATATAAACAAACCTTTTAACTCAATCAAAATAGAATAAAAAATAAAAATAACTCTATAAAAATGAACCAGGGTAATGACTCATATTTTTAAACATAATTATTATGCTTTAGCCTTCACAATCAACAAATATTCTTAATTCAATAGTATATGACTTATATAATATTAAATATCACTCTAAATGATATTTTATAAAATTAATAAAATATTATATTAATAAAATAAAATAAAATAATAAAATTTTATAGTTTATTTTATTAAATATGGGTTTGTTTTGAGCTCTATCTATAACAAGAGCCACATGCCACATGGTGGCATGCCACTGCTTCTTTGTATAGGTGGGTTTTGTGCATGTAGTCTATTAAATTTGGTGGAATTTTATTTAATGTGTTTGTTCAAATTCACCAAAAAAATAAGATTAAAGTATGACATATTGGAGGGCATAAATCATAGTAAACAAGTCCACAAGTCCACATTGCTTCCCTTTAATTGTTTGAACTTTAGTTGCTAATATAAGCTATTTCATAGATTTAATATTATGATAGATATAAAGATAATTTAAATTAAAAAGAAAAATATTTAAATGTATTAAATAAATTATACCAAATAAAATGTAAATTTTGCCATTTATATTTATAATTTAATGTTAAAAATATGAACATCATTAAACACTTAAAAGTTAAAAGAATAAAGATTAATTTAAATTTTGTATGCCATGAGCATATAAAGATATGTTAAGATGTGAATTCAATTAATTTGCAATTAGTTTTACTGTTTGATCATCCTTTTTTGGCCAACAATTATTATTATTATTATTATTATTTAAATAATTTTTGACAAAATTTAATAGAGATTTTTGAATTTTATAAAATTCTCAATTAGTTTTATATTTTGATATTTTAAATTTTGTATGCCCAAGAATAGCCAGAGAGGATAGAAACTCACAGGGTGGGAGTTGAACATGAAGAAGTAGATGCCCGAGGAGAGATCGAAGGGCAGTAGAGAGCTAACACCCGAGATGAAACAAAGCAGCGAGGAGAGAGATAAAACCAAAATCCTCAGTAAACAGAAGCCATAATGCTAGAACGCCCAGAGAGCAATGACACCCTGAACCGAGAGTGACCACCTCGAAAAAAATTGCATCTCTGACATGCCCAGAATTGCGAAGTTAAAAAGCATAGATTCGACACCAATCAATCCAAAAACTTCCCCGTTGCATCCAAGGCGGAGAGTTGCAGGAGCAAAGGGAAATTAAGAAGCGGGTTGACCAAAACGAATGAAGAAGTTTCCACTAGAGAGTCCTAAAGAAAGAAAGATTCTTAGGAAACTCGAACGAGTGAGAGGGTGACGATTGAGGCACGCCTGTGGCGGATTGAACAAACCGCCACCCTGGAGTAGACGTCGAGGATGATGCGAGTAGGGAGGGAGACATAACATACAACATATCTTTTGGAAACCGGGGGGAGTGATCTCCGATGGAATATATCCAAATGAGTAATGGAGCCATCATGTCAGCTAAAATGCAGACCAGAGGGACATAACCATTCATGCATGTGAACAAAGACATAATAAATATGGCGTGGTGGAGCATCGTGGTGGTGAGGAAATTCACGTGTGGTGGGTGAGGGCCTCGCTTGCTGACTGTGTGGGGTTGGTGTAGAAAAATCTGGTGTTAGGTTAACCTGATAATGCAATATAAATCAAAGCAGAATACTATACCCTACTTCTACTATCATTTGTGGAAGCTTAAAGATCGAGTTGAACAATATAACCAGAAGAAGAAGAATCAATGCACAATACACACGAAAATACTTTGGGGAAAGCCTCAGCTAAAAACCCCACTCTATTGTATTATCATACAGGTGGAAATACATAGGAATTATACAAAGCCTTAGCTCTCACAGCTAGCCAGCTCTCAATACAATCCTCACAGATGCTCATAGGCAATCTTGGCTTCTCTCCAACCTTCTTCTCTGCCCTCCAAGCTCCTATTTCCTTGCGCTGTTCCTTGTGGATGATCTTCTGTTACCAAGTGGAGCACTCTCTCACACATTGTTAGAATTGCGGAATCCTCAAGGAATGATGCCTTAACTGCATGCATGAGTTTTATTTATAAGAAAACACATGCAATTGATAGTACACTGTCCTTGTCTTTAATCTCAACTGGGTCTTTCTCAGAATAGACATGCATGAGTGTCTGATGAGGGAATCTACAGTTAACTGGAGTAGCATTAGTTGGATGCATGCATGCATCAACTGATTGTTAACTCACGATTAGTTCGTCAAACAGTTTGGAACTAATTTAACTGGACTTAACTCAATAAACTGAGCTAACTAATTACAACTCAAATATAACTCAATCTTATCTCTGTAATTTAAGGGATAACTTTTGCATGACTTCATAAAGACTTCTAACTTGAATTTCTCCAACTAATTAATTTGAAACAAATTAATTAATTATTTCCAAGTAGCTGTTAAGACTAAATTCGATTTTAATTCAAATTTAATTCAAGGACAGATTAAATTGGAATATTATTGTTGCCACATTTCAACAGTTGGGGGGAAGTAGGGGGGCAAAGATCAAGGTCCAGAAGGATTTGGGCCTCTCGCCCGTTCGCCTTCCAATCATCCTCTTCCCAGTGTTCCACGAGGATGGTCTCTTTTATATTACGCTTAGTCGCTGACCAAATATGGTTGATTTGGATAGGAGCTGAGTGGAACACTGCTTTATTCCTGGCTTTCCATAGGTTCCATAGAGTGAATCCTTGGAATAGGCACCAAGCTCTATTGACTATTGGATTTTGGAACAAGTTCCACCCCCATAGCTCAAGAGATTCCTTTAGGCTTTTGGCTGATCAATCCCGAGCGCCGAAAATATTTTCGACAAGCTTCCAAAGCTCTACCACTATCGAGCAGGAGTTCAAGAGATGATCTGTTGTTTTTTCTTCCATAATACAGAGTGGGAAACAAGATGGACCTTCAAAGCTTTTCTTTCTGATCTTGTCCCAAGTTAGGAGTTTTCCATGTGCGATCAGCTAGAGGAAGAATGCAGCGTTATGCCAAAGCCTTGAGTACCAGATTCGTTTCCGCAGAGGATTAGGGTCGGGTAAGCTTAGAGAGAATAGTGCATGCTCCTTTAGAGAGAACATACAACTAGATCAATAGCCCCATCGAAGTTTGTCGGGGTCATCAGATGACAAAATACGACGTTGTTGAATACAATGTAATAGCTCGTCCTAGGGGAGTGGAGGATCATGGTTGGACCAATGAGCCGACCTCTTCCATTCCCTCCCCTTAGAGGGGGGGTTGGAGGCAATCCAGAATTCTCTAACATAAACCGCCCCTAGACTGGTAGAAATGGCGCAAATTTCCCTGAGATCTTCCTAAAGCGCCAATTTAGGATGTTGCATCCATGCTTCCTCCCAAAATTTTTCTCTGCCTCTATTCTGAACCTCCCAGAATCCATGCTTTTGGATTAGATGTCTATTTTCCTTGGCTAGGGTCCAAATGGAAGAGCCATATGGTAAGGGTTGAGGATCTGATAGGGGATCCCGAATGCAGTGTTGACCATATTTGTGAGCCCATATATCTTTCCATGTTTCTTGTCCTCCTTGGAGCCATCGCCACTAGATCTTAGCGCTAAGCGCTCGCAATAAAGTCTTGGGATATTTCAAGCATAGACCTCCATGAATTTTGGGGTTGCATAGCTTGTGCCAAGAAATGAGGGACCATTTCCTGCATATTTGAGAACCTGACCACAAGAACTTGCATAAGATGGCCACTAGGTCCTTATAGATGCTCTTGGGGGTTGGAAGAGCCGAGAGCTGGTAGATCGAGAGAGCTTGCAGGACATATTTGAGTAGGGTGAGTTGTTCCATAGAGTTCACGATTTTTAAGGTCCAGCTGGAGAGCTTATGTTCCAGGTGTGCCAAAAGGTCTCTCCAACAAGAAGTTCTCAAGGAATTAGGGCCTAGAGGGATCCGCAAGTAAGTGCTAGGTAGAACACCAACTTGGAAGCCTAGTATTCTGGCTAGATGTGTTTGGACTCCCCTGTGGGTGTTGAAGAAGAAAATGTCAGATTTATCACTGTTGACAACCATGCCAGAGGTTAGTTGAAAGGTTTCAAGGATGGAGTTAAGATGTCGGGCTTCATGAAGAGTAGGTTTGCCAAAAAGGAGATTATCATCCACAAATTGTTGGTGGGAAACAGGGGGGGCAGCGAGGGAAATTTTCAGCCCTTTAATGAGACCACTAAGGGAGGCAATTTTGATTAGTCTGCCCAATCTTTTAGCTACAGTGATATACATAAAGGGGGAGAGGAGGTCCCCTTGCCTAAGCCTCTTGAGCCTCTAAAGGGATGGGAGGGAGAACCATTGACAAGGATAGAGTAAAAAAGGGTTTCGATCATGGATTTTATCGATGAGATCCAAAAGTGAAATTTATTTTAATCTTAAAATTAATAAATTTAATATAAATAAATAAAATCAAATTATTAAAATAATTGTTTTGTTTTTGTTTTTTTGTTTTTGTTTTTTGTTTTTGTTTTGTTTTTTTGTTTTTTGTTTTTTGTTTTTGTTTTTGTTTTTGTTTGTTTTTGTTTTTGTTTTGTTTTGTTTTTGTTTTGTTTTGTTTGTTTGTTTGTTTTTTTTTTCTCTGAATTTGTCTACTCCTATATTGATACAAAAATAAAATTACAGAGAGGCAGTGGCCTCGAGAGGACTAGCCCAGAGAAGCGACATGCTTACAAAACCTCGCTTGAACACTGACCAAAAAGACTTGCTTAATGACTGACCAAGAAACATAGACATATCTAGAGACTGTAGCTGAAGACTGACCAAAGATATATCTAGACCAAGACAAATTGATTGGGCCCATTCAAAACTGGAATCTGACCCAAAAACAGTTTGACCTGAAACTGAGACCCAAAGATAGGAGAATGCCGCCCATGCAGGAGAAACTGGCAATTTAACATTGTAAAAAACGGTATGATCCTGAGAACTATAAATCATGTAATGACTATAAACCCGGAGGGAATTGAGCATCTTCATACAACAAAAAAACAAAAACCAATAAGCGCAGACCTGATTAAGCTTCATGAGAGGTTGGAGGCAACTCTTCAACAATGCGACATCCATATTGGTAGGGGTCTTCATCCTCAGAGGGATGGCCCTCTTTGCTTGAAGAACTGCCACCTGTAGGAACGCTCAGACCGGCTTGGGTGTTCATGTCCTGGGTTGCAGAGCCACCAGGGTCCTTTCTCTGCGTATTGGCAATCTGAGAATTATCATGCTTGTCCTCCATCCTCGACTCTAGAGATACCCCTGGAGTAACAGCAATCGAACCAAAAGTATCCTCTCACAGCTCAATGGTAACTGAAGCGATGAAGGAGGAATTACTGAGAGTGCAGGGGAACCGAAAGCGAGCCATGTGAGATTGGGAATGTTGAGAGCGCGCTTCTATATTAAGCTGCCCTCGACCCCGGCCTCGGCCACTCCTGGTCACGGGATAACTGTCAAAGCAAAAGTCCGAGGCTTCAGACGATGGGTCCGAGGTAGTGGAGGAGGGCTGGCGGGTGACGCGGCCTCGGGAACTTCCTCTTCTGCAGCTCATTCTTGAGCGCACTCTGGGCATGTTGAAATGAGCAGAAAGAGTAGAACAGACAGTTGTGGGAAAGACTGAGTAGGAGCGACAGCGGAAATTGCAGAAAGGACTATGAGGAGCATGAAAACACAGCGGAGAATCAGCACAGCGATCCAGAGCCAGACGATACCCAGGGCTGTCTCGAGAGCGAGGAGCTGCTGCAACACTGGAACGACATGAGCGCAGGGGAGGAGCAAGAATGAAAATTAAGAAGGGCGCCATAACAAATAAGGTTGCATACTGGAGAGGGAGAAGGAGTTGCATTAATGCGGCATTGAAGTTGTTAGCTGGAGACTTTAAAACTGGCTGCATGCAAGGCCGAATGGTGGTGGCATTAAGCCACGTGCCCACCCTCCAAGCTGCCTTCGTACAGCTTGCCATGTTACACACCTGCATCCGGGAATTAAAATAATTGTTAAGTGCATATGTAAATAAAATCCATTCAAAATTATGTATTGAAGATAAAAGAATTGTCAACCTTATATATAAAACATATTTTTAACATTTAATTTATTTTAATTCTAAATATATAATAAAATTTAAAAAACCAAATGAATAAAATATAGAAATTTAAAATTTATATATTATTTTATTTATAAAAATTTAAAATCTTATTCTGATAAAAAAACCCTTACCGTCAAAATTGTAAACTCAAATCTATTTTTTTTAAGAAGAGTATCTAATCGGTTTTGAACCAATTATATATGTAATTTAAACTGATATCGAATATGCATTTTTTATAAATAAATTTTAAATAATATTTATACTAACAAGAAAAATAAAACGATTTAATCATTTCCCCAAAATGCAAATGCACATCTAAATTTACCATCCCGATGTAAAGCAGGCCTAACATCCCCATGTAAAAGAAGTGTATGCCATGTAACACAATGATGATAACAACATTGAAAAGTTCAAAACATTCGTGAACTATGGCCTTAGACAAGGAAATTTTCATAATATTTGTTAATTTTTAAAGCCTATCAACAAGCTCCAATTATTACATAATTATTTCCCTACTCAATGACTGTATTATATTTCAAACAACTTTTGAAACAATTAAGCAGATCAAGGTATTCAGATATATATTAAGCATATATTTTATTAAGTAGTTCGATAAATCAATGTCAACCACCAAATTCAGTGATATTAAATTACAAGATTTAAATCACATAATATTACATAACATGGCATATCATTAATTGAACTGACCCCAAAGAATTGATATTTATATATTTAAAATTAAAATAAATTTATATTGTTTTAAACTAATCAAATTAATATTACCTAATAATTTTTCAAATAATGTTCCAAGATATATAGTTCACCGGATTGAATTTCATACCATTTATGATATTTTTTTGTTAGGTTAAAGGAAAATGATTTTAAAATATTAAAATTTAAAATTTTTAAAAGTGGAAATATTAGGCAATCAATAAAACTATAATTTCTATTAAATTATTTTTTAAAATTATTTCGAAAAAAAATATTCAGTCCTAAGTTATCTTTACAAGAACAATTCTAAACAATTTTTTTTTAAGTTACCAAGAATAAAAATAAGCCAATTAACTTTCACAAAATAATTTCAAAATTTAATAAATTCTAAAAATATAATAAAACACAAAGTCGGATTGATTTTCGTAATTTTTTTCTTTCAAATTAAAGAAAAATAATTTTATATTTTAAAATTTGAAAAGTGATAAAAAAATATATTAGATAACTATGATTACTATTAAAACAATCTTAAGAAAGAATTATCCAGTCATAAGTAACTTAATCTCTGTTGATACAGCGTTTGCCTGGTGGGGACGACAAAACACTCTTCTGCCTATTCTTCCCATCACTTTATGGTCTCTTTGGAATTGGAGGAACCTAAAATTTTTTGAGGATTCTTCTATCTCTGCCAAATATGTTCTCTCTTCCATCTCTGCTCTTTATCTTCCAATCAGCTGAATGATGCAATGGTTTTTGTCCTTTCTGATTTTGGGTTTTGATCATATGAACATATAGCATGATGGTAATCTGTTTTACATGATGTGCTATGTTGCTTATCGGTAGTATTCATGAGTTTCCAATCTCATACAAAACTATCTGAATATCTTATATATATATCCTCAATATAATATCACGATTTTCTTTCTGAAAAAAATTATTTTTTAAGAAGAATCGAAATAATTTTTTCTGAGACCTTTATTTTCAAAAATCAGTTTGTAGGCCTTTATTTTTTGACATCTGAAGTCGAATATGTGCTATGGGTTGTCGTTTCAATCAAAACACGCCCAACTTTTGGGATTTTTCTTTTGCACATCTTTCGGATTATTCTTCACGTAACACAGTCATTGCACAGAATTCGAAAATTGCAATTTCATCGATCTATAATTGTTACCAAAATCAAAATCAACCAAACATGAATTGTGAAAAAATGACAAATCTATGGTTGGCCGGAGAGTACACCAGTGGATGTCAAAAGCTGTGGACAACTACCTGACGGTGATGCGCTGACGGACGAGGCGACGTTTGGTAGGTGTCCATCTTTCTGTCATCAATGGCGGCATGTGCGGAGGTAGGGTGATGGTGAAAGCAGAGAAGATTGTTCGGTTGGAACTGGGAATTTTGAAGATCTGGTTAGCTAAGTTGATGGTCTGTATGGTGAATTATTGCCGTCATCGGTTAGCAGATTTGATTCACTAGCGAAAAAAGGGAATCGAATCGGGATCTACGTACAGTATACTGTGCGCAGTCAGTCGTTTATCTGTGTTTTGCAGTATATATCAATATGTGTGTGAGTAGGGGAGAGATGTCTAATGTTGTGAATGATCAATAATTGTTTAGTACTGGTTTCACTAAACCACTAAAAATTAGAGATGTGCAACCAATATGTAAATAAAAATAAACAACATTATTTATGTCTATAATTGCTGTGTTGTTCAACATTTAAACCCACTCTGTTTAATAAATGACATCCAACCTATTCTATTTCCCATTAAAACATATCAAAGCACATGGATCAACAAAAAAACAAATTCTCAACTATTAGATCACATCCAAATCAATCCAGATCACACATTCAAAATAAAGCCATTGCAATCCATGTCCATGCTTGCTACCAATTAAATTCAAGTACAAAAACTATAAAAGAAGTTCAACAAATGTTGAAGTTGCATATTTAACATTCAAACTATTCACCAACCCTGAAGACAAACCATTACAGCCAGTATATTCAAGTTAGTTATTTCAATTACAACACATTTTTCTTACAATTTATTTCAATTACAACACATTTTTCTTACAATTTTATTTTCATTTCTCACAGTTTTTATTTTAGTTCTTACAATTTCATTTTCATGAAAATATATAGTTTTTCTATTTTCCTATATTCTTAATCATTTTAAAGTTGATTGGAAAATATGACACAACCATAATGAAGAGTATTGTCAAGTATGGCTAGCTACAGATGAAAAAGAACAGAACTCGTGGAGATAAACTCTAAATTGAACTGAAAACTACATATTCTAATTCTCAAACCATAGGCGTTCATTTCTTCTTTTATTGAAAATAAATATTTCATTAAACTTTTTTCTTGAGCAAAAATAAGTCCAAAAATCAACGTGTGATAGACAATCCAGATCAACATCTTAACTAGAAAAGGAACCAAGTGACACTTTTTATAGTTGAAATTCCTCTTAGAGTTTCCTTCATGTCAACCACGCGACACTTTTTATAGTTGCAATTCCTCTTAGAGCTTCCTTCATATCTGAAGAGTGTTAACTATAAGAATAACAACAATATTGACATTAGGTCTCTAAGTTGCCAAAAAACCCAAATGAGAATTCAAGGATAGTCCCAAAGAAAACAAGCAATGCAGAAGTTTATGAAGCATTACAGTTAACAATAAGTAGAGGGGTCTGCTCATAGTACTAGAAGAAGGTGGAAACCCGAGGAAAATAAGCATTGTAGAAGTTTATGAAGCATTACAGTCAACAATAAATAGATGGGTCTGCTCAGATGACAAGAATGTAGAAACCCAAACGATCTTTTGGGAAAATTCAATACTAAAAACATGCAAATACGTGAGTAGAGGCAGACATGATAATGATATCGAAAGGAATGAAAACGGTGCAACATTGAATCATCTATCACTCAACCTAACAATAAACTAATTTGTTTCAAAGAAAAAATATAAATATTGTTTAGATCTTTCTACTTAGAGACTTTATGAAACTAAACAATATTGACAAACATGAGGCTAAACAATTTAATTTAAATAACAATTATAAAAAAGAACTAGACGAGATCAACATCTTAACCAGAAAGATCACTTTGTTTAGTTGAAATTCCTAGGATGTCTGTGAGTGTCTCCAAAAGTGTCAGACTTTATAGTTTTCAACATTTAAGGATTAAATTTAATTGAAACAATAGTAAGCCAATGCACTTTATAACTAGGTCCAAGAACACAGCTAAGGCTACCCTCAACAACCAAACGAAAGAGAGAATTTGTCAAATTGGTGTTGCCTGGATTGGGATTGCAAGGTGTCATTTCACCATCCCTTGGTAGCCTCTCATTATTACACACTCTAGATCTTTCTTAGAATAATTTGACAGGAAGAATTCCAACAGAGATTGGGCAGTTAAAGGCATTAGGAGTTCTCAACCTCAGCGTTAATTTCCTCTATGGTTATACTAAAAAGCGCTATCTAATTGTGCAAAGATGCAATTGATTTGATTCTCAGTAAACAACTTGTGTTGGCTTGTTGGGGCTTGACCCATGTTTGGAATTAATGAGCCAAACAAATCCTTGTACTACTGGCCCTTTCGGCAACAGTTCGCGGAGCGCGGACTGAGGTCTCACCCGAAGTAATATGGGAGGGTGCTAGAACCAGGTTTCCTCACCCTTGAGATGTCTGAGAAGTACGACTGGTGCTCTGTTTGTTCCTGCGCGTAGGTCACTTCACACACTTTTCGTTCCTCACGGTCTGATACACTACCTTCACGCAACCCTAACCAGGGGTTGTGCCGCACTCTACGCTATTACCTGTGATCTTACTTATCTTCCAGTGTTAATTAATTACCTTCACCTATTTGGATGCCTTAAGTTATAATTAGAAATACAAAACATTCATACACGATCGTGCAGGAAATAAACAATATACTTGCAAATTATATCCAATCATGCATTAAACCAGGAAAATATACACATAGTTATGGCAAAACTTCTCTTTATTGATTCTCCCAACGGTTACAGACTCAACTTGCCCTGCGCACTCAGCTGCAAGGGTCCACACACTCAGTTGTGGACTAGTAGGCCTCTACGTCCTCAGCTACAAAGCCTTCTCCTACTCTATGACCCACAGACACACTTTACACTTCGACTCAATCACTTAGACTTCTTATGCTTCCTTTCTATTAGTTCTCTTTTACACTTAGAGCCTCGCTCTATTTATACAATCCCATGGTCCGCAGACCATGGGTAGGTCTATCCAACCGACATTACATTACAAAAACTAGGGTGGACAACCCTGTGACTCTATTATAATTTCGCGCCCCGCACCCACAATTCGCAAAGCTTTTACAAAAAGATTCGGTCAAAACTTGGGCTTTAAGCCCCAAAACATGCCTTGGGGGGATTCCATGCCCAACAGGCCCCCAACACAAACAGTTTGACTCGACCTCGAGTCATTTTGTCGGCGCAGAGATCTTTGCATGGAGTCCCTCCGACTGTTCTCGAATTGCAACAAGGTCAGCAGCACATTGAGTTACTGCTTGCGGGATTTATTGTAAACGTTGTTCCAAGACCTCTGTGTCAGAAGTGCTTCTTTGCATCAGTGCGTGCATCCCCTGCATGTGGGTGAGCTTACCTTCAATTTCTGCTGTGATGGTGAAGGCCTCATTGATCCAAGGCTGAACGCGCGCCTTCAAGACTGCTTCCTTATGTCGTGCCACGTCCAAATGCTCTTTCAGAGCTTTAGCCTGTTGCATCTGCGTGAGCCTCTGAGTGAGGGCCACTGTTTGCGTAGTTCCTTTGATGCTGCCATACTACTGTTGGAGTTCTCGCACCTTTGTCTCTAGGCATTGGATGTTGGGGTCCTCCTGCAGATTTGTGAGGACCTCAAAAGATTCTTCCAACATGCTGGTGCAGTCTCGCACTCCACTGCCAATTTTGTCCAGTCCTGCTGTGATAGTGCTAGCGCGCTATTCTTTGACTTCCATAGGGGTGGATGGCTACACCTTTAACCACAACTCGACGATCTGAAGGTTCAGATGTCGTTGAACCTTTGTCATTTCCTCCCACACCTCACGCACCCCTACTGCTAACCTGTGGATGCGCGCCTCTGCTGGTATGTCTGTTGGGATGGCCAGCTCCGGGACGCTTTGGCAAGCTTTGTCTATTACCTGTACCAGCTGTTGATTCTGTGACACCACTTCGTCGTGCTGCAAGCTCAATTGTTCCATATTGATTTTCTGCTCGCTGAGGACTTGTAGTGCGCGACTCTCCCTAGCTCGCAGCTCTGCAGTTATCCCATCCTGCAAAACATATAAGGTCTCTCGCGGGAGTGCAGCCATATTGATACCAAGACCCTTCAACGCGCTAACTGTAGGCCTATCAGCCTCATTTGTTGTCACTAGTGCCCATTCCAAAAACACTATGGTATTCATCATCCGTGCGTGCAACATTTGTTCTGCTGTCATTATTCCGACTACGAGGCTGGTTGAATGGGTACCAGCCTGAGGAGGGCACACCTGTAATTCCCGCAGTTGCGCTCTGAGGCCCCCCAACACAAGCTGGTTCTCCTGCATGAAATTTTGGAGGGCCTCAGAGGTGACATTGCGCACTGTCTCACCGATGTCATGCAGATCACCCTTGGTTAGGGTGATCAGGTCAATAGACAACTTCGATGCCTTGACCTTCTTGCATGACCCTGTCCGCTTGGCTGGGTGTTGACGCTTCAACTGTGTGAATGCGGTTTGTGGATTCGTGCCCCCCTCTTCTTCCTCTACTTCCTACCCATGCGAAGGCGACGTTTGGCCCTCGCGCGCCTTTGCGGCTGCCTTCTTTGCTGCTACTACTGCTGTTGCTGCAGCCTTTCCTGCTTAGTTGCTATCTGTGCAGTGTCCCGCGCCACTCGCACTTCTGCTGTCGCTACCTCCTTCCTTCTCTTCTTTTCCAACTGTGCGATGTGCAGCTTGGCCTCGTCTTTCTTCCTTTGTGCCACCGACTTCTCTATCTCCGCGATGTCTGGAGCGCGCCACTTCGGCGGCCATGTCTCCAGGACGTTAAAGATGACATCGTCTGTGGCTACAAAGGGTAGCTTCCTCCATTGTTTGGTTGGGTCCTTGCGCACTCTAATGTAAAAGTTATGGATGTCCTTTTTAAAGTTCGCAAAACTCTGAAGGTTGTTGTAGACAATGGGACAACCGCGGCTTACGGTTGATCCTCATTATGAGGTTCATCTCCATGAACACCCAAAATATTTTACTATCATGGATCCTAGTGGCATCCTTTGTGGCCCAGAGCAAAGCATACTTCACGGTCTCCGTCAGATCTCTGTCAATCGTGCGGAATTGACTATCCTCTGGTAATTCCCTTGTCACGAGCACTATGGACAGCAGAAGCCATGCATAGTGGAATGTTTTGCCCTGTTCCTGAGCTTCGCGACAATTATCTAAAAAATCCTTGCAGAGGAACTCGGACTTGTTGAATTGGACCCCCTCGGCGCACTGCTCAGCCAATGCTACCACCACCGCGGTACCTCGTTTGCGCAGCACTTGCGCATAACCTTACCGGCCAGCATTTGGATTGCCACTTTCACTGCTTTGTCACTGATGCTAGATATGGAGTAGTCCCTTTTCTTCTTCGCCAGCTTGTATTTTTTCTTCATGGCCTCCGTGATGACCAAGTCATTGCTCTTCCCCTCTGAGATGTCCGCAGGGTCGTCTCCTTTGCATGGAAGTCGGGAAATGCGGTGAATTAAGTCTGCCGTGATGGGGATGGGGTCCTCCAGCCACAAACACTCATCATGCACCAAGCATAGTAGATACCTGATGACGAAAATGGTTATTGGGGCACGATAGAAATGAAACATCAAGAGCAGGTTCAGTAGCCCAGCCTTTTCCACTCCGCGCAACCACTTTCACGATTCTAATTATGCAACCCCCACCGTGGTGTTCTGCTTGGGCTTCATGAGGTATGAGGTCTCAAGGCGAGGAAACTTCTCGTGGTCAATGAGGTCCCAATCTTCGAATTTTAGGCTCAGTACCTGTCCCAGGTGCGTGCCCTCAAAATAATATTGTCTGGGAGAAGCGGGGTCTGGAGTGAGCTCTTAGTCTCGTCAAGGTCCTTCGGCACTCTAGCCTTTCCTTTCTGTGGGGGGACATATGCGGGCAACTTTGTCAGGGGGTGCGTAGGCTGAGTTTCCTCCTCCATGCCTTCATCCTCGTCCTCTGTGATGATAAGATCCTCCAAGTCTTCTTCTTCTTCATCGGTCTCTATTGTGACGGCTTTCCCCTTCTCCTCCATTGACAGCTTGGTGCACAGCGGATTCTGCGAGGACACACGTACGGGAACCATCGCTTGTTTGTCCTTCTTGGGTTGTGGTATGCGCGGTGACTTCGGGATTTCTGCATCAATCCTGACACCTTCCGAAGTATCCCCCACAATTCGGGCCTGCGCAACCTTCTCGGCAGTCATTTCTGTTATATCCATAACATCCTCAGCTGTTGCCATCGTGTCTGTCCAGAAATCTAGCACTCATGAACTCAAGGGCTCAATCAACGCTTGACGCACAACAATCAGGCTCTGCTCAATAGCTCAATTCGCAAATGACCAAGTGTTGTTTGTTGGGTAGCCCTTTGTAATTTATAACACTTTTTAAATTTGAATTCGACTGTTCTCCCCAAATCCGGTTCATTAATGCTCCCTTAGCTGTAGATTTTCCCAAATCTTTCCCATAAATTGCGTCTTAAATGCTTGCTGCCCGCTCCATTTGGTCTCAAGTCAAGCATCCCATCATGAATAGTGACTTCAATGGTCACTTTCTGGCAACACATGCAGCAGCGCAGCCCCCCATGCACGGTCGCGGACCTTGTGACTCTTTGATTATGCGAGTAGCTTCAACATCACGCAGCTCCTGAGCAGAATAGTTTATAGTCCCGCACTCCCTTTCAATTGCTTGTGGCGCTAAGATTGTACTTCCTTCGACTAGTCAGGTGGTCGCACCACCCGTGTGAAGTTTCATCCTATCATACATCATGTTTCTTGAAGAATACCCACCTTTTATTGTTACGGTCGGCATCGTGCACTTTACCATCTACAATGCGCTACCCTAGTCAATATGCTTAGTAATGTGCGGTCCAAACCAAGGCATCAGATTGACTAATTCGTAGCGATAGGCCTTAAACCTGTCTTCACAATCGTACGCATCCTGCCTTATCACCCTAATCTTTTTTCCGAGAAAATATTCCTTTATCTCATCCTCTAGCTTCTTGTCTTCCGCGTTTCCTAGATGCTTTTCTTCCTTAATCGTATCCTTTCTTCTTCAAGTTCTTGGAGTCTAAAATTTCCCTGTTGGATTTCTACTTCCAAGGTTCCGCGAACCATCGTATCTACCAGTGCTATCATGCGCAGTCTAAGATCTCCAAGTACTATAGGGCTTACTGCGGTTGCTTCATACTCCAGCCTTGGCAGTGCCTGTGCGGTCAGGTTTTTGTACGTGGTCCTATAAGCCTAGAGAACTGCTAGTACGCGCAGGTCCCAATCGGTTCGCTTCACATTGTGGACCTTGTTCAGCGCTTCACGTACTTTGTTAAAAGATTCTGCGTGGATAGTCTTCTATGCACTTGGTCTTTCCATACTTCGTGGTCCCAACAGGAGGGGTCATTCGCACCATTGCCTTACCCGCAACTACTTACTGATCGCGTCTCCTACCGTGAGGATGATGTGCATTCATGTAGGTTTCGCATCATATGCCTATATCCACCTGGATAGATGGTTGTGTGGGCCGGTTTGTCCATCATACTTGTCTTTCAATAGCACCCGAGGCTTCCCAAACTGCATGTGCATCATCTTTCTACATTCGCGCTAGTCCTCAAAAGTTCTTTGGTGAGTACCCCACCATATTGCGGGCGTAGCGTGCAGTACCCATTTTAGAGCATCAAAACGCTATTGTTCTTGTACTTCTCTTTCAAATTTTTTCAGGAAGTCATCCACCTCACTTAACCCGTCATACGTAGGCAAACTCTTACCTCTGTTGCTACACATCAAAACGACCTTGTCATCATGTTACAATTGAGCGTGGTTATCTTGTGTAATTGGTTCTGCCATCGTTCTATCTCCTCGTCAGAATCAGATGTACAGGAGCTTTCACGCTCCCAAGAGATTCGGCCATTCGCGGTTGGATTTACCCAATCTTGCTTGCACACGGTTATCTTGTATATGCAGTCCAAGTCATTGTCACTATCGTAGTCGCACACCGGATCCGTAGAGCGCGATCCCTTTGCAGGGTCTAAAGGTACCACTATGCGCAGAGATGTTTTCTCAAAGATCATCTTGCGCTTCTTTAGATTTATCACTCCATTCATGTCAGTGGCCCGATCTATTCCCAATAGTGTAGGGTAGGGATTGCTGTTGTCAGGCCAGGTAGTAACTCCACAAATTTAATTCATCTTATTCCTTCAGGTAGGTCTTTATTATATACATGAGGGAGACTGTTCACTTCATCTCCCGATGACTGTTCATATTTCTTATTATTTATTTACATCAATTGTATTTATTCACCCAATCCTGATGATTAGGTGTCAACACCCCCCCCCTTAATTTGAAGGGATGTTGGTGAGTCCAAGCATCATTTTGAATCGTTCAAGCTTTTCTCTTCGAAGCACTTTGGTGAAGATGTCTGCAATTTTCTCATTAGTGGAACAATGATGGAGATGGATTATCTTGGCTTCAACATGATGTCAAATCAGATGATATTTAGTATTGATGTGATTCGTTCAATCATGGAACTTTGGGTTCTTGCCAACTTTATTGCAGAGGTATTGTCAATCATTAGTGGAGTTGATTGTACTTGTTTTACCTGCAAATCTTCAAGAATTTTCCTGAGCCACACAATTTCTTTTATTGCCTCAGCTGCTGCCACGTATTCTGCTTCTATTGTGGAATCTGCTGGAACTGATTGTTTGTGTGATCTCCATGAGGCAGATCCTAATCCAAGACTCATAGCATATCCTGAAGTAGATATCCCAATTTCTTTGTCTCCATTGAAGTCTGAATCAGAGTATCCAATCAAACTGAAGTCGTCCACCTGTGTATACTTGATTCCAAAGTTTTGAGTTCCCTTCAAGTGCCTTAGAACTCTTTTTTCAGCAGACCAATGTCCCTCACAAGGATTTTGCATAAACTTGGAGAGGATTCCAACAACAAACGAAATGTATGGTCTGGTAGTAGTTAGGTAGTTGAGACTTCCTACAAGTTGTCTATACTTTGTTGCATCCTCAAATTCTTTTCCTTCAATAGATGTGAGCTTTAAGTTTTGTTCCATTAGAGTAGTAATAGGATTGCATTCTGTCATGCCAAATATGTTCAACAGATCTCCAATGTACTTCTTTTGAGAAAGAAATATGGACTTTGGATATTGATTTACTTCAATACCAAGATAGTAAAGAACATAGCCCAAATCAGTCATTTCGAAACTTTTCCCCAATTCTTTCTTTATGGATGCAATGTAGCTTTCATTGTTCCCTGTCATCAAAAGATCATCTACATATACCACAAGATATACAACTGTTTTGCCAAATTTCTTGACAAATAAAGTTGCATCATCAATATCATAATGTTTGAAATTGAGTTTCAGAAGATGCTCAGTTAGTTTTTCATACCAGGCTTGCGGTGCTTGTTTGAGGCCATGCAAGGACTTCATAAGTTTGCATACTTTATGTTCATGTCCTTTCACAGCAAATCCTTCAGGTTGGGACATAAAAACATTCTCTTTTAGATCTCCATTCAAGAAGGCAGTTTTTACAACCATTTGATGGAATTTCCAACCGTTCTGAGCTGCTAGGGCAAAGAGTGTCCGAATGGTAGCCCATTTTGCTATGGGGGAAAAAGTCTCCTCATAATTGACCCCTTCCTTCTATGCAAAACCTTTTTCCACAAGCCTAGCTTTGTGCTTGTCAAGTGAGCCATCAACTTTATACTTGTTCTTGTAGACCCACTTGCAGCCAATTGGTTTGGTTCCTAATGGAGGATCAACCAGCTTCCAAGTGCCGTTCTTTATGAGGGCATCATACTCCTTTTGCATCGCTTATTTCCATTCATCATTAGAAGTAGCTTCTTTGAAGGAATTTGGTTCAAAATTCCTTACCATTATTTCAGAAACAAATTTTGTACTAAACTTGTCATTGTGTGCAGCAACTGACCTCAAAACATGCATAACCAAGAATCACTCATTCATTTCGATCATATCTTCTAATCCAGGAGCCAATTACGGGAGTGTGATATACCGTTGGAAATATTTTTCCGAGCTTCTTCGATGGACACACTTGTGACGTGTTTTGTGCTGAACATCATGTTCAAAACATCTAACAAAACTAGACATAGTAAGAGCTCATGTTGATCCCTGGTGATAGGCTGCGAAGACTGGAACTAACAAGTTCAATTCACAATCATAAGAAACATCCATATCAACAGGTGAAATAGAGTCATCTACATCACCTCCATTTTTCCGGTTTGAATTTCTAGTTCCTGTCTTTGCAACCTCATCAGGATGAACACTTTCAAGTGTCTTTGTCAGCCACTTTGGGGGACCTTTCTTAGATGGTCCAGGCTGCTCTGTTGATTGAGTTGGAACTGAATCAAGATTGAGTCTCCCAATTCTATCAATCACATCACTTAAAGCATCATCCGTTGTTGGAGTTTCATGCGGGGGAGAGAGTTCATCAGAAGAAGATTCCACATGTTGATCTAGTATAGGAATCCCCCCTTCAAGATGTGGAATCTAATTATCAAATTCTTGAAATGATTTTGCATTTGCGAATCTATCCAAGCGATCAAGTTTCCACTCAACAACATTGTCAGTTTTGGATGATTCAAGAAAATTACATCTCTAGATACAACAAACTTTTTATTGACTTCATCATAGAGACGGTATGCTTTGGAGGTGTTTGAATATCCCAGAAAGATACACTTACGACTTC
The DNA here is from genome assembly GCA_031772625.1 of Pinus tabuliformis. NCBI lineage: Eukaryota > Viridiplantae > Streptophyta > Pinopsida > Pinales > Pinaceae > Pinus > Pinus tabuliformis. The sequence goes on from CM062820.1 coordinate 1,677,122,510, forward strand.
TTTCACCAAGTTTGTTTCTATGTACCTTTGGTATCAAGGCATAACAGGTGGAGCCAAAGACCCTGAGATGCTTTACTGAAGGAACATGCCCATACCACATTTCATATGGAGTCTTGTTTCTAATAGCATTAGATGGACATCTATTCTTTATATATGTAGCACATAGTACAACATCAACCCAAAAAATTATCTTTACATTTTTGAAGAAAAGAATAGATCATACCATATTTAAGATTGTCCTATTCGTTCTTTCAGCTACACCATTCTGTTGGGGATTATAAGGCACAATTGTTTGATGTTTGATCCCATGTTGGCGAAGATAGTTTTCAAATTCATTTGATGTGTATTCTTTTCCATTATCAGTGTGAATAGAACCAATATGAGATTGTGCATCATTTTCAATCCATTTATGAAAGTTCTTGAATGTTTGAAAAGCATCAGATTTGTTCTGCAATAAATAAACCCAACACATTCTAGTGTAGTCATCAATAAATGTCATCATATATTTATTTCCATTTGCAGAAGGAACATACTTTGGACCACATAAATCTGAATGAATGAGTTCAAGTTTTCTATGTGCTCTTGAATGTGAATCATGAAAAGACTGTTTGCTATGCTTTCCTAGAATGCAAGCATCACATTGCTTGAATTTCCTAGGAATTGTAGGCAAACCAACAAAACCATTTTTATTCAACAAGTGGAGGCTGTCATAGTTCAAATGTCAAAATCTAGCATGCCATAATAAACTTGATGGAAGTGTACCTTCTTGATAATGAGAATTGTATGAGAAATGTTGTGCACGAGCAGAGGTACCTTGCAGCTTGAGAAGCCTTTCTTCTTCTATTCCCCTCATGACAAGTGAGTGGTCAGATGCTTTTCTCACCTCAATGTTGCCATCAAACAGATGAATGGAGTGACCTTGCTGGCAGATGTGGACCAAGGACAACAAGTTTCTCTTGAGCTGTGGGAGATATAGATCATGATGCAGAAGAAGGTCTGGAAAACTAGGCAATTTAAGCCTTATTGTGCCAAGCCCCGATGGCTTGATTTTTGATTGGTCTGCAAAGTATACTGCTCCATCAACATTGTCAGTAAATTCTTCAAAAAAATCTTTTCTATGAGTCATGTGGCAAGTTTCTCTTGAATCAAGAAACTAATCATTTTTCCAAGAAGCAAGTGAAACATTAAATAAATCATCATTTACTCCAATATTACATTGTGCCACAACATAGTGAGCGATTCATGTGCTTTACCTTTGTCTGTGTCATTAGTTTTAACTTTCTGTTGGTTTCTTTGCTGCTCAATTTTGTCCCATGGTAACTTGCATGTAGAGGCATCATGTGATCCATTTCTTTTGCAGCGTATGCAGTGCAGATCTGCCTTTTCTCCTTGAGAGTGTTTGCCCCCCCGCCTCTGAAATATCTTCCTCTTCCTCTTCGATCACCTCTTTCTATAGAAGAATCTTGAGTAGGATTCCTTTCTTTATGAGCAAGGCACACAACCTCTTCAGAAGATTCAGGGGCTGTCTTCTTTCCAAAATCTTTCTCTCTTTCAAATTTTTTTTTCACAAGAGAGTCAAAGGTAATATCTTTGAGATTTCCATTTTCTTGCAATGAATCAAGATAATTGGAGTAAGTAGGATAAAGTTCCTTAAGAAAAGTGATAAGAGGAATATCCAATTCAACCTTAGTGGATTTGATATCATGCATTATAGATTTTACTTCCGATGCAAGAGCAAGAGGATCATTATTTTGTAATTCAAAAGTGAAGAGTTTAATCATGAGTTGAACAACTTCAAGTGCAGAATGTGAGTCATAGAGTTCTTTCAGCTTTTGAAAGGCTTTGAAAGCAGTTGATATTGGAGAAATATGTCAACTCACCTCTTCATTTACAGATGTTGCGATTAATGCATAAGATTTACTGTTCTTATTTTCCCAAATGGTGAGCTCTTTGTCTGAGGTAGGTTGTTCAGGTTATTTGTCTCAGTCTCCAATGCACACTCCTTTCCACAACTCATTGAAAATGAGGGTGTGTTTTATCATGCGGGACCACTCAGGGTAGTTCTCCTTGCCAGTGAGAACTATTCCCACCATGGATATGATTGAATGCATACTGTAACAAAAACTAATTTTGTACTAAACTTGTCATTGTGTATAGCAACTGACCTCAAAACATGCATAACCAAGAATCACTCATTCATTTCGATCATATCTTCTAATCTGGGAGCCGGTTACGGGAGTGTGATATACCGTTGGAAATATTTTTTCGATCTTCTTTTGATGGACACACTTGTGACATGTTTTGTGCTGAAGATCATGTGCAAAACATCTAACAAAACCATACATAGTAAGACCTCATGTTGATCCCTGGTGACAGGTTGCGAAGACTGGAACTAACAAGTTCAATTCACAATCATAAGAAACATCCATATCAATAGGTGAATTAGAGTCATCTACATCACCTCCATTTTTTCAGTTTGAATTTCTAGTTCCTTCTTTCTAACCTCATCAGGATGAGCACTTTCAAGTGTCTTTGTCAGCCACTTTGGGGGACATTTCTCAGATGTTCCAGGCTGCTCCGTTGATTGATTTGGGACCGAATCAAGATTGAGTCTCCCAATTCTATCAATCACATCACTTAAAGCATCATCTGTTGTTGGAGTTTCATGCGGGGGAGACGGTTCATCAGAAGAAGATTCCACATGTTGATCTAGTATAGGAATCCCCCCTTCAAGATGTGGAATCTGATTATCAAATTCTTGAAATGATTTTGCATTTGCGAATCTATCCAAGCGATCAAGTTGCCACTTAACAACATTGTCAGTTTTGGATGATTCAAGAAAAATTACATCTCTAGATACAACAAACTTTTTATTGACTTCATCATAGAGACAATATGCTTTGGAGGTGTTTGAATACCCCAGGGAGATACACTTATGACTTCTTGCACCTTTGGTATCAAGGCATAATATGTGGAGCCAAAGACCTTGAGATGCTTTACCGAAGGAACATGCCCATACCACATTTCATATGGAGTCTTGTTTCTAATAACATTAGATGGACATCTATTCTTTATATATGCAGCACATAGAACAACATCAGCCCAAAACATTATCTTTACATTTTTGAAGAAGAGCATGGATCGTACCATATTTAAGATTGTCCTATTCATTCTTTCAGCTACACCATTCTGTTGGGGATTATAAGGCACAATTGTTTGATGTTTGATCCCATGTTGGCGAAGATAATTTTCAAATTCATTTGATGTGTATTCTTTTCCATTATCAGTGCGAATAGACCTAATATGAAATTGTGCATCATTTTCAATCCGTTTATGAAAGTTCTTGAATGTTTGAAAAGCATCAGATTTGTTCTTCAATAAATAAACCCAACACATTCTAGTGTAGTCATCAATAAATGTCATCATATATTTATTTCCATTTGCAGAAGGAACATGCATTGGACCACATAAATCTGAATGAATGAGTTCAAGTTTTCTATGTGCTCTTGAATGTGAATGATGAAAAGACTGTTTGCTATGCTTTCCTAGAATGCAAGCATCACATTGCTTAAATTTCCTAGGAATTGTAGGAAAACCAACAACACCATTTTTTTTCAAGTGGAGGCTGTCATAGTTCAAATGTCAAAATCTAGCATGCCATAATAAACTTGATGGAAGTGTACCTTCTTGATAATGAGAATTGTATGAGAAATGTTGTGCACGAGCAGAGGTACCTTGCAGCTTGAGAAGCCTTTCTTCTTCTATTCCCCTCATGACAAGTGAGTGGTTAGATGCTTTTCTCACCTCAAGCTTGCCATCAAACATATGAATGGAGTGACCTTGCTGGCGGATGTGGACCAAGGACAACAAGTTTCTCTTGAGCTGTGGGAGATATAGAACATAATGCAGAAGAAAGTCTAGAAGACCAGGAAATTTTAAGCCTAATTGTGCCAAGTCCTGATGGCTTGATTTTTGATTGGTCTGCGAAGTATACTGCTCCATCAACATTGTCAGTAAATTCTTCAAAAAAAAATCTTTTCTATGAGTCATGTGGCAAGTTGCTCCTGAATCAAGCAACCAATCATTTTTCAAAGAAGCAAGTGAAACATTAAACAAATCTTCATTTACTCCAATATTACATTGTGCCACAACATAGTGAGCGGATTCAGGTGCTTTACCTTTGTCCGTGTCATTAGTTTTACCTTTGTGTTGGTTTCTTTGTTGCTCAATTTTGTCCCATGGTAAATTGCATGTAGAGGCATCATGTGATCCATTTCTTTTGCAGCGTATGCAGTGTAGATCTGCCTTTTCTCCTTGAGTGTCTGCCCCCCCTGCCTATGAAATATCTTCCTCTTCCTCTTTGACCACCTCTTTCTCTAGAAGAATCTTGACTAGGATTCCTTTCTTTATGAGCAAGGCACACACCCTCTTCAAAAGATTCAGGGGCTGTCTTCTTTCCAAAAGCTTTCTCTCTTCAGCAAATTTTTTCACAAGAGAGTCAATGGTAATATCTTTGAGATTTCCATTTGCTTGCAATGACTCAAGATAATTGGTGTAAGTAGGATAAAGTGCCTTGAGAAAAGCGATAAGAGGAATATCCAATTCAACCTTAGTGGATTTGATATCATGCATTATAGTTTTTACTTTGGATGCAAGAGCAAGAGGATCATTATTTTGTAATTCAAGAGTGAAGAGTTTAATCATGAGTTGAACAACTTCAAGTGCAGAATGTGAGTCACAGAGTTCTTTCATCTTTTGAAAGGCTTCGAAAGCAATTGAAAATGGAAAATATGGTGACTCACCTCTTCATTTACAGATGCAACGATTAATGCATAAGATTTTCTATTCTTATTTTCCCAAATGGTGAGCTCTTTGTTTGAGGTAGGTTGTTCTGGTTCTTTGTCTCCGTCTCCAATGCACACTCCTTTCCACAACTCATTGAAAATGAGGGTGTGTTTTATCATGCGGGACCACTCAGGATAGTTCTCCTTGCCAGTGAGAACTATTCCCACCATGGATATGATTGAATGCATACTGTAACAAAAACTTCTGCTGCAAAATTTTACTCTTAATGGGAAAAAGATATAATTCTGATATGACTGGACAACAAATTTAACTGGACAACAAATGTCAATACCCAAGATTGTAAATACACAAAACTGTACAACCCATTCAACTGGACAACGCTTTGATACCAAGCCGATGTATCAATATATGGGCAGCGTAAATGGGTGGACTTGTGTAATATGGGAGCATCGCTTAAAGATAAGCCAACATTCAATGTAATATGGTTGGTGTTAAATATGAGCCACCATTCAATGTAATATGGTAGGCGTTAAATATTTAAATTCGATGGCAGCATTAAATAAATATGGGACAACGCTCCAGAGCAGAAGAAACTCTACAGAATCCGTATCACTTTAATGAAAATGCTCAAGGACTGCGGTTACGATGTTGCCTAAACATAAATTAATATGATGAAACAACAATTCATTCATAAATTCGGTGAGGATCCTAGCCGAGACAATCTCACCTTATCTAAATACAAGCAGGAAAATCTCGATGATCAAATAAGCAATGTATTCTTTCCTCCAGCATTCAAAAGACTTCGACGGCTGCGGCACTGAGGTCCTTCAAGTGAGACGGAGCCACATTGGCACTTTTAGGGCGCCTGATGCATCTTAGACCGAAACGGGCATTCCTGAGCTCGACTTTAGAGCATTTCACACAAGGCCGAGTTCTTCCACCAATTCACAGTCAGTTTTAGCTAGAAATGGCTAGAAATAAGGATGGACGGTTCGAATCCCTTTAGCAGTAAAAGAAAGGCAAGATTGCTTCATGCAAAACTATCACACAAATGGATGGAGATGGCTTCAAGGTTAGCAGGAGAGCATTTGAATCACATTTCACAGAAGTTTGAGTTTAGGTTGAACAATATTGAATCTCTGGTTCGTATCTGGCAGGTCGGACCAGAGAATATATGGAATATGGCAGACAATGGTAGACAACGGTTATGGCAGAGAGCCCACAGAGTGCAGAAAGGAAAGGAGGGAATATGGCGCAGACAACAATTATGGCAGAGAGTCTAGAGAGTGCAGTAGACAGACTCCATAGGGCGTAGTGGACAGACTGCAAGAAAATGGCAGAAGGGAGTTACAACTAATTTCAGAAGCTGGCTCTGATACCATGTCAAGCGAGGTAGTAACTCCACAAATTTAATTCATCTTATTCCTTCAGGTAGGTCTTTATTATATACATGAGGGAGACTGTTCACTTCATCTCCTTATGACTGTTCATATTTCTTATTATTTATTTACATCAATTGTATTTATTCACCCAATCCTGATGATTAGGTGTCAACAACTATCATAAACAATCTCTATTACTTCAAAATCTACTAGCACGCTTGCTCCTTCAATATCTACCATGATTCCCTGTAATCTCCCCATAAGTAGGATCTTTTGCTGGTTCACCATTCGCAGTTAGATAGGAGACCATTGCAACGCAGGCCTGCCCATGTGCTCCCATGTCTGCTTTGGTAGGACGTTCGCATCCGATCCTAGATCTAGAATCACTTGGTCCATCTCATATTCCCCAATATGCGTGGTCAATCTCATTTCCCTTCCTGTTCGCGTCGTGTGCTTCCCAAGCTTCCGCACTATACGCGGTTCTCCTGGCGTGGTCCCAACACATCTAGTTATGAGTTCTTGTAGCCCCTTTACAGCCTTGCTGTCGCGCAACAACTTCATGCATGTCTCCAAGAACGTAGTGAGCATCGATGGGTCTATTTCCGACTCTAATCTGTCTTTTCTTCCTGAAGTGGAGGCATCAACGAAGCTCCTCTTAGCTTCCATGAAGGTCTCCTTAGCGCGCTGCAAATCAAATTCTGGTTCCTTCGTTGGAGCCTTTCAAACCTAGGTGCTTTCTTCAGGTTGCTTGCCTTTGTCATCCTGTATCGTAATACCACTCCAGAGCACGATATTTACATTAGGGTCTTCCTTGTGTGCCTCAGACCTCATCATTTGTAGGTTCTGCGTCAGGGGAGGTTGGAGTGCTCCTTTATCGCGAAATCTCGCTATCAGTGTAGGAAAATCCTCCGTCTCATGGTCAAACAACGTACAATACAAGCATGATGGTCACGTTGGATTCGTACAATCGCAGGCATAATGCCTTGGCCCTCTGCAATTGTAACATATCATTTGTCTGCGACCTCTTCCTATCCCCCCTCCACCTCGGCCTCGTCCGCGCCCCTGAAATCCGATGCGCTCCATTCCTACGTTTTAATCGAGGGGCCGTGTTTCGGCCTGAACTTTGTAGGTAGGAATTCGATCCATCATTAGCTCATAACTTCTGTAGGTGCGCTCATCATGTCCTACTGACCTGAAGAAGTTATAGAACAATTATTGTGAAGTATGCGTATACTTCTGTAATAGATGGCAGTTATCTGTCGCATGCTTTCCTCCTATCTAAAAAATCGCGCACCATAGTGCAGGCGCCGTGCTTGGTCCTACTTGTGCCTCTGATCTTAGTGGAATTGGCCCTCCCACCACAAGGTAATTCGCGAACACTGGAAATAATCCTTGTCGTGCCCCTAGCCCTTTCATTTACGCACCATACCTCATTACGCATCTCTAAGCGGGTTGCCCTGTCTTGTTTCAAACTCTGCATATCCAGGCACAAGTTTTTCAATTGCGCGTGAATCTGCTGAACTCCCAAGTTAGGATCTTGTATTGAAGTCTCGTGCAATCTCATCGCGACCTCCAAAGCCTCAGCCTGAGTAGTTATCCTTTATTGTGACAACGCGTTCCGTAGATGCGGCGTTAACGATGTTACGAACCATTTGCTGTGTTGTCCATATGTTAATGTCATGTTCGATTTGCGAATTGTGAACTTCAGTCTTTGATCCAACTCCCACAGGGTCTCGCCTGGTAGCATTGTGATTTCCTTAAATCCAATGATCGACTGTACTTTGGACTTTGGCCTACTAAATTATTTGTTTAGCGCAGCTTGGATATCCGCGATCCCCGCATTTGGATTGTCATTGGAATGCTTAAAGTACCAGGTCAGCACGCGATCCTGCAAAGCACTAACCAACTTTGCCTTCTTTATATTATCGTCCGTGACATCCTGTTCTTCCCATACAACTTTTATTACAAACCAAAACTGGTCCGTATCTTCATTCCCTACTCCCTTGAACACTGGTAGCTTTATCACGCTTGCCATATTGCTTCGCGGTGGTGGCGGAGGTGGTATGGGCGAAGATGGGGGTGAAGATGGTGAAACTAGTGGTGGTTTTGGCTTGGGTGGTATGCACAGAATTCTATGCCTTATCAGATTGATCGCACTTCTTGGCGAGATCTTCTTCGCCCCCTCACAGAGGTGAAATCAAGGGGCTAGTCTCTAGTTCTGTGCTACCTTCGTTTCTGTAGATTCTCCTACTTTGCGTAGCCCCAAACATCAATTTATTCGCATAAATCGCTTTTCACACCGTAGCATTTTAATCCAAGTGTTCAAAGATTTAACGTACTTACCTCGCGATCCCTTGAGGAAGCGTTGTTCTGCCTCGCTATAGCTGACTGAAGTATCTACCGTGAATTCGGTGATGAATCCTCCTATGATTTGGTTGAGCTAGTGATCGACAATGCGCACGATCTTATCTTCCGATGCTTCCAGTCTACACACCAATTCTAGAGTCCACACAATAGGTTTGTCGAGTTTACACCTTCCTTGACTATCTGCTAGCTTCACGATCCATTCATACAACTCAGTGGGGAAGGATGCAAAGAAAATTTCATGGATCTCCGTATACAAGTAGCAATCTAACCACTCTTCCTTTGATAGTCGCGGATTCGTGTTTTCCTGCACATGAACTCGTGAATCTTTCTATCCAACCAATCTTCAATTCCTTTCTTTGTTGGATTCCAGTGATATGACATCATACATCTCTATGCAGATCCCAGTCTCGGCAACGAAACCATTTGTTGGCTTGTTGGGGCCTGACCCAGGTTTGGAGTTAATGAGCCAAACAAATCCCTGTACTACTGGCCCTTTCGGCAATAGTCCGCAGAGCGCGGACTGAGGTCTCACCCGAAGTAGTATGGGAGGGTGCTAGAACCAAGTTTCCGCACCCTTGAGATGTCTGAGAGGTACGACTGGTCCTCTGTTTGTTCCTGCGTGTAGGTTGCTTCGCGCACTTTCCGTTCCTCGTGGCCTGATACACTACCTTCGCGCAACCCTAACCAGGGGCTGTGCCGTGCTTTGCGATATTACCTGAGATCTTACTTATCTTCCAGTGTTAATTAATTACCTTCGCCTACTTGATTGTCTTAAGTTATAATTAGGAATACAAAACATTCATACACGATCGCGCAAGAAATAAACAATATACTTGCAAATTATATCCAGTCATGCATTAAACTAGGAAAATATGCATAGAATTATGGGAAAACTTCTCTTTATTGATTCTCCCAACAGTTACACACTCGACCTACCCTGCACACTTAGCTGCAGGGGTCTGCGCACTTAGCTATAGGGGTCTGCGCACTCAGCTGCGAACTACTAGGCCTCTACACACTCAGTTGTAGAGCCTTTTCCTACTCTACGATCCACAGGCACACTTTACACTTCGACTCAATCATTTAGACTTCTTATGCTTCCTTTCTATTAGTTCTCTTTTACACTTAGAGCCTCGCTCTATTTATACAATCCCATGGTCTGCGGACCATGGGTAGGTCTATCCAGCCGACATTACATTACAAAAACTAGGGTGGACAACCCTGCGACTCTATTATATTTTCGTGCCCTGTGCCCACAATTCACAGAGCTTTTACAAAAAGATTTGGTCAAAACTTGGGCTTTAAGCCCCAAAACATGCCTTGGGGGGATTCCATGCCCAAAAACTTGGTAGGGAGTATACCTACATAAATTGGTCATCTAGTCCAGTTGGAACAACTCCACCTTAGTAAGAATAATCTTAGTGGAAGTATTCCAACTTCTCTGAGCAACTGCACTTCTCTCCAGGTGTTTTCCATTGGATACAATGATCTCACTAGTCTAATCCCCTCTCTACCCTAAATTTGGCTAAAAATAGCATGATGGGTAGCATACTTGAAGCTATTGGCAATTTGACTGGGCTCATCTACCTAACTCTTGCTCAAAATAAATTTACTAATAACATACCTGAAGCCATAACAAAATTGAGATAGATGACCACCTTAAATTTAGATGCAAACAATCTAACTGGAAAAATACTGGAGGGCATTGCCACTTTGAACCATATTCAACAACATTTTCTAAATGACAATCATTTTACATCTACAATTCCAAAAGGCACAGGAAAACTTCATTCTCTTACAAAATTATTTTGGAATTCAAACAATATTTCTGGGAGCATCCCTGAAAGTATTGGCAATTTGGTTTGACTTCAACAATTAGATATATCTGAAAACAATCTAGAGGGACAAATCCCATATCATATTGACCAATGTGTGGGATTAGAAATGTTAGATTTGTCCAAAAACAAGTTGAATGGAAATATTCCTTCATCTTTAGGCAATTGTAAATCTATTAGGAATTTACTACTGCACCAAAAAAACTTGTCTGGGATATTATCACCAACTTTAAGTAAATGTACTATTTTACAAAGGTTAAAGGTGTCAGAAAACAAACTAAGTCGAAATCTAGGAACAAGATTTCCAATTTCTGTGGAAGTTCTTTCTGCTTATTCTAATAACTTCTATGGTCTAATATACCCAACTTCAACTACTAGATTTAAGCAAAAATAGATTAACGGGTCAACTACCTAGCTACCTTGTAACTTTTTTGAATTAGGAGTTTTAAATGTTGGTTATAATAAGTTTCATGGTAGTATTCCTTCCAACATCACAAATCTTGTCAAATTACAAGTGTTGGATTTGCCCAACAATAAAATTAGTGGAAGCATCCCATCCAATCTAGAGAGACTCCAAGGATTCAAAACCCTTGGGTCTTCCGAACTCAGTAGTAATACATTGTATGAGGATCTTGAAATTGTCATTAAGGGATTTGAGTATACCATAACATATGTGTTGGCTACAAACACAATATTGGATTTGTCTAGCAATAATATTATGGGAGAAATACCTCTAGGCATAGGAAATTTGAGTAGCTTGAGGTTGTTGAATTTATCAAATAACCATTTAGAAGGGAAAATACCTGCATCTCTTGGTGAGATATCTACATTGGAACAACTGGACTTGGGCAAAAATAATTTGAGCGGAGAGATTCCTCAAGAGCTCTCTCTTCTATCCATGCTAACATATTTGGATGTTTCATCTAATGAACTCTGTGGAATAATCCCACTAGGAACACAATTTGACCCATTCAACGCTACTTCATTTCAAAGAAACAAATGTTTATGTGGTTTACCTTTACAAATATGCAAGGAAAAAGAAAAACAATTTATAAAAAAGAACTAAACCAGATCAACATCTTAACCAGAAATATCACTTTGTTTAGTTGAAATTCCTAAGATGTTTGTGAGTGTCTCCAAAAGTGTCAGACTTTACAATTTTCAACATTTAAGGATTAAATTTAATTGAAACAATAGTAATCTAATGAACTTTATAACTAGGTCTAAGAACACAACTAAGGCTACCCTCAGCAGCCAAACAACTTACAAAATTACCATGCCTTGCCAATCCAAACCTAGGATGTCTATGGTCACTATGAATAAAAATAATGACAAACATGAGTCTAAACAAATTAATTCAAACAACAACAACTACTAGATCAACATCTTAACTAGAAAAGGAACCAGGTGACACTTTTTATAGTTGAAATTCCTCCTAGAGCTTCCTTCATGTCTGAAGAGTGTTAGTTATAGGAATAACACCAATATTGACATTAGGTCTCTAAGTTGCCAAAGAACACAAATGATAATTCAAGGATAGCCCCAAAGAAAACAAGCAATCCATAAGTTTATGAAGCATTATAATGAACAATAAGTAGAGGGGTCTGCTCATAGTACCAGAAGAAGGTGGAAACCCAGGGAAAACAAGCAATGTAGAAGTTTACAAAGCATTAGAGTAAACAATAAATAGATGGGTCTGCTCAGATGACAAGAATGTAGAAACCCAAACGATCTTTTGGGAAAATTCAATACTAAAAGCATGCAAATATGTGAGTAGAGACAAACATGATAATGATATCAAAAGGAATGAAAATGGCTCAGATGACAAGAATGTAGAAACCCAAATGATCGTTTGGGCTAATTCACTACTAAAAGTATGAAAATATGTGAGTAGAGACAGACATGATAATGATATCAAAAGGAATGAAAATGGTGCAGCATTGAATCATTTGTCATGCAACCTAAAAGTAAACTAACTGCCAAAAGAAGGCAATGGAGGATAAAAATAAGTTATTAACAAGATCCCATTTGAATCAAAGTGTCAAAAAGGTTTTCCTATATATCTTATGATGTAATTCATATATCTATGCAGGTTGACATTTTTGTGGATGCTCTTGCATTGTCGGATCTAGAGTTCTTGTCTCAAAGAAAAAATATAAATATTGTTCAGATCTTGGTACTTAGAGACCTAATGAAACTAAACAATATTGAAAAACATGAGGCTAAACAATTTAATTTAAATAAAAGTTTATAAAAAAGAACTAAACCAGATCAACATATTAACCAGAAAGATCAATTTGTTTAGATGAAGTTCCTAGGATGTTTGTGAGTGTCTCCAAAAGTGTCAGACTTTATAGTTTTCAACATTTAAGGATTAAATTTAATTGAAAAATAGTAAGCCAATGCACTTTATGACTAGGTCCAAGAACACAGCTAAGGCTACCCTCAACAACCAAATAACTTGAAAAATTACCATGTCATCCTAATCCAAACCTAGGGTATCTATGGTCACTATGAATAACAATAATGACAAACATGAGGCTATTAAAAAAATTAATTCAAACAACAGTAACTACCAGATCAACATCTGATCCAGGTGGATGTTGGTGGCCACCCACCTATCCCATTTGGACCCCCACAACTGTCTCTTTCAGCTTTTTTAGTTTCCTAAATTGTAGCATAGTTTACTATTTTTAGCAGTTTTTCGAGTCCTGAACTTCCGGAGCCGTTTTGAGGCCCTAAACGACATTTTTTGGGAAATCTAGGGCAACATGTTTCCTCCCAAAGTGGTAGTTCTTAGATAGATCTTTCTAACGAGCTATTGTACGCGTCAAACGAAGATCGTATGCCAAAGTTACGACCCCGAGAAATTGATGTACCAATTTACCCAAACGGAGCCCACATTTTGGCATTTCTTCTTCTAGGGTTAGGTTTCGGGATGTGAAAGGTTTTCCATTACTTCTCAAAAATAAATAGGCCTTCGAGCCTCATTGTAACACAGTTCAGAGGCATGTAGCCACCACATCTCTTCTCAGAGATAAGCTACCATCGCCCTAGCTGGCTTATTTCCATTTCTGGTTGTAAGCATATTTCAGTATCTTCCATTAATAAAATGAAGTATTATTTTGCTGCATCTTTGTATATATGCTTATCTCTGTAATTTGTTGCATTCCTGTTTAAATCCGGATCAGTGGTATCAGAGCGGTCTGCTTTTTCTCTGTTTTTCTTTGCATGTCCCCAACGAGGTCAGGATATAAGGAGTTAGGGCTTGAACTGGTCGAACCTTTGCAAGACCAGCCTCGCAAATCTCGACGACCTCCCAAGGCGGATGAGAAGAAAGACGAGGGGGCAGGATATCCTATCAAAATATTGCTCGAAGAAGCCCTCGAGCGACAAAGGAAAGCGATGATGGATAGCTTTGCACAGATCCTTCAACGGCTACCTAGAGGCGACACATTGGCTTCCAACAGCTACTCTGGAAACGCCACATCGTTTAAGGTACAAGTTAATTTTGAAATCCCCATCTTCGAGGGTCAAATAGACGCAGATGTCGTAGATAAATGGTTAAATTTGATAGATGGGTATTTTTCTGTTCATGAATTTTCAAGTCAGGAAAATATTGTTTTCGCTCTTCTTAAAGCAACCCCCCATGTCAAGGACTGGTGGGAAACCTACTGCGAGCAGAAGGATGAAAGTACAGGCTCACTGTTTTCAGCTGCACCCACTTGAAATGACTTCCGGGATGCCATCAAGGAGCAGTACTACCCTGTCAAAAGCTATGAGGACAAATACATCAAATGGACCACATTGCGGCAGGGACGAGACCAAGATGTGCCGAAGTTCACAAACATTTTTCATACCCTTCGCACGCAATTGGGTATCAAATATTCTGAGCTGCATCTGGTACTCAAATACCGCGACTGCCTACACAGATACATCCAGGAAGAGATGGAGTTCTTGAACATCTCCTCACTCGGCACAGCATACCGATACGCTGTCAAAATCGAGAAAAAGTTCAAATAGAAGAAGCGAGACTTTGGACCTGCAAATCCGAAGCCCAAAGGACAAAGCCAAGGCGGGGTGACCCAAGACAACCCCTCGAAGCCGCAAGAAAAGAACAACACCACGAAGCCGAAGAAGGACACAGGAAAGTGGTGTAAGTTCCACAAGGGTCCCACTCATAACACAAGTGAGTGTCGGACCAAGCAGTCGCTGGTGGCCGAGTTGAAGGATTCCGAATCAGATGCATGTTCCGACCCTGAGCCAGAACCTGACAAGGGGAATGGCAAAGGGAAGCAGATCATTGATGTGGAACCTAGCGCCACTGTTGCCACCGCCAAGATCTAGAAAAATGAGCCCGAAGATCCAGAGGAGGGGGAACGTCTTTTCCACTCATAGATGTGGGTGAAGGGTTCGCCTCTGCAATTCATTGTCGACAGTGGCAGCCAAAAGAAACTCGTTTCAGCAGAGGTCATGAAGCGGTTGGGTCTACCGACTACACCACACCCACAGCCGTACAGTATCGAGTGGCTTCATGAAGGACGAGATCTCAAAGTTCGCCAACAGTGCCACCTTCCGTACAACATCAAGCCCTTCACAGACGAGGTATTGTGTGATGTTACACCTCTGGATGTTTGCGATGTACTATTAGGCCAACCATACTTGTGGAGGCAACATGCTGTGCATGAGTCAAGGCCTCGCGCTGTCATTATTTCTTTGGATAATTCATTATACAGGATACCGGAGGTAGCCCCACCTATCGCCACCTCTTTGATCACTACCAAGAAAGGCAGCAAGCTCATATCACAGACCAGGAAATTCATCTGTCTGGTTCACTCCCAAAGTAAGGGGAAGATCGTTGCTACATCCATGACCCATGCAAAGGGTTCCTCTACGCAGCAGCAGCAGCAAAGGAATACAGTCATGACAGAACACAGGAACAACTTCTCCTCACCCACAGGGGTACCACACAAGCTTCGAGTGGGCAACAAAGTCTGGTTGCATTTGCAAAAGGAACGCCTTACTGGAGCCTATCAGAAACTGAGACCACTCCGATATGGTCCTTACACCATTACTAAGGCTGTGGGAGACAATGATTTGAAGCACAACATTACTCCATTCCTTCGCTTGCACCGAGTGTTCAATGTGGACCATCGTCGACGATGCTTTCCACCATTTCTGGACACATCAGAGATTGCAGAACAACTCACCAGAGACCTAGCTCAGCAGAAGCTTCCTCATCTCAGGAAGGAACTCAACGCAATGGGGACCATTGCTTCCTAAGGGGGGAGGAATGATCCAGGTGGATGTTGGTGGCCACCCACCTATCCCATTTGGACCCCCACAACTGTCTCTTTTAGCTTTTTTAGTTTCCTAAATTGTAGCACAGTTTACTATTTTTAGCAGTTTTTCGGGTCCTGAACTTCCAGAGCCGTTTTGAGGCCCTAAACGACGTTTTTTGGGAAATCTGGGGAAACATGGGTCCTTGGACCGATGTTGCCTCCCAAAGTGGTAGTGCTCAGATAGATCTTTCTAACGAGCTATTTTACGTGTCAAACGGAGATTGTATGCCAAAGTTACGACCCCGGGAAATTGATGTACCAATTTACCCAAACGGGGCCCACATTTTGGCGTTTCATCTTCTAGGGTTAGGTTTCGGGATGTGAAAGGTTTTCCATTGTTTCTCAACAATAAATAGGCCTTCGAGCCTCATTGTAACACAGTTCATAGGCATGTAGCCACCACATCTCTTCTCAGAGATAAGCTATCATCGCCCTAGCTGGTTTATTTCCATTTCTGGTTGTAAGCATATTTCAGTATCTTCCATTAATGAAATGTAGTATTATTTCCGCTGCATCTTTGTGTATATGGTTATCTCTATAATTTGTTGCGTTCCTGTTTAAATCCGGATCAACATCTTAACTAGAAAAGGAACCAAGATAGCGTAAAAGAAAACAAGCAGTGCAGTACTTTATGAAGCATTACAGTCAACAATAAGTAGAGGGGTCTTCTCATGGTACCAGAAGAAGGTGGAAACCAACAGTAGTTTTCCAAGTACAAATACAGTCATGGTATTTTAAGTGTAAAAACAAGTTATCAAAACAAAAATCACTGATAATTTTGAAGACATACAACAAATTCATTCTGTAGATTTGATTTTTCAAGGATACTAACATACATGTTGATAATTGTCTGTAATAAAGAAGAAATATGTTTGGCTTGTATGAAAGCATAAGTTTCAAATATTTTTAATTAAATGCGTGCAATAATTTTGTAGGTTGTTGCATCTATGGAAAGAGTTAGTTATGTTGCTCATACAAGGAGAAGTGGCAGGAGAGTGACAAGGGGTGCCCAGTTGTGATGCCCTTCGTCAGATGAGGACAGGACAGGTGATGTGAATGTCAACAATGCCCCAAGAAACATTGTTGAGGATGACCATGTGACTGAAGCTGATGTTGTCACACCATCACCCACAGAGCCACCATCAACAATAGTCTAAGGGGAAAGTTCAACTAAAAAGATCAGCACTATAAGAGGTTGGAAAAAAGAAGAAATGTTAGTTGCAATTGACGACATATAGTTTAATGGATATTCAGTTCGGGCATCTGCAAAAAAGCATGGTATTCCTTCCTCATCAATACATTATTGGATAAATGGACTGACTCATACAAAACATAGAGGGCCTCTTATAGTTATGACTGAAGAGGAGGAGGCTGGGTGGTTGAGTGGTGTAAAGAGATGGCCCAATTGGGACATGGGCTAGAGTTGATACAACTCAAATCCACAGTTGCCAAAATCTGTCAAGGGAGGCCAAACCCATTCAAATATGGGTTTCCTGGTAAATCATGGTGGTTTGGGTTTAAAAAAGGCATCCAGACCTTGTATTGCATACAATTAAGGGCCTTGAAAGAGACAAAGCATTAAATTTGCGCCCTGCAATTTTATGTAAGTTATATGACACTCTTTCTAGTGCTTACAATAAACATTCATATGGTGTAGACCATATATGGAACTATGATGAAACATGTTTACAGGCAGGAAGGAATTGTAGCATGCGGGTAATTGCCAAGAGAGGGAGCCGAAATGTGCTAAAGATTTTTCCTAAGATCAGGAAGTCGATAACTATTTTATGTTGTATTAATGAAATTGGTACTTCAATCCCAGGATTTTATCTATTCAAAGGTATAACTCAACTGAAAAACTATATACAAAACTGTGAACCAGGTGCATGCATGGCTGCACATCCCCATGCATGGATGACTAAAGAACTTTTTTTAAATTGGCTTTGTCACTTTGTTTCATCTGTACCAGGTGGTGTCTCACCTAATAACATACACCTATTGATATTAGATGGCCATGGAAGCCACATGGCTATACAAACAATTGAGGAAGCAAATAATTTGGGCATCGACCTGTTGACATTGCCCGCTCATACCACTCACAGATTGCAACCCCTTGATGTTAGTGTGTTTGGCCCTTTCAAGAACTATTTCAGGTCAGAGCATGCTACATGGATGGAAAAGAATCTAGGGGTTGAGGGGAAAAGGTTCTAGCTAGCAGAGATTGCAAGTAAAGCGTTTAAAAGGGATTTGACACCATCAAATATCAAGGCTGGCTTAAGGAGGAAAAGAATCTGGCCACTGAATTATGATTCTCTTATGCATGACACTGGTTGTAGCCAGGCGTTTCATGTGGATGGTTAGGAAGAAGGGCATGTCCAAACAGGTGTTGAAGTGCAAGAAGTAGATGAACATGATGATGTGGTTGCAGTTAGTAATATGATTTCCCACTCTCAAGGACACTTATATGGTGAATATGATGAAACTGTATGTGAAACATAGCATAATCATGAACAAATTCACAATAACATGGAGGTTGTTCTACCAACTCAAGAACATGAAACTTCTGTTGTTGATATTGTTAATGACATTGCTGAACATGCAGTCGACATTACCAAGCCAAGTAACCCCACCGTCATGGCTGACAGAATCCATGATTAAGTTGAACAAACATAGTGTCTCAAAAACCAATGAACAAAGCATGAACATGCCTTCACAACTAGCAGAATTAAACAATGAAATTGTTCATTTTTTTGTGGACAATAGACCAATGGAAGAAGATGAAGCACATAGTGAGGCATAAAATTAAGATAACAATATAGTTTAATCAATTGTCTCGGATACTTAAAGGGAAGTACCAAGAAATGACATGCAGGTGGGAGGGGTGGAGAAGATACTTGGTCAGTTCCTAAAGCTACCAGTAGAGAGAGTATCAATGAAAAAAAATAAAGGTACACTTGGTAGTCTTCGTTTGGGCCGAAGTTCACAGTTACTCACCTTAGAAGACTATATAAACCTATTAGTTGAGTTTGAAAAAAATAAATTTGAAATGCAAGAATTAAAATAGAAAAAGAAGGATCTAGCCAAGGAGAAGAAGGCAATAAGGATAGTTGCAGCACAACATCAAGCAGATGAAAGACTTGAAAGAGATAAAGCAAGGCAAGAGAAGGACCAACAAAAAAAATGGCAAGATAGGAAAAGGAATCAAGAAAGGCACAACAAATGCTTGAAAAGGAACAAGGGATGATCAATATGGTTGACAATGATGCAAGCATAGATGACGAAACAAGGATTATGTCAAACACATTGGATAATATTGTAGATAATACACCACTATTCCAAGACATGTTAAACATTCAAGTTCCTCACTATCAAAATGAGGGTTTACCCACTTGCCTTATTCCTACCAGAGGAGGTGTCAATTCTATGTATGCTCATCACACACCTCCACTTAATGCAAGGGTTAATAGTGAAAATGCGAGGTATGGTTACTCAATTCCTCCATGGTTGGACTCAATCATATGGCAGCAATCAACCATTTCCTAATCAACCTTTTTTAGGTAGGCAAACCTACTTGGCTCAAGCAGGTAACTCAGGGAGTTTTGGCACTCAAGATTATCAAGGCCATAAAGAATAGGGGTGTCATATTTTTTTGGTTGTAACCACATTATGATGTGGATTTTGGATGGACTGTCTCTTTTTCTTGTCACAGAAAGATTTTGGCTTACAACATAGGTTGTTTTATTTCATACTATTTGCAAAATTGTAACCAAAATCCATTTTAGAAGGAACATCTATAATATTATAATGTAGAAATCTTACGTGAGAATGCAAATGAGATTTTTTGTTATGCCTCTACACACCAAATAATTTGCAACACATTTATAACTGAGCTGTAAATATGATGACAACCGAGTGAATAATGAAATCTTGAACAAGTCAATTATTTTAATATGAAAATTCCATAAAACAATGAACAATAAAAGTACCTAACCTCACACCACATATGAAACCTCATCCACTGTAAGTTAACTCAAAAGACAAACATAGTGCATGTGCAGTGAAGCATCAACAAGCCAAATAAAACCTGAGAATGCAAATGAGATTTTCTATTATGCCTCTACACACCAAATTATTAAAACACATTTATAACTGAGTTGTAAATATGATGACAAACGAGTGAATAATGAAATCTTGAACAAGTCACTTATTTTAATATGAAAATTCCATAAAATAGTGAACAGTAAAAGTACCTAACCTCACAACACTTATGAAACCTCATCCACTATAAGTTAACATAGAAGAGAAACAAACTTCTTCAAGCATGAGTAAAATACAAACCATGGAAAATAAAATTTTAAAATAGATAAAGCCGAAAAAATTAGCCACTAAAACAAAATAAATAAGAATTGATGAACTATAATAGTGGATAATTATTTTGGGTGCTAACCCTAAATAAGTGAAGTCACTACAAGATTTGGTCAAAACCAAAGTCATTCAAATCCTAAAATTAAACGAAAATCTAAGAATACCAAATATTGGCCATGTTCAAGCTCCTAAGTTGCAAGCAATATCAGAACAAAATGTTCAACTCCTAATGTAGATTCTTGAAACGATTAATTATATTGAATTATATGAGCAACAGATTGAGGTCCTAAGGAAGGAGAAAATTGAACATATATGCAAAATATATTCATCTTCTCAACCTTCAATATTAATAGACCCATTTGAAGAGTTAGCTAAGAGAATGTTAGATTTGAGCCTCAAGAGATTGAGGTTGAGAATTTGAAGAGAATAATCACTATTAAAAATGATAAGTTAGATATTTTTAAAGAGAAAATAATGGAAAAAGATGGAATTATAATTGACTATCATAAGACTAAATTAAAGTACAAGGACAATTAGAAAAGATAGGGAAAATATGACAAGATGAAGAACGAGATCATGGCAACAAGTTAAATAGAGAGATCGATCATACAACGACTAGAAAGAAACAATTATTTTTTACCAAAGGAAACGACTACAATTCACTGGGTAACAACTATAATTCATTGGTCCAAAAGACAGAGGAAAGTTTGTTAATTAGTTAATCTGTTAGATCTATTCATTTTTATATTAGATCTATATATAACTAAATATATTAGCTAGTGATTATATATATATATATATATATATAAACCTAAAATAAGGACCTAATAAATAATTTATTATCTTCCTACATATAAACTAATATTATTAAAGGAAATATTATAGGATGAATTAAAATAAATGTTTATTAATAAGGTAATTAATTAGTTAGTTAATTAGTTAATTTTTTTACTATGTTTATTTATTCAAATATATATGTCACAAGATATGTATTATCTTCTTTTAATTTAAAACTAAATAAAATCTAAATTTATAATAATACTAGGATAAAAATATAAATATTTAATAATTAATTAATTAATTTGTCTATTATTTTCATTCAAATGTATAAGTTACTAAAATTATTTAGGGATAAATAAGGATTAAACCTAAAGGTTAATCAATTAATTAGTTAATTAGTTTCTATATGCTTATAATCCTTTGAGTTATGATCGTATATAAACTTATTTATCATAATTAGTTAATTAATTTTTTCTAATTAATTACCTTATTAATAAACATTTATTTTAATTCATCCTACAATATTTCCTTTAATACTATTAGTTTATATGTGGGAGGATAATAAATTATTTATTAGGTTCTTATTTCAGGTTTTATCTCTCTCTCTATATATATTTAGTTATACATAAATCTAATATAAAAACGAATAGATCTGATTAATTAATTAACAAACTTTCCTCTATCTTGTGGACCAATGAATTATAGTTGTTACCCAATCAATTGTAGTTGTTTCCTTTGGTAAAAAATAGTTGTTTCTTTCTAGCCATTGTATGATCGATCTTTCTATTTAACTTGTTGCCATGATCTAGTTCTTCATCTTGTCTTGACGATGAATCACGCTTGCTAGTTCGAAACATGTCGACAAATGAATTTTGATGTGATTATCGCTGAAATATTTTCTCAAAACATATTAACCATTATCTTAAATGCCCCCGCCCACTGCAACACGTGGTAGGAGCTACTTGACACGTGTCTGTTGAAAATAACAACAAGAAATGATAAAAATAGAATCCAGAATATTCCAATTTTAATTTGTCCTTGAATTAAAATTGAGAATTAAATTCGAATTTAGTCTCACCAGCTGGTTGAAAATAATTAATTAATTCATTATGGATTAATTAGTTGGAGAAATTAAAGTTAGAAGTCTTTGTGAAGTCATGCAATAATTATCCCTTAAATTAAGGAGATTATCCCTTAATTAAGGAGATAAGATTGAGTTGTAATTAGTTAGCTTAGTTTACTGAGTTAAGTCCAGTTAAATTAGTTCTAAATTGTTTGAGGAACTAATTGTGAGTTCAGTCAGTTAATGCATGCATGCATCCAACTAGTGTACTCCAGATAACTGAAGATTCTCTCATCAGAAACTCATGCATGTCTATTCAGAGAAAGACGTAGTTGAGCTAAATGTCAACGACAGGTGACTATCAGATGCATGAGTTTTCTTATAACTGAAACTCATCCATGCAGAAGGAATAAGGTTCCTTGAGGATTGCGTAGTTTTATAGGGTGTGAGATCAATGGTACACTTGGTAATAGTAGGATCACCCAGGAGAAACAACGCAAGGAAATAAGAGGCTTGGAGGGCAGAGGAGAAGGTTTGTGAGAAGCCTTTTTTGCCTGTGAGCATCCAAGAGGATTGTACTGAGAGCTGGTTAGTTGTGAGAGCTAAGGCTTTGTGTAATTCTGAGATATTTCCACCTTGTATGATAATACAGATAGTGGGGTTTTTAGCTAAGGCTTTCCCCTGAGTATTTTCTGTGTTTCATGTGTATTGATTATTCTTCTTATGGTTATGTGTGTTCAGCTCTGATTCAGCTCGATCTTTAAGCTTCCGCAAGTTTGATAGTAGAAGTAGATTACATTATTTTGCTTTAGTATATTGCATTGTTGAGTTATTATACAGTCAATTTTTCTAGATAAATCTTAGAGGTAGATTTGTAGAGAATTTGCAGGAAATTCTAGATGGTATCAAAAATAGCTGATCTATAGAGAAATTTCTACATGGTATCGGAGCTAAGTTTATCAGAGCAGTGAACAGTGTACGGAGAAGAGAATTCGAAGTTTGAAGTTTGAGGTTGTAGGTGAAAATTGAATTCATATCATACTTAAAAGAAAAAAAATTGAGATGGGACATTATGCGACTAATTTCCCATCGAAGAAGTCCAAGAAGGGATCCTTGGAAGGATTGAAAGGTGAGGCATTAGCCTCTCAGTTCGAAATGGACTTCACCCTCATCGCATGCATGGTTTCATCGATGATGGGTTGTGGTTGGTTTCTTGACAGTGGAGCCTCATTCCAGATGACTGGCAATAAAAGTTTATTCAGTACCTTGGAGGAGAAAAACCTCAAGATGTGGATAGAGATGGGTGATGATGAAAGGTATAGTGTTTCAGGAGTGGGCACAGTTTCTTTTCAGAGGGAGCATGGAGCTCTTATCACCTTGACAAATGTGAAGTATGTGCCTGGACTGAAGAAGAATTTGGTATCGATCACGATGTTGGAGGACAAAGGCTACGATGTTGTCTTCAGTAAGGGAAAGGTTTTCCTTAGACACATCAACACAAGACAGGTGAAATAGATCGGTTCACGCGTCAAGAACTTGTATGCTCTTGAGGTTCAAGATGCATGCAAAGTCTTGAGGAGCAAGGCAAATGTTAGAGACTTGGTGGTTGAGAGGGAGAGTAAATTACCTCTCAACATGCAGTCCCAGAAGAAGTCTCAGACAATTGTGGAGGAGCCACAATTGGATATGCTGAGAGGAGACAGAGTGGAGGCATCCACTCATGTAAAGACCTCCAGTAGGGGGAAATTTCGAGCCAAGTCAACAGAGGGATCACATGTAGCCATACCTCCAGGTGTGAGGTGGGGCGATGTGAAGTGATAGTCCCAAGAAGGCCGAAATTGGGTAGGGTCCATTGAGAGGTTTTATTTCATGGATCGTACCTTGCTACGGGAGCCCAAAGTACATAGCAGCGGGAGGAATTAGTGGGATTGATGTAGTCAGAGATCAAAGTGACATAGGCTAGAGCAATCAGATACTGAAGAGTGCAGAGAAGGATTGACAATAGTGCAGAAAGGCTGAGTCAGCAGAAGTGCAAAGTTTTCAGTCGACAGAGGCAATAACAGTCAGAGACTTTGATGACAGAGGCATCATTCTGATTCAGGTTGGATGTTTTTTTGTTTCTGGAGTTGCTGGAGCAACAACACTTGAGAGAAGTGTTGCATGCATAACATTCCAAAGGTTCACGATCGGGATCGAGTTGAATTCCTTTCTTGTTGAGAGGGAGTGTTGAAAAGAGCAACAAGAAATGATAAAAATAGAATCCAGAATATTCCAATTTAATTTGTCCTTGCATTAAAATTGAGAATTAAATTCGAATTTAGTCTCACCAGCTGCTTGGAAATAATTAATTAATTCATTATGGATTAATTAGTTGGAGAAATTCAAGTTAGAAGTCTTTGTGAAGTCATGCAACAGTTATCCCTTAAATTAAGGAGATTATCCCTTAATTAAGGAGATAAGATTGAGTTGTAATTAGTTAGCTCAGTTTACAGAGTTAAGTCCAGTTAAATTAGTTCCAAACTGTTTGAGGAACTAATTGTGAGTTCAACTAGTTAATGCATGCATGCATGCAACTAGTGTACTCCAGATAACTGAAG
Organism: Pinus tabuliformis; assembly: GCA_031772625.1. Taxonomy (NCBI): domain Eukaryota; kingdom Viridiplantae; phylum Streptophyta; class Pinopsida; order Pinales; family Pinaceae; genus Pinus; species Pinus tabuliformis. Next base: position 1,677,147,047 of record CM062820.1, read on the forward strand.
ATTCTCTCATCAGAAACTCATGCATGTCTATTCAGAGAAAGACCCAGTTGAGGTAATTGTCAAGGACATGTTACTATCAGTTGCATGAGTTTTCCTATAAGGGAAACTCATCCATGCAGAAGGAATAAGGTTCCTTGAGGATTGCGCAGTTTTATAGGGTGTGAGATCAGTGTGAGTGATCAGTGTTACACTTGGTAACAATAGGATCACCTAAGAGAAATAACACAAGGAAATAGGAGGCTTGGAGGGCAGAGGAGAAGGTTTGTGAGAAGCCATGTTTGCTTGCGAGCATCCAGGAGTATTGTACTTAGAGCTGGTTAGCTATGAGAGCTAAGGCTTTGTGTAATTCTGAGATATTTCCACCTTGTACAATAATACAGATAGTGGGGTTTTTAGCTGAGGCCTTCCCCTGAGTATTTTCTGTGTTTCATGTGCATTGATTCTTCTTCTTATGGTTATGTGTGTTTAGCTCTGATTCAATTGGATCTTTAAGCTTCCACAAGTTTGATAGTAGAAGTAGATTATAGTATTTTGCTTTGGTATATTGCATTATCGAGTTAATGTACAATCAGATTTTCTACATAGATCTCAAAGGTAGATTTGTAGAGAATTTGCAGGAAATTCTAGATGGTATCAAAACTAGCTGATCTATAGAGAAATTTCCACAGTGTCATACGAGTTCATAGGTGTCTCCACGTTGACCATTGAGGTGGACGAGAGGGTGCACAGGTAATGGCGTCCCTCCCCTATCCATGTTGATTCTCTTACTTTCTTCCTTGCCAAAGCAAGATGAAACTTAAGGAAGTCATTTACTCCATTCCCAAGCACATTAAATGACTTGTACTCGGTTGTCCACTCTATAAATGGCTTTTAACGGAAGAGATACCACACGACACTTACTGATATGTTCTCGACAGACGACGAAGAGCACAAGAGGAATGCCGCACAAATGTTACAAGAGTAATGTTGCACATATGTCACTTTTGTATGGAATAAGTAGACTAAAATTGTTGGTGGGCTAATTGAAAAAGAGGCTTATAGGACTAATAATTATTATAAACAATATTATTGTTACTACTATTACTATTAACCAAATTTAATATAAATTATAAAAAAAAATTATATTTAGATTTTTCAATAAATAATGTTAAAAATTAATTATTTGTCCTAAATTAATAAATTAATTAATATAAAAAAACAAATTAAATAATTAATATTGTTTTTTTATTTTTTAATATAAATAAGCAAATAAATAAATTATTATTAATATTTTATTAAATTATTAATTAAATAATATTATTGGTGATGATGATGATGTTGATGATGGTTAACGTCCACTTTGGTCTATCGGACCTAAAGAAACGAATTATTTAGTTTGATTTAAGATTTTATTCCTATGCTCAAAAATCTTGGAGAGAAGCCTCCCGAGCTCACTGTAATTTTTACAACGTAAAAGGCTAGGAAGGTTAGTGTTGCAACAAAGATTTTGAAAGTGAGATCTAGGCTAGGAAGGTCAGTATTGTAACAAAGATTTTGAAACTGAGATCTAATGTGGTTGTACGTGGGGCACTCTAAGAGGAAGCGATTTTCATCCTCGATGTTCGTATTCTCACAGAGATCGCAGAACCTTTCCATCCATGGTGTTTTAGTAACAACTTGTTACTATTATTATTTAATATAACTTGTATAATAAATACAAATGAAATCTTTAATATATATCAATAATATTTATAATATAATTATGTTAGTTTAATAACTATTATAATGATAAACCAAAATGCTATTTTCACATGAGACTCATATATTTGATATAATAAAAATCTTTGTTAAAAATATGTATTTTTTTTTATCTTAATGTATAGGAATATTTTGGATGTATTTATTTAACTTAACAAGTTTCTTTTATTGGATTTGAGTTACTTATGGTTTGGAAACGATTTCCAAATCTTTCCAAAAAAGGTGCTCACGTATCAATTTTTTATATTTATTTTTTCTTTATTATTCTTTGCAGTTATTATTATTTTATTTTTTATTTAAAGTATTCACTATTGCTTTAGATTGTTTAGGCATTTAAAAAACAAATCCATTATTATTAATATCTACTTAAATTATTAATTAATTAATATTATTAGTAACCATTGTTATTATTTTTATTTAATTATTTAATATAGTTATAGATAAATTATTCTTAATATTTATTTAAATTATTAATTAATTAATATTATTAGTAACGGTTGTTACTATTATTCCTTAAATATTTAATATAATTTGTGTGGTAGATATAATAAAGTTTTCGGTGTATATCAACAACATTTATTAATATAGTTGTGTTAATTTAATTATTATAATGATAAACCAAGATGCTATTTTCACATGAGATTCATATATTTTGTATTTATTTATCTTAATGTATAATTTTTTTAAATTTATTTATTTATCTTAACATGTAAGATTTTTTTATTGGATTTGAATTTCCAAATCTTTTGAAGATCTCGTACCAATTTTTATAGTTATTTTTTTTTTATTATTCTTTACCATTATTATTATTATTATTATTATTTATTTAAAGTCCCCGCCATCGCTTTAGATTGTTTAGGCTTTATTTATCTTAATGTATAATTTTTGTTGGACACCTAATCCTCTAAGGGTTGGTGTGGAAGCTGAACAACCAAAAGGAGTCCAAGAGACCACTTGGAATATGAATCCAAGGGTCACACCATGTACTATAAATGTATATCATTTGTTAATAATAAATGTACTCTCATGCTTATCTTTCTTATTTTGTCTCTGTCATGTGTGCGTTTAACATGGTATCAGAGCAGGTGATTTCCTGTCCTGCTCATATTTGAGCCATAGGTTTTGTGGCCTCTCTGTGCATGTCAGTGGTTCCAATTCTTCTCTTGAGCTCTACGTTGAAGGAGCTGCGCCACTTTAATAGAGGCGTTTTTTGATATAACCCAGGTCTGACAATCCTTTGCATAACGTATCTGTGCATTCTTTGCCACACTGCCGATCAGTTCTGACCTTCTGGTCCATATATTCTCCTATTTCATTGCTACGCAGAGAAACGCTCCTTCACTCAGCCGTTTCTCTGTAATAACCAATCCATGGTCTGCTCGCCATTGTTGTCTTTGCTCAGTCCCATGATGAAATCCGAATGTGCAGGCACCTTTTCGGGCCTTTCATCGCTCTAGCTGCGGTTTGTATGGAGTTTTGACGTCTCTGTGGCCCTCTGAGAGGCCTTGATAGTGTGAAGGCATCTACATTGTCTCCTATTAACGGGTCTAAGGATCAGATGGCGCAGGAATGGAACCACTACCCTCATGTTGTTGGATGACTAAGCGCGACAATGGAAATGCTCCATGGTGAATGCTTGGTATCACGGTGAACGCTGGTCCATAAAAAGGCTGCCGACAAGCACGAACCATCGCAATAGAACTATACTTATATCATTCTTCCAAAGAGCTGTGATCGCTGCAGCACCGATACTTATTATTGGAGCGACGAGAACCCCAATGCCTGCTGCATTGTTTGAATTTCTTGATCCATCCTTTAATTTGAAGTCATAAGTTTCCATATCCTTTAGTATTCACTTGATCTACATCCTCAAACGTCTTTGCCTTGCCTCATATGGATAGTGAAATAGCGTTTGGCGTATTAATTTAAAGGGAAATATTGTTTGGTCTATTAATCTCAGAGGAAGATGTATCGACTAAAGATAAATGCTCGAACCCACGACCTTCAGCTTTCTCTTATTCTTGCCATAAGACCAATGCTATAATCAACACTGGAGGCAAGGACTTATAAAAAGCATTTTTCTTGGGTTATTGTGGATGGCTTCGCTATTGAGATCACATCTGATGAGGCGGAAATGCTGAGATCCGCAGGAGGAGTAAGGGCTATCGTGAAGGATCGGGAAATCGGCGTCTGAAACTATTGCCAGCCTATGCACCATCACTGTTGTTAATTTATTTCGTTTCGTATTATTGTGCGGCAAATAATTGTGTTGGCCGTCTGTCTGTTTCAGTTTGATGTAGGATTGCTGTACAATCGAGCAGTATTTCATAGATCTGCGAATCAAATTGTCAATGACCAGCTAGGGAAATTATGTGGGGACACTCGTCTCTATTTATGTGCATAATATCATAGTTGATTGCAATGGCAAATTTTTAGTCCTCAGAGTTGGTGTCATTGGTCGTGCTTTCGAGGTGTGTTGAGAGCAGAATCGATATACAGTGTATGTTGCATGTGCGTTGATATTTTTCTAGAATGATGTGAACTATTTGCATTGAATTGAAGACGAGATATATATATATATATATATATATTATTCGTTATTTGAGGTTGATATATGCGTTAGAACTGAACCTTGAATTCAATGATTTCGTGAACCTTGTTACAAAGGAAATACACAGCTATTAAATAACTTGGAACTGCGTAGGGTATTGGTGCATTGGCATGAGCATTTTAATGTTAAGCGTTGAGCATTGAATAAGGCAATCTCTTTGGCATTGTATTTAATGGAGGTGAAACTACTGTATGCTGCTTTGAATACATTGAAGGCTTGCATATTTCATATGTTCAATCATATTCAATTGTGATTTTGAACTGATTATATATCTTTACAACTTGGCTTATTTACATATGGCTTGAGATCAAGAATCTGTATTTGTGAAATTCACCTTATTTTTCAATGAAAATGGCCAGAATCAATGAAGTATTAGAGTTCCTCAAAACTCTGATATTGTCTACTACTCATGATACATTAAAAGTCAACAAAGTTTCTCTCACAGAAATTCAGGTTTGTCTACAAAATGCACAAGAGAAAATTGACTTTTTGTAGCTTGAATCTCAGCTACAGCAAGAAGAATTACAACAGTGGATTCATCATTCTGAACCTGTTGCTGTTTAGAAGATTGAGACAGACTCCCATAAACAACAAGACAATAATGTTACAATTGATTTACATCCAGTGCCCAACAAAGCATTAGAATTACATGCAGATGCAGAAATTCAATCTGCACTTCCCAAGCCCATCATCAGACCTTGGGAAGAGCTTGTCCACAACAAGCAAAGAACTGGTATTGGATATGACAAAGAGGTTTCCTTTCATATTCCAAATTACGCAAAGGCCATTTAGTTTCAGAGTGCTGGATTCCTTCATGACAGTTCACCTTCAACTTCTGCTTCTCTTCCACAGCAGCCACAACATATTGTGAAATGCCAACACTGTGACCGAGTTGGCCATGTGAAAGATCATTGTTTTGATCTTCATCCATGTGAACACTATCATAAAACCACCCATTCTTCACAAAAATGCTTCAGAAACAAACCTCCTACAAGAACAAAGATTCATCTTGGACGGATCGCTTCTTGGCAATGGGCATCAACAACCAAGAAGATATTTCAGTCATATGTCCAAACTTGTTCTAGAGTATTGAACATGCTTGCAGTTGAGTTTCCTCCATCATTTCACCTTGTATCTGACAGGGGGGAAATGATGGTCATCTACAAGCTTCAAAGCTACATCAAGCGAGCGTGAGCCACAACCTGCCACACCAGATTCAGAGTTGTAGCCAGAGACAAAGATGCTCGTGAGCATGCCTTCAGTTTGTGACACCTCTTCAAAGAATTGGGGACACTTCCTCTGGTAGAAGACTTCAGTTTCTTGCCAGTTTTGGAAGAGTTCTAAGAATTGCATTAAGCATTCCAGAGTGGTTGGTCATCTTTAAACCATCACAAGTTGAGACTTCCCTTTTCAAGTTGAAGTTCTCCCTTTTTTGCGGGGTGAGACCTCCCTTTCATGGTTGAAGGTTTCCCTCTTCAAAACATCAGAAGCACTTCCTCTAGCAGAAGACTTGAGCTTCATGCCAGACTTGGAAGAGTCGTGGGAACTGCACTAAGCGTTCTAGTGTTGGTGGTCATCCTTAAACTACCACCCTTTATACCAACATTTCAGAGAGTACATTCAGCCTAGTGCTACCATGCATTTTTGCACGTTTTGTATTACAGCTCTCTTCTTGGACTCATACATAACCCTTTGGATTAAGGGGGGAAATGTTGGACACTTAATCCTCTAAGGGTTGGTGTGGAAGCTGAACAACCAAAAAGAGTCCAAGAGAACACTTGGAATATGAATCCAAAGATCACACCATGTACTATAAATGTATATCATTTGTTAAAAATAAATGTACTCTCATGCTTATCTTTCCTATTTTATCTTTGCCATGTGTGTATTTAACAATTTTTTATAGATATATTTATTTAACGTATAAATTTTTTTTTATTGGATTTGAGTTACTTATTGTTTGGAAACGATTTCCAAATCATTCAAAGAAAGTGCTCTCGTACCGATTTCCAAATCTTTCAAAGAAAATGCTCTCGTACCAATTTTATAGTTATTTTTTCTCTATTATTCTTTATAGTTATTATTATTTTATTTTTATTTAAAGTGCCCGTAATCGCTTCTTTGTAGTTATTATGATTTTATTTTTTTATTTGAAGTGCCTGTAATCGCTTTAGCTCATTTAGGCTTTTACAACAAGTTGCTCCAACCAATTTTAAAATCATTGTTATTTTATCGATATTTTAACGCCGGCCATAGTTTTAGTTTGTTAAGGCTATGCGTATCAATTAGAAATAACAACGAGAAATATGTAGACCTGAGATTGAGAATATCCAATTTTTGTAGTCTTTATAAGGGCATGTGTCTCCTTTTCAATTACTTATTTTATTTTATTTCTTTGTTTTATCTGTGCTTGCAGTGGGAATGTTCATGTCGTATTTTTAATTATGGGAATGGTTATGCGGTGTTTTTAATTATGTGGCTTTGTGGCCACCTCTCTTCTTTTCTTTGTGCCATATTTGTAGGCTCAGCGTGTTCTTAATTCACTAGAACTTAGAGTATCACAACGCCTTCAATTATGTGGTTGTTTTGCCACCTATCGCTTATCTCTTTTTTTTTTTTTTCTTGTCAGATTTGTTGGTTCAGTGCATTTTTAATATTTTGAGAATATATCTTATAGCTCATAATATCACCACGCTTTCACTGTAAGTGCAGTTTTGACTCGCGATTTGTATGTTTTGGTTAAAAATAGCAACAAGAAAATCTTAATTTAATTTATCTTTGAATTACATTGGGAATTAAATTGTAATTCTATTTTCATAACAATTTATAGCAATTAACTAAGTTAAGTTGACTTAGTTGGCTCAGTAATTTAGAGTTAGAATTCTATCTAGAGTCATGTAAAGCGATCCCCAAATTTTAGGGGCCTAGGTTGAGTTTTGATTGAAAAGTAATTATTTAATTCAGTTAAACTAATTCTAACTGTTGGAGGAACTAGTGAGAGGTCAAGTGAATTAAATTGGATTTAATTCACATGTAGTGATCAATGAGATAACTGATAATTCAATCAAAATAGCTCATGCATGTCAGTTCAGATGAAGACCCAGTTGAGATTAGAGTTCAGGGACAGTGTACTATTAGTTGTAAATTCATCTAAATTAAACAAGTGATGCATGCAATCAGATGAAGGCCTATCGATGGATTGCACAGTTATGAGCGAGGAATTTTCCAATTAAATATGGGCTAATTCCCTTGGAAACTGCGCAATGAAGTAGGAGCTTAGCATGCAACATATTTGATTAAGTATTGGCTTGCGCTGGTTTGTGAAGCAATGAGATAGTTTGTACTTGTGTACAGATTGTTCGAGTTGAACAATAATTGTATTTTCTTCTCAGCTCTTCTGGTTCATGCAATATACAAATAGCGGGGTTTTTAGCTATTGCTTTCCCCTGAAAAATATTGTGTTATTTGTGATTGAAATTCTTCCTTTTCTACTTCGTGATTTCGTCAATCAATTTTTGTTTTCACTGATGAGTAAAGTAGATTCAAGTCTTTTGTTTTAGCATAATACATAAGAAATTTGAATCTACAACCAAAATCTACATAGTATCAGAGTTAAAGTCACTATAAAAGAGGAGAACATGAGTTTGTTGTGTAGGTGAAATCAAATTTGCAGTTTCATACTTTAGCGTCAGCAAGATATCATTATATGGTTTGAGACTTGAGTATGCCTTGGAGGGCAACTCGAATTACATAGTTTGAAAGGACATGATAGAGGTAGTGTTGGAAGAAAACGAGTTGAAGAAATTCATAGATCATGATATCTGAAGCCTACAACATTTGATGCTAAAGATCTGGTTGAATGGAGAAAATGTGTGGCAAAGGCGAGAAGGATTATCCTGGAATCTTCGTGGTAAGAAAACTCCATTTGAAATGTGGAAGACATTGACATACATGTTTCAAAATAGTAGTGACCATAGGAAGGTGGCACTTAAGGACAAACTCAGAAAGATCAAGATGGAGAAGGGCGACTCAATTCTGAAGTACTTGACCAAGATCACCCAATGTCGGGACGAGCTTGGAAGTGTCAGGGTTACTGTTGCATAAGGCGATCTGGTGAGCCCAACACTTCTAGGACTTCCCAAGAGCTAGCACAGCTATCCGGACTCAGTTAATGGGAGGGAGAAGCTATCTTAGTGGGAGGGATTGTGGTACAACTTGGTACTTGAAGAGATTTAGCGGAACACTAGAGACAGATCCTCATCAAAGCATGATGATGAGGAGAATTGTGCCTTAGATGGAAAGGCGAAGAAAGGGAAGGGGAAGTCTTCCCATTCGAAATCAGATTCTAGTCATGGCGGCAAGAAGAAGGACATGTTGAAAATCAAGTGTTTTCACTGTCACAAGCTGGGACATTATGCCACAAAGTGTCCACACAAGAAGGCCAGTAAGAAGCCCTCAAAAGGAGTGGTAGGTGAAGCTCTTGCTTCACAATTCGAACTGGATTTATCATTTAACTCTCATCGCTTGCATGGTGTCATCGGTGATGGGTAGTGTGTGGTACCTAGACAGTGGAGCTTCATTCCATATGACCGACAATAAAGAAATCTCTAGTAACTTGGAGGAGAAGGATCTCCAGATGCATATTGAAATGGATGATGATGGGAGGTATAACACAACTGACATGGGTATTGTTACCTTTCAGAGGGAGTTTGGTTCTCCCCTCACATTGAGAGATGTCATGTATGTTCTGGGTTTGAAGAGGACTTGGTTTATGTTGCCATGTTGGAGGATTGAGACTATGATGTGATATTTAGTAAGGGAAAAGATTTCCTTGTCACATAACCATATGATAGGTGAAGCAAATCGAGGTTATAGTGAAGAAACTCTACAAATTGGAGGTAGAAGATTGTGATGCTTTGAGCACTAAAGTAGAGAAGGTGTAGAACCAAGACATCGGTGAGTTGTTGCATAGAAGATTTTGTCACTTGTACCATAGAGCTTTGAAGATCATGTAGCAAATTTCTACAGGACTTCTCAAGGATACACTAGAGCAGAGAGACACATGAAAATGTTGTACATTAGGGAAGTACACCAAAGATTCCTTTCATTACAAAGATAGTTGATCGCAAACTATTCTTGATCGAGTTCACTTAGATGTGTGGGGACCGTTCTTGACAACATCCATGGCCAAGCACGGGTATTATGTAATATTTTTTATGATTTTTCTCGTAAGTGTTGGATTTTCTTCATGCAAAAGAAAGATCAAACGTTTGCAAAGTTTTGTGAATTTAAAGCATTTGTCGAGAAAGATACTGGCAGGAAAGTTAAAGCTCTTAGAAGCAATAACGATGGAGAATAGGTGTCGAATGAATTCAAGAACTTCTGTGCTTCAGAAGGAATTTGATTGTAGATGGTAGCACCTCATAACCCACCACAGAATAAGGTGGCTGAAAGGAAGAACATAAGTATTGTGGGAGTGGCACGAGCGATGTTACATGATCATGACCTACCATTACACTTGTGGGTTGAAGCATGCAACACAAATGTTTATTTGCAGAACATAATCCTTCATCGAATTCTCAGGATGAGTACACCAGAAAAGGTTTATTCAGGGAAGAAACAAGATGTGGCACACTTCAATATCTTTGGTTGATCAGTCTACTACCATGTTACTAAGGATACACAGAAAAAGCTAGAACCAACAGTTGAGTTGGGCATATTTGTGAGGTACACTTATACACCTCACAATTATCAGGTGTACCCGCTAACCAACAGAATGACAGTGGTTCACAAAGATGTGAATTTCGATGAAGATAAGGCCATGAGATGTTCCCTTGAGATGGAGCTTCAACTACATGTAGTTGAGGAGGTTTTAGCTCCAAAGGAGGAACCTCAGGATGATGTGGAGCAACCACATGCAGAGGAGCAGGAAGTGGAAACACCCACTCATGCAAATACTTCCAGAGATGGGAGAAAGCACACTAGAGAGGCTAAGAGGTTATTGCATGATGCTAGAGAGAATGTGGGAGCACCCACATCATAGCGCAGGCAGAGGAGGTCACCAAAGAAGTACACTAGCTACATGGATCTGATGAGCGAGAGTGTAGAGATTGAGCCATCCACATTCGAAGAACTAGTGCAGAAACCAGTGTCGGTTGATGCCATGGTTGAGGAGTATGACTCTATTATTAGAAACAATGTTTGAGAAGTGGTCCCAAGGCCAGTAGATAAGTTAGTGGTGAGTACCAGATGGCTTTACATGGTAAAGCAAGCAGGAGATGGGAGTGTGGAGAAACATAAGGCCAAATTTGTGCCTTGAGGGTTCTCTCAAGTGGAGGGATTTTTCTCTTGTAGCAAGGTACTCATCAATCATATATAATCTAGCACAATTAGTGCATATGGGATGGAAGATACATCATTTGGATGTAAAGAAAACATTCCTCAATGGCATGATTGAGGAAGAGGTGTATATTGAGCAACCTGAAGGATTTGAGACCTTCAACATAGAGTCACATGTGTGCAGACTCAAGTGAACGTTGTATGGATTGAAACAAGCACTCCATGCTTGGTACACCAAGATTGTCAGCTATTTCACCGGGTTGGGCTTCACCAAAATTGAAGCAGATGCGAACCTTTACCATATTGTGGTTGAAGGTAAATTGTTGATTATTGTTTTATATGTCGATGATTTGATTTTGATAGGTGATGAGAAGTTGATCAAGTCTTACAAAGAGGATCTTGTGAGAGAGTTTGAGATGAAGGACTTGGGGCTCATGCATTAATTTCTTGGTATGGAAGTATGGCAAGGAGATGAGGAACTATTTATCTCTTAGGGCAAGTATGCCAACAAGATATTGAAGAAGTTCCACAGGGAGAGCAACAAACCCATGGAGACTCCTCTAGCTGGTAACTGGAAGAAGAAGGATGTTACTTCAAGTGAAGTGATGGAGGCTACTATTTATAGACAGCATGTGGGTTCACTTATGTATTTGGTGAACACATGACCAGACATGTGTTTTGTAGCCAACCAGCTTAGTTAAGCCATGGTTAAGTCAACCAAACTATATTGGAAGGCAACTAAACATGTGTTGAGATACCTCAGAGGCACCACTCAGCTTGGTCTTTGGTACATACAGATAGAGGGAGTGACGCTTCAAGGTTTGATAGATGATTGGGTAGGGAGTCCATCTGACAGGAAGATCACATAAGGGGGAATCTTCAGTATTGGGTCAACAACAGTTTCTTTGTACAAAAGGAAGCAGAGATCAGTTGCACTCAGTTCAACAGAAGCAGAGTACATGGTTGTTAGTCAAGTAGCATGTGAGGCTATCTGGATGAGGACAATTCTTGTTGGTTTATGTGGTCAACAGATGTATCCAACAATGATTTAATGTGATAATCAGAGTTGTATCAAACTCTCTGAGAATCCAGTTTTTCATGATCGTTCCAAGCATATTGACATCTGGTATCACCATCTATGAGATTGTGTGTAGGGGAGAATCATGTTGCTGGAGTACACTCTTACATAGGAGCGAGATGCAGATATTTTGACAAAGGAATTGTCAAGATGCAAATTTGAGTTTCATAGCACGATTGGGGTAGCAGATAATCCATTTCTTGTGGAGAGGGAGTTTTAAAAATAGCAACAAGAAAATCCTAATTTAATTTGTCCTTGAATTAAATTGGGAATTAAATTGTAATTTTATTCTCATAGCAAATTGTAGCATTTAACTAAGTTTGACATAGTTGGCTCAGTAAATTCGAGTTAGAATTCTATCTAAAGTCATGTAGAGTGATCCCTAAATTTTAGGGGCCCATGTTGAGTTCTTATTGAGTTGTAATTATTTAATTCATTTTAACTAAGTTAAATTTAGTTAAACTAATTCTAACCATTGGAGAAACTAGTGAGAGGTTAAGTAATACTATGTGGTCTAGGGAGCTTGTGAGCATCGACGATGGCGGCTTACCCTAATGCTTGGTTCAGGCACACAAATCGTGTACTTCCCAATGACCTGTAATAGGGATTGACCCTCACCTCCCCTCTGACAGCCCCTCCCATCGTTTCTGCTCAACAGGCCCGTTTTCAGCGTTGCCATCTGGACCGTTACTGTCTGTCTGGGAATTTTTAACCTTCGCATATTTCTCATGGCGATTAATTTGCAGGCTGTCGGTCAGTATGGAAGAGGACATTGTGGACTACTCTGAGGACCCTTACACCTCGATCCCCATCTGGTTGGTCTCCCCCCCATAGGTGCCGGTTTCAACAACCAGGATTTTGCTGGAGATACCGCCATCTCTAGCCGAAGCACCTGGGCTTTATTCGGTACCGGACTACCCTGTCTTCTCACTTCTGGCATAGTAGTTACACTACTTGATCGGTTCGTCATCTCCTTCTCAGCAATTTTCTGGGTTACCTAACAAGGTCATTTTCCCCCCTGACCCTGATTTACCCCCGCTCTCCACCACTTCACTGTGGTTTTTATCGTCTTGTCTTGACCCCCGCAAGCTCTTTCCCCTTGGATTACTCTGCCATAAATTTCCATGGGACATCCCACACTCTACCCTCTCAGCCTCCATTTCAATACACTCACCCTCCCTCCATTCCCTCATCATCCTCCCCTTACCCGTTGATATCCAATCCACCCACCTCCGGTTGTTTCATGGACACCACCCTACCCCACCCTACCCCACCCGGGCTTGACTGGGAATTCGCAGTTGGGTTTTGGTTCTATACCAACCCCCTCTCCACTTGATAACCCTACTCCAGGAAGCTCGAGGCGACCATCAAAGCGTTTCAAGTGGGTTAAGGTCGGCTCGAAGAAGATATCACTCACATTTGGCGACGACCTTTAGATGAGGGATGTTCTTTATACATCCTACCATGTATTGGTGGGTCGTGTCAGAGGAAGGGCATACTTGGCAGCACGACTGCATCAATGGGTATTGGAGATTTGGGGACAAGTACTCAATGAATTACCATCGGTGGTGACCCTCTCTCATAGATGATTTACCCTTTGTTTTCAACACCCATAATTCATCCGCTGGGTTCTATCTAAGCACTGGCATATTGAAATGGCACCGGTTCTTCTCAAGCGCTGGAGTCCACTCTTTAACCTTGAGCGAGAACACCTTGGGGCTGGCCCTATATGGGTGCGCCTTCCGGGTCTACCTCTACACTTCTGGTCGGAAGACGTCTTTAAGAGAATTGGGAATGCCCTGGGTCGATATATGGACTATGATAAATCATATATAGTCACCGGGAACATGTCCATGGCAAGGATATTGGTACACCTGGATACTAGGGAGGGATTGGAGGAGAACATGCAATTGCACTGGAGGAATACTTGCAGGGTTCAGATTTTAGATTATGAGGGTGTCCCCTATCATTGCTGGAGGTGCCATAAAGATTGGGCATCTATACAAAGATTGTCCGCTACTGGCTTCTAGTTATGCATCGGTGGCTCAACCCGAACATGCTGAAGCTACTCCCTCTACAGATCTGTGTGGAAAGAAAAATACAAAGTCTGAGAAGCATCCTGTGTAGGATTCATAGGTGGTTCGTGGCACTCACATGGAACATGTTCACCCCCAATCCCTATGTATTACTAGATCTCATGCAGCTGCAGCGACAGCTACGTCTGTTGCAGGTACATTTTCCTTGACTCCCTTTCTACCATTTGATATATCATCTGTTTGCATTCCTTATGTATCACTATGCACTTTTGAACCTGTTATTTGTCCACCCTTGGTCAATTGCACATTGGCTCCTTTTGCGCCTACCTTCTCCCCTACTCCCCCATCCATCCCCGGGTTCCCGGATTCAATCTCCTTCGCTAAGCATTCCTCTGAATCCCGTCAGAGTCATCACTACAATCTTCGTTCACTAGTCCGCCACACTCATGGGGATGGTTGTGGTAATGGAATTATCCCTCCCGCCCCGCCCTGCCCTCTAGATCTACTAGGGGTCGGCATTCCAACATGTCAAAGGCCATATTTCAGGTTGGACTGGATGTGGCTCATGGCCGCAAACCACCCATTGACAAGGTCCTTAGAGCACTGACCTCACTTACCCCTGGTTCACCATGAAGTGGCTCTGCTTCAATTATTGTGGGATGGCTAGTCCCATTAAGAAACTAGCGTTCTGTAGGTCGTTAGATGCGAAATTGGTTGATATTATTTTTCTTCAGGAACCTATTGCACCCTATGCATTGATCTCCCCCATTCTTGAGGCTATTATCCCGTGATGGAATTTTCATGTCTTGGACGTTTGTGGGCGGTCAGGTGGGATGGCTCTGGGCTACAATCCCAGGTTTGTAAAATTGCTAAATTCTTGCGGCGGGGAAGGAATCATTGGGGTTGATATTTTTTCTTCAGAATTTGGGAGGGAACTGAAAATCATCAATGTATATGGGCCCTGTATCAATAGGGCACCTTTCTGGAACCAACTAGTTAATCATTCCTACATGCAAGTTGATAACATTATCATAGGGGGTGACCTCAACTTCTCTATTGGTCATGCTGAATCATGGGGTCATAATGCGCAATGTGACTCTATCGGAGGTGTTCCGGTCTTTATTGAAGGTCCACCATCTATGTAATATCCCCATGGCTCGACTACAACCCACCTATCGACCATAAACCAAAGGAACCATATAAATTCAATTCCACCTGGCTCAAGGATGAGGGTTACATACAGATGGTTACAAAGCATTGGAAGACCTACTTACCCCCATATGGTCTATTCATTTATGAAGTATTTGCTAGTAAATTTATTACCCTTAAACATAAATCTATTGAATGGGCCAGGGAAAAAAGGATCATAGATGAGAAGAATCTAAGAGACATAGAATTGGAGCTTGAATATCTGGGGGACAGGGAAGGTTGTGGATTTGTCTCCTCTGAGGCAAAAGAAAGACTCATCAAACTAGAAATGGACCGAAATAGAATCCTGAAGGACCGAGAGGAAACATGGCACCTTCGAAGCCATGCCATATGGTTACAGGAGAGGGATGAAAACACAAAGTTTTATCACCAAGTTTAAAATGGGCACCGAGTTATCAATACTATATGGCATCTGGAGGATGACGATGGAACACATGCAAAGACTTTCCACCAATTGGCTACTCTTAGTACTTTTCATTTTGGTAAACTATTCAGAGCTCCACAGGAGGTAAATCTTGTTGAGATCATTAAGGTGGCCGACCACTTTCCTAGATTTGTGGATCAAGGAGTAGGAGAGGATCTACTTTTTCCTGTTACTATGGGGGAATTGGAAGCCACCCTCAAGTGGTTCAAGAAAGACAAGAGCCCTGGACGTGATGGCTAGTCGATAGAATTTTACCTTGCTTTCTTTGACATCCTTGGGAACGAGCTCCTACAGGTCATTGAAGATTGCCGGATGAGGGGGAGGATGTATGATGCTTTCAACTCAACCTTCATTGCACTTATTACCAATACTGATGACTTCAATCTTATATCTCTTTGCAATTGTATCTATAAGATCATTACCAAGATTATTGCTAATCGCCTCAAGCCCATATTATTTGAGCACATATCCCCGGAGCAATTTGCATTTCTTGATCATCGTCAGATACATGAAGTTATGGGCACAACTTAGGAGGCCCTACACTCCATCAAAACTAAGAAACTTAAAGGTATGGTCCTCAAGATTGATCTGGCTAAAGCCTTTGACCGCACTAGCTGGCTCTATATTCGGATGCTATTGACTCATCTTGGCTTCCCTCTATCTTTCATTAAATGGATTATGTGATGTATATCTAATGTTTCATACAATGTCCTGATCAATGACTCAGCATCACCTTTCTTCCATGCGGAGAGAGGCCTTAGACAAGGATGCTCACTCTCACCTCTTCTTTTCTTATTGATCATGGAAGGACTGAGCCACCTCATTATTGCAGATAGAAGACAAGGCAAACAGTTTGGCATCGAGATTATAAACAATTGTATTCTCACCCACTTGCTATTTGTTGATGATATTCTCATCTTTCTGAATGGATCATTGGGGATACCACTCCATTCGTTGTTGCTTTTTGATCCTTTTGTTTTGCCACTAGTATCTAGGAGTGCAACCAGCATAAGTTCACTATATCTGCTACTGTATGCACACCCAATGAGATACACTCTGCACTGCAACAATTCCCATTCACCTCTTTGCATTTTGATGATGGCCTAAAATATTTGGGTTTTCGATTAAAACCTGCCAATTATCGGATAGCAGACTGGGTTTGGCTGGTGGCCAAATTGAAAGGAGACTAAGAGATCTATCATCACCAACATATATATCTTTGGTGTTACAATCATTTAAAGAAGAAAACATGGCTTTGTTTTTGGCCATGTGATAGTAAGCTCCAAAATCAATGATCCATTCATGAGAATTAGAAGAAGAAGATACATTTAGTGCATATCCTGACCGAGATGTTTGATAATCACATGCAGAAAGTGCTATTCCTGAAGATGAAGTTGAAGTTGAAGAGTGCTCCAAATGGATGCTATGATTCTTCATTGCTGCTTCCAAGGCTTCCATCTTCTTAAAGCATTTGGATTCTAAGTGACCATCTCGATTACAAAAGTGGCAATGTCTATCAGTGTTCTTCCCTTTTTTTTTCTTTGCCTTATCATTTTGTTGAAATGATTTTTCATTTTGAGACTGAAATTGCTTAGGACCCTTGTTTGGTTTAGGACCATTCTTTTTAGGATACAACTTCTTAGGATTCTTTGAATTTGGTTGCTGCTAGGCAGCTAAAGCTTTCTTCGAAGAGTTTCCAAGATTAAGAAGACCAAGGTGTAAGAGTTTTTCTTGTTCTCTTATTAAAGAATCACAAAAGGAATCAAAGGAAGGGGACTTGTAGTCTTGTCCTTGAGAAATGAAGGCTTCTCTTGTAGAATGGAAGGTGGAAACAAACATAGAGTAGGCTGGTCCCAACATAGTAAGAATATAATAGATAAGGTTACCATATTCTTTCTTAACCTTAACACCTTCCAAGAGAAGTCTAAGGGTCTTGGCCTTGGACAAAAAATTTTCAATGGAAGAAAAATTATTGGGGTCCAATGTAAGCAACTCATTTTCGAGTTGATGGGCTCTAAGTTCATTTTTAATTCCAAAAACTTTAGTGATCTGTTTCATTGCTTCATTAGGAGTATCAAGTTCTGCAATATGGAATCTAAGGTTTGGAGAAATAGACATCCCTATCAACCCACATGCTTGATCTTGCCTATTTTCCCATTTGGCTACCTTATCTTCATCTTTCGGTTTGGTTTCTTGGCCTAAGGCTATTCTGTAAAGACCTTTACTTCTAAGTAAATCCACAATGTAGGACCACCATTGGAAGTAGTTGGTGCTGTCAAGAATAACTTGGCATGGACTTTCCATTTTAATAGAAACTGAAGCTATAGATACTGAAACTAAGTGTTCCAATGGAAATATCTTGAAAAATTAGGCTGATTAAAAAAAAATGGCTCTGAAAACGACTTCCGGATGAAGAAGTTATGGCTTTTTGAAGAAAAGTTGTTGAATATGCCAACGAAGTGCGAGAATTTGCGGAAATGAATGATAATGTTATATTTAAAAAAAAATCCGCCCCCTTTCCAAACTTAATCTAATTAGCTCACTTAAAAAAAAAATAAAAAAATTATATGACTCATTTTTATAAATAAGTGAAAGTCACTTTTACAATGGTACTGTTAACACTCAGGTTGTCCCTAAAGCTCCTTAAAGGGATACGGCCGAGGTAACCACAAACCAATCTTTGGGCTGCAGGTCCTAGCCTACCTGCAGTCAGAGAGGGCTCTCTCTTTATGATTTAGCTTTGTTGAAGATGATATTAGGCTAGCTATTGAGTTCAAAGGGTTTTGTTTATGTTTGGTGGGAAGGAGAATGCTTTCAAGCAGAGAGGCAATGCATAGTGTGGTAAGTTTCAAACCATTGGGCATGGAGTCATGGAGTAAGACTGCTGGTGCGTTTTCTTGGTGACAAGAGGAATGAGGAGCAAGGTAGCTGCTCATGAAACAACATTTAAGCTTAAAGGTATGGAATAAGAGCTAAGGAAAAGAGAGGCAATTTAAGAGTCTCTCAATCAGATTAGCAGAAAGAAGATGAATAAATCTTATCTAGGAGCAACTAAGAATTCTTAGATAACAGTCATTCATATGTGAAATAGAGCAAACATGAGCCATAAAAGGAATTCATATTTACGCCTAAATCAAGAGGAAAACATTTAGAAGCCACAGAAACTGAGCATAGAGTGCATTTAAGCAAATTGTAAACTAATCTTTTGTTCTGCGACCTGAGCATATATGAAATGAAAATAACAGAGATAAGGAACACTTATTGATTCATATCACAGCACATGAATTCCACATTCACTTCTTCAGAACCAGTAACAACACATCAGACAGTCCATTCTCCAAGCTTTGAGCAGTCTTCGATTATAGAAAATAATAGGTATACAGTGCGAGTCTCTCTTGGAGTACATTAACCAACCGACCCTTAAAACAGTGCAGAGGGTGGTATATATAGGAAAATATCCCAAAATATTTATTACAGCAGATCTTAAACAGATCTGAGGGAAATGAGTGCTTTCTAATCTAAGTTATCCTGAAATAAATGCATAATGATCTATCTAAGTGCTGCGCTGGGCAGCTGCCTCAAAATGAGTTGAAATCTGTCCTTATGGCTCTGTGTTGTTCATTTAGCCATAACTGTGCTTTGGGCTCTGATCCACTGATCTTATGTGGCTTTAAATGCTTTAATCACTGATCTGAGAGCCTTAAAAGGCTTAGAGCTGTTTTGTTGACTTTTCTTGGGAGCTCCTTAATGTGTTCCTGCTTCGGGCCACTGATATATCTTCACTGATACACTTTGCCACTTCCTGGTACTCTTTGCCAAGAATCTGGGCTTTATCTTTCCTCTGATACTCTTTGCCGCTTCAATCGGGCCACTTTTCTCTGCCCTGATATACTTGAAACTGTCAAATCGCCTCTTTCTGTCCTTTCAAGGCAAAAATAACTGCTGCTGATGTCCTCCGTGGCCTTTGGAATGCTATCGGTGCATGGCCGATCAAAATAATGCTAGACCTGAAGAAAACCGCCAAACAGAGGAGGATTTAATGCTGCTGACTGTGCTGAGGCCGAGACTGGCTTTTGGAGCTAAACAGGGCTTTGGAGCAATCCATAATGGCTTAAGGATGCATGAATTTCTTTAACTGGAGCCGGGCGCGGGCGCTAGAAGAAACCCTGTGAAAAATGGCCGTTTTCCTTTTATAAGGCAAAAATGCCTTAAAACATGAAATTTTACCAATACTAGGGCGGGAGCGATCACTGTTCACTAGATTAAATCATAGCCGTTGGATTTGGCGCGGGCCGATCCAACGGCTGGCGCTAACTCGCATCGGGGCGGACCATTGGTCCCAACATGTAAAACCTCCGATGAGCGAAATAGCTGGCGGACCCGATCTGATTATAGGCCCTTCTTTATTGCATTTCGGGTCCGGCCCATCGGCGAACCCAAATCAGCGGATTTACAATGGAATGGGTCCGTGGACCCGAAATCCTTTAAACTCTGTTGCATTTGTTATTTCGGCTCCGCCATATCGGAGCAATCCCTCTTTGCTGTGTAACGGGCTCCTTTCGGACCCAAAATCCTTATGCACTGCGCCTATATTACTTTTCGGCTCCGTTGGTTGGAGCCATATATGGGGTTGCTGCGAATCAATATGAGCCGTTGATCAGCGGGCCCGAATGGGCGGCTGAGATTAAATCGGCAGTTCGGCAATCGGCGGGGCAGCGGGTATACACATATGTGCGATCGCCGAAACGATGTGGACCATTGATCTGGGCGGGACGATGGACGGTTATGATTTGGTCACTGCTTTACCGTCGGCAATATCGTGATAAGGCTTGCGATAGGTGAAAATGTGGGTTTTTTGCGATAAACTTAAGTTTTATGAAAAACTTAGGTTTATGCGGTAAAATGTGATATATGCGGTAAAACGTGAAATTGCGATGCGGAGAGCTCCCGATAGCGATATCGCATCGGCGGAGGGGTCGGGGGCATATATATGTGCACATATGAGTTGCGATACGCCGATTGCGAAATCGCATCGGCGAGGGATGGATCGGAGGTATAAAAAGGGGGCCTACAATGATCGCTGCGACCTCCGACAGCGATATCGCGTCGGAGGGGAGCAAATGAATTCGGAGGAGGGTTTTAACACTAAAGGGAGGCTTTTGTGGAATCAGAGGGGCCCTTTTAATATTTTGAAGGGATTCTAAGGCATCGGAAGGGGTCCGATAGCTTTAAAAGATGGGTTTTAATGCTTGGAAGGAGTCCGAAAGCATTTAAGAGGAATTTTATATACTTTGAGAAGGGTTTAAGGCTAGAAAGGGGTTTATGCCTTGGAAAAGGTAAAACAAGGCCAAAAGATGGATTTTATACATTTGGAGGGGGATTTTATGCTTAGGAATGAGTCCTAATGCATTTGGAAGATGATTAAGGAGGAAAATGAGGATTCTTGCTAAGTTTTAGGTAAACTTAGCAATTTCCAAGGATGTATATGGTTATTTTTCAACCAGGGGAGGGATAAGTATATAGGGGAGTTATATACATAGTTTTAGTAGGGAAGGGGAAAATAGATAGGGAGCTACATAGTAAAGTTAGCAGTTAACATGACAAATGATATGAAAGCGCTAAGCATGTGAATCTTAGGCTATTAAGGGGGAGAATGGTTCATAGAAGAAGTGTATAAATTCCTTGAGTGAAGCAGATCTTCACCAAGGCAAATGATATGGAGAATGATGAAACTAAGAGGTATCAAGCAGATCTTGACCTCTTTGGGGGAAGTTAGTGAGTGATTTGGGGAAAGAGGAAGAAGGGGAGTTAGACATGCCTCGCTTGAAGTCCTCCAACTAAAAAGTTGCCTTCAACTTGTGATATGATGGATATAACACTTGACAATATGAAATGGATCACAAGCCATGATTCTGCAACCACAAAGCTACCTACTCGACCTACTCACCTAGCATTTTCTCTTCTTTTTGGTTTGGGTGCACTTGAACTAGCATACCCAGCTTTTCATTCTTTTCTTCTTGCTTTCCTCCTATCTAAATCTACACTTATTGCATCCAGGGGCTCAGATTAAGCTGTTGAGCACCCTTGTTTCTCTACCTATCTACAAATCTGCCAAGATTAAGCTATTTGGACAGATAATGATTCTCTATATTCTACAACACGAAATTAAAACCTAGGGAGACCAAGATTAAGCTGTTTGGCCTTCCCTTAACTGAAAACTGATCAAAATGGATTACTCATCAAAACTGGAACAAAGCAGTAGCATTAAAACTAGCACACCTTCATGGATACTTCTCTGGTCATCTGTAGCAAATATGGACCATTGCAGCAAACAAAGTATGACATATTTGGCATGTAAAAATGTCGATCATGAAAGATGATTAACCTGCTGCAGCAGGAGGCTAACAGTGGCTCCACTTGGGGATGGCTTTTCCTTGTGACAAGCCAAGAACAGCAGGTCAGAATGCCTTGATCCTCTGTAGTTGCTGTTTAATTGAAAATTTCTTCTGCGCTAACTGCTGAATGACTAGAACTTTAACTTCTGAATGCAACACTCCTCCTTAACTGAAACACTGTGAAAAATAAAGCATCGCCTGCTTTCTTCTGCGTGCTTGATATTGCATACACTTTTGCTTGAGAACTGCATTTTGAAGTAAACTCAAAAAAGGGAACCAACTGGAGCAACTCCTCTTAATTTTATCTTTGAACAGGCTGTAGATGTAACACTAAAACAAACGTTCCTCTGTTTTGATACCACTGACTGGAGAGCTGGAAGTATGAATGCAACATTTTTATTTGAACCCGCTGTTATAAACAACAGTGCTGCCCCTTTATCATTGAGAGCATTTAAAGTATATCAAAACCTGCCTTGTGCACCCTTTGAAGTAAGTTCATAACCGGGGACAAAATTGATGTGCTTCTCTTTGAAATTCACCTCAAAAGAACAGAGGCTTCGAATGTTGCGCTCCTTTGGCTTCTTTTCTTCGGGACTGCGCTCTTTTCCCAAAATCAATGCAAAGACAGAGCTTTGAAATGGGGGATTTGCGTGGGCTGCGCCTTCAAGCTTTGCTGCGCTGCTCTGCTGTGGTCAATGCTTATGGTAGATTTTTAAAATGGAGGACTTGCGCTGCTCTGCCTCCATAACTTCGCTGCTTGGTTCCAAGCAATCGGATTGCTTACACAAACATAAAAAGAAAGCGCTTATATGTACATGCATTAATATACAAATATATACATCAGAACCCTGTATCCCTTAGATCATTGGATCGAGGTAATGCTTCAGCATGCGGCCATTCACAGGGCCCTCTTCAACTGCGCAGGCATCTAGAGTTTTGAGAAAATATGTATTATTGCCTTGAATAGCGCTGATGACGAATGGGCCTTTCCACAGAAAGTCAAACTTGGCATGCTTTCCCTTGTCTTCTCGTCTTGAGTCCCACCTTAACACTTTATCGCCAATAAAGAAATCCTCAGCCTTAGTCCTCTTGTCAAATGCCTTTTTTAGCCTTTCTTGTAGCATTTGAGCTCTGTCATACACCTGCTCTCTGGTTTGCTGAAGATGAATGGTCTGATTGATCCTTCGTTGAATATCATTTGGTTCAGCTTGAACCTCCTGCAACAGCTTGATAACAGGAATGCCTAAAGAAGATGGAAATCTGGCCTCCATGCCATATACTAGCTCATAAGGGCTCATCCCAATGGATCTCTTTGTTGAAAGTCTGTCTGCCCATAGGGCATTGGTGAGCTTTTTATGCCAGTTCTTCTTGTTTTCTTCTAAGGTCTTCTTGATAATACTGATCAGGCTCTTGTTAGATGACTCGGCTAAGCCATTACCTTGAGGGTAATAGGCTGTGGAATGGCCTAAAGTGATATGGAATTTATGGCAAAAATTGATCATCTTTTTGGATTTGAAAGCGGCGGCATTATCAGTAATGATCTTCTCAGGGCAGCCAAATCTGGAAAGGATATTGGTTTCAAGGAATTGGATAATAGTGGAGTCATTGGCCTGCCTACATGGGATGGCCTCAACCCACTTGGTAAAGTAATCTGTGGCTGTTAGAATCCACTTGTGCTGGCCTGAGGAAGAGGGATGGATTTCTCCAATGAAGTCAAGACCCCATTGTTGAAAAGGCTTCTCGGTTGAGATGGGTTTCAGAGGCAAAGGGAGCAGCTTTTTCTTGCCTTCAAAGATTTGGCAATTGTGGCATGAGGTGGCAAACTTCTTTACATCTGCAAACAAAGTGGGCCAATAGAAACCAGCCCTTAAAATTTTATCAGCAGTGGACTTCCAATATAGATGTCCTCCACAGTCCCCTGCATGGAATTCTTTCATGACATTGTTAGTTTCATTCACAATCAAGCAGTTAAGCAATATACCTTCATGATTTTTCCAAAATAAAGCACCATCTAGGACACAAAACTTCAAAGCCTTCATTCTTAAGAATCTCTTCTTGGTCCTGGAAAATCCTGGGGGAGCACACAGGTTTAACAATACAAAGCAAATATCAACATACCATGGGGATTGCAAAAAGGTGTCACTGATCTGTGGAGTCGCCAACTCCTGTTCATTGTCCAGTTGGTTGATGTCTAAGGCTTGAAAGTTTGTTTCAGACATCAGTTTGGCTAAACCTTGTCCCTTTATCAACTTGGTGGGTTTTATTTCTATGTCATACTCAAGAATGCTAGCAATCCACTTGCCTCTTTTGCCTTCTAACCCCTCTTGGGTTAATATGTCTTTTACAATAGCATTTGGCACATAAGCAATCACATGTGAATATAAAATATAAATTCGGAATTCCTTGATTGCTTTAACAAGGGCATAGGCTTGCTTCTCCATGATAGGGTATTTCAGGGGTGCATCTCTTAAGGCTCGGCTGAAAAAAGCAATTGGATTTTCAGCTCCTTGATCATCCTTTTGCAAAAGGACAGCAGCTATAGTATTATTAGATGCGAATGAAAATATGAGAAAGTCCTTATCAAATTTAGGACTTGTGAGGACTGGGGCTTGAGTTAAGGCTGATTTGATGCCCTCAAATGCTTGCTTGGCCTCTAGAGACCACTTTAGCTTGGCATCTTTCTTGAGCATGTTGTTTAGCATTCTTATTAGCTCAGCCAAGTTTGGAATAAACCTCCTTAGGAAATTTATTTTCCCAAGGAATGCTTGCAATTCTTTTATATTTCTGGGATATGGGATTTGCAATATAGCTTGGATCCTTTCCGGATCAATTCTAATACCATCCTTTGAGATGATATGTCCAAGTAATTTGCCTTCTTCAAGGCCAAAGAGAGACTTCTTGGGATTCAAGGAAATGCCATATTTCCTGCATGTCATGAAAATTTGCCTAAGGTGCTTGAGGTGCTCTTCATCAGATTTGGAAAATGGGGTGAGATCATCGAGATAGACAACTAGGAAATCATGTATTTCTTTAGCAAATGCAATATCCATTGCTCGTTGAAATGTAGCACCAGCATTTTTAAGTCCGAATGGCATCTTTACATACTTAAATGTTCCCCACGGTGTGGTAAAGGCTATCTTATCTTGGTCATCCGGGTGAACAAGTATTTGGTTAAAACCTGAGAAGCCATCTAGTAAAGAGATTCTAGATGACCCCACCACCCTTTGCAAAATGTGGTCCATTTTGGGCAAAGGATAGTGGTCCTTTAGGGAGACTTGATTTAGATTTCTGAGATCTACACAAAGTCTGATCTCATTTGTTTTCTTTCTTGTGGGAACTAAGTTTGACACCCATTCGGAAAACCTAATGGGTGCAATGATTCCTGCCTCAAACATCCTCTTTACCTCCTTCTCAACCAAGGGAAGGAGCACGGGGTTGATTCTTCTAAGTTTTTGTTTGAAAGGCTTCTGATTTGGTTTTAAGGGAATGGTGTGTTGGATTACTGAGGTGTCATAGGACTTCAAGTCCTCATAACTCCAAGCAAAGACATCTTGGAATTCTTTGAACAAATCCACATACTTTGGTTTTTGATCAGGAGGCAAAGACTTAGACAGTTTGATCATTTTGGGCTTCTCTGCTGTCCCAATGTTGTATTCTTCTATGGCAGTGTTTACAGGCTGTATTTTTGGCTTTTTGGGGACATCATTGGCATCAAACATGTCTTCTAATGGAGTGAGGCCAGCAGGCAGAAAGTTATCTTTTAGATCAATGATCTCGGCCTCTGTTTTGGCTATTTCCTCCAAATGCATTTGTTTCAATTCCTCTATGTTTTCTTCATCAAAGATGGTTGGCTGTAGCATTTTTCTAGCTGTTTGAGCTGTTACAGTTTGCTGGATTTGGTTCATCGCTTGCAGTTGTGGGTCCTCCATGGTATCCTCATCAATGTTTAGGCCTGCAAATTCATGCTGTAAGGTAAGAAAATTGTTTATTTGAGCATCATCCTCAAACACTTGCCAATCTTTGATATTGTTAGGGACAGCAGGCCTATGCTTTATTTCAGCAGTGAAATGGTGATTTGGCTCAAAGGGAAGCTTGCATGTACTAGCGAAAGTGGCTAGGCTGTGAGCATGAATGTTATGATTTCTTGAAATCTTGGCAAGATTGGATTCAGTGAATGTATCAAGTATTGCAGTGGCAGCAGTCCTATAAGTGTTGGCATTATGTTTCAAGTGTTGTCCTTGATGGCAACTCACTCAGAGGTTGGTACAGGTGCTCAGAGGTTGGTACAGGTGATGGCAACTTGATCAGAGGACAGATCTCAGTACAGCAGGACAAGAAAGAGATATACGCAGGTTCAGCAAGGAGAATCCGCGTGTACACGCAGGTTGGCTTCAGTAAAAGCGCGTACATGTGAAAAGTACCTTTGGTCCGTGGTAGTTAGACCTTGGAAGTTGTGCCTATGGTTTTGGACCATAATGTCTCGACGGACGTGTTGATCCCTAGTTTCGAGGTTGATGGTATTGTGTTTCTATGGTTTTGGCTCTTGGTATTGAACAAGGCCTAAGGCTATATAAGGAGAAGATCACTAGGCAAAGGTGTATGGATTGTGAGTGTCTGACGCAGTGAGAGGATCTGGTATTGCTGGTTATCTGTTCGAGACGCTTGGCAAGGGTCGGATCTGACAGCGAAGGCAGAAGTAATCATTTCTAGATCTGCACGCAGGTTGCCTTTGGAGAAAGCGCGTATACACGCGATTTTGGTACAGTGAAGTAGCGTATGCATGATAAGGGTTAATATTTCAGGTTGCTGCTGATTCTGGTGGTTGTTACAGAGTTCTGGATTCTGGTTTGGGTTCTGTGTTCTTGATGACAGGGTTTCAGTGATTCGGTATTGGGTTGTTTAATGAATTATGATGCAAGTATAAGTTGATGATTGTATTGCGGTAATGTTTGCTTTGTATTCTTGGATCCAGTCTGAAAATTGATGAAACGTGGTCCCTGAAGGTTGTAGGGTCAGCACCTACGTACTAGTAAATGGATCAGCTAGTACAAGAGCTGAGGGGGTTGTAACTCCCTTCCAGAAGTAGTTGGAAAACGAGAGAGGGTTGTAGCCCTCTGCAGGTTGTAGCCTGTGTACTGGTAAAGGACTGCACCAGTACATTGTAAAAGAAGTTTCTCATTAAAGAAGAAAGAGACGAATTACAGCAGGTGGTTTTCACCCACATTGGGTTTCCACCTTATATCATGGTGTTCATGTGTGTGGCTCTTGTGTGATGTTCTGTTCCGTTATACTGCGCCTGTTTACTGTTAAATTGCTTAATAATGTTCTGATGCATTTACTGAAGATTAAGCTAACTGAATTATAAGATCTCTGGGTATACGCTAGTTGCATTAGACACAGTCGCGTGTACACGCGGGTTCACTTATCTGAAGTCGCGTATATGTTTCTGAGTATGAAATTGAAAAGTTTTATCTGATCTGATAATACTGATTCACCCCCCCCTCTCAGTATTATTTCCAACAATTGGTATCAGAGCAGGACCTTCAGAAGAAGCTTGATCGCTTGAAGGAAAAGATCCATCAAAATGGCTAATCCAGAAAGAGAGGCACGCATCAGGCCACCAGTCTTTGACGGGAACAATTTTACTCACTGGAAGATAAGAACCACTGCATATCTACAGTCTCTTGGAGCAGAAGCTTGGGGAATCGTAGAAGGAGGATACAAATTCCCATCAGCAACTCCTACAGATCCAGCAGAGAAAAAGCAATATGAGCTCAATGCCAAAGTAGTTACTGTCCTATTGAGTACTTTGACTCAATTAGAATTTATGAAGATCATGCATTTCAAATCAGCTAAGGAAATATGGGACAAAATCGTTACAAGCTACGAAGGAGATGATCAGGTAAAAATAGCAAAGCTTCAAACTCTCAGAATCCAGTATGAAACTCTTAAGATGCGAAGTAATGAAAGCATAGCTAATTATTTCCTGCGTATGGATGAGATTGTGAATTGTATGAGGGATCTGGGTGAAGAATTTGAGGAAGTTGTCTTAGTTCAAAAGGTTTTGAGATCTCTGTCTACTAAATTTGATTCTAAAGTATCTGCCATAGAAGAAAAGGAGAATGTGCAGAAAATTACCATGTCACAGCTTCACGGGATCTTAACTGCTTTTGAAATGCGACAAGAGGTACCACCAGAGGCCGCATTCGAAGTGTCAGAGGAAGAAGATGAGGTAAATTTTGTCAAGAATCTTGAACGGGGAACTGGACGGTTCAAAGATAAGCTACCTTTCAAATGTTTTCTATGTGGTAGAGTTGGTCACTATGCTGCTAGATGTCCTCATAACAAAGGAAAGATATATGAAGAAGATGGTAGAAGCTATTATACCCATATTAAAAGTACATTAAATGATAGTGAAGATATTAGAAGTCTCATGGCACATAAGAAGAAGAATGCTTCATCCAATAATAGCGAGGATATTAAAAGTCTCATGGCACATGAAGAGAAGAATGCAGAAACTGAAGAAGTTGCCAAATTAAAGGAACAATTGGAGACAGAAACCAGGGTAAGGGAGAAATTGCAGGATATAGCAAAAGATCAGAGCACAACTATTCAGAGACTTGAATCAAAGATCCTCTCTCTAAAAGAAGATCTTGAAGATCAAAAACATGAAGTGATCAAACTAAAGCGACAAGTGGAAGAAGGGAGAAAAGTTGAAGAAGACCTAAGGAAGCAGTATCTGAAAAAGGAAGAAAAACATCAAGTTGAGGTAAATATCTTGAAAGGTAAACTAGAAGAAAAGGATAAGCTCTTACGATTTCAAGATAGTTCTAAAGTCTTGGATGATATTCTTAATAGTCAAAGATCTCCTGCTATCAAGACTGGTCTTGGTTTTCATGAATATGTTGAAGGTGAATCTAGTTCACAAGGTGAGGCAAGAAACTCTAATGAGAAATCTGAAATGCTCAAGGAAGAACCAAGGAAAGAAATTCCTCAAGGAAGATCCTTTACTCCTAACTATGGACGTGACAGACGATTATTTCCTCTGCTGAATAATGTTGAATGTTATGTATGTCATAATCTTGGACATGTTGCAGCCAGATGCAGAAGTAGAATGGTTCAAGAAAGATCATCGCATCCCAGGTATTTCAGAGGGTATTGCTTTGCCTGTAATGCATATGGACACAAAGCAATTGATTGTGATAGAAGGAACATGAAAAATATAAGGTGTTATACATGCAACAACTATGGGCATAAAGCAAGGGAATGCAGAAGCAGATTTCAAAATTCAAGACAAGGGGACCATATGTTGGAAATAATACTGAGAGGGGGGGTGAATCAGTATTATCAGATTAATCAAACTTTTCAAATGCCCAAAACATATACGCTACTTCAGTTAAGTGAACCAGCGTGTACACGCTACTGTGACGAAGTAAAACAGCGTATAAGCAGAAAACTCACAATTCAGTTGGCTTATTCTTCAATTAAGTGCATCAGGACATTATTCATCATATTAACAGTAAACATGTGCAGTATAACAGAACAGATAAAAAGCCACACACATGAACACCAAGATATAAGGTGGAAACCCAATGTGGGTGAAAACCACCTGCTGCAAGTTGTCTCTATCTTTCTTAATATGAAACTTCAGTTTACAATCTTTTGTACTGGTGCAGCCTTATACCAGTACGCAGGCTACAACCTGCAGAAGGCTTCAACCTTCTCTCGTTCTCCAAACTTCCTTGGAAGGGAGCTCCAACCCCCTTTTCTTTTGTACTAGCCAAAATACTAGTATGTAGGTGCTGACCTACAATCTTACTTCTTCCAGGTATCACTTTTCATACATTTTCAGACTTGGATATTCCTGAAGCACAACATTACAATCTGAAGACCACAATTCATTCAATTTTCACAACAGATCATTGAAGCATAAAACAACCAACTTTGAATCACTGAACCACTGAACCCTGTCAATCACCAGTTACCAGAACACAGAGCAGACTACAGAACTCTGTAATAACAGTCAGATCCCACTGTAAACCCAAATCAAGCTTCAAAAGATATACGCTACTTTAATGAGCAGAAACCGCGTATACACGCGCTTTTACCGAAGCCAACCTGCGTACAGATCTAAAAATAAACTTTCTCAACTTGCAGCTGTACCAGATATTAGTTAGACTCAGAACGTAACATTGCGACAATATGCAGATCTAGAAATACGCATAATCAACATGATAGTGCATTTCAAACCATTTGATCCCGATCTCTCCTTAGATCTAGTTCACCATCAACCGATGAGATCTCTCCTTAGCTCAGATCAACCAACTCAGAACCTGCATATCAGATCTCTTTCTCTCTTAGATATTCATGCCTTGTCGAAAGATGATCTTTGCCTAATGATCTTCTTCTCCTTATATAGCCTTAGGCCTTTCTCAATACCAAGAGCCAAAACCATAGTAACACAATACCATCAACTTTAAAACTAGGGATCGACACGCCCGTCGAGACATAATGGTCCGAAATCATAGGCACAACTTCCAAGGTCTAACCACCATGAACCAAAGGAACCTTTCCACATACACGCGCTTTTTCTGAATCTAACTTGCGTGTACACGCGACTTGGGCTTAACGAAAGAGCGTGTATGAGCTTTCTTGTCATGCTGTACTGAGATCTGTCTTCTGATTGAGTTGCCATCACCTGTACTAACCTTTGAGCACCTGTACCATCCACTGAGTGAGTTGCCATCAAGGACAACACTTGAACCATAATGCCAACACCATACATCATCACAGTTGCAGGAATTGAAGAAGACAGAGACAGAAAGGTGTGGGATAACTCAGTCAGCTGACATAACAGACACAGGGGAATCTGAAAGTGATGAAATTCAGTATTCCATCCTGCATACGCTGATATAATGAAGACAAGTCGCGTATATACGCGAGTTACAGGCTGCAAAGTCGCGTATATGGAGAAAGGGCAGCAGAACAGACCCAGGTTCAGTCATGGTTGGCTCAGGCTCAGGGGGAGCAGAACAGACTCAGGAAATGGTTCAGACATGGTTGGCTCACACTTAGGGGGAGAATATTCTTCAAATAATTCATTGGTGGCACTATGGTTAGAAGTTGATGATACATCTTGTTGTTTGATCAAAGGAATGGTATTGCAGGCTGATGCTTATGATACAGATCTGAATGGCTGGTCTTAGAACTTGCATCTGCTCAAGGGGAGCGTGGATAGATTGGTACACTTTGGCATATACAAAGGGGGAGTCAAATCAGAAACTTCAGCATGTACTCAGGGGGAGTATGGACAGCAGTATGGACAGTAGAAGGTATACCAAAGAAGAGCATATCTTGGTACGCCCTTTGCCCTTGATGTCAAAGGGGGAGAGTGACTTGGTGTGGTGGTTGCCATCAAGTCCAAAGGGGGAGATTGTTGGCATTATGTTTCAAGTGTTGTCCTTGATGGCAACTCACTCAGAGGTTGGTACAGGTGCTCAGAGGTTGGTACAGGTGATGGCAACTTGATCAGAGGACAGATCTCAGTACAACAGGACAAGAAAGAGATATACGCAGGTTCAGCAAGGAGAATCCGCGTGTACACGCAGGTTGGCTTCAGTAAAAGCGCGTACATGTGAAAAGTACCTTTGGTCCGTGGTAGTTAGACCTTGGAAGTTGTGCCTATGGTTTTGGACCATAATGTCTCGACGGACGTGTTGATCCCTAGTTTCGAGGTTGATGGTATTGTGTTTCTATGGTTTTGGCTCTTGGTATTGAACAAGGCCTAAGGCTATATAAGGAGAAGATCACTAGGCAAAGGTGTATGGATTGTGAGTGTCTGACGCAGTGAGAGGATCTGGTATTGCTGGTTATCTGTTCGGGACGCTTGGCAAGGGTCGGATCTGACAGCGAAGGCAGAAGTAATCATTTCTAGATCTGCACGCGGGTTGCCTTTGGAGAAAGCGCGTATACACGCGGTTTTGGTACAGTGAAGTAGCGTATGCATGATAAGGGTTAATATTTCAGGTTGCTGCTGATTTTGGTGGTTGTTACAGAGTTCTGGATTCTGGTTTGGGTTCTGTGTTCTTGATGACAGGGTTTCAGTGATTCGGTATTGGGTTGTTTAATGAATTATGATGCAAGTATAAGTTGATGATTGTATTGCGGTAATGTTTGCTTTGTATTCTTGGATCCAGTCTGAAAATTGATGAAACGTGGTCCCTGAAGGTTGTAGGGTCAGCACCTACGTACTAGTAAATGGATCAGCTAGTACAAGAGCTGAGGGGGTTGTAACTCCCTTCCAGAAGTAGTTGGAAAACGAGAGAGGGTTGTAGCCCTCTGCAGGTTGTAGCCTGCGTACTGGTAAAGGACTGCACCAGTACATTGTAAAAGAAGTTTCTCATTAAAGAAGAAAGAGACGAATTGCAGCAGGTGGTTTTCACCCACATTGGGTTTCCACCTTATATCATGGTGTTCATGTGTGTGGCTCTTGTGTGATGTTCTGTTCTGTTATACTGCGCCTGTTTACTGTTAAATTGCTTAATAATGTTCTGATGCATTTACTGAAGATTAAGCTAACTGAATTATAAGATCTCTGGGTATACGCTAGTTGCATTAGACACAGTCGCGTGTACGCGCGGGTTCACTTATCTGAAGTCGCGTATATGTTTCTGAGTATGAAATTGAAAAGTTTTATCTGATCTGATAATACTGATTCACCCCCCCCTCTCAGTATTATTTCCAACAATAAGCTCTTAACCTTCTATCATTGGTAACAAAGTTGCCTTTCATTTGTTGGATTACTAGGTCTGAGTCACCTAGAATGGAAACTTTGGCAGCTCCTAAAGCTTTGAGCAGCTTAAGGCCTAAGAGGAGTGCCTCATACTCAGCCATGTTGTTGGTACATTTGAAATTCAGTCTATAAGCATGACCCTCTGCATGGTTGTTATGTGTATTGTGAATCCATATTCCTGCCCCTGCTCCTAACTTGTTAACTGAGCCATCAAACTCTAAATACCATGTGATTTCTTGCTTGTGGTTAGTATTAAGAGTTTCAGTCATTTTAGGATTGGGCAGATTTGAAAATTCTGTTTGGGGAGGTTTTTCTTGTGTGTTGGTTGCATTGGCTGTTGTGACAGTCTCATGGGTATGTGCAACCGATTCTTGATTGATATGTGCTTGCTGCTCTAAAGCCAAAGGCTTGTTATCAGTTAGAGGGCAGTTATCATCATTAAACAAAATAAAAGAATCCATGTCGGAATGGATTGAATAAATGGGAAAATTTTCAGGCTTGCTCTCACTACTTACCACATACTTCATCAGTGTTTCTCTATACAGTCTCTTAGGTTGCCCAAAGACTGATATAGTGGCATAAGAGAGGTCTAATTGGAGAGATCCTTGGAGTTTTTCTCCCCAAGATCTTGATAAGAGCATGCCATACTTTGGTGGGATGTCAGCAACTACAACATCCATGAGGATGGTCTTGTTGGGAAATTGGACTAAGGAGACACATAAGTCTTTGATTAAGCCTAAACACTTGACCTGACTTGAGTCAAAGGAGAATAGTTCTTTGTAGGGTCTTGTAATGTCAAGGTTCAGCTTTTCCATAACAGCTTTGGGCATAAGATTGTGTGAGGCACCTGAGTCAAACATAGCATTGTGCAAGACTTTATCATGTATGTGCAAACTGACATAAAAGGGTAGAACAGATCCATATGTTGATTTTCCATTAACTTCTGGACCAAACAGCAGTTCAGGGGTATCATCTAAAACATTTACATCATCCTTGACCTCTGGCATTTGAAGTGATCTTTGAATTTGTTGCCTATACACATCATGTTTGGCAAGTTCTGAGAGGGGGATGGATATCTTAAGTTTTCCAATCTCTGCCTCTAAATTAAATGGCTTTTCCAATGGAGTCTTGGTGTTGATGATGGCAGTTTTTTCTTTTTCATTTGAATTATCAGCGATTTGATCTTGTTTATCAACGTTATGGGAATTGATTTCTTGCGGTTTTACAGTTTTAAGAGGGCTTTTTGGAACGCTGTTCAAGTTCTCTTTCAAGGAAGAAGGTGGCAGAGGCTGATCAATAGAAGGTTGTATGTCTGTTATGTCCTCTATAGTCACTTGGTGTGGGTTTGGGACAGTTATATCAGCTTTTTCTATTATAATAGCCTTGCCTCTAATCTGGTTGGGCTGTTTTCCCTCCTTTGGTTTAACTTTTTCGGGCACATCTATGGTTCTTGTCCTCAGCTTATACTGTTTGTGGACTTCATAAACAGCTGAATCATAACCTTGTTTAAAGTCAAAAGACTCACCAGACTTAGTCTGAAATTGATTTATCTCATGGTCATCTTGATCTTGTTGGGTTAGAAAAATTTGTTGCTCACCCTTCAAATCTATTAAGTTCATGTGAGTGTCTTCTATGGGTTCATTAGAGGTGGATGCCTCTGCGTAGTTTTCTTGAAAAGGAGGTCTTATATCATGGTCTGGGCTAGACCTACTAGCGTTTGGATTTTGATTTTTTCTGAAATTCGGGTTCCTGACAGTGTTAGCTTGCTGCCCGTCCCATGATGACTTCCTCTCAACACTCTCAACTCTGTCTCCCAACCTGTGCATGCCATTGATAATAGCATCTAGCTTTTGATCTAAGGCTGAGGGCTCTTCCTTGAAGGTGGTTCTTCTCTCAGTTCTGGCTCTGTTTCTTTTGGCAATTAAATTTGCCTCCACAGTGACAACCACATTTTGCATGTCTGCAAGGCTGTTAGGGGCTCTTTCTTTTAACTGGTAGGCCATATCTGGGTCAAATCCATCAGGGAATTTATACAAGGCAAGGTCAGGTTGGGGCCTTAAGTTTTGTGGGATAGCATTATAAACGCTATTGAACCTTGCACAATAGTCCAAGACTGTTTCTTGTGGACCTCTTTTGATTGTATCATATTCAACTAGTATGTGCAAGGGGTCTTTCTTTTTCTCCCATCTGTTGATAAATGACTGGTATAAGGCTTGTGGGTCTGTTATGGAATTAGCTGCGAGTGCTCTAAACCAAGTCCTGACATCGCCTGTCAAACTTTGGACAAAAATCTTCATCCTCACACCATCATCGTCAATCTCATAGCTTTCAAAGTAATCCTGCATTTTCTTTGTATGTTGAAGGGCTGTGCAGGCACTTGTGCCATCAAAATATGTGATTTTAGTTTGGTAATCCTGAGGCATAGCCCCAGGATTAGCAGGTAATTGCAAAGGTGCATATCTGTTAGCCATATTCACAGGGATAAGAGGGACAACAGGAACAACAGGAACAACTGGGACAATAGGAGTAGTAGTGGTAGTATGTGCAGTGAATGGAGGTGTGGAAGGAGTGGATGAAGAACAAGGGGAAATAGGGGTTGAACGAAATAAAATTTTGACAGGGGTTGGGCCACAGTTTGGCTGAACTATCACAGGAGTAGAATCAGCAAAATCCTGCTTTAGCTCTAATTTCCCGAGGCTTCTTTGGATCAAATTCAGATTTTCAAGAGCAGCTGTAGGATTTGGGTCTGGATTTGACCTTGTATAACGTGAATTCTTCCTGGGAGCCAGCTTCTGGCTTGTTTTTTGGGAATTTTTCTAGAAAATTTGGGCTAGAAGGAAACCTTTGAGGGCCTGGTTCTATCCCAGTGGAGCTTTGCCAATTGATTTGTAGAATTTCTGAGGAGGTGTCCCCAGCGGAGTCGCCATTATGTTATCACTCAGGTTGTCCCTAAAGCTCCTTAAAGGGATACGGCCGAGGTAATGACAAACCAATCTTTGGGCTGCAGGTCCTAGACTACCTGCAGTCAGAGAGGGCTCTCTCTTTATGATTTAGCTTTGTTGAAGATGATATTAGGCTAGCTATTGGGTTAAAAGGGTTTTGTTTATGTTTGGTGGGAAGGAGAATGCTTTCAAGCAGAGAGGCAATGCATAGTGTGGTAAGTTTCAAACGATTGGGCATGGAGTCATGGAGTAAGACTGCTGGTGCGTTTTCTTGGTGACAAGAGAAATGAGGAGCAAGGTAGCCGCTCATGAAACAACATTTAAGCTTAAAGGTATGGAATAAGAGCTAAGGAAAAGAGAGGCAATTTAAGAGTCTCTCAATCAGATTAGCAGAAAGAAGATGAATAAATCTTATCTAGGAGCAACTAAGAATTCTTAGATAACAGTCATTCATATGTGAAATAGAGCAAACATGAGCCATAAAAGGAATTCATATTTACGCCTAAATCAAGAGGAAAACATTTAGAAGCCACAGAAACTGAGCACAAAGTGCATTTAAGCAAATTGTAAACTAATCTTTTGTTCTGTGACCTGAGCATATATGAAATGAAAATAACAGAGATTAGGAACACTTATTGATTCATATCACAGCACATGAATTCCACATTCACTTCTTCAGAACCAATAACAACACATCAGACAGTCCATTCTCCAAGCTTTGAGCAGTCTTCGATTATAGAAAATAACAGGTATACAGTGCGAGTCTCTCTTGGAGTATATTAACCAACCGACCCTTAAAATAGTGCAGAGGGTGGTATATATAGGAAAATATCCCAAAATATTTATTACAACAGATCTTAAACAGATCTGAGGGAAATGAGTGCTTTCTAATCTAAGTTATCCTGAAACAAATGCATAAAGATCTATCTAAGTGTTGCGCTGGGCAGCTGCCTCAAAATGGGTTGAAATCTGTCCTTATGGCTCTGTGCTGTTCATTTATCCATAACTGTGCTTTGGGCTCTGATCCACTGATCTTATGTGGCTTTAAATGCTTTAATCGCTGATCTAAGAGCCTTAAAAGGCTTGGAGCTGTTTTGTTGACTTTGCTTGGGAGCTCCTTAATGTTTTCCTGTTTCGGGCCACTGATATATCTTCACTGATACACTTTGCCGCTTCCTGGTACTCTTTGCCAAGAATCTGGGCTTTATCTTTCCTCTGATACTCTTTGCCGCTTCAATCGGGCCACTTTTCTCTACCCTGATATACTCGAAACTGTCAAATCGCCTATTTTTTGCTTTCAAGGCAAAAATAACTGCTGCTAATGTCCTCCGTGGCCTTTGGAATGCTATCAGTGCATGGCCGATCAAAATAATGCTAGACCTGAAGAAAACCGCCAAACAGAGGAGGATTTAATGCTGCTGACTATGCTGAGGCCGAGACTGGCTTCTGGAGGTAAACAGGGCTTTGGAGCAATCCATAATGGCTTAAGGATGCATGAATTTCTTTAACTGGAGGGCGCGGGCACTAGAAGAAACCCTGTGAAAAATGGCCGTTTTCCTTTTATAAGGCAAAAATGCCTTAAAACAGGAAATTTTACCAATACTAGGGCAGGAGCGATCACTGTTCACTAGATTAAATCATAGCCGTTGCCCGATCCAACGGCTGGCGCTAACTCGCATCGGGGCAGACCATTTGTCCCAACATGTAAAACCTCCGATGAGCGAAATAGCTGGTGGACCCGATCTGATTATAGGCCCTTCTTTATTGCATTTCGGGTCCGGCCCATCGGCGAACCCAAATCAGCGGATTTACAATGGAATGGGTCTGCGGACCCGAAATCCTTTAAACTCTGTTGCATTTGTTATTTCGGCTCCGCCATATCGGAGCAATCCCTCTTCGCTGTGTAACGGGCTCCTTTCGGACCCGAAATCCTTATGCGCCGCGCCTATATTACTTTTCGGCTCCGCTGGTCGGAGCCATATATGGGGTTGCTGCGAATCAATATGAGCCGTTGATCAGCGGGCCCGAATGGGCGGCTGAGATTAAATCGGCAGTTCGGCAATCGGCGGGGCAGCGGGTATACACATATGTGCGATCGCCGAAATGGGCGATCGCCGAAACGATGTGGACCGTTGATCTGGGCGGGACGATGGACGGTTATGATTTGGTCGCTGCTTTACCGTCGGCAATATCGCGATAAGGCTTGCGATAGGTGAAAATGTGGGTTTTTTGCGATAAACTTAAGTTTTATGAAAAACTTAGGTTTATGCGGTAAAATGTGATATATGCGGTAAAACGTGAAATTGCGATGCGGAGAGCTCCCGATAGTGATATCGCATCGGCGGAGGGGTCGGGGGCATATATATGTGCACATATGAGTTGCGATACGCTGATTGCGAAATCGCATCGGCGAGGGATGGATCAGAGGTATAAAAAGGGGGCCTACAATGATCGCTGCGACCTCCGACAACGATATCGCGTCGGAGGGGAGCAAATGAATTCGGATGAGGGTTTTAACACTAAAGGGAGGCTATGTACTCCTGGAATGAATACTCCTGAGTCTACTGTCTGTCCCAGGACAAGTTTTACAGGGCCTCGGCCCTGTTGTAATACTGCTGATGTAATTTTTGCTCTTGCTGTAATATATTAGCTTAGTCTTATTTAGAAAAAAACACTAAAGGGAGGCTTTTGTGGAATCGGAGGGGCCCTTTTAATATTTTGAAGGGATTCTAAGGCATCGGAAGGGGTCCGATAGCTTTAAAAGATGGGTTTTAATGCTTGGAAGGAGTCCGAAAGCATTTAAGAGGAATTTTATATACTTTGAGAAGGGTTTAAGGCCAGAAAGGGGTTTATGCCTTGGAAAAGGTAAAACAAGGCCAAAAGATGGATTTTATACATTTGGAGGGGGATTTTATGCTTAGGAATGAGTCCTAATGCATTTGGAAGATTATTAAGGAGGAAAATGATGATTCTTGCTGAGTTTCAGGTAAACTTAGCAATTTCCAAGGATGTATATGGTTATTTTTAAACCAGGGGGAGGGATAAGTATATAGGGGAGTTATATACATAGTTTTAGTAGGGGAAGGGGAAAATAGATAGGGAGCTACATAGTAAAGTTAGCAGTTAACATGACAAATGATATGAAAGCGCTAAGCATGCGAATCTTAGGCTATTAAGGGGGAGAATGGTTCATAGAAGAAGTGTGTAAATTCCTTGAGTGAAGCAGATCTTCACCAAGGCAAATGATATGGAGAATGATGAAACTAAGAGGTATCAAGCAGATCTTGACCTCTTTGGGGGAAGTTAGTGAGTGATTTGGGGAAAGAGGAAGAAGGGGAGTTAGACATGCCTCGCTTGAAGTCCTCCAACTGAAAAGTTGCCTTCAACTTGTGATATGATGGATATAACACTTGACAATATGAAATGGATCACAAGCCATGATTCTGCAACCACAAAGCTACCTACCCGACCTACTCACCTAGCATTTTCTCTTCTTTTTGGTTTGGGTGCACTTGAACTAGCATACCCAGCTTTTCATTCTTTTCTTCTTGCTGTCCTCCTATCTAAATCTACACTTATTGCATCCAGGGGCTCAGATTAAGCTGTTGAGCACCCTTGTTTCTCTACCTATCTACAAATCTGCCAAGATTAAGCTGTTTGGACAGATAATGATTCTCTATATTCTACAACAGGAAATTGAAACCTAGGGAGACCAAGATTAAGCTATTTGGCCTTCCCTTAACTGAAAACTGATCAAAATGGATTACTCATCAAAACTGGAACAAAGCAGTAGCATTAAAACTAGCACACCTTCATGGATACTTCTCTGGTCATCTGTAGCAAATATGGAGCATTGCAGCAAGCAAAGTATGACATATTTGGCATGTAAAAATGTCGATCATGAAAGATGATTAACCTGCTGCAGCAGGAGGCTAACAGGTACTTTATGAGCTACCCACTAAATTGTAACTTAAATAAAAGATAAAGAGACTTTAGAATTATAAGCGACTCACTTTTTATAATGGGTGAGAACACTTTTACATAAAGTAACTTTAAAACATAAGTTACATGTGCTTTTTGAAAAAGTAACTCAACAAAAAAAAAACACTTGAACTCAAGACCTCTACTCTCATAAAGTAACTTTCGATCAAGTGAGCTAGTTTAAAAGGTTAGTAATTTTTGGAAAAGAGGAAGGGTTTTTTTTTTTTAGTCACTGAAGCTTTGGGGTGCGTGCTTACTTGAGAAAGCTCTTTTTCTACTTACAAAACAAAAACCACAAAACCCAAAAAAAAAAAAAAAAAAACAAACAAACCTTATGGTTTGAAGTTAGCTTTACCCAAAAACTGACAATTTTCCTCAATGTTTCTGATTTTCCGAGATCACACTGATGCGCGGCAGAAAAGAGCATACGCATGAGAAAAAAATTCCTTTTTGTTTCTGATTTGCCCAGATCGCACAGAGTCACGGGGCAAAGAGCATACACAAAAATGAAAGGTGTAGATCTGGTAATAAAAAACAAAGAGATAAATAAACCAAAATAAACAGAGAGAAAATAGCTAGAAACTACAAATAAACATTGTATACCTCCAGATCTTAAAAATGACGTAGCTATGGCTACCAGAAACCTTCTCGCATGAAACGAAAGGGGTTCTTCATTGGAATAGATGCTTCTAACACAATAGAGCAGTCCTCTCGGCCTGAAAGCAGTTAGAAACAATAGACCTACAAAACGACAATCGTATGCAGTTCTACTGGCTTCAGATTTGGATCACCAACGAATGCGGCCCTCAACTTGGCTCTGATACCATGTAGGAATTTAAAGGGTAAGTTCCTCAGACAGAACACCAAAGGACACCGCTCACAAACAGATCATAGATCAATACACCAGTATTCTTGACGTGGTTAAAACCCTCAAAGAGGGAAACAGTCCATGGCCTGAGCCAACGCGGACACTTCAGGCAATTTATTAATAAAAGAATGAAAATTTACATAAGATTCTCTCATGAACGGTTCATTGATTATGGAGCTTCTTATCACATGGCAAAAAGCAAAGCCATGTTTTCTTCTTAAAATGATTGTAACACCAAAAATATATATGTTGGTGATGATAAATCTCTTAGTGTTGTAGGGACTGGAACTATTCATATAGATAATGGTCAATTTAATGATGTATTATGTGTTCCAACCTTATCCTGCAACCTTCTATCTGTATATCAGATAACTCATTTAGGTGAAGGTAAAATCGTTGAATTTTCACCTCACGATGTTGTAATTAAGGACCTACGAGATCCTAGACAAATTTTAGCTACTGGAATTGTTGATGATTGTACAAGGTTGTATAAGTTTAACAACTTTGGGTCATCAAATCTTCCCTCAGTATTTGTTTCTCATAATGATGAAGTGAGCAAACTTTTTCGTGAGTGATTTGGTCACTTAAACTATCGCTCCCTTCAGAATCTATGTAAAGAAAATATGGTGACAGGTCTTCCAATGGTATCTTGTAGAGATGGTGTTTGTTCCAGATGTGTACTCAGAAAACATCATCAGGATAGTTTTGAAAAACGTGCCTCTTGGCACGCCTCAACCCCTTTACAATTTGTGCATAGTGATTTATGTGGTCCACTTCCAGTTGTTTCATTCTATGGCTACAAGTATTTCTTAACTTTCATTGATGATTTCTCCAGATGCACTTGGGTATACTTCTTAAAACTCAAGAGTGAAGTATTTAACATGTTCTTGGCCTTTAAGGCCTTTGTTGAAAATAAATATGGACATCAAATTCTTAAGCTAAGATCTGATAATGGTGGAGAATATGTTAACAACAAATTCATCAACTGTTGCACTGAGAATGGAATTCAAATGCAACATACTGTTCCATATACTCCACAACAAAATGGTGTAGCTGAAAGGAAGAATCACACCTTAAAGGAAATGGCTAATTGTATGCTTCAATCTAAAGGACTTAGTCTTAATCTTTGGGTAGAAGCAATTAACTGTGCAAATTATATAATAAATTGCACTCCTATTAAGGTTTTAAAGAATATCAGTCCAGAAGAAGCATGGAGCTCAATTAAACCAGATGTAAGTCACTTTCGTGTTTTTGGAAGTGAAGCATGGGCCCATATTCCAGATGAGAAACATAAAGCTTTAGAACCTAAGAGTGAGAAATGTATTTTTGTTGGATATTCTGAAGATGTCAAAGGATACAGACTTATTCCACTTAAGTCCAAAAATGTTATCATTAGAAGAGATGTAAAGTTTGCTGAAAATATATCGGCCTACGAGCCTAGTTCGGAGGATGTGCCACCTCTCTCGATCCCTTCTACTTCTGAAAATATTTCTTCTTCAGATGATGACAGCGAGGATGATAATCCTCCCCCACCTTCTCAGGATCCTCCTTCAGCTCCTCAGCTTCCAAAATGGGTCCGTGCTACTTGGGATGCAACATGCGCTCTTTCCGGTGATCCTACAGATCAACGACGTACACATTCTCAGTTCGATAGAGCCTCTTATTTAATGACTCAAGCTTCAACTAATTATGATCCTGACACATTTGCAGAAGATTCAAGCCATCCAGATTGGGACGTAGCTATGAGTGAAGAATATCATTCATTATTGGCAAATGATACATGGGATCTTGTTCCACTTCCAAAGGGACAAAACTTGTTAGATGCAAATGGGTTTATAGAACCAAGTATGGACCATATGGAAAAGTTGATAAACATAAAGCTCATCTTGTTGCTAAGGGATTTTCACAAGTTGAAGGCATTGACTATACTGAAACCTTCTCTCTTGTTGCCAAAATGAACTCTATCCACCTTGTTTTTTCGCTTGCTGCCTCTTTCAAATGGGAAGTCCACCAGATGGATTTCAAATCTTCCTTCTTGCATGGGGACTTGCATGAAGAAATCTATATGGAAAAACCTACTGGCTTTATACAAATAGACTCCAGCCTTGTATGTCGGCTTAAGAAATCCCTTTATGGTCTCAAGTAAGCCCCTCGGGCTTGGTATGCCAAAATAGATAACTTTCGTTTAGAAACTGGATTTTCTAGGTGTCATTTTGACAATACTGTCTACACCAAGAAAGTGGGCAAGTCCCTTATCATTCTTGTTCTTTATGTTGATGATCTTATCCTTACTGGTAGTGATCCCAACCTTATAAACCATGTGAAGTCCAGGCTTAAAAAGAAGTTTGAAATGGCAGAATTAAGACACTTGCATTATTTTCTTGGTCTTCAAGTCTTGCAATCTAATGAAGGTATTTCCCTTTCCCAGTCCAAGTATGCATGTGATATCATATGACATTTTCACATTGAAGACTGTAAGCCATCCCCTTCTCCCTTTCATTCTGGAGCCAAACTTTAAGTTACTTGTACTTCCTATGAAGTTGATGCTACCTTATACCGTCAACTTGTAGGAAAAATTTTGTATCTGACCCATACTC
This sequence comes from Pinus tabuliformis, assembly GCA_031772625.1. Taxonomy (NCBI): domain Eukaryota; kingdom Viridiplantae; phylum Streptophyta; class Pinopsida; order Pinales; family Pinaceae; genus Pinus; species Pinus tabuliformis. Next base: position 1,677,190,056 of record CM062820.1, read on the forward strand.
GTCTTAACCTTTCCTTTGTTGTTGGCATTATTGCTCGGTTTATGCAAAACCCACATGAAAGTCATTAGAATGTAGCTAAAAGAATACTTTGTTATGTTCAAGGTATAGTTCAGTTTGGGATTCATTACAGTGCAGAAGCATCTCCTCTATTGGTTGGTTTCACTGATTCTGATTGGGCTGGTGACCCTGATGATCGGAAGTCTATTGTAGGTTATGTGTTCACTCTTGGTTCAGGACCTATTACATGGGCTTGCAAGAAACAAAGTGCCATTTCTCTTTCTTCAGCAGAAGTAGAGTATCATGGTGCCATAGAAGCTAGTAAGGAAGCCCTGTGGCTTTGTCAGATCCTATTAGAGTTTGGCTTTCAGTAGCAGCATCCGACTACACTTTGGTGTGATAATTAAAGTGCCATTCAACTATGCAAAGATCCAGTCGAACATCAGTGCAGCAAACACATTGAACTACACATGCACTTCATCATAAAGCTCATTCACGACCATGTTCTTGAAGTGTAATATTGTTCAACAGATGATCAAGTTACAAACATCTTTACAAAGGCTCTCATAGAGGCGAAGTTTACTAAACTTCGATTTATGGTTGGAGTTCAGGAAGTTGTCACTAAGGGGGGATAGGCTCTAATGCCTCCTTCCTTCTCCTATTGTGTCATATTTGTACATCCTTCAATCCTATCCCAAGTTTTTCTTAAGGGGGGATGTTAGGATATTCCGACACATTGGAAATAGTTAAGTATAACTTGGTATAGTGTAGATTTAGGTAAAGTGTGTTTCTTTACTATGTACTTTTATAACTTACAATTCGACAGTCACGATATGTAGTGATATGGCCGTTCATTCTCTCCTCGGTATTACCGACACTTGATCCCTGGCTTAACACCTGATTGGTCCATGATCTCTATTTAAAGAGCATGGATGGTCATTTTTAGGGTAACTGTTCATGAGAGAAGCTTATGTAAATTTTCATTCTTTTATTAATAAATTTCCTGAAGTGGCCACGTTGGCTCAGGCTATGGACTGTTTCCCTCTTTGAGGGTTTTAACCACTTCAAGAATACTGGTGTATTGATCTGTGATCTGTTTGTGAGTGGTGTCCTTTGGTGTTCTGTCTGAGGAACTTACCTTGAAAATTCCTACAATAGATAGCTCTCCAGGGCGGGTAGAATTATTCTTATCAAATTGGTCCTAGAATCTACTCCGGTATATTGGATGTCACTTTATTGGATACCGAAAGGAATTATCAACATAATACAATAGTTGTGCTGTAGATTCATCTGGAGGGGCAAACATGAAGGGCACATATTTGCTTGGGCTAGCTAGGAAAAGATTTCACTTCCCAAAAAGTGGGGGGGATGGGGTCTGAAAATACTAGAAATATTTGCTGGTGCCCTAGCTGCAAAATTGGGATGGAATGTACTCACCTCGAGAAATATTTGGATCGAGGTTGTCTCTCCGAAGTATATCTTCCCACTCCATCTTCTTGACTGGATCAGACTCCCATTCTGGGATAGAGCAAATATATCAATAGTATGGAGGGTAGTCCTAAACACACTGAAATATATCAGGGATGGAATGACATGGAAGATTGGCAATGGTAGTCATGTACGTATTGGTTTGGACCCATGGATTGGCTGTGGAAATGCCTATCAGCTTCCTCAGGAGCTGATTCACCACCTCTTGACCGTAGGCTTCACTACCTTGGCACATATTGTAGATCAGGATAACACTAACATCTTCAGACAAGCCTGGAAATCAACTGATACACTGAGCATCCCCCATAACTGGCTGGTGAATTGGCATTCTTACATTAATTCACTAATGGAATCACAAGTAAGGGTAACTGATGGGGAGGATGTGCTTAATTGGTATTTCTCTCCAAATGGGAAATACTCCCCAAAATATGGATACCTACATATCTACACAGATCACAAACCATTTGCATCTGACTTGTGGTGGATTGCTCTATGGAAACTGAAGGCATCACCCTGGGCCAAACTACTCATGTGGTGCATTCTCCGGAATAAGATCCCTACTGGGGATAACTTACAAAAGTGCACCTTTCATGGCCCATCTTAGTGCATTTTATCCAAACAGGAAATGGAAACAATAGATCATCTATTCCTATATTGCCCTATTACTACCTCTATCTAGATTGAAGTTACATCACAACTACATATACAGACTTGTTGGCAAGGGATGAATATCAGGGAGGCATGACATCGATGGTGGACTAATGCACACTCTCATAGAATACATAATCTACCTGTATTGATATGCTGGTTCATTTGGATACAAAGGAACAAAATTATATTTACAGACACAACTCCTCGTTGGGCACTAGCCACTGCTCATCTCATTACCACTTTTCAATGCATCCTGGAGGATGCCCGTGAACCAACTGCCCGCATCATCTCTGCTGAAATTATTGATCATGTTACTTCATTGGCATATTTTGATGGCTTGGTGCAACAACATGGCTGCGATGGAGGAATTATTCTACATATCACTAATACCCATTACTATAAGATCTAGATGGCGCAAGGAGGAGGGACAAATAACTTTGTAGAACTCATTTCCCTGCATCACTCATTATTATTTGCACTTGTTAAAGGATGTCGTCGTTTACAGAATTTTGGTGACTCAAAGATCATCATAAAATTGTTTAATCAACTATATGCATGTCACACACACACATTCCAACATATTTTGGATGAGGCATTGAGGATGAGAACTCAATTTGACTATATTTCTTGTCATCATATATACAGGGAGCGCAATAAAATTTTTGTCTAGCTATCCAAAGAAGCCACGCCCCAACCAAGGGGGATCTGGTTGATAGGAGATCTACAGTTACTACCATCGGCCATACATGGATGAGCAACAAGACAGGGTCCACAGGCCCTGATTTCATGTCATTTTTTGGGATATAGTTTTGATGTAATTATTTGAATTATAATACATATTATTTCTATATATTAATGAAATTATCATATGTATTTATCTAATAAGTCTCCCTTACATGGGATTAACTCATTTTTGGACAAAACAATACAAATTGTGCATTATGACCACTATTACTTCATATGCTATCAACATCTTCAGCATGTAATTTTCAAATATCAATGAAAATTATGATTTTTCCATGGGAAGAAAAAAGTGAGAGGTCAAGTGAATTAAATTTGATTTAATTCACATGTAGTGATCAATAAGATAATTGGTCATTCACTCAAAATAGCTCATGCATGTCAGTTCAGATGAAGACCCAGTTGAGATTAGAGTTCAGGGACAATCTACTATCAGTTGTAAATTCATCTAAATTAAACAAGTGATGCATGCTGTTAGCACTCTGTAATTTAATAAGGCTGAGAAATAATTGCAAAGGTAACCACAAACCTACTTTGGAAGCTGGGATCTAGCCCTACCAGCTTTAGAGAGGGATCTATCTGTAAGATTTAGATTTGTTTATACAAAGATATTAGGCTAGTTATGAAAGTTCAGAGTTTGGTTTATGAATTGGTTTGGTTGGAACAACAAGGAAAAGCCATTGGGCAATGGAGTCAGTAGGGTTTAAGATGATCAAATGCAGAAATAATCAAGCTTGACTGCAACAGGGCAAGGAAGACATACTACTGGATCCTTGTAGTTTATGAGATGGAGAAGGAAGAACATATTATGATTCACTTTAGATATAGGCCATTGTTACCTGAATTCTATATTTAAAGTTCAGTAAAAAAACATTGATTTTGTTTTAAGCTAGAACAAATTGTTTTGAAACAAATTCTGAACCTAATTTTCTTAAAGACAAAACATATCTGAATACATATGAAAAACAAAGAGAAACCGAATTATAATAAGAAGCACTTCACCACATAGATATGGCACAAGAATCCTAAAACAACTTGCTTGTATTAATGTATATGGCCACTAAATCTCAATGATCAGCTTTATGATAATGGTAGTATTTCTATGTACAAGTCCCAACATCTCCTACTTCAAATGATAAAGTATTTATACAAATTCTAAAATAAAATATCTTGAAAAAATATCAAGATTTGTTACAAATATCTCCAACTGTATTACACAAATAGAACTAAAACATAGGAAATTCAAAACTAATGAATCTACTTGGCACTATCTTTATGGATTGTTGGTGACAAATAAGAGCAATTCGAATTTGATAGCAACTCTTATTTGATGAGGTGGCCTCCAAGTCAATAATTGTCTTTGAGCTTTTTCCTCCCGAATTTATGAAAAATAGGGACCTGTGATACCTTTGTTTCTCCCAAACCATAATAGTTGTTAGAAAAATGGGAGAAGTTTTGTAAGTGATAATGTTATGAACAAAAACCTCTTTCCTTTTTTGAAACTTCATTTCCACTTGCTCGGAAACCGAATTTAAAACACTGGCTAAAAATAGGAAAATTCAGGAAAACATGCCTGCAAAGATTCATCTGAATCTCCCAAACCATAATAGCTGTTACAAAAATGAGAGAGGGTTTTGTAGTTGATTATCTGAGGAATAAAAACCTTCTCTAGTTTCCCAGGATTCATCTATGATTATCCACAATAGTTTATGAAAAAAGGTGACTAAAATACGAAATTTCTCGAAAATATGCCTTCAAAGAATTATTATCATCTCCCAAACCATAACAGATGTCACAAAACTGAGAGAGGTTTCTATGCATAAGGATGTTAGCAACAAAAAAAAAATTCTGACTTTGAAAATTCATTCTCAGTTGTTTGTAAACCATATTTTAAATTACTGTGCTTTATAGGGAAACACATAGTTTTACTTGACCATGAAACGAACATATGATGTGGAGGCACGAGGTGACATGGCGGTGGGGGATGATGTGAAGACATGACGTGGAGGTGAGTGGGGAAAAAAGTCTAAGTTGCAGGCAGCGAGTGGTGTGGGAGTAACAACAAGGTCAAAAGTTAATTTCGTAATGAACATGGCTAGGTGTCGGGATAGGAGTGGAGGGGAGCGCGCAGGAAGAGATAGTGGGAAAGGGGGAGAAGGTTGGCGGATTCTAGAGGGGGTATAAGGCAATAAGTGGTATCAGAAAAGGGGGGTGTGAAATGTATGGGAGTGGATACGTAGCCATGGGACCCGATGGGGAATACCACCTTTTCGAACCCCCTGGTGGTAAAGGCATGATGGAGAGGGGGGGCCAAAAGCGGATGAGGTTCGTTGATCAAGAGTGGGAGAAGATCCCGAGGCCTTCAATGTTGCTGTATTTTAACCATAAGTGAAAAAATATCTTTGTCCTCTTGCGCCTTATTACACTTTGTCTTCGAACGTAGGATACAAATGAAGTATGAAATATATGAAAACAATTTATCCATTTGTGGCCTTTCTGCTTTGTTTTGTCGTGTAGACTTCAACTTGCTCTTGCCTTTGATCCATGAATTGGATTTGAGTGTATGGTATATTTTTGGAAAGCTGCTTTTGAGCTCTTTCTGATGAAAATACCTGCAGTCTAAACTGATCCAATCATTTACATGAAAAAATGTCCTTAAATCTTGGTACTTGGTGTCTCTTTGGAAATAATTTGCAGGAGGAAATATTATTTACAACATCTCAAACAAAATAATGATCAGCTATGATCAAGTAATCCTATAAAAATTATAGGACCCTAACAATGGCTCCAGCTAGCGATGGCACTTCCTAGTGAAGTGTCAAGAACACTGTAGACTAGTAGCCTGATCCATTGGGCTGATCCCAAAACCTGCAACCTATTCTAAAACTGGAAAGAATGTTTTGAAAAACAAAAATGCTCAAGGTACTGAGCTTATTTGCACTCTTCTACCTAATTTAAGCTGATAAAATGACTGCCATATCAAGTGATAACAAACATCTAGTACAACCATTCAATCAAATGGATACTTAACTGAAGTGTGCATTCCACTTCTTTAGGCGAAAAAATAAATTTAGAAAATGGCAACTTAACTTTTCCACTGGATCCAATAGCTGTATTGGTGAATCTGGAAAATTCTCCCTTCACCAATGACTGCAATAAAATGACCAAAGGATCATGGAAAACATGCAACATAAGATCTTCAGGATGATTTAAAACAGGAAAACAAACCTCATTCCAAACTATTGTTTTTCTTATGTGTTGAAACTGATTTTCTTCAAACAGAATAGGAGAAAATTGCTTTTCCTTGTTATTATCCACTGAAGTCAAGTGTTCTAAATGCTCTTGAATCTCCTCAAATATGACAACAATATCATATGCAATAGGAAAATCCTTATCATTCGCTTGGTCACACAAAATCTTACAAGGCAGTTGCAAATGCTCATTAATTTCAAGTGAAGGAATATGACTTGCATCAATATTTTGCCTTTCTTCATTAACATCCAAGGAAGAAACTAATGATTGAGAACTTTTATTATCTTCTTCAAGTGCTGTAACTTGAGACAAGATATAACATGAAAGAGAATTGGAGACAAGATCTTCATCATGCAAATCTGATTGGTCTTTAATCACTGAAGAAAACACTACTTGTTGAAAATGTTCTTGTGGATTAAGAGAATTAAGCTCTGTTGGTTCTTCTTTCGGATCACAAGACTGTTGTAAATCAACAAATGAATGTTCAACAATATGCTCAATTACTTTTACTTGCTGATTAGTACAAGGAATTTGTTCTTTAATTTGATCTTCTGCAATAGAGACAACCACTGTGTTAATGTGTTCATCCATGGTATCTGAAATATCCACGGTGTTAATGTGTTCATCCATGGTATGGGGAATATTCATGAACATATAGACAACATACATCCTATGTTTCTTCTTGAGGGGAAGACAATTCAAGCAAGACTTCTACTTTTTGTTCATAATGTTGAAAAGGATTTCCATCTAAATCCTCTAGTATTTCATCGTTTGTGAATTGATCATCATCATAGTAATCTTCCATATATTGAATAAAAATTTCAAAATTATCACAATAGTTTTGAATCGGAAACAAAGATGGATAATCCTCTCTATATTTCTCACAAAAAAATAGTATTAAAATGCTTTAATGAACATATACTAGCAACAAGAAGATTTTCATACCAAGATCTATCCTTTTCCTCCAAAGTTGCCATAAACATTTTCATAAGACAATCTTCATGAAATTTAACTTTAAGCTTACGGATGTGCATATGAAACCTCAATAAATGTACAACAACATCATCTCCTTTTTTATCTTTAAACAATGGAAGATAAGTTAACCAATCACTGCTGGGCATGGGATTTGGAAAACCTGGAATTCTTGATCTGTCCATAGGAGCATACCTGCGTTGTCTAATTGAACTCATTTTTAAAACAATCAACAATGAAATGGAGTCACCATAAGTGATTTACAATTCTGGATTCTTTGATAAGGGAGTCGGCATGCAAACTTTGAGCTCCAGATTCTTGAAACATGGAGTCGCCAGGTCAATGATACAACCTTCCTGTGTCTGATCACTGTCCACCATCAATAATCAAATCTGGAACTTGATATGTTTTTCTTAGGAACCTGAAATGTTCAGATTCCCCAGTATGGTCGCCACTATGTTATCGTTATGTATTTTTGAGGTTGAGGGAGTAAACACATTGGACAACATCAAACCACTTTTGAAGCTGGGATCTAGCTCTACCAGCTTTAGAGAGGGCTCTCTCTGTAAGATTTAGATTTGTTTATACGGAGATATTAGGCTAGTTATGAAAGTTTGGAGTTTGGTTTATGAATTGGTTTGGTTGGAACAACAAGGAAAAGCCATTGGGAAATGGAGTCAACATGGTTTAAGATGATCAAATGCATAAATAATCAAGCTTGAGTGCAACAGGGCAAGGTAGGCATACTACTGGATCCTTGTAGTTTATGAGATGGAGAAGGAAGAATAGATTAGGATTCACTTTAGATATAGAGCATTGTTACCTGAATTCTATATTTAAAGTTCAGTAGAAAACATTGATTTTGCTTTAAGCCAGAACAAAGTGTTTTGAAACAAATTTTGAACCTAATTTTCTTAAAGACAAAATAGATCTGAATACATATGAAAAACAAAGAGAAACCGAATTACAGTAAGAAGCACTTCACCACATAGATATGACACAAGAATCCTGAAACAACTTACTTGTATTAATGCAGATGGCCACTAAATCTCAATGATTAGCTTTACAATAATGATAGTCTTTCTCTGTACAAGTCCCAACATCTCTTACTTCAAATGATGAAGTATTTATACAAATTCTAAACTAAAATATCTTGAAAAAATATCAAGATTTGTTACAGATATCTCCAACTGTATTACACAAATAGAACTAAAACATAGGACATTCAAAATTAATGAATCTACTTGGCACTATCTTTATGGATTGTTGGTGACAAAAAAGAGAAATTCAAATTTGATAGTATTAGGTCCCTATACTACTAGTGTAACCCCTTATTGTTATTAGTACAACCGCCTTATTATATTTTTGTGCCCATGAAGTTCCCATAGTGTTATTATTGTGCCCCATAGAAGCCCACAACTGCTATTATTGTGCCCTACATTATTATTGTTATGCCGACTCTGATTATATTATGACCCCTTAGACTCCTATATATAGAAAGGAACTCTTTTCAATTGTATCATCCAAGAATTGTTCATTTATGTAATGTAAAGGAAGTTTCCCCTCAAAGAGGCTTATTTCTAAGGCTTTGATCTATCTTTTCTATCTTTTTGTGAGCTGGTTTCATAACATTTGGTATAAGAGATTTGGATTCTAAGGTTTTGCTGCTCCAAATAGGTCATTGTGGAATTTGCGCTATAACTTTTTTTTCTGTGATGGTTTATAAGTGAAAAAAAACCCATTTGAGACGAATCCCGCTGAACCTCAGGATTGAATTTCAGAGCTTGTCTCGCTATATTTTCGGAGATATGATTTGAGGAAGTTAGGGTGTTTGCAAGCTCCAGAATTTCAACTAAAACAGGTCATTGTGGGATTTTTGCTATAACGCTTTCAATACAAAGCTTCAGAAGCTAAAATAAAAACCCATTTGAGAAGGAATCGGTTTGAACCTTGGATTTGAAGTTAAAATCCTGTCTCGCTATATTTTAGGAGATATAGTTTGAAGAAGTTAGGGTTTTTGCAGACCCCGAATTACATTCCAAACAGGTCACCTTGGGAAAATCGTCATAACTTTTGTTCTGAGCATCAGATTGAAATTGCGTAAGACGTTTCAGAAAGAGGACTTCCTGTAGTGTCCTGTGTATCAGTTTTAGGTACTAAGGTTGAAACAGTGAGACGTGGCATATCATACAAGTTCTCTCTACTGAATTAGTCTATAATCAGGTCACCATGGGAGATTTGGAATAACTCTTTCTTGGATAATCAAATTCTGATCAAATTTGCGGGGTTAGAAAGAGAACTCAGAGAGCTACCACAGGAAGAAATTTTAGAAGTTGGAGATCTGAAATTACAGAGTTACAATTGTTTCAAGATCGGGCTCCTAAAATCAAGAAAAATCGAGATGAGGAAGTTTGATGACGAGGATCCGGTAAATTGGATACTCCAGATGGAGAAATATTTTGATCTACATGGTGTACCATTGTTACAAAAGATATGTATTTCATCTTCATATTTAGAACAAGATCAATTTTTATGGTATAAAGGGCTTTGTTCTCGTAAACCACTTGTTACCTGGTCAATTTTCACGGAGGAAATTATAGCACATTATGAGGATACAAAGAGCAACACCTTCTTCAGCGCAACACCACAACAATTGGAAGAAAAAAGAGAAAAAGGGATTTGTTACAAAGTGTAAAGAAATTATGGAAACAAGGAAGTCTACCCCTCACAACTATAAATATGGAAGTGTTGTTTCTCCTAGCCTTCCACAACCTACAATGGTTACACCACAAGAATTGGAAGAAAAAAGAGAAAAAGGGCTTTGTTACAATTGTGATAAAAAATGCATTAAAGGTCATAAGTGTGCTGAGAAGAAATTATTTTACATTGATTGTGGAGAGGAGGAAGAAAATGATCAAGAAACGTCAAAATAAGAGTATATACACCAGGAACCAACCTTGGAGAAAGAAGAAATGAATCCGACCACATCTTATAAAGCATTGGAAATAATTACTACTCCTCAAACTCTTAAGATAGAAGGACATATCAAGAAGAAAAAGGTTCAAGAAGTGAAAGACCACATCAAGAAAGAAGAAATGAATCTGACCATATCTTGTAATGCAATGGCTGGAATTACCACTCCTCAAACTATCAAGACAGAAGGACATATCAAGAAGAAAAATGTTCAAGAAGTGAAAGATCACATAGGGAATCAAGAAATGAATCCGACCATATCTTGTAATGCACTGGAAGAAATTACCACTCATCAAACTCTCAATATAGAAGGACATATCAAGAAGAAAAAGATTCAAGTAGTGAAAGATCACATAACAAGAAGTTCTCCAACTTTTAAAGGATAACGCCACTTTGGTGCAGAATTGAATGAAACAACAGGCAGATCAACATCGCAATGAAAGACATTTTGATGTAGGCGATTGGGTATTTTTATGGTTACATACATACAAACAAATGTCCCTCAATAAAGCTATTTATGAGAAGGAAATGTTGGCAATACTACACGCACTTAAGGAATGGCGACCTTACCTAATGGGAAGACACTTCAAGGTAAAAACGGATCATGATAGTATCAAATACTTTTAGAACAAAGATTATCCTTTGAAGAGAAAAAAAATGGGTCACAAAGATGTTGGGTTATGACTTTGAAATCATCTACAAAAAGGGAAGCAAAATGTTGTGGCAGATGCACTCTCAAGAAAGGATGAGGATGTGGAAGCATTGTTGTGCGCCATTTCTATTATCCAACCAGATTGGATAAACGAAACATGGTATGAATGGAAGAAGGACGAAGAAGTGTGGCCACTCACTCAAAAGTTGCAGAAGATCCCAGTTCAAACAATATTTCCAGAACTTGATGAGGAAGGAAAAATCATATTGGAGCCTGGAGCAGTCACAGAAACAAGAACCCGACAGCTACGAAAGTGATCAATTTTAGAGTATATCATCAAGTGGAAGAACTTACCAACAGAAATTTCCACATGGAAGGACAAGAATTTTATATAGGAGAATCAAGAACTACTCAAGCGTTGAGGACAACACTTTTTGAAGGAGAGGGGCATGTTAGGTCCCTATACTACTAGTGTAACCCCTTATTGTTATTAGTACAACCCCCTTATTATATTGTTGTGCCCCATAGAAACCCACTATTGTTATTATTGTTCCCTTACATTATTATTGTTATGTCGGCTCTGATTATATTATGACCCCTTAGACTCCTATATATAGAAAGGAGATCTTGTCATTTGTATCATCCAAGAATTGTTCATTTGTGTAATGTAAAGGAGGTTTCCCCCTTGAATAGGCTTATTTCTGAGGCATTAGTCTATCTTTTCTATCTTTTTGTGAGCTGGTTTCATAACAGATAGCAACTCTTATTTGATGAGGTGGCCTCCAAGTCACTAATTGTCTTTGAGCTTTTTCCTCCCGAATTTTTGAAAAATAGGGTGCTGCAATACCTTTGTTTCTCCAAAAATTAATAGCTGTTAGAAAATTGAGAGAGGTTTTTGTAAATGGTGATGTTGGAAACAAAAACCTCTTTCAGTTTTTGAAAATTCATTTCCACCTGCTCGGAAACCGCATTTGAAAACATTCACTAAAAACAGGAAAATTTGGGAAAACATGCCTGCAAAGATTCATCCGATTATCCCAAACCATAATAATTGTTACAAAAATGAGAGAGATTTTTTTAGTTGATTATCCGAGGAACAAAACTTCTCCAGTTTCCCAATATTCATCTCTTATTATCCACAATAGTTTATGCAAAAAGGTGACTAAAATAGGAAATTTCTCGAAAATATGCCTTCAAAGAATTATTAGCATCTCCCAAACCATAATAGATGTCACAAAATGAAGAGAGGTTTTTGTGCATAAGGATGTTAGAAACAAAACCCTCTTTCAAATTTTGAAAATGAATTCTCAGTTTTTTGTAAACCATATTTGAAATTACTATGCTTTATAGGGAAAAACATAGTTTTACTTGACCATGAAACAAACATATGATGTGGAGGAGTGAGGTGACATGGTGGTGGGGGATGATGTGGAGATATGACGTGGAGGTGAGTGGGGACAGAAGTCTAAGTGGAAGCCAGTGAGTAGCGTGGGAGTAATAGCGAGGTCAAAAGTTAATTTCGTAATGGACATGGCTAGGTGTCGGGATATGAGTGGAGGGGAACACGCGGGAAGAGCCAGTGGGAAAGGGGGAGAAGATTAGAGGATTCTGGAGGGGGTATAAGGCGATAAGTAGTATCATCTTGGGGGGGGGGGGTGTGAAATGTAGGGGAGCGAACATGTAGCCGTGGGACCTGGTGGGGAATACCAGGCCAACACGTAAACTCTTCAACATATGTTTCCAGAACCATACTTTCATAAGCGAAAGCTTTACTCCATTAATAACTTATAAAATCTTCAAGATTTGTGAACGCCTTTTCATGAGTCTTATAAAATACTTTAACCATTCATCCACTAGTATTTAAAACTCCAAACTCATGACCGCACAATCCAAACAATTGAATCTGAATTTCATACCTGGATTTCTGCATCTTTGACCCCCGAGTGAACTTCATTCCAATGCTGTACCATCTGCGCTTTACCAGTCTTTACATGTCATGTAAACTCAATGCAAACAACGATCTGCCATTCTATTAACTTACTTCTCTGCACAATGTTCGTTATTTGTCAACACATCTTCCTCTGCCTTGAATTTCACCTTGCGCCTTCTATATTGATTATTGCTCTGGAAATTTCATAACTTGACATTATGAAACCTCATACAACTACCGACAATTTATACTTTCACCATTTTAATTTGTACACCTGCACAGTTTCATTCCATATTTCATTAAACAGAGCATACCAATATAGAACCTGCCCAATCACATTCTATTCGATTATATACCATTCGATTTCAACCTTCTTTACGCAGACAATTTCACAGACAAATACTCCAATATCTACCATACACAATGGATGCAAATCCACCCATCCCATTCAATATGATAGTAGATTTGACCATGGTAACTACAAATGAGTTTATCTCGGAATGTCTACACCACTGAAGTGCGCCTTCACCCTATTCAATTTTGACCACGCTCTCACACCTTGATTTTCATTACAACCATTATATACACACGCAGAGTTTGATTAAATTTGAATGTCACAACATTCGACCATAGCTATTGACTTAACCATAGTCAATTTTGCCAGAAATGTAAGTGTGTTTCAATTCTCAGTTCGACCTTCACGATTTCATAACTCAGGTTTAAACCCAAATGCTGCGCTCACAATTAACATTCAACCATATTTTATTTCGATTAAAGGAAAATCAAAACTCAACAATCTGCTCAGGAAATTAACATACCTTCCATCCGAATGAAAGAACTTACCTTTTCATCCAACTGAATTTCTTCAATGCAATCCTCACTCAGCATTTAACGCTGCCATACTTCGATTTTTCCCATTTCTGTTCCATACTGTAGCTGCCTTCAATTCATGTTAAACTAGTGTTTCAATGCATTTCATCCATCAATATAATTCAACTCTGCATCCTCTGTTGGATGTTCTACAATATAACGTAGCATTTATCCACGACATCGACTTATCGAGTTTGAATCAATTCTTAATGCGTCATCAACACAGCTCTTGGGTTCCCAGGAATGCGTTCATGACCCAGAAACGCCAATCTTCAATCTTCAATTGCGCCTTGTCCCACGCATTGATGCATGAATTGATCTTACTCTTGAATTAAACATTAACCCCACAAGTTAATGATCGATAGCCTTGGAATTGCCAATTAAATTCTTGGCAATCATTACATCTGGCACTTCACTTCAAATGGTGCGTTCTCTTCAAAATCTGCAAACCTTCAAACAGTATAAAGTCGATATTACAACATCAATCCTTTCAACTACGTACAGAGACTCTTCTATTAAAGAGTTTATCATAAGAATGGATTCAGGACTCAACATCTTCCTACCAATTCGACCAGAATTACAATGCAAATCAAATTCTTCATAAATAAACCCAAATGAGATCAATTACAAAGATCCTTTACACGACCAGATTTTCAAATCAATGGTCCTCTACAAAAGCCCGTAGGCTTGCTGTCCAATCCACACTCTCCCTAATTATATAAGGAAAACCTAATTGATACAAATACATGGTTTCATGAATCAATTCTGATTCTGAACCAGAAATCTCTCAACCTCTCCTAAAAAATATCTTCAATCCCACTCTTTTCTAAACTAACACTAAATAAATCTTTTAAAATCCCTCATATTCTATTCTAGCCAAATAAATCTAACTATTTGGTCTGATCTCCATACAAGGAGGATCACTCAGCCACCTATACCCTTTCCTCAATAAATAAACACTCTCACATATTTAAACAAATAATTAAATTAAATTATTTTCTTTCAGCGCCTTGCTAGTCACAACATGTGACCATACTATCACATTGCTGACTGGCCTGAATGCTCCTGCATCACTCAATAAGATGATTTCACAGTGCAAATGCCACTGTGCCAAGAGTCATTTGATGTGGTATGGGAAATTGTTATTAAATTGATACGAGTAATGAAGAACATATATGTAAGAAATACAATGTTATCCAAATAGTAAAAGGAAATGTTGTCGATGCATGATCAAACTATGGTTAATGGGATTTGTAATTACAAACATGCTACATTGGACTGAAAGAGTGCTTTTGGTAGTTTTTGAATGATGAGTAAAATAGATGTGGCATTTGAAGATTCAATACGCATTTTGCCAAAGCAATGCCAACACTAAGACAGTTGAAAAAATTCCTATTCGTTTTGTCTTCATGTCTAAAGAAATTTTGTTGAGACCTGGTTAGCTAGATTCAAAATCATACCAAAGGCTTTGGATGGTTGTATTGTCTTGGTGTTAAGTGTACAAAAAGTAAATCATATCATCAGCTTGGAACTGCTTACATCATTGGTACACCAGTGAAGTTAAATAATAAGGAAGTTTCATAAGAACTGGCATAATCTGCAGGTACAAGCAATGCCATTGCACTATAGTGGTAGTTATGATCTAGTATATGGACATGCTAAGAAAGCCAAGGCCAAAAATTGGAAAAAAAACTTGGGAATACAACAAGTTGTACAAAATCAACAGAAAAAAGGAATTCATTCTATAGACAGTAGGACTCAATAAAAAAGGTA
The DNA here is from genome assembly GCA_031772625.1 of Pinus tabuliformis. NCBI lineage: Eukaryota > Viridiplantae > Streptophyta > Pinopsida > Pinales > Pinaceae > Pinus > Pinus tabuliformis. Next base: position 1,677,205,355 of record CM062820.1, read on the forward strand.
GATATAACTCTTGCCACTTATTTCAGCTCACTAAGAAGATATACAAATGGTAACTTTACAATTTGGTGGAGGAACTTGCAACTACAATCCATTATTTTTGTTATCTATTTCAGTCTTGTTAAGTATCTACAATAAAAGAGGCACAACTTGAAACATCAATGTCAAGCATGGCCTCCCAGAATTCTCTTGATTCCAGCCTTCTGCTCAGGACTGAGTTTGGAGGGAAATCTAATTTCAAACTTGATTATGAAATTTCCTTTCCTGCCATGCTCCTTTGCAATGGGCATTCCCTCCTTGGGAATAATCTTTTCATACCTAGGGTATATAATGTCATTGAAAGTAAGATTTAGTGTCTTCCCACTCAATGCTGGAATTGCGATAGAAAATCCTATGAGAGCTTCAACCAAGCTTATCTTCTGGACAAGCACCAAGTCATTGCCTTCTCATCTGAACAAATCATGCGGCCTCTCATCAATCACAAATACCAGATCAACAACCACAACTCCTAACTGTTCATTCCCCAATCACAAATACCAGATCAGCAACCACAACTCCTAACTGTTCATTCCCCTTCTCTGGAAATGTTATCTTAGTCCCTTTCTTCCATCCTGGTTTTATTTCTATACTCAAAACCTCTTGAATGGTCACAGTCTTGCTGCATGCATAAAGACAAATGTCATTTCTCATAACAAAAGAACAGGAAAATATCTACAACTTACTACTAATGAAAGAGACAAAAAAATACCCACCCATTGCCATTCAGCACATCCCTTGAAATCTTCATCTTCAATACAACACCATTCTATAGTTCTTCAAGGGTACAAAGACTAGTTTTTTAGGAAATACGAAGTTCATATTATTAAAACTTATAAGATACATTCAAAAAGAGAAAACATAATATTGCAAAGTTAGCAAATACATATGATCCATCTATAATACTCAGGGAGACCATATTAGGCCATGCATGAAAAATATTAAATAACACAATTTAATATGTTTAAAAAATGAAAATCCCAAAGCTCTAAACATATAAAATGAAGAAAAGGAAACTTAAGAGGAAAACTACCACATTCTGATGTTGTCTCTAGTTCAAAACAAGCAAGACTGTATGAAAATCAACACAAAAATACTAAATTATTTTTTTCACAAACAAAAAGATACTACTACGTCAAAGGCTGCATTAGTAAATGCATTACTCTTACACATGTGTGATTGAGAAATGTAACCACATAAGATCATATTGCACAGGCCTTGAACTCAGCCACAATTGAACCAACTATAGGGACAAAATCATAGTTGGGAAACTGCATATGAGTCTAAACTAAGAACAAAAAATAAACATATAGAAATCATTACATCTTAATGAAATTGAAATAAGAATAAAAATATGAAGAAACATAAATACTTATATTAAAAGTATATGGAAGGTCTCATTTATAAAATTAAAAATAAATTCTAGCTTATATAGGAGGTATCAGTGGAATTCTAGCTTATAAACTTCAGATTTGACCAAATCATTGTTCTATTGTCTATTAAAACTCTTTTGGAAAGCTGAGACTTCCAATAATTTCACATCTCAAATGATTGGAACTACAGTCCCTAGACTTGGCCGCAAAATTGATCCAAGATAACTTCTTCTTTCAGTTATAAAACTTTGACAGTTGTGGTCCTCCAACTTAACATATCTTGTGCAATATCTGCAATGATTACATTCAATATGTTTAAGAAAATCTTCACATACAAACTTGAAAAATATGGTTATGCTTTCATTTACAAAAGTCAAATGGTATAAAACTAAAAAATTTCACTTACCAAAATGGTTCGTTCAAGTGCTCGATAGAGTAAGACAATGATGGTAATAAATACTGAAACTTACTAGTTCTTTCAATCTATTTTCATAGTGGAAGAGGTTTTCGAGTTTTCATCTCTTTCCATTCATCATAAATAACATTCCAATCTACCTCATTTAGAGCATGAGGTGCACTGAGAGAGATAAACATTAACATATCCAATGTTTTTAAAGAAAGTCTTGTTCTATTCTCATTTTTTCTCTGATTTAATTTTGAAAAACCTCTTTCACAAACTACTGTACTAGCCAGAATAACAAGAATTGCTTGCCATAGCTGCATTAAGCATGGAAATCCTTTAGACCATTCAATTTCACCTCCACATAGATCCCATGCTCCAAACATATGCTTTTTTGGGTAAGAATTATACATAGTACATATAAATTCATCCATTTCACCCATACATTTAATGTTGTCCACAACAAGCAAGCCTCCAACACTAATTTTTTCACATAAACATGTCAACCATCTTCTTGTTTGAGAGTATCTATCATCTATATACTCATAATAATTATGAGGACTAAAAAACTTAGCTGCATTAAAAATAGGTAAATCTGTGAACCTTGCATTTAGAGAGTCAATCACCTTCGTTACAAAACCCTTTCCCAGCATAATGCAGTCATCTAGTGTCCCTAATATTTGTGACTTTGGCAAACTCTCAAACCTCAATTCATGTACATGTACTATACCTGTGCAATCCGCAAACTCAATAGTTCCTTGTTGTGTTTTACTTAAAAAGGATGATGTGTGCATTGCACCTGCCCCAAATATGCCTCTTAGAAATCACTTATGAAGCAAGCTAATAGTGATATCCAAAGTTGTTCCAATAGATATAATGCCAACATGATCCTCTTGAAACTTTTGATTCAACTTATTTAACTCAATAAGCACATCTACAAGTAAGTAGATGCAAAATTGAACTTGAAATATTGTAGCCATCTCATACATTTTTTTTTCCACTAACTCCAAGTCTCTTAACAAAGTAGGCATGAGCTTAACGAGTCTTTCCATGACTTTTCCTCTAGAAAGCCATCTAGTATGATGAATTTGTAATACCTCTAGCCTTGTGATTTGAAATGACTCCATCATCTCTTTCAATTCTCCATGTCTTTTAGTAGATTTCCCTAACCATGATAGATCTTGTTTGCAATCTTATCAATAACTTGAAACTCTTCAAAATAAGATGAAGCATCATTTGCTACTAATGCTTCTCGATGAGCTATATAGTAGATATCTAATAAATGAGGGGCATGATGACGGAGCTTAATAGATAAACCTTCATGAATACTCCTTATGGATGATGCTCCATCAGATCCAAATCCAACTAACTTTGTCATGGATAGATTCATGTCTGCTAAAAGAGATGTCACAACATCATACATAGACTATGATGTTCCATCCCTAATGTGTAGGAATTGTATGAATTTTGTAGCACATGGACCTCTTCCTTCATTTGTAAAATATGTAATATAAACAATCAAATGTTGCACCATAGTTCAATCAATGCTTTCATCAACTAAAAGTGAGTAATATGGACTTTGGAAAATCTCATCTTTTAATTTTTTCCAATATACCTCCTTAGCAGCTTCTAGAAAGTCTTTTCCAGATGTTGTATTTGTATATGCTGAGCATTCATCTATTAGAGGCATGTGATGAGTGTTTTTATACCTATTCAAGTCACAAATTGACTTATATACTTCCAAAGGTAAATCCTGTATTGCAACAAAATACATGTTCTCAATAACTGATATAATTCTCTCTTTTTGAGCATCAACCATTAGCTCTACATGTTTTGTAATTGGAAGAGTACTCTGTTTACTTTCTCCCTCTACAAGTTCCAAAGAAAATTTATGAGCCTCTGATGTTGCGTGGATATTTAAAGCACTAAATTGAAGGGTTGTGCTTCCATCTTTAGCAAATGGAGTTTCCCTTTTAAATTTTACACAACATGAACATTTTATCCTTTCAACACCATTAAAATATTTCATAGCATAAGCCCATGGGAATCTCATCTTCCATTTGGACTTGAATGTTATTTTGTACCTCTTGGATGTTGGTTCCTCTTCAAGAAGTTCTGCACTATCTGATTCATGGTCCTCATCCACATGATCATATACTTCATTTCTAGAAATATGCAGTCAATTAGAGCATTGAGAGATACCAAATGCATTGGCAAGTGAAAGTTGTTTCAGATCCTTTTTGGGGTGACCAAGAGGTGGCATTTTATACCTATAATCAACAAAACAAGAAATATAAAAATACACAATATTCTTTGAAAATAAGACAGTATACAACAAAATTCATATGAAAACTAATAAAAAGAAACAAATAGATCTCACACACATAGGTCTGCTGATCATTGAAAATTAAAAATAACATTGATCTTCATGGAAGGTTATGCGCATTTCCATCACCAAAATGGAATTTCTTCTATAAGAAGGAATATCTCAAATTGTTTTTCAGTAACTGTAATGTAGAAGGCACCACAATTCACAAGGACAACAATCACAAAAAATGGGATGCACAAAGCACACCAACAGTTGGAAGTTTGAGTGGGGCAAGTCTATGCGGCATCTGTCATGTATGGATTCTTCTTCAGAAGAGTTGACAAACACTTCCAACTAGAGAAGAGCATGAATATGCTTCCTTTTGCCTCAAATGAAGAAACTGACGCTGAGCAATTGAATTACACCCACCCAGAATTAGAATGTGGAAATTGGCAAGATAATTCAACTGTACAAGGTGGTGTGGCTAGATAATAAATAAAGAATAAAAATCACGCACGATTATCTACTAACACTGCTAACACCAGATGATTGGGATAGCCACGAACATTCACATGCATGGTTCCATGATTGTTATGTATGTTAACGACTATATATGGTTGAGAGTGGAGGTGGGCAACTAGAAGTCCACATTTCAATGCTCAACAAGTGTACATTTCAATGTTATGGTTCTAATTACATCACACATAAAATTACAGACATGCCTATGTGTACATTTCAATGTTATGGTTCTAATTACATCTCAGATAAAATTACAAACATGAAAGAGTGCGCATTTCAATGTTATGGTTCTAAACATGCCAGAGCATGACAAGGCATTCATGACTCTATTTTTAATATAGTTATGAGCTATGTCATGTAGTGGAGCCATAAACATGTATGGCATTCATGGAATCATGAATATTCATTGTTGTGAAGTCTTTGTGCAGAGAGACAGTCTATTGGGCAATGGATATTCATGGTTGTGAAGTCTTTGGGCAGAGAGATAGTCTATTGGTCAATGGATAATGAAGGTGGTTTAAAAATGATTGGAACATTATGCAACAAAAGTTAAAAAAATAGAAAATTTTGTGTTATCGTTATTGATTTTATCTAATCAAGATTCACTTAAATGCATCTATATTTTTGAGGATATCTGGTAGTAGCTAAAATTTAGGAAAATACAATACTATCATTTGATTTGTACATACTATATGCAGCCAAAACATCAGTTATTACACTATATAGCCTATGTGGGATTTTATCTAATCTTCAAGTGTGGACCAAAAGCATTCTAAACTCGAAAGTAAAGGACTGTCATACAAACTTCTGCCAATTGAATATTTCAATATGTATCTTAGATGTTTGTCTTAAAGACACTGTTGTCCATGACAAACTCACTCATTAATGTTCTAGATAATGTAGACATGGTTCTTTTGAATAAAAAAGGTATTCTACAAGTTTTTTTGCAGCGCTCTGGAAAGCTGCAACATTATGTGCTCAGGTGACTCATATTGTTGTATAGGAAAACAATAGAGAATACATGTGAATTCTTTCAAGTACACATCTTATTTTTGTATGCAAATCAAGATGTTGAATTGTTGATGATGATTACTTTGTATGTTGCCATCAAATTAGGTATTGGTATATTATCCATATTTATGTTTCTTTGACGTCTTGTTTCGTGATAAGAAGCTAATAATTTTTTTCAATCATGCAGTTTAAGGTTCTTCCACTAGGTGATAAAATTGTTGTTTTACAACCAAAAAATAATATTGAAGGCTCATCAAGAAAGTTGCTTTCAAGGGTGGAACAATTGAGATTTCTATCCAAAACAGAGAAGGCAAGCCTATTATCTATTGGTGAAAAGTTTGGTCTCTCTTTCTAAAATTGAAAGCCTGGTCCTTCTTTCAAAAGCAGAGTCAACATCCATTGATCCTAACACACCTGGAGCACTTCTAAATCTAGCAATAGTTCTTTTGATTGCAGGGCCATTGTGTTCCTATTTTGTTCCCAATGACTCAATTTGGGAAGTAGCATTGCAAGTTGTAGTGGCTTTGCTATCTGTTGTCAGTGGGCATGGAGCATTTTCTAGATCGAATTTGGTATGAAAGTTGCAAAACTCAAACTAAGATTTAAATGAATCATTTATTCATATTCATCATTTTTTTTGTTTGGATTTATTGTATTTAATATTTAGATGTAAGATATGTATGGAGTGAACCTTTTAGGGATCATCCAATAAACTGATTCTATACTTTTTGAATATTTTCATTCTATCAAATAACAGTCCAAGTGTTGATGTATTTCTATCAGGTAGTGACAAAAAAATTAGCATTACTTGATAGTTTTAAAATTATGTTCCTTCTTTCTCCTCCATTACTTTGACTATAAATTTGTTACCCACAAGTGAGTCTATTGGCTTGATATGGCGATACACAAAAGTATGAGCGATACGAGGAAATTAACATCTTTATTGGATATAATTGAAGGAAAAACTTATATGATGTTTTAATTATGCTTTTAAAATAAATGTTGTGATAAGTTGGGTTTGAATGTAGACCTCCCAAATCATGGTGAGAAAGTAGATGCCTAATAAGTATTGAATTATATTTGAGCCCAGCTAGCTTGAAATTAAGATCAAATTGGAATGTCTATTATTAATAATTCAAGCAAAGGCAGATGCCATTTGGTTTTTGTTGACATTAGTGCGATCATAAAAATGTCTTTTTCTACCAGATCTAGAGCTATGTCCAAGTGAATTGGAAGGCCATATGAGAGAACTTTATGGGAAATGAGGTGTGGATTGAGTTTGTTTATTTATTTATTTAACCATAATGAATTAGTAACTTCTTGAAATAATCTAGTTGAGGCTCAGAATGAAACCTACTAGAAGCCACTATAACACCAAGAGTATATCCAACAGTTTGCAAGTAAGATATACCAATATCTTATGACTTAGTAAGATTCAATACTCCATGTGGTGGGGGAGCCTACTTCTTTAGCCTTATCACAACAATGAAGAAATTCCCACTGTGGATCACCTGATAATGCAATATATACTAAAGCAAAATACTTGATCTACTTCTACAAACAAACTTGTGAAAGCTTAATCGATTTTGAGCAAGATCAAATAGAACACGTATAACAGAGAATGAGAAATCAATCACACATGAACACAGAAGAATACTCTGGGGAAATCCTTATCTAAAAACCCCGCTATCTGTATTATCATACAAGTGGAAATATCTCCGGATTACACAAAGCTTTAGCTCACAAGCTATCCAGCTCTCAATACAATCCCTCTATGCTGCTTATTGACTGAATAGACACAACATATGCCTTCCTTCAGTCCTCCAAGCCTCCTATTTCCTTGCGAGTTTCTCCTGGGTCCTCTGGCTGCCACCTGTGTGAATTCATCTCTCGCACAACTCACCAAACTCAGAAATAATTGCGTAATCCTCAAGGAATGAATTCGTTCTACTTGCAAGAGATATGCTCAATGGAATATTCCTGCAACTAATAGTACACTGTCCCATCCTCTGATCTCAACTGGGTCTCTGTCTAAACTGACATGCATGAGTTATTTATCAGAGAATATTCAATTATCTGAAGTACACTAGTTACATGCATGCATGCATTAACTAATTGAACTCACAATCAGTTCCACAAACTATTGGAACTAATCTAACTAGATTTAACTCAGTTAACTGAGCTAACTAATTACAACTCAAAGTACAAATAATCTTGATCTCCTTAATTAAGGGATAACTTCCTCAATCAAAGGGATAACTATTGCATGGCTTCACATAGACTTCATGTTTGATTTTCTCCAACTAATTAACTCAAGATGAATTAATTAATTAATTTTCAAACAACTGCTAAGATCAAATTCGAATTTTAATTCTCAATTTTAGTTCAGGGACTAACTAAAATTGGAATGTACCCCGAAATGCTATTTATAGCAATGATATTTTTAGCACTTCTATATTTATCATTTCTTGTTGCTATTTTCAACACTCCCTCTCAACAAGAAAGGGATTATCTATCACCCCAATCCTATCTCTGTGGAACTCGAATTTGCATTTTAATAATGCCTTAGTCAAAATATATGCATCTTGCTCCTTGGTCGAAACATACAGCAACAACATGATCCTCTTCACCACACAGTCTCGAAGATGATGATACCAGATATCGATGTTCTTGGACCTGTCATGAAATATTGGATTCTCAGAGAGTTTGATACAACTCTGTTTATCACAATAGATCACAGTTGGATCCATCCTTTGATCAAACAATCCAACTATAATTTTCCGCATCCAAATGGCCTCACATGATGCCTGACTGGTAGCCATGTATTCAACCTCTACTGAGCTAAGTGAAACTGACCTCTGTTTCCTGTTGTACCAAGAAACTGCAGCTAAACCAAGGTTGAAAATTCCTCTTGAAGCGCTCTTCCGATCTGATGGACTCCCTACCCAATCTGCATCTATGAAGCCTTGAAGCTTCACTCCCTCTGTCCATTTTTACCATAATAAATACTGAGATGTGCCTCTGAGGTATCTTAGCACATGCTTTGTTGCATTCCAAAACAGCTTGGTAGGCTGAACCATAGCTTGACTCAGCTGGTTCACTACAAAGCACAAATCTGGTCGTGTGTTCACTAAATACATCAATGAACCCACAAGCTGCTGATAAACAGTAGCAGCTACTACCTCACCTAAAGTAGCATCCTCCTTCCTCCAGTTACCTAGTAGAGGAGTTTGCATGGGCTTGCACTTCTCCATGTGGAATCTCCAGAGTATCTCATTGGCATACTTGCCTTGAGACACAAACATTTCCCCATCCTTCTGCCACACTTCCATGCCTAGAAAGTAGTGCATGAGACCCATGTCTTTCATCTCGAACTCTCTTGCAAGGTCCTCCTTGCAAGGCTTGATCAACCGATCATCACTTGTCAATATCAAATCATCAACATAAAGAACAATGATCAATGGCTTACCTTCTATCATGATGTGGTAAAAGTTCACATCTGCTTCACTCTTTGTGAAGCCTAATCAGGTGAAATAGCTGTCGATCCTGGTGTACCAAGCACGAGGTGCTTGCTTCAACCCATCCAAATCTCTCTTGAGTTAGCACACATGCAACTCATGATCAAAGGTCTCAAATCCTTCTGGCTTCTCTATGTACACCTCTTCCTCAATCTTGCCATTGAGGAACACAGTCTTCACATCCATCTGATGGATCTTCCAATCCATCTGTGCTGATAGTGCCAACATCGATCTGATAGATGAGTATCTTGCTACCGGAGAAAAGTCTCATCATAGTCGGTCCCCTCGACCTATGAGAAACCATGGGCAACGAACCTTGCCTTATGTTTCTCCACACTCCCAGCAGCTGCTTGCTTTACCTTGTAAAGTCATCAGGAACTCACTACTGACTTGTTCTCTGGTCTTGGAACAACATCCCAAACACTATTCCAAACTATGGAGTCGTACTCCTCTACCATAACATCAACCCAGACTGGTTGCTGCACCGCTTCCTTGAAGGAAGATAATTTGGTCTCTACACACTCCCCAACAAGGGCCATGTAACCAGTGTACTGCTCAGGTGATCTCCTCTGTCTGCGTTGAGAGGATGGATGTCACACATTCTCTCTCGCATCCATCACCAATCTGTCGGCTTCCCTTGAGCATTTCCGCCCATCTCTGGAAGACTCTGCATGAGTGGATGTCTCCACTCCTGGATCCTCTGCATCAGTCTGAGGCTCCTCCTCCTTAGGAACCAAAAGTTCCTCCTCTGCATGCAACTTGAGCTCCCTCTCAAGGGATACTAGCATGGCCTTCTGCTCATCGAATTTCAGATCTCTGCGTACCACTGTCCTCTGACTGGTAGGCAAGAACACCCGATAGTTGTGGGGTGTATCAGTGTACCCCACAAGTATCCCCAACTCAACTGTTGGCTCTAGCTTCTTCCAGGCATCTTTGGTCACATGGCGATAAAATGATGAACCTAAGATCCTGAAGTGAATCACATCTGGTCTCTTCCCGGAGAAAGCCTCCACTGGTGTCTTCATTCCTAGTATACGATGCGGGCTTCTATTCTACAAGTATACTGCTGTATTGCATGCCTCAGCCCACAAATGAAGTGGTAGGCCTTGGTCATGCAGCATCGCTCGAGCTTCTCCCACAATCGTTCTGTTATTCCTTTCGGCCACCCCATTTTGCCGTGGGTTATGGGGTGTCGTCAACTCCCTTTAATTCCTTCTTCTGCACAGAAGTCCTTAAACTGTTGAGAGACATACTCTCCACCATTTTTGCTTCGTAAGTGTTTTGGGAAGTTTTAGTGTCTATGGATAAACGTTAAACCCTTAGAATAGTAGCTAAGTCTAGAACAACAATGCAAAGCATTCTCTGCTTTTTCTATGACCAATAGATTAAATAAGAGGTAAATAAGCCTACTTGTGGCTTTTGCTTACTCCTTATCTCCCTTGACCAATTCTGTCTCTCCTTTCCATACTTAATTCGCTTGAAGAGTACCTGCACACAGACAGAAGACAAAAACTGATCAAAGCATATGATAATGATCTATTGATTAAACATAGCATGGAATCAAGTACATGATACACATATGAAAGCATCAATGAATAACACAAGCATATGGAAACATATTTGAACACTTTATTAGTAAAAGGAAGAGTTACAACCCAATTTTCTTGATTTAGCATCACTCCTCCAGTTTAATCCATCCTCTCCTCATAACAAGCAAGACATTTTGACATCATTACAATACTTGAAATCAACTCAAGTCTCATACTAATAGAATCTCCCTATAATTCAATGATTTCCAGCCCCTGATCACTTAGATGAGTGGTCTTTTTATAGGTGAATGAAGGAAGTTATGCCATAAATGGTAATAATGAATGCCCTCCCAAACTAAGAATTTAGTTCCATGGAGGAAGGGATAAAGGGATTGATGTTCCTTAACTCCCTACCTCATCCAAATTTGAGCTCAAAGGAGTAGATAAACTTGGGAAGCTTCTAGATGCATCCAATGGATAAGAATATTCCCAAACCCCAATGCAAATTTGCTCAAATTCACCCAACGCAGGCCAAAGAGAGACCAAGTGCGCTGCAATGCACGTTGACAGTGTATTGGTTGCACTGTAGCGCACCCTAATGAAGGCCTGCCTGTGCTGATATTCTTAGAGGCAATTTCTGGATGGTTTCAGTCATGTAACTTCTTGGGAAGCTAGGCATTCTGATGGTTGACTTCTTTAGGGCATATAAAAACTGAATTAGGGTTTGATGGGCCCTAATATTACTGATCTGTAAGTTGGGGTTGATGTGCCCAAATGGATCTGTAACAGTTTCCCCCTAAAGCATGAAGTCATAAATATGTATGTCGAGTGAAATTATTTATCATGTGGAGAGGAGGTTTTGAAGTGGAAGGTGACCTGCATCAATTACAATACATATATCATGATAATTTAATTTTTTGTCATGAACTTGTTGAGGGAAGGCATACGCATGCTCAGCCTATAAACTTTCATTACATGTACAGATATAGTTGTCTACAGATATAGACCCATGAATGGATGACCATGAATGTAAGGCCATTGTAAATTTGATTTAGTACTCCTGAAAATATCGCAGCCCAGATGGATGAAACTAGATCTGGGGTATTCAATCTTGTTCAGTCTTTCACTCAAGTACAAGTCTAACCATGTGAATAGATGATCTAAAGTCGAACATGGGAAGACACCGTCTAATTACCAGCCAATGATGTAAGCCGTTAAGAGACGCGAGAGGAATCACCGATAATGATAATGACCCTCAAGGTACTACAGTACATTTCAGGGAAAATTTTAAGAACCCCCCCTAAATTTACATGTATAATAAATGGGCGAATCTCCATGGTATATGGGAAAAATGGAAGGCGATTTTATCAATAATATGATATGTATATATAATTTTTTGGCGAATCTCTCACCAGGCATGGCGAATATTTTACTCAATTATAAAATCTTGTGTTTATTGAATACATAAATGAAATCATTGCATTTCTTTAAAATATCTTTTGAAATCAAAATTACCGAAATTACATATCGATAACCTAGTGGGTGTAGGATAAATTTCACCCGTGCCATTCACAGAAATCATGAGAAAAAACCTAATACTATATATAAAACCAAGAAAAATTCAAATTCATCACTTCTAGGGACCTCGTAACCACCCTGCCAATACACAAGTATGTTCTTGTTTGCAATTAGAAAAATTACCCAAATTACAATCTGTTTACTCCAGCATATGTTGGAAAGTTATAGAAGGATGACTAGTGCAATCAATCCATTCCTTTTAGCCCTGGATTTGTTTCATTTTAAAACAGAAGTATACAAATATACTTGTCCAATGTCTATGCTTTAACCATTCACCTTAAGATGTTTTTACAATATAATTTCCTAAGTCTATTTAATATCTTCATTATCATAAAAACCAACCTATATCCATCTTAACTCCACATCTACCACTCTTAGGGGGATGAAATCTATTTATCCCTCTGAGCACTTGGTAGACCCAGAATTAAGATGGATCTAAGATGATAGAATTTCTCCTTTAAATAGTCTATGCTCACATGAATACCATGGTATTACCATGGGTCATGTTATCACTCAGGTTGTCCTTTTGATCAGTGCAAAAGGATACGGCCGAGGTAACCACAGACCAATCTTTGGACTGCAGGTTCTAGCCCACCTGCAATCAGAGAGGGCTCTCTCTTTCTAATTTAGTTTTGTTGGAGATGATTTTATGCTAGTTATTGAGTTCAAGGGGGTTTTGTTTAAGTTTTGGTGGGAAGGATGATATTTCAGGGAAAGAGGCAGGGATAGCACGAAAGTTTTAGAACCATTGGGCGTGGAGTCAAGGAGTAAGACTGCTGGTGCGTCTTCTTGGTAACAAGAAAGAATATGGAGCAAGCTAGCTGCATATGAAACAATCATTCAAGGTAAAAGATGGATTAAAGGCTAAGGAATGAGAGGCAATTAAGAATCTCTCAGTCAGTTTAGCAGAAAGGAGATAAATGAGCCCTATCTAGGAGCAGTTAAGAATTCCTAGATAACAGTCATTCATATGTGAAATAGATCAAACATGAGCTATAAAGGAATTCATATTTATGCCTAAATCAAGAGGAAAACATTAATAAGCCACAGAAACTGAGCATAGAGTGCGGCTAAGCAAATTCTAAACCAATCCTTTGTTCTGTAAATTAAGCATATGTGAAATTGGAATAACAGAGGTAAGAAACACTTATTGATTCATACTGCAACACACGAATTCCACATTCATTTCTTCAGACCATTAGACACAGAGTAGACAGTCATTCCTCCAAGCTTTTCAGCAATCTTTGATTAAGTAAAACATTTCAGATATCCAGTGTGAGTCTCTAATGAAGACTATCAACCAACCAACCCTTAAAACAATACAGAGGGTGGTATATATAGGGAAAAATATCAAAACCTGTCTATTACAGCTTGACCTAAACAGGTCCTAAAGAAAAATGATCACTTTAACCTAATCCTATCCAGCAATAAATGCAAGAAAATATCTTTGAGCTGCGCTGAGGGCAGCCGTATCAAAACTGAGTTAATGTGTTGTCCTTGGTGGCTTGGTGTAGTGTTTCTGCAATAACTGTGCATGGGTCTCTGCTCCATTTCTGTTCGGCGGCTTTAAATGCTTTAACTGTGATTTGAGAGCTTTAATGGGCTTACACCGCTTTATTTGACTTTGTTGGAGGCCATTCAATGCTAAGCTGCCTTGGGAAATGAAGATTTTGATTAAAACCTCCAACTGATACTCTTTGCCGCTCCATCTTTCCTCTGATACTCTTTCGCAGTTGAATCGGGTCGTTTCTCTCTTTTGCTGTGTATGAAATTGTCAAATCAATAGTTAATGGCCGTTGTTCGGCCTTCTGTTGCTTTAAAACCTTCGTTTGCCCCTTTCTAAATGCTTCGCGAAGAAAAACGGGTCATTCTGCGCCTTTCGGGCTTGCTGGGGGCTGCGCGATGAGGGTCTTTCCACTTTGGCCCATTTCCCGTAGCCATGCGCTAATCGCGCATGAAAAACTGCCTCAGAATTTGAATCCGGGCTTCCTAAGCACGATTTTCGCCTTCGCGCCTTTTTTGCTGATGACGTCAGCATGACGTCAGCGGGTGGGACCCAGTACGGCGGTGACGTGGCAGGGTGACGTCAGCAGGGTGACGTCAGCATGTACGACGGGTGACGTGGCATTTACACGGTGGCAGTGACGTGGCAGGGTGACTAGGCAGTGCGGTGGCAGTAACGTGGCAGGGTGACTAGGCAGTGCGGTGGCAGTGACGTGGCAGGGTGACTAGGAAGTGCGGTGGCAGGATGCCGACGTAGGTAGATGACGTCAGCGGGTGACATGGCGCTGACGCAGGAGGGCGGAAGTGGTTTTCGGTTTTGGGCGCACCTCCTTTGGGCAGATGGCGGTATCAGAGGAGGGGCTACGTCACAGCCGAGAGGGCGACGCGTGGCGGGAGTACGGCGGGAAAATCACCCATCTCCCGGACACTAACCCTCGGGCTGTTTGGGATATGAGGAGGCCCGCCCACCGTAGATCTGGGGCGCGGGCGATCGGACGGCCGGCGGCATGGACGAGGTAGTTGAGGGTTAAGGGATGGGCGCCGAATATTCAAATTTTAATACAATGCCGCGGGGGGGGGGGGGGTTTAAAACTTAGGAAATGTGGGTTTTTGGGGATTTTAAAAGTGAGCGGGTCGAATATTTGGTGGCTAAGACCTTAGGATGAGGCAAAAAATGGGTTTTTTCAGGGTTAGGGCTTAGGGGAAATGGTTATTAGTTTGACCAGAGGTCAAACTAACCCCTGTAAGGACACAGATGGGCTAAAAACAGCCCCAGCTGGACTGTTTTTTCCCGGACTTAGATGAATAGGGCTATAGTGCCAGGGAGGGGGTATTATTATATTTTTGGGATTTTTATACATAGTTTTAGTAGGGGAAAGGAAAATAGATAGGGGGCTATATAGTACAGTCAGTAGTTAATATGACAAGTGATAAGAAAGCGCTAAGTATGTGAATCTTAGGCTGCAAAGGGAAAATAGAACTTGTAGAAAAGGTATGAGTGCCTCTAAGTAAAGCAGATCTGTACTTAGGCAAATGATATGAAAATGATGAAACTAAGAGGAATCAAGCAGATCTTGACCTCTTCGGGGAAGTTAGTAAGTGATTTAGGGAATAAGAAGAAAGGGGAGTTAGTGATGTCCAGCTTGAGCTCCTCCAAATGGAAAACTGCCTCCAACCTGTGATCTGAAAAGATATAACACTTTAAAACACAAAATTGATCATGAATCATCATTCTGCAACCTCAAAACTACCTACCCAGCCTACTGGCCTAACATTTTTTCTTCTTTTTGGTTTGGGTGCACTTAGACTTGCAGACCCAGCTTTACAATTTTTCTTTTGACTGTCCTCCTATCTAAATCTACACTTATTTCTGCCAAGGACCCAGATTAAGCAGTTGGGCTCCTTTGATTCTCTACCTATCTACAAATCTGCCAAGATTAAGCTGTTTGGACAGATATCATTCTCTATATTCTAAAACAAGAAATTGAAACCTAGGGAGGCCAAGATTAAACTGTTTGGCCTTCCCTTAACTGAAAACTCATCAAAATTGGAATACAGCAGTGGCATTTGGACTAGCACACTTTCATGGCCTTTTCTTTGACCTCTTTTGGAAATATGGAACCTTGCAGCATGAAAGATGACATATTTGGCATGTAAAAATGTCAATCATGAAATATGAACACCTGTTGCAATAGGAGGCTAACAGTGGCTCCACTTGGGGATGGCTTTTCCTTGTGAAAAGCCAAGAACAGCAGGTCAGACTGCCTTGATCTTCTATGGTTGCTGTGGATTGAAAGAATTTCTTTGTACTGGCTGCTGCTAAAAGTGTAAAAACTTTGAAATATGAACAACTCTCTTCAACAACTGGGCTACTGTGAACTGTATAGCATCGCCTGCTTTCTTCTGCGTGCTTGCTATTATGTAGCATGTTGCTTGAGCGTTGTGCCTTTGAAACAGTCTCAGAACATGGATCAAAACTGATGTGTTTGCCTTAGCCATTGGTCTAGAAACAGCTGCTGATATGAAACTTAAGACTGCAAGAATACAAACAGCTTCTTTTTGCCATGAATTGCTGTGATATGACAGTGTTACTCTTGCTGTTTTGTTGAGATTAGTGCAGAGACAGAGCTTTTTAAAACTGGAATACTTGCATTGGCTGTGTCTTCACAAAATTTACTGCTGCTCCTCCAACATTCGGAAAAATAAAACAAAGTGCTGATATATACAAACATTACTGTACAAGAAATATATACAGAGCTGCATCGTATCCCTTAGAAGGGATCATGGTAATGTTTCAGCATACGGCCATTAACAGGGCCTTCTTCAGCAGAGTTTCCCTCTGCAGATTTGAGAAAATATGTGTTATTTCCCTGAACAGCAGAAATGACGAATGGCCCTTTCCATAAAAAATCAAACTTGGCATGTTTGCCCTTGTCTTCTCTTCGTGAGTCCCACCTTAGAACTTTGTCACCAATGTAGAAATCCTCAGCCTTAACTCTCTTATCAAACATCTTTGTTGTGGGGAAAAATGCCTATGCAGGACGATCCTATCCACCTAAGGTGTGACAGTGCCTTAGCAACAAACAGAGACAGCTATTCTAGTATTCTTCCTTTATGAATTAAGAATGAAGAGAGATAGATGGACTAACCAGTGTCTTCTGTTTGTCCCTCGATCCGGTCTCTCTTCTCTTTCAGTGTTCCCAGCTACTTGCCTTCTCGCTCGCCCAGCTTCAAGAGGTTTCTGCAAGATCACAAGAAGAGAACACTACACAAGACATGGATTCATATTCATAACTAGTTCACGATTAGAAATAAACTAAACATACTAATGCAATCATACATCAAAGATACATCAGTATATAGGAGAAACCAAGATAGCTTTATTGATGAGTAACAAGGTTCAGGAAGAGATACAACCCAGAGGGCTCCAATCCAACATCTCCTTCCCAGCAAATGGAATTCCTATCTTCACCTCCTTCAAAGCATTAAGCACCCAATGATTCCAATCTCAAACCAACAGCAATTCTTTGCAATAACAAAATTCCAGCCTGCAGATCTCATGGAGGAGAGATCCATATATAGATGTTTGGAGAGAGGATGAGTCAGCTTGAGATCTGACTAGTGTCCTCTCCCTCTGTCAGTTCTTGATTCCACTTGGAGGTTCTTGCTTCCACTTGGAGATTGGGAACCTCTTACTCATCACCAGTCGAATTCACTGAGGCAAGTGTCATTGAGGAAGATTCTGGAAGCTTCCTGGGTCTTGACACCTCTTGGAATGAACTTGCCATTTGGCAATTCTCGCTCAACGCACCCTGGTAATGCTTCTACCTGCGTTGCAGTGCAGGTAGCCAGTGTTGGCTTTGACATTCAGCGCAGACAGCTAGTGGAGCCATTGAATTGATCCCGAATTGACTTGTTTTTGAGCAGTTTCTGGTGGAGAACTTCTGTGAATTGCTGTGGTTTGTTAGCCTTGTTCCTCTAGGGGTAGGAACAACATGTTTAGGGACTTTGGATCCCTTAGATTATGGACATTTCATGCTCAATGCTGTAAGGCACAAAAATGTATATAACAGTTGCCCCCTAAAGTATGAGGTCGTTTATCGGGTGAAATGCTTTATCAGGAGGATCCGAAGTTCATCCAATGCTGGGAGGAGACCTGTAATAAGATACAATACAATACATTATTTTTCATACTGCTTTCATGATCTAGCTGAGGCAGGAATTCCCATGCTCAGCTTTATAAATTCATTTTTCTGTACATAGAACAGACAATCGTCTGGTGGTAGACTGATAATTTTGATGAAATTATCATCCTTTGAGTAGGATGATTATCTGCTGCAATGATGTACATGTCAATGTCTTTATCTTTCCTGAATATATATCGCAGCTCGGATGGATGAAACTAGATCCGGGGTCTTCAAACTCGTTCGATCTTCACTCTAAGTACAAGTCGATTCATGTGAGAATTGTTCTGAAGTCGAACATGGAAAGACATCGCTTGATTACCGGTCAATGAGGTAAACCGTTAACAAGCGCGAGAGGAATCACCGATAATGATAATGACCCTCAAGGTACTGCAGTACAATTCACGTGGTGTGAATAAAGGACTTGGCGTCGAACACCACGCAAAATATTTCGGTCGAAGGTCATTGATGTATACCTGTCGCCGGAAGTGAGAAACTTGCCATTGAGGCATGCAAGCTTCAAAGTATTGAAGGGGTTGTTCCTAGATCAACTTCTTGGATAATGAGCTGATGTCGACAAGAAGTGATCCATCAAAGGAGGGCCTTAATGAATCCCACATCAATGACACGGAACGGAGCTAATGATTTTGATGGAGGTGAAAACGATCTGTGACATATGATTCAGGGTGGCGGTCATGAAAGGATGAAGGATAATGTACGGCAGTGGATGGGACACGGTTGACTTTTCTGAACGACTTCTCTTGAACATATGGCGACACTGATGCGATGGATCGGTAGCATTACCCCAAATATGGATGGTATGGCGAGACCATGTATGTGACCGGTGAATGAAACAACCCAACCCGATTGTGGTACGGAGGAAAAGTGTCATGTTCAAGAGCGACTTGCTACCATCAAAGTTTTCTTGAGTTTCTCCCAATTTTTCCCCAGTCATTGCTGACCAGTACCTCTTTATTTTTGTCAAGCTTGAGGAGGATAACATATGCTTTTTCTATAACCTGCCCTTCGGGCAAGCCCATCACTATGTTTTAACGAGCCTAGCGATAGTGAAACTCGTTCTCGTCTAAAGACAAGTTTGTCACTATTTAATGCTTTTAACGAGTCTAACGACAAAGATAACTCGGTCCTTTTCATTTTTAGAGAGTCTGAAAAGGTACGTAAAGTTAACTCCAAAAGTCCTTTTTCGTCATCTAATCCCTTATGTCAGAAAAAGTATAAAACAATACAGAAGGGATGAGTTTTCGATAGTTTTAACGAGCCGAACAAAACAAGCGCTCGATCTTTTTGTGCAATAATCCCTCAGGTCCAAAAAGATTAAAATCTAGAGGAGGGATAGCACTTCCTGTCCCTTTAACGAGCTGGAAGGCCAAGGACTCGACAATCTTTTCATATTTTACGAGTCAGATGAAAAGAGCTTAAAGAAGACTCGTCTTTTGAGGAACGAGTGATAAAATGGGTTAGCAGCTGATTCCAGGTACAGGTTGGAATTTTCCAATCACGACAGTGTCACAAGGATGGCTAGTGAAATCACTCTTCGCAGATGTTCCTCAAAATGGGTAAACAAACATATGGAGGTGAACGATCGGCCAATGGAAAAGTGGAGGTGACGGTGCAAACACGACCAAGGCTTTAATGGCTGATAATATTACATTCACTGTGGTTATTTACCGGAATAGTTCATTTTTTAACGAGCTTAAACGCGGATTGAAACACTTGCTCGATCTTATGTTTATTTTTTAACGAGCATGAACTATACGATAAAACTGCTCAGATCTTGCGTTTATTTTTTAATGAGCATGAACTGTGTGCTAAAACTGCTCGATATTATATGGTCAAATTTTGATTTTTTACCATGCCCTTTTCAAAGATAGTACTGTATCCTCAATTGCTGCATCAAACTAGTTAGAAATGAATAACATTTGCTTGAAAACGAGATTAAAACCCTAATATTTCGCTTTGAACTACGTAAAAAGAAATTAAAAAGTGTTTTTACCTCTCATTTTACCATTTCATTTGAACTTGGTTTGTTGGAGCTTTGGAGGTGCCTCTTCCCCCTTGATTTTCATCAGCTGATTCCGGGAGATTCTGCGGACGATTTTCGGCGCCGTCTGGACCAGGTAGGAGCTAAACCCTAGCTCTTTCTTTTCATGGTTTCCTTTTTCCATTCTGTGCCTGTTTTCCTGCTTCCCTGAGCCCCTGGGGTTTTGTTAGGGTGCTCTGCCATCAGCGCAGCTGGTTCACTCGAAACCTGCGCTGAATGTCAAGCTGCATGAAGGCAGTTTGACCCTCAATGCAGGTGGAACACTAGCTAGTGGCGTTGGGCACAGAAAAATAGTTTTGTTGCACTGTTTTTGATGAAAATTTTGCCAGTTTCTCATCAAATCCAGGATCTAACTCCTCTCATGTTTGTTTTTCAGAGATTATTGGAGAATGACCCTTACATGGCGGGAACGAGAACACGAAGAGGAGGACATGATTTCCCTCCATGATCCTGTCACGGTGAACGCGCTGCGGAACTGTGGTCTGCTGAAGTTCTTCTGTATCTCTAGTATGAAAGCACAGATCTCCTTACTGCAGTATATGCTTGATGCTTGGGATCCTATCAACCAAGTATTTCAGATTAGGGGAAAATCTATCCCCTTGACCGTGGTAGACATTTACTTCTTGACTGGCTTGTCGAGGTGGGGTGCCCCCATTTCTTTGTCAGGTTCGGCCCGAGGGAATGACTCTGTGAGAGATTATGTCCGCCAGTATTGTAGGGAAGGATCTCAGCCAAGTAGAGACGGCAAGGTCGTTATCCGTGAGATTACTGACAGGTCTCTCAGGTCCGTTCTGTATACTATTGGTAGGATAGCCGGTAGTGCATCTCTTCATGTTGCCAACAGATCCTATGTGCAGCACGCCTTGGAGTGCCTCCAACCGAAAATATTCAACTGGTGTGATGCAGTACTTCTTCAGATGAAAAGTCAGTTGACCAAGGTAAAGGACGGGAAGCTGAAGAACTTTGGATTTGGTTCTATTTTGACTGCCTTTGCCTTGGAGAAGATACCACTGATGCAGCCTCAGTATATCGCACTCGACTTGCCTTCTCCTACAGAGCCACGCATGCAGAGATGGGTTGATCACATGTCTAGGCATGCTGGTCAATCTCAGATTTCTTTCACTGATACCTTCTTCAGGTGGTTCGAGCGTCAGGAGATGGTCTATTCTGAGTATCCATATGTTGGCATGGATTTCCGAGGTGATCCAGACTTGGTGCTGCCGGATGGCGAACAGTGGGGCGCTATTGGTAAAATCTTTGACCATATCACTGTTTACTGTTTGTATTTTATAATGTCCTTGTGCTTTATTCTATCAAGACTTTAATCAAACTCATGTGTGCATGCAGATGTTGGTCCTGTTCGTCCAGCAGTTCGCCCGAGAGCGCCAGTCGCTGCCCCAGCAGGGGAGACTGCTGGGAGGGTTATTCTTCACAACCTTGATGTGGCCGAGACCCTTACAGCTGTGCAGGAGCAGGTTGAGAGCCTTACTCTCGGCATTCCCGATGTGAGGATCGACGAGTTACCTTTACAGTTGCAGCGACATACTACTGGTGTGCCTAGACGATGGACTCGTCTCTTACGCATGATTGCACAGGCCGTGACGTGCTATCATGAGCATCACTAGACTAGGGTGCCCCCTAGCATTTTTGAGTTTTTGGGTCATACGACCGATTTTGTCTTGGTTACAGAACATTATGTATAAACGATGAACAACTTATATATATATATTTTGATTTCCGGGGTTTATTCTGGTTGAGTTATATGATCCATATGTACAACATTGATGATGTGTCTCTTTTTATAAATGTCGCAAATGTCTATCTAACACATAGTTTGCTAATGAGTCGGTTAATGTGTTTAACTTTCTGGAAATATGTTGGTATTGAATTAAATCAAATTGTCTTTCCAAAATCTTAACCCTTAGGAACATGCGATAAATAGCTGGGTTGCAGACAGAATATATACCATTGAGTTGTAGTATTACGAGTTGTGAGTCCAGCCTGACGATCAGTCGGCGTATACCATGGGTGATGGCATCAGAGAGTAGTTCTATCAACGCGCTATACTCAGCGATGTTATTCGTTGATTTCCCGATACATACACCTCTGAAACTTACTAACTCGCCGCTTGGATCAAAAATGGCCCAGGCTGCGGAGGACAGGTTCCGCGAACTACGACTCACTCCGTCGGCATATCCAACACATGTCTCCAGAAGGTTTGACATCTGCAATAAATGTAAAAAGGTGGATTACTCGACCAAAACAAACACTTTAGCAAAAAAAAAATACAACAAAAGCATATAGGTTACTATTTAAGCATAGTAACGCTTGAGGTACAACCCATTACGGGGTTGCGCCAGTGGAATTCCGTCATAATCCATTAACTCGTAGGCTCCTTTTGCTAACACTCGTTTAACAATATAGGGGCCCATCCATAAAGAATTGAATTTACCTGCTCCCAATTTATCGGATTCTTGGTCATAAAGCAAGACCAAGTCACCTTCTGAGAAGACACGGGGTTTGACATTTTTGTCGAACTGCGCCTTGACTCGTTTCTTATGGGATTTGTTAGCCAAAGCGACATTACGACAGGTTTCATCCAATTGGATTAATTCCAAGAAACGGGCCTCTTCTTCCGAAGTTCCGGGGAGGAGATCAATCGCGAGTTTAAGAGACGAGATTTCACATTGGATTGGCAAGACTGCTTCCAGGCCATACACCAGTTGGAAAGGTGTGAACCCGGTTGCATTCCTTACCGACGTTCGGTAAGCCCACAAGGCTGAGTACAGGATTAGGTGCCACCTTCTTTTGTGAACTCCGATCATCCTTTGCAACATACGCTTCAAGACCTTTTTGATCGCTTCAACTTGTCCGTTGGCTTGTGGATAATACGGGGTAGAGCTGTCGTGAGATAGCCCTAGCTTGGCAACTAATTCAACCATCATGTGATTGCGAAAATGCGATCCATGATCTGTAACTATAGCCTGTGGTACACCGAACCTGGCGACTACATGATTGAAAAAGAAAAGGGCAGCTGTTTCACCAGTGTTATCTAATGTAGGCATCGCCTCAGCCCATTTGGTAAAATAGTCAACGGCGACTATAATATACCCATGCCCCCCGGTCGAGGTGGGGTTACATGTCATGAAATCGATGCCCCATTTGGCGAAAGGACCAACAACAACTATTGGCTGTAAAGGTGCGGGTGGTCTTCTGGTTTTGCTATCAAAAATTTGACAAGCATGGCAACTTCTGACTGCGGTTATGAAATCTTTGAACATGGTTGGCCAGAAGTATCCTGCTCGTAAGATTTTCTATGCTGTTGCATATCCAGATTGATGCCCCCCACACGCGCCTGAATGACACTCATTCATGGCTTTTTCGGCCTCCTCATGGGTGAGGCACCTTCTCAAAACTGTATCGATACCATGACAGTAAAGCGTATCACCGACGATCATGTAGTCTTTTGCTTGGTATCGTATACGTTTCTGTTATGAGTGAGAGGTGTTAGGCCTGAATTTTTGGGTTTGGAGATAAATTATTATATCTCCATACCACTCATTACTTGCAGATATCAGAAACAAACTTTCGTCCACGATTGATTCTTCGGATGTTTCATCGTTGGACGACGATGGGAGATCGCACAATAATTCTGCGAAAACTAAAGCCTTCTTTGATTTGGATTTTACAAATTCCAGATCAAACTCTTGAAGGATCGCTATCCATTTTGAATATTTGCCCCCCAGCAACTGTCGCGACAATATATAAGTCATGGGGTTGCAATCTGATAGAATGGTAGTTTTCCGAAAGAGGACATAATGTCGAAATCTTTGTATCGCTTGAACAGCAGCGAGTGCTAGCTTTTCAACATAAGAATATTTGCTTTCTATATCATTCAAGTTTTTACTTAAATAATATATAGGATGTTCAATTCCATCGACTTCTTGAACTAAAACCATCGCAATGGTCGTATCCGCTACAGCCAGATACAGGTTAAAATCTCTTTGATAGTCTGGGGCATACATTAATGATGCTTTTACTAGAGAATCTTTCAGAGCGTCAAAAGAAGCTTGCGCCACCTGATCCCAGAAAAAAGGTACATCCTTTTTCAAAAGATGAGTATAACCTTTAGCAAGTTCTGCGTAATTTGGAATGAACCTCCTCAGAAAGTTTGCTTTCCCTTGGAGTTTCTGAATCTGAAGCAAATTTGAAGGTGGAGGCAAATTAATGATTGCCTGAACCTTGCAAGGGTCGAGACGAATCCCATCCTTAGAGACTACAAAGCCAAGTAAACGACCAGAACCGACGCAAAATACACATTTGTGCGGATTGAGTCTTATCTTGTAGTGTCGGCAACGTAGAAATATCGCTCTTAAATGCTGCGGATGATCAGTCCGCTTTCGCGAATGAGCCGGAAGGTCGTCGAGATATGGTTGAACGATGTTTTTGATGTCATGGAAGGCATAATTCATTGCCCTCTGAAACGTCGCCCCTGCGTTCTTTAAACCAAAGGGTAGTTTTCGATAAGCGAATGTGCCCCACGGACAAATGAATGCAGTCTTTGACTGGTCCTGTGGGCGGATATTTATTTGATTATACTCGGAAAATCCATCCATGAATGAAAAGATTTCACATCCGGCGCATTCATCAATTATCTGGTTGATGAGGGGTGTAGGGTAGTTGTCTTTCGGACAAGCTTGGTTTACATCTCTATAATCGACACACACTCTAATTGTCCCTTGTTTCTTCATAACAGGGACAATATTCGATACCCAATCGGTTAGAGGAACCGGGTAGATGAAACCAGCATGGAGAAGTTTTTCAACTTCTGCTTTTATGGCAGTGGCTTTCTTGGGGTGCACCTGCCGAAGCTGTTGTCTTACTGGTTTGACATCAGGATACATCTTAATCTCATGTTCAACGATACTCGAGTCAATGCCTGGAATTTCATCATATGACCAAGCAAAGACATCTCTGAACTCGCGAAAAAGAGCGTTATATATTTCCAGTTCTGAAGGAGAACATCCTTTGCCGACATAAATATTCTCTACAACATTTATTTTAGTCGAGATATTTATGGCTATAGTCTCTTCAATATTGGATAAGTTTCGCTCGGAATCCACCGTATTTACAGTGTTTGATAGGAATTCAAAAACTGAAGGGTGATAAAGGTCATGTTGAGTATATTCTTCATAATCTGGAAGAAGGGAACGATGGTGGCAATCATTCCATGGTGTCCCCTCAATCAACATTGATTGTAGGATTCCTTCGTCAGTCCCATGCACTTTCGACCAACGATCTAATGGGGTACCATATTCTCTAGACCTATCTACCCAAACACTTGATGAGCGTTGATTCGGGTTCGCCTCCCATGCTCGAAACATTGATTGCTACAATATTTCTATAGGGCCTGGGGGCAAAACCATTTCATGATCCATGTTGATATCGTCTTTTGAGATCTTCGTGGAAGATATCATGTTGCAGGCCCTTACCAACGCTACTTCTCCTATATAGTTTGGAGGTGGAAGTGCGAAAGTTCCCATTAATGTGGGGTCTTTTAGTAGGCCTACTCCAATATCTTGGAGTGAATGGTTGCTCTCATGGATCATTGGAATGCTTCCCGTAACTTGAGAACCATTAGGGAGGAAGTTCTGTTGGTAGATCATCGTAATCCCTCCTTGAAAGGGGAATGCGATCTTCCTAAAATAGGTCGACACAACAGCTGCCATGGCATAGATCCACGGTCTTCCTAGTAGGATGTTGTAATCAAGATTCCCATCGATGACTTCAACATCTATTTCTACCGTTTTTCCCCTAGCTCAACCTTCAAGTTATTTAGGATACCATACGGGGTATACGTCCTTCCGTCGAATTCTTTTAATGTCGTCGAAGATCGCGACAAGGTTGGAGATCCTAAAGTTTTCCAGCAACTCATCGACATAATACATGTAGATGCCCCCTCATCAATAATTGTTCGGTGAACAGTTTTGTTGAGGGCTTCCACTTGGATGAGGAAAGCTAGTTGAGCTGGTAACTGAGGATCGTATCCTTTGTGGTCAAAGGATACAAGATTGGAATCCTTAGGATCAACCCCACCAATGGCTGATAACAAAGCCTGCCTTTGGGATGGGCAATTTTGTAGTACTTCAAGAGTCGACATAGCGGATGGCGATTGGGCCAAATCTTCCACTATGTTATAATGTTGCGCCGCTCTGGCGCGAGG
This sequence comes from Pinus tabuliformis, assembly GCA_031772625.1. Classification (NCBI taxonomy): domain Eukaryota; kingdom Viridiplantae; phylum Streptophyta; class Pinopsida; order Pinales; family Pinaceae; genus Pinus; species Pinus tabuliformis. Next base: position 1,677,231,596 of record CM062820.1, read on the forward strand.
ATTAAATGTCGACTTGTGTACTACTCCCTTTGGTGGTTTTATTGTTAATTCAGGAATGATGGGCGGTACAACTTCTGTCGAAGTTGTTGTCGAACTGCTTGGTTGATCTTTATCCTTGCCGTTCGACAGCTGTGGATTCCCGTAATCTTTGTTCCTTGTCGAAATCAAAGCATCATTCTGCTGTTTTGAAACCGACAACATAAGCACTTGCGACGGGGAAGCATTCCCACTATCAACCAGATTTTGACCTGGATTTGGGAACGGATCAGTTAAGACAGCTGAGGTTTGCGAACTTTTGAAGAACCTTTTAAGCTCAGCTTTGTATGGAAAATTGCCTGTCCAATGATCCTCATCACATATAAAACATGGATTTTTTGGTTTCCCTTTCGCAGGAGGGTTTGAAGAAGTTTTTCCGGGAGATGACTCACCCTGTTTCTTCTTCTTCCCTTTGTTTTGCTTCTTCTTGCTTCCTGGTTGATTGGTTTCTTTGCCTTTATCTGCTGATACGACATTTACTTCCGAAGCAAGAATTTCTTCTTTTGCATTTTGATCTGAAGTCTTACGGGCCTTCTTGGAGTTGGCCTTTGTCGACTTCGCGTTTGTCGTGCCAATCACGCCATCGCCGGCATGAGAGTCATTGTTTGATTTAGGAGGAGGAGGAATTGAAAATTCCGGTCTAGGGGCGTCAGGTATTTTGTCATAGAGCGTGCCAGACTGAGTGTAGACTAAGTCTAGATATTGCGCACGAGCGATAACTTGCTCTTCCGTTACGACTCCCCCCTTTGCCACATCTTCCGTTATAGCAGGAAGTAACGACTTGATAAACCATTCAGCTAATAACTGATCGGGAACATACGTTTTTACCATCCTACGACGACGTCGCCACTCATGTATATGATCAGATATGTGAGCGGCCGTTGTCTGTTTGAAGTTGGTTAAGATTTTTGTTCCCGTTTCGTACCTTATCGGTAATTGAAAATGGGTTAAGAAAGTCGTGGCTAGGGAGCTGAAATTGTCGAACGAAGCTCTAGGTAATTCAATATACCATTTTGCCGCTGGACCCGTTAACGTCCTCTGAAAAAGGTGAAGCCTTATCGAATCATCGTTTAGGGTGTTTGATGAACACCACAGATGAAAAGTCATCACGTGATTCGATGGGTCTTCACCTGGATTTCCATTAAATTTAGGAATGTCCGAAGGAAGTTTGTGAGGAATCGCTGGCCACCAAGGGGCGTAAGCAATTGGATCGTTTGTTAACCGGTGTAAATCGGGTAATTCTAAAGTTGCCACGAATAGTAACTGTTGATTCAGGTTAGGTGAAGCATACCCAGGATACGATGGAATTGCCTGAGCAGTGGGCCTTTTCATACCAGCATAATGCAATTGATGTTGGTATGATTGATACGGTTGGTGGACTTGACCACTGTAAAGTGGTTGGTTTTGACCGTTTTGAATATACGGTTGTCCACTGTTCGCAAAGATCTGCTGCTCAGAACCTTGGTACACTTGTTGGAATTGTGGTTGTTGATATTGCACCAACCATGGTTGCGAAGCCATGTTCTGTTGCGCTATACTAACCGTTGGACCAAGGTGCGGGGTAATTGTACCCGTTTGAACCTGTGTCGCCCCACCAGTAGGCGATTGCGGTTGAGTTACAGGATCAAGGGGCTGTTGCATTACAACCTGAGAAATCTGAGGTTGACATACAACAGGCAACGTTTGAACTTGCGACACTGTCACAATAGCCGGCGTTGTTGGGATGTTCGACACAGGTACACATTGTTGCATAGAATACACAACCCTTGGTTGTTGAGGTAGCATAGGTACCCAACCACTTGATGTAACTCCAGTATAACCTGAATACTGTTGTGAACTCCCGTATGGATACCCTCCCGGAGGGGGTAATGAAAGGGCATACTGCCCCCCATACGGTGGCAATCCGGAACTTAAGGAGATTGTCTGTCCTTGGGGACTGGATTGCCCAAATTGACCTCCAAATGGATCAATCTGGCGAGTTTCAACATAAGAGTTGCCGGATATTATTCCGGAGGAACAAACTGGAACGGACCATACTGTCGAAATAGTCCCTGGGTGGACTCCTTCTAGCGGTTGTGAGCTAGTCGGGACAGATGGTATGCCGGCAAACATTGTCGGAGTGACGGCAGGGAGTTCCGCTGTCGCTGTGTCATTCGACACAGTCCTAGATGTTGACGGTTTCTCAGACATTTTGAGTCTATCCAAGAGATTACCTAGCGATTCTACAGGAACTTCCACTTGTGGTAGACTAACTTCTGATGAAGGAAATAGAGTGACCCCGACTCCAAAATGTGTTGGAGTACTTGCTTGCGGATCTTCTACAATTTCCTCTATCGCAATCAAACCAGGTGGAAGAGGAAGACCGTCAGGTCCGTAAAATATTTCTGGTGCCGAAGAAGGAGTTGAATCAACAACGACAGATGTTTGAAGAACAATACTCTCTGGACCGGTTACAGATGGAACTGGTTCAGTAACACAAGTGTTTGTTCTCAAACTAGGATCAGTATCACTGTCCCTCTGTGACTGTTGAACTTCTTCTGTAGAGGCAGGGTTTCCAGAAATGTTTGGAGTAACTGGAATCTCAGATGTCGTTGGAACACTTGTTCTAACTTTGATAGGAGATTTCGAACCGGTTAAAGGAGTTCGCTTTGTCCGTACTATTTTCGATTCCGGAGACAAAGATGGCTGACTCATAAGTCTCCGCGAACGACAGGGTTTCAATTGACTTTCTTCCACGATTGTGGATTACTCGATCAACCAAAATACAAATGGGGAAAATGTGTTTCCGAATTAAATGAATTTTTTAGACGCTTTAGACACAACTTGCTTTTTCACTTTTAAAGAGTCGAGAAAAAGCTAAAGATGACTCTAGTCTCCTTCGATGTTTTAACGAGCCCGAAGTGACAAATGCTCGGATGGACTTTTTCCGTTATAGAGTCTGAAAAAGGCCAAAAGGAACTGCTCTGGAGTTCTAGGTAGAGGGTGTGCCAAACTTTTCGCAAAACCACAGAATACTTTTTAAGGTACGGGTGGTCGATCTTCCTGAATGCTGTGTTCAGTGCATTGCAATCAGTAGGGCGGCCGACACGGCTTCCTAAGGATAAAGGTTTTATGCCTATAGGGGTCTCCCAATATATACGCGACGGTACGTGGGAGCACAATCCGTACTGGCGCTATCGTCCCTCAGGAGGAATCACCCACCATCAACGAGATCGACAGTCACCAGGCTTTACGACGCCGGAATACATCTCTAGCCTAGACCTCTATGTTGTGCGTTATGTTACAAAGCGTTGTTAAGTTCATTCAATTTATTTTAGGTTGATATTTTTAGAAGTTTGCCTTTTGAGGTTCACCACGAGATGTATGATACAATTCCTAAATGCAGTCTAAAGATGATAAGCAAGCTTTATATCTTTTCAACTTATGAAAATCCTAGCTACAAAGGGAAAAGAAAGACACCATCTTTTCTCAAAGAGCAATCAGCACACTCTAATGCACTTTTCCTAAATCAAACATGCAAACTATCAAGATGCAAATGCACAATGCAAGTGTTTGTTTTCCGCTTTCTTAGTATTGATGCCTACAAAGAAAGCTTTTTGTACAACTTTGAATTTTCTTTTAAATGATAAATACAAACAAGTTTACTTTTTCGAAATCAGAAAGGGTAGAAGAGATTACAGCACTTAACGATTTTCGAAATAAACTCTTGTCTCGACACTTTAAAAGAGACAAACTCAAACCAAAAGGAAGAATGAATGTATAACCAACTGTAAACAACCAATGAGCTCTCTCCTAAGATCACAATCAACAGATCTGAATCAAGGGCTACAGGATGATTATTTCACTCATGCAAAGGAAAACTGTAAATGACGCCACAAACACATAAAAACACTCACAGTCTTTTTGCACAAAAGGAGGCGGAATTTAAGCAGAGAAAAGGAGTTATCAGACTGGTACCTATGCTGGTTACAGGCTGCAAAAATCAGAGATCAAAACAAGGCAAAACAGAGCAGAGAACCCCAACTGCACAAGGCCTAACTGGATCAGCGCAACCTCAACACAGGGGTTTTGACATTCAGCGCAGGTAGCCTTCACGGGACCTGCGTTGAAATGCAGAACCTCTTCACAGGGGTCGCGCTGAAGGAGAAACGAGAGTTTCTCACTGGGTTTTGGGTTACAGATTGCTGATTAATCTACTGTTTCAGGCCAAATAAAAGCAACAAGCAAGGTGCAATCAAAGGGGTGCTTTGAGGGAATACTAAGATCGATCACAAAGGATCATCAAATCATTTGTGAGTCCATTATTCAGATCATAGACAAATCCAGTGATTGGATCAAAGCAGCAACTGTCTACTTTGCATCTGAGAATAGCAGCTGCAGTTCGATTGTTGCTGTTGAGTCTATGAAACAAACAATGATAGAGACACAAATAAAATGACTAAACAGATCTCCCCAGTGGAGTCGCCAATTTGTTGTGGGGAAAAATGCCTATGCAGGACTATCCTATCCACCTAAGGTGTGACAGTGCCTTAGCAACAAACAGAGACAGCTATTCTAGTATTCTTCCTTTATGAATTAAGAATGAAGAGAGATAGATGGACTAACCGGTGTCTTCCGTTTGTCCCTCGATCCGGTCTCTCTTCTCTTTGAGGGTTCCCAGCTACTTGCCTTCTCGCTCGCCCAGCTTCAAGAGGTTTCTGCAAGATCACAAGAAGAGAACACTACACAAGACATGGATTCATATTCATAACTAGTTCACGATTAGAAATAAACTAAACATACTAATGCAATCATACATCAAAGATACATCAGTATATAGGAGAAACCAAGATAGCTTTATTGATGAGTAACAAGGTTTAGGAAGAGATACAACCCAGAGGGCTCCAATCTAGCATCTCCTTCCCAGCAAATGGAATTCCTATCTTCACCTCCTTCAAATCATTAAGCACCCAATGATTCCAATCTCAAACCAACAACAATTCTTTGCAATAACAAAATTCCAGCCTGCAGATCTCATGGAGGAGAGATCCATATATAGATGTTTGGAGAGAGGATGAGTCAACTTGAGATCTGACTAATGTCCTCTCCCTCTGTCAGTTCTTGATTCCACTTGGAGGTTCTTGCTTCCACTTTGAGATTGGGAACCTCTTACTCATCACCAGTCGAATTCACTGAGGCAAGTGTCATTGAGGAAGATTCTGGAAGCTTCCTGGGTCTTGACACCTCTTGGAATGAACTTTCCATTTGGCAATTCTCACTCAACGCACCCTGGTAGTGCTTCTACCTGCATTGCAGTGCAGGTAGCCAGTGTTGGCTTTGACATTCAGGGCAGACAGCTAGTGGAGCCATTGAATTGATCCTGAATTGACTTGTTTTTGAGCAGTTTCTGGTGGAGAACTTCTGTGAATTGCTGTGGTTTGTTAGCCTTGTTCCTCTAGGGGTAGGAACAACATGTTTAGGGACTTTGGATCCCTTAGATTATGGACATTTCATGCTCAATTTTGTAAGGCACAAAAATGTCTACAACAATCTTTTTGAGCTTTTCTTGCAAAATTTGAGCTCTGTCATAAACTTATTCTCTGGTTTGCTGAAGATGAATGGTCTGATTAATCCTTCTTTGAATGTCATTTGGTTCAGCCTGAATTTCCTGTAACAGTCTGATAGTAGGGATGCCCAAGGATGAAGGAAATCTGGCCTCCATGCCATATACTAGCTCATAAGGGCTCATCCCAATAGATCTCTTTGTTGAAAGTCTGTCTGCCCATAGGGCATTTACCAGCTTCTTGTGCCAGTTCTTCTTGTTTTCTTCTAGCACTTTCTTTATGATGTTGATGAGGCTCTTGTTGGATGATTTGGCCAAGCCATTACCTTGAGGGTAATAGGCTGTAGAGTGGCCCAAGGTAATATGAAATTGGTGGCAAAAATTGATCATCTTTTTGGATTTGAAGGCAACGACATTATCAGTGATGATCTTCTCAGGGCAGCCAAATCTAGAAAGGATATTGCACTCAAGGAATTGGATAATGATGGTGTCATTGGCTTGCCTACATGGGATGGCTTCAACCCACTTGGTGAAATAGTCGGTGGCTGTTAAAATCCATTTGTGCTGGCCTGAGGAAGAGGGATGGATTTCTCCAATGAAGTCAAGACCCCATTGTTGAAAAGGTTTTTCGGTTGAGATGGGTTTCAGGGGCAGGGGCAACAGCTTTCTTTTGCCCTCAAAGATTTGGCATTTGTGACATGACATGGCAAATTTCTTTACATCTGCAAAAAGAGAGGGCCAGTAGAAACCAACCCTTAAAATTTTATCAACAGTGGAATTCCAATATAGATGTCCTCCATAGTCACCTACATGGAATTCTTTCATGATATTGTTAGTTTCACTCATGGTTAAACAATTAAGCAATATACCTTCATGATTTCTCCAAAATAATGCACCATCTATGACACAAAACTTTAAAGCCTTCATTTTCAAAAATCTTTTCTTGGTTCTGGACAATCCTGGGGGAGCAAACAGGTTTAACAGTACAAAACATATATCAGCATTCCATGGGGATTGCAAAAAAGTTTCACTGATCTGTGGAGTCGCCAGCTCCTGTTGATTGTCCAGTTGGTTAATGTCCAAGGCTTGAAACTTTGTTTCGGACATTAGTTTGGCTAAACCTTGTCCCTTTATCAGTTTGGTTTGTTTTATTTCTATGTCATACTCAAGGATGTTTGCAATCCACTTGCCTCTTTTGCCTTCTAATCCCTCTTGGGTTAGTATGTCTTTTACAACAGCATTTGGGACATAGGCAATCACATGTGAATATAAAATGTACACTCTGAAATCCTTGATGGCCTTAACGAGTGCATAGGCCTGCTTCTCCATGATTGGGTACTTCAAAGGGGCATCTCTTAAGGCTCGGCTGAAAAATGCAATCGGCTTTTCAGCTCCCTGTTCATCCTTTTGCAGAAGGACAACAGCTATGGTGTGATCAGATGCAAAAGAAAAAATGATAAAATCTTTGTCAAATTGTGGGCTGGTGAGGACAGGGGTTTGGGTTAAGGCAGATTTTATACTCTCAAAGGCCTGCTTGGTTTCAAGAGACCATTTTACCTTGGCATCCTTTTTTAACATGTTGCTTAATAATCTTATCAGCTCGGCTAGATTTGGAATAAATCTCCTTAGGAAATTGATCTTTCCAAGGAACGCTTGCAGCTCTTTTACGTTTCTTGGATATGGGATTTGGAGGATGGCTTGGATTCTTTCAGGATCAATTCTAATCCCATCTTTTGATATGATGTGGCCAAGTAATTTGCCTTCTTCAAGGCCAAAGAGAGACTTCTTGGGGTTCAGGGAAATGCCATATTTCCTGCATGTCATGAATATTTGCCTTAAGTGTTTGAGGTGCTCTTGATCAGATTTGGAAAATGGGGTCAAGTCATCAAGGTAAACAACTAGGAAATCATGTATTTCCTTGGAAAATGCAATATCCATTGCTCTTTGAAAGGTGGCACCAACGTTTTTTAGTCTGAATGGCATCTTTACATACTTAAATGTTCCCCACGGTGTGGTAAAGGCTGTCTTGTCTTGGTCATCCGGGTGAACAAGTATTTGATTGAAACCTGAAAAGCCATCTAGCAAAGAGATTCTAGATGACCCCACTACTCTTTGTAGGATGTGATCCATCTTGGGTAAAGGATAGTGGTCTTTTAGGGAGACTTGGTTTAAATTTCTCAGATCTACACAAAGTCTAATCTCACCTGTTTTCTTTCTTGTGGGAACAAGATTGGATACCCATTCAGAAAATCTGATGGGTGCTATGATACCTGCTTCACACATTTTTTTCACTTCCTTTTCAATCAAAGGGAGAAGCACAGGATTGATTCTCCTCAGTTTCTGTTTGAAGGGCTTTTGGTTTGGTTTTAAGGGAATGGTGTGTTGGATTACTGAGGTGTCATAAGACTTCAAGTACTCATAACTCCAAGCAAATACATCTTGGAATTCTTTGAACAAATCAATATATTTGGGCTTTTGATTAGGTGGCAATTTTTTGGATAGTTTGATCATTTTTGGCTTATCTGCTGTCCCAATGTTGTGTTCTTCTATATCAGAATTCAATGGTTACATTTTTGGTTTTTTAGGAACATCATTTGAATCAAACATGTCTTGTAATGGAGTTAGGCCAGCAGGCAAAAAGTTATCCTTTAAGTCAATGATCTCTGCCTCTGTTTTGGCCATTTCCTCCAAATGCATTTGTTTCAGCTGTTCTATGTTTGTTTTGTCAAAAATAGTTGGATTTAGGATTTGTTTGGTTGTTGCAGCTGTTACAGCCTGCTGAATTTCATTTGTTTGTTGTTGTTCATCCGTCATAGCATCCATGTCAATGTTAATATTTGCAAATTCATGCTCAAGAGTGAGGAAATTATTAATCTAGGCATCATTGTCGAACACTTGCCAATATTTAACGTTATTTGGGACAGCAGGCCTATGTTTTATTTCAGCTGTAAAATGATGATTTGGCTCAAAGGGAAGCTTGCATGTACTAGCAAAAGTGGCCAGGCTGTGTGCATGAATGTTATGATCTCTTGAGATTTTGGCAAGCTTGGATTCAGTGAATGCATTGAGTATATTAGTGGCAGCAGTCCTATAGGCCCTCATTCTATTGTCATTGGTAACAAAGTTACCTTTCATCTGTTGTATGATTAAATCAGAGTCACCTAAAATGGACACTTTTGCAGCTCCTAAAGCTTTGAGCAGTTTAAGGCCTAAAAGCAGAGCCTCATACTCTGCCATGTTGTTGGTGCATTTAAAGTTCAGTCTGTAGGCATGACCTTCTGCATGATTGTTATGTGTATTGTGAATCCATACACCTGCCCCTGCTCCTAACTTGTTGACAGAGCCATCAAACTCTAAATACCATGTGATTTCTTGCTTGTGGTTAGTACTAAGAGTTTCAGTGATTCTTGCAGCGGGCAGATTTGAAATTTCTGTTTGGGGAGTTTCTTCTTGTATGCTGGTTGCATTAACTGTTTTGACAATTTCATCGGTATGTGCAACCGATTCTTCATTGATGTGTGCTTGTTGTTCTAGAGCCAAAGGCTCATCATCAGTTGGAGAATTTGTATCATCATTAAACAAAATAAAAGAATCCATATCAGAATGGATTGAGTAAATGGGAAAATTTTCAGGCTTGCTCTCACTACTTACCACATATTTCATGAGTGTTTCTCTGTACAGTCTCTTTGGTTGCCCAAAGACTGAAATAGTGGCATAGGAGAGGTCTAACTGAAGGGATCCTTGGAGCTTTGCTCCCCATGATCTTGATAGGAGCATACCGTATTTTGGTGGGATGTCAGCCACCACCACATCCATGAGGATGGTCTTGTTGGGATATTGGACTAAGGAGACACACAAGTCTTTGATGAGGCCTAAACACTTGACTTGACTTGAGTCAAAGGAAAATAGATCTTTGTAGGGTCTTGTGATATCAAGGTTCAACTTTTCCATAACTGCTTTGGGCATAAGATTGTGTGATGCTCCTGAATCAAACATGGCATTGTGCAAGATTTTGTCATGTATATGTAAACTGACATAAAAGGGCAAGACAGATCCATGTGTTGATTTTCCATTAACTTCTGGACCAAACAACAGTTCAGGGGTATCATCCAAAACATTTACATCGTCCTTAATCTCTGGGATTTGAAGTGACCTTTGAATTTGTTGCCTATATACATCGTGTTTGGCAAGTTCTGAGAGGGGGATGGATATCTTAAGTTTTCCAATCTCTGCTTCTAAGTTAAATGGCTTTTCCAATGGAGTCTTGGTGTTGATAATGGCAGTTTTTTCTTCTTCTTTTGAATTACCAGCGATTTGCTCTTGTTTATCAGCATTATGGGAATTGATCGCTTGCGGTTTTTCAGTTTTAGGAGAGCTTTTTGGAACACTGGTCGAATTTTGCTCAGAGGAAGAAGGTGGCAGAGGCTGATCAATAGAAGGTTGTATTTCTGTTATGTCTTCTACAGTCACTTGATGCGGGTTTGGGACAGGTATATCAGCTGGTTCTGTTATGACAGCCTTGCCTTTAATCTTGTTGGGTTGTTTTCCATCCTTTGGTTTGCTAGGTTCAGAAATGTCAATGGTCCTAGTTCTCAGCTTATATTGTTTGTGTACTTCATACACAGCAGTATCATAACCTTGTTTAAAATCAAAAGACTCACCAGACTTAGTCTGAAATTGACTAAAGTCATGCTCATCTTGGTCTTCTTGGCTCAGGAAAGTTTGATGCTCACCCTTTAGATCCATCAGATTCATGTGAGTGTCTTCTATGGGTTCACTAGAAGTGGATGCCTCAGCATAGTTTTCTTGGAAAGGGGGTCTTATGTCATGATCTGGGCTTGACCTACCAACATTTGTGTTCTGCGTTTTCCTAAAATTTGGGTTCCTTATGGTATTGGACTGTTGTCCTTCCCATGATGACTTCCTCTCAACACTCTCTACTCTGTCTCCCAGCCTTTGCATGCCACTGATAATAGCATCAAGCTTTTGTTCTAAGGCTGAGGGTTCTTCCTTAAAGGTGGTTCTTCTTTCCATTCTAGCTCTGTTTCTTTTGGCAATTAGGTTGGCCTCTACGCTAACAACAACATTTTGCATGTCTGCAAGGGTCTGAGGGGCTCTTTCTTTTAACTGGTATGCCATATCCGAGTCGAATCCATCAGGGAATTTATACAAGGCAAGGTCAGGTGGTGGTCTTAAGTTTTGTGGTATTGCATTATAGAAATTATTGAACCTTGCACAGTACTCCAAAACAGTCTCTTGAGGACCTCTTTTAATTGTATCATATTCAGCTAGTATGTGCAAGGGGTCTTTATTTTTCTCCCATCTGTTGGTAAAGGAATGGTAAAGCTCATCCGGAGTGGTTATAGAATTTGCAACAAGTGATCTGAACCAAGTTCTTACATCACCTGTTAGACTTTGAACAAAAATTTTCATTCTCACACTATCATCATCTATTTCGTAGTTTTCAAAATAGTCCTGCATTTTCTTGGTATGCTGAAGTGCAGTGAAGGGACCAGTACTATCAAAATATGTAATTTTGGATTGGTAATCTTGGGGCAAGGCCCTAGGATTAGCAGGCAATTGCAGGGGTGCATATCTATTAGCCATATTCACAGGGGTAAGTGGAACAATAGGAACAACAGGAACAACAGGAACAGCAGGAACAACTAGAATAGCAGGACTAGTTGTGATGACAGTAGTGGTAAAAGGAGTATGTGCAGTGAATGAAGGTGTGGAAGGAGTGCTTTGAGATGTGGATGATGAACAAGGAGAAGCAGGGGTTGAACGAAATAAAACCTTGACAGGAGTTGGAACACAGCTTGGGTGAGCTGCTTCAGGACTCAAATCAGCAAAATCTTCTTGTCTTTCTTGCTTCCTAAGGATCTTTGGGATTAAGTTCGGATTTTCAAAAACAGCTGGGGGGTTTGGATCTGGGTTTGACCTTGTATGACGTAAGTTCTTTTTGGGAGCCAGCTTCCGAATTTGTTTTAGGTATTTTTCTGGGAATGCCTTTAGAATTAGCAAGGAACTGATCAAAATTTGGGAACAACTATCTGCAGCTTAAAAATAGCATGAAGATTGACTGAAGCAGCTTTTATTTACTCCTGAAAATGCAAAGCAAGAACAGTTTCAAAGGCTCCCTGGTTGATATTCAGACTTCATCTATAGTTTTAAGGAGCAGACAACACTTGAACAATTGATTTGGTCCCCAGTGGAGTCGCCATTATGTTATCACTCAGGTTGTCCTTTTGATCAGCGCAAAAGGATACGACCGAGGTAACCATAGACCAATCTTTGGACTGCAGGTTCTAGCCCACCTGCAATCAGAGAGGGCTCTCTCTTTCTGATTTAGTTTTGTTGGAGATGATTTTAGGCTAGTTATTGAGTTCAAGGGGGTTTTGTTTAAATTTTGGTGGGAAGGATGATATTTCAGGGAAAGAGGCAGGGATAGCACGAAAGTTTTAGAACCATTGGGCATGGAGTCAAGGAGTAAGACTGCTGGTGCGTTTTCTTGGTCACAAGAAAGAATATGGAGCAAGCTAGCTGCATATGAAACAATCATTCAAGGTAAAAGATGGATTAAAGGCTAAGGAATGAGAGGCAATTAAGAATCTCTCAGTCAGTTTAGCAGAAAGGAGATAAATGAGCCCTATCTAGGAGCAGTTAAGAATTCCTAGATAACAGTCATTCATATGTGAAATAGATCAAACATGAGCCATAAAGGAATTCATATTTATGCCTAAATCAAGAGGAAAACATTAATAAGCCACAGAAACTGAGCATAGAGTGCGGCTAAGCAAATTCTAAACCAATCCTTTGTTCTGTAACTTAAGCATATGTGAAATTGGAATAACAGAGGTAAGAAACACTTATTGATTCATACTGCAGCACAAGAATTCCACATTCATTTCTTCAGACCATTAGACACAGAGCAGACAGTCATTCCTCCAAGCTTTTCAGCAATCTTTGATTAAGTAAAACATTTCAGATATCCAGTGCGAGTCTCTAATGAAGACTATCAACCAACCAACCCTTAAAACAATACAGAGGGTGGTATATATAGGGAAAAATATCAAAACCTTTCTATTACAGCTTGACCTAAACAGGTCCTAAAGAAAAATGATCACTTTAACCTAATCCTATCCAGCAATAAATGCAAGAAAATATCTTTGAGCTGCGCTGAGGGCAGCCGTATCAAAACTGAGTTAATGTGTTGTCCTTGGTGGCTTGGTGTAGTGTTTCTGCAATAACTGTGCATGGGTCTCTGCTCTATTTCCGTTCAGCGGCTTTAAATGATTTAACTGTGATTTGAGAGCTTTAATGGGCTTACACCGCTTTATTTGACTTTGTTGGAGGCCATTCAATGCTAAGCTGCCTTGCGAAATGAAGATTTTGATTAAAACCTCCAACTGATACTCTTTTCCACTCCATCTTTCCTCTGATACTCTTTCGCAGTTGAATCGGGCCCTTTCTCTCTTTTGATGTGTATGGAATTGTCAAATCAATAGTTAATGGCCGCTGTTCGGCCTTTTGTTGCTTTAAAACCTTCGTTTGCCCCTTTCTAAATGCTTCGCGAAGAAAAACGGGTCATTTTGCGCCTTTCGGGCTTGCTGGGGGCTGCGCGATGAGGGTCTTTCCACTTTGGCCCATTTCCCGTAGGCATGCGCGATTAGCGCATGAAAAACTGCCTCAGAATTTGAATCTTGGCTTCTTAAGCACGATTTTCGCCTTCGCGCCTTTTTTGCTGATGATGTCAGCGGGTGGGACCCAGTACGGTGGTGACGTGGCAGGGTGACGTCGGCAGGGTGACGTCAGTAGGGTGACGTCAGCATGTACGGTGGGTGACGTGACATTTACACGGTGGCAGTGACGTGGCAGGGTGACTAGGTAGTGCGGTGGCAGGAGGCCGACGCAGGTAGATGACGTCAGCAGGTGACATGGCGCTGACGCAGGAGGGCGGAAGCGGTTTTCGGTTTTGGGCGCACCGCCTTTGGGCAGACGGCGGTATCGGAGGAGGGGCTCCGCCACAGCCGAGAGGGCGACGCGTGGCGGGAGTACGGCGGGAAAACCGCCCATCTCCCGGACGCTAACCCTCGGGCTGTTTGGGATATGAGGAGGCCCGCCCACCGTAGATCTGGGGCGCGGGCGATCGGACGGCCGGCGGCATGGACGAGGCGGTTGAGGGTTAAGGGATGGGCGCGCGAATATTCAAATTTTAATACAATGCCGCGGGGGGGGTTTAAAACTTAGGAAATGTGGGTTTTTGGGGATTTTAAAAGTGAGCGGGTCGAATATTTGGTGGGTAAGACCTTAGGATGAGGCGGAAAATGGGTTTTTTCAGGGTTAGGGCTTAGGGGAAATGGTTATTAGTTTGACCAGAGGTCAAACTAACCCCTGTAAGGACACGGATGGGCTAAAAACAGCCCTAGCTGGACTGTTTTTTCCCGGACTTAGATGAATAGGGCTATAGTGCCAGGGAGGGGGTATTATTATATTTTTGCGATTTTTATACATAGTTTTAGTAGGGGAAAGGCAAATAGATAGGGGGCTATATAGTTAAGTCAGTGGTTAATATGACAAGTGATAAGAAAGCGCTAAGTATGTGAATCTTAGGCTGCAAAGGGAAAATAGAACTTGTAGAAAAGGAATAAGTGCCTCTAAGTAAAGCAGATCTGTGCTTAGGCAAATGATATGAAAATGATGAAACTAAGAGGAATCAAGCAGATCTTGACCTCTTCGGGGAAGTTAGTAAGTGATTTAGGGAATAAGAAGAAAGGGGAGTTAGTGATGTCCAGCTTGAGCTCCTCCACATGGAAAACTGCCTCCAACCTGTGATCTGAAAAGATATAATACTTTAAAACACAAAATTGATCATGAATCATCATTCTGCAACCTCAAAACTACCTACCCAGCCTACTGGCCTAACATTTTTTCTTCTTTTTGGTTTGGGTGCACTTAGACTTGCAGACCCAGCTTTACAAATTTTCTTTTGACTGTCCTCCTATCTAAATCTACACTTATTTCTGCCAAGGACCCAGATTAAGCAGTTGGGCTCCTTTGATTCTCTACCTATCTACAAATCTGCCAAGATTAAGTTGTTTGGACAGATATCTTTCTCTATATTCTAAAACAAGAAATTGAAACCTAGGGAAGCCAAGATTAAACTGTTTGGCCTTCCCTTAACTGAAAAATCATCAAAATTGGAATACAGCAGTGGCATTTGGACTAGCACACTTTCATGGCCTTTTCTTTGACCTCTTTTGGAAATATGGAACCTTGCAGCATGAAAGATGACATATTTGGCATGTAAAAATGTCAATCATGAAATATGAACACCTGTTGCAACAGGAGGCTAACAGGTCAATACCATGGGTTATCATAAACCTGGAGCTTAAAAATTACTATTAGTAATTTATAAAAATTAATAAAATTAATAGTTGATTTTTATTTTATTTTTTATTTTAACCAAGCTAAAATGTTTAACATACATTAAATTACAACATCCAATTTTACTCTTGATCAGATCAAATATTTTTTCGCTCTATGTTAGTTTGCATATCACGATATTTGATACCTCTCGGGGGTTAGTAGATCCAGAGTAAATATGGATCTATGCTGGTTTAATTCCCCCATTTAAATAGGCTACATTCCAGGTGAATACCATGGGTCATGTAGAAATTTTGAATAATATGACACTTATTCACAGAGATTATCCCGATTATACACTATTGCGGAATACATGCACAATACATAATCTCCTCTGCGTTGATCATCAATTTAGCAGCATCAAAAATAATGAAACATCAATCACATGCACACATTAACACAGTATGTAACCCGGGGAAAGATTACAGTTGAAAACCCCACACTATCTATATATTAATGATTGAGAACATGTAACAATACATAGTACAATACGCCTCACAAGTACTCAGTACTATCTCCACCTGTTACACACAAAACTAGCTCAGATCCGAACAAGTCACAGGTTCAAATCTCCTCCGCTGCTTTGCCTGCCTCCATTGCACAATGCTTAGTGAAAATCACGTGAGCACAGTCTATAATTTGCTTGTATTGGCCCACACTGCGCAATCCTCATTGGAATAACTCAATCCCTTTGACTGTGCAAGATCTCATGCACAACTATAGTCACAACTGATAGCAATCTCAACCTCTAACACCTGTCTCCACTAAACTGTACATGCACTGACATGAAACTCAGTTAACTAATGTATTCTTTAGTTGCTTTATGAGTTAATAATTAATTCACACAACTCATCACTTGTCTATTTGCAGTTAGACTAATTACAACTAGTTTAACTAAGTCAAACTGAACACAACTCCATCAACTCCACATCCAACTCCACCAAACTCAACTGCTTGAGTTCTAACTGAAGTCCTGCATGCAATAGCTCAACTGACCCACAAAGAAAGCATATTTCTTTTTGACAGTTGCATGTGCCACATATGTAGCTCAAACTGAAGTGTTCCAAGAGGATAAGATAAAGTTTATAGTCCAAATATTATTATGAGACAATAATATTCGACTGTTCTATTTTTAGCCTAACAGTCTAAAAATAGAAACCTGCCCATATGTCTAAAAATAGAAGTCCATCTATTTTTACCAACATGACCAATCATCCACAAATAAAATACTTCAACTCATAGACCATGATCCATATGTCTAAAAATAGACATAGTCTAAAAATAGACTTTGCGCCAAAAATAGCCTGCGGGCCCACTTAGTGAAGGCGACTTCTTTCCACTAAGCTCCATCATATTGTTGCATTCTCAACAGGTCAATACCATGTGCCATTTTGGTGAATACCATGGGTCAATACCATGTGCCATTTTTATTTTTATTAATACTAGGGTTAATAATGTTTTTTTTGCATGGTATTAATAACAATCTAGTCCATTTTTATTTTTATTAATACTAATATTAGGGTTAATAATGTTTTTTTGCATGGTATTAATAACAATCTAGTCCATGGTATTTGTCCCATAGTATTTTGCCCATAGGTTTCACCTAAATATAGCGCATTTTTTGAGTGTTCGTAAATATAAGGTGACTTATGGAGTAAATATAAAAAAATGTTTTATTTGTTTACCATACCTCTCGTTTATTTATATTTTTATTAATTTACCATACCTCTTTTGCAAATATGGTATTTGGCCCATAGGATTCACTTAAATAAAGCCTCTTTCTTGAGCCTCCATAAATAGAACGAGGGTTATGGACTAAATATAAAAAGAGGTTTTATTTATTTACCATGCGTCTAGTTTATTTATAGTTTTATTTATTTACCATACCTTTTGAGTAACTATAAAAAGACGTTTTATTTATTTACCATACCTCCACTTTACTTATATTTTTATTTGTTTACACCCTTGCATGTATATAAGGTGACTTATGGAGTAAATATAAAAAATGTTTTATTTATTTACCATACCTCTCATTTATTTATATTTTTATTAATTTACCATACCTCTTTTATAAATATGGTATTTGGGCCTTTGGCCCATAGGATTCACTTAAATAAAACCTATTCTTGGAAATGGGCGAATGGAAGGTTGTAAATCCTAATTTCAAGGGCTAAATTTACCTTTTTTACCCTCTCCCTTAAAATAAGGTGGGCTATTTGAGGTGATTTGTAAAAATGTACTAAGATAGAAAATATTCGCCCACTAAAAATTTAAAACCCCTTAATTTCGCCAAAGGGCGAACATTCCCCCTAAAATTTTCTATTGTACATTTCACATGGTGTGAATAAATGATTTGATGTCAAACACCATACAAAGTCTTTCGGTCGAAGGCTAGTGATGTCAACCTATCGTCGGAAGTGAGAAACCTACCATTGATGTATGCAAGCCTCAGGGTACTGAAGGGGTGTTTCTAAGTCAACTTCTTGGATAATGTGCTGATGTCGAAAAGAAGTGACTCATCGCAGGAAGGCCTTGATGTATCCCACATCAACAACACAAAACGAGGTAAATGATTTTGGAGATGAAAAATCGACTGACGACAAAAGGTTCAGGAATGGCGGTCATGAAAATGAAGGTTTACGGTATTGCAAAGGATGAAGTTTGAACTGAATGACTTCCCTTGAACATGTCGGTGACACTAAGATGAATTGGTAGCATTGACCCAAAACAAAGTAATGGATAGTATGATAGACCAATGGTGTGATAACCATCAAGCTGAATGACCCAACCCACATAGTCACGGTGATGAGGTGAAAGTGTCATGTTCAAGAGCGAGTTGCTACCATAAAGTGTTTTCCCCTTTTTCCAATTTTCCCCAATCATTGCTAACTAGTACCTCTTTATTTTTATCAAGCTCGAGGAGGATAACATATGCTTGTTGTATAATTTCACCCTTCGGGTGAATCCATTTCTATTTGATGCTTTAACGAGTGTAGCGAAGGTGAAACTCGGTCTTGTCTAGATGGACAAGTTTGTCGCTATTTGATGTTTTTAACGAGTTTAACAACAAAGATAACTCAGTCCTTTTCATGTTTAGAGAGTTTTAAAAGGGACGAAAAGGAAACTCCAAAAGTTATTTTTCATAAAATAATCTGTCAAGTCCGAAAAAGCGTAAAATAATACAAGATAGATATCGTTTCCAATCCTTTAATGAGCTGGAAAAGACAAGTGCTCGACAATCTTTTCATGTTTAGAGAGTTTGAAAAGAGCTTAAAGAGGACTCCAAGGGGGTTCCTTTCTCATTTTTAACAAAGCTCGAAAAAGAGATAAAAGTTTGCTTTGTGGTAAAAGATGTTCAATTTGCATTTGAGCACATCAAATTCTGCATTTCAGTTGTTAAGCTTGCTCAAAACACCATCAAAATAGCTTAAAAATACCTGTTTCATGGATAAAATGAATAAAAACTAATGTTTACTTGATTAATGTGCAAGAAATAAACATAAAAGCAAGTTTTACCATTCATTTTTACCATTTCACATTTACCCTTTGATTTTGGTTCTTTGGAGCAGTTTTTACCTCGAAGTTCACCGGCTGATTACGAAGGATTCAGTGGACCATTCCTTGTGCCGTCCAGACTAGGTAGGATCTATCTCTGTTCTTTTTCATTTCATTCCATTCATTTTCATTTTCAAGAAAAAAATTTGAGTTTTTGAGGCCCCAAGGGTTTCAATTTTGAACTCTGGGATTAGCGCACCCTTTCAACATCAAAAGGTGTGTTGCATTGCACACACATAGAAGGGTGCATGCATTGCAACGCACTGTCTCTAAGGCAGGGTTCGTTGGGCGCAAAACCCAAATTCACACAGCTATTTTCCCCCAAATTTTGCTATGTTTTTTGCAAGAAATGGATCCTAATTTGTCTAATGGTTGTATTGCAGACATTCATCGGATCAAAATGGTGATTATATGGAGAGAACAAGAGCACGAAGAACAAGATATGTTTGCCCTAAATAATTAGGGTACGGTTGAGGCCCTAAGGAATTGTGGGTTACTCAAGTATTTTCAACTATCTAGCATGCGGTAGCAGATTGAGCTTTTATAGTTCCTTGTTCGTTCATGGGATCCTACTGATCAGGCCTTTCACATTAGGGACAAAGTGATCCCAGTTACCATTGATGACATCTACTTTTTGACTAGACTGTCGAGGCAAGGTACCCCCATCTCACTATCTGGATTTGCCAAAGGAGTTGAATCAGTGAGAGACTACATCCGCAAGTTCTACCGGGAAGGTGCACAACCTAGCAAAGATGAAAATATTAACATTAGGAATGTTAATGATTTACCATTGAGGTAGATCCTCTTTACCATTGCCAAATTGGCTGGCAGTGTGACGCTACACTTAGCAAACAAATCATACATGCAGTATGCTTTAGAGTGTTTAGAGCCAAAAGTGTTCAATTGGTGCGAGGCAGTACTTTCACCTGCAAAAGAACAACTAATCAAGGTGAAAAGCGGAAATACAGAGAACTTTGGCTATGGGTCGATCCTAATTTCTTTCGCCTTGGAGAGAATTCCACTCATGCTGCCACAACTTGTTTCACTGGGTGTATCTGAACCTAGGGATCCATAGATGCAGAGATGGGTAGATCTTATGGCTAGGCATGCTGGTAAGTCATTGATCTCATTTACTATCTTTGATTGACAGGATATGGCCATCGCAGAATATCCATATTCAGGAATGGATTTCTGTGGTGATCCATACTTGATGTTACCAGTTGGAGCACAATGGGGTGTTATTGGTAAATTGTTTGACCAAAGTGTTTTTTGATTTTAAAGTTTCTACGTTTTTTTGTGTTTTTTGATTAACTCCAAGACTAAACAAAATCATTTTTTATGTATGCAGATGTTGGACCTATTCGACCTGTGGGGCACCAACGAGGAGTAGGTGGGCCAGCACAGAGACCTGTTGGGAGAGCAGTTCTCCGAGACTTAGATTTAGTTGAGTGGCTGAGCTACAAGACCACATAGAGGGTTTGACCCTAGACATTCCGGATGTCCAGATTGAGGAGTTACCTATGCGACTGCAGTGCCACACCATTGGTGTGCCAAGTCATTGGATGAGACTTTTACGCATGATAGCATAGGCTGTGACCTGTTACCATGAGCACCACTAGTTTACTTAGATGTTTTCTGCATACATTTTAAGTTTTTGGGTCAAATGACCAATTTTTGTCTTGGACACAAACTGTTTGTAAAAACTTTTAAAACAACTATCTATTTTACTTTCAGAGTTTTATTATGGTTAAGTGATGCAATCCTATTCAACTGATGATGTGAATTGAAAATATTTTACTTTACATATGTCGCAAATGTCTATTTAACACATAATTCGCTAGAGAATTAGTTAATGTGTTTAGATTTATGGAAATATGCTGATATTGAATAAACTCAAAATACCTTTCCAAAATATGAACTCTAAGGAACATGCGATGAATTGCTGGGTTTCAGACAATATAAACTCTAGTAAGTTGTAGTACAGTGAGTTGTGAGTCTAGCCTAATGATGATTCGACGCATGCCAAGTGAAATGGCATCAGAGAGAAGTTCAATCAACGCACTATACTCAGCGATGTTGTTCTTCGATCGACCAATACAAATCCCTCTAAAACTCACTAACTCACCGCTTGGAGCGAAATGGCCCATGCCGTAGAGGATAGATTCTGCGTACTATGACTAGCCCCATCGGCATAACCAACAAATGGTTCTGAAAAGTTAGACATCTGCAACAAATGCAAAGTGGATTACTTAACCAAATAAGAACTCTAAAAGAAACACACACACACATGCAATCAAAGCATATATATAATGAGTGTTACTACACTTAACTAAGCATAGTAACGTTTAAGGTACAACTCGTTTCGGAGCTGCGACAATGGAATCCCATCATAGTCTACTAACTCGTAGGCACCTTTCATCAAAACACGCTTAACAATATAAGGGCCCATCCAAAGCGGTTCAAATTTTTTCTGCGCCAAATTTATCAGACTCCTGATTGTAAAGCAAGACCAGGTCACCTTCTGAGAAGACAGAAGGCTTGACATTCTTATCATATTACGCCTTGATACATTTCTTGTGTGCTTCGTTAGCCAATGCGACATCATGACAGGTTTCATCCAGATGGATTAACTCTAAGAAATGCGCTTCTTCTTCAGAAGTGTCAGGTAGCAGGTCGATCACGAGTTTGAGAGACGAGATTTCACATTGGATTGGTAAGACTACTTCCAAACCATACACCAACTAAAAGGGTGTAAATCCGGTCACATTTCTCACCGAGGTTCGATATGCCCACAGAGCCGAGTACAGGATTAAATGCCAATTTCTTTTATGAACTCCAATCATTCTTTGCAACATGTGCTTAAGGACTTTGTTGATAGCCTCAACTTGTCCATTAGCTTGCGGGTAGTATGGAGTAGAACTATCATGTGACAGTCCTAACTTGGTGGTCAACTCAACCATCATGTGATTGCGAAAATGCGATCCATGATCTGTAACTATGGCTTGTGGTACACCAAACCTGGAAACCACATGGTTGAAGAAAAATAAAGTAGTCATTTCGCCACTATTGTTCAATGTTGGCATCGCCTAAGCCCATTTGGTAAAATAGCCAACGACAACTATAATATACCCATGCCCCCGACTGAGGTGGGGTTGCATGTCATAAAGTCAATGCCCCATTTGGCGAATGGGCCAATAGAAACGACTGGATGCAGTGGTGCAAGTGGTAATATGATTTTCTCGTCAAATATTTAGCAAGCATGGCAACTTCTAACAACAATAATGCAATCTTTGAATATGGTTGGCCAGAAGTAACTAGCACGGAGAATTCTATGCTCGGTAGTGTAACCAGATAAATGTCCACCACAAGCACCTGAATGACATTCATTCAAAGCTTTTTCGGCTTCCTCGTGAGTGAGGCACCTATGTAATATCATATCGACACCACGACGATAAAGTGTATCACCAATGATCAGATAACCTTTGGCTTCGTATTGGGTATGTCACTGTTTAGAGCGAGAGGTATTAGGCCGAAAAGCTTAGGTCTGGAGATAGACTAGTATATCTCCAAACCATGGATCACTTGATGAGATAAGAAACAAAGACTCATCCAATATTGATGCTTCTGATGTTGAATCATTGGAGGATGAGGGAAGATCACAAAGTAACTCGGCGAAGACAAGAGATTTCCTTGATTTAGATTTGATGAAATCTAAATCAAAATCCTGCAAAATAACTATCCATTTGGAAAATTTGCCCCCCAACAATTGACGTGACAAAATGTATGTCATAGGGTTGCAATCCGATATAATGGAAGTTTTACGGAGGAGGATGTAATGATGAAATCTCTGCACATCTTGAATGGCTGCCAAAGCTAACTTTTTGACATAGGAATACTTACTTTCCGTATCGTTGAGATTATGACTCAAGTAATAAATAGGATGTTTGATTCCACTTTCTTCTTAGACTAAAACCATGCCAATGGTTGTATCTGCAGCAACGAGATACAGGTAATAGTCTTTTTGATAGTTTGGGGCATACATTAATGATGCTCTAATCAGGGAATCTTTAAGAGCATCAAAGGAAGCTTGTGCAACCTGATCCCAATGGAAGGGTACCTCTTTCTTCAATAGACGCGTAAAACCTTTAGCCAACTCAACATAGTTTGGAATGAACCTCCTCAGAAAGTTTGCCTTCCCTTGAAGTCTCTGTAATTGTAACAAGTTTGAAGGTGGAGGCAAGTCAAGGATTGCTTGAACCTTAATTGGATCGAGTCGAATTCCATCTTTTGAGACTACGAATCCAAGCAATCGACTAGAGCTGACACAAAACACACACTTGTGTGGATTGAGTCTTATCTTGTAGTGTCGGCACTGTAAAAATATTGCTCTCAAATGTTGCGGGTGATCAGTCTGCTTTCGTGAATGAGTAGGTAAATCATCAAGATAAGGTTGAACAATGTGCTTGATTTCATGGAAGGCATAATTCATTGCCCTTTGAAATGTAGCCCTTGCATTCTTCAAACCAAAAGGTAACTTTTGATAAGCAAATGTGCCCCACGGACAAATAAAAGTTGTTTTAGATTGGTCCTGTGGGTGGATATTGATTTGATTGTAGCCAGAAAATCCATCCATGAATGAGAAGATTTCACATCCGGCACATTCGTCAATAATCTGGTCGATAAAGGGTGTAGGATAATTGTCTTTTGGACATGCTTGATTTACATCCCTATAATCGACACACACTCAAATTGTCCCTTGTTTTTTCATAATTGGAACAATGTTAGATACCCAGTCGGTAAGAGGTACAGGGAAAATGAAGCCAGCATGCAAAAGTTTTTCAACCTCTGCTTTAATGGCAATGACTTTCTTAGGATGAATAGGTCGAAGCTGCTGTCGTACTGGTTTGACATCAGGGTACATTTTAATCTCATGTTCAACAATGCTTGAGTCAATTCCTGGCATCTCCTTGTAAGACCATGCAAAAATATCTCTAAATTCATGAAACAGAGCACGGTAATTATCAAGTTCTAATGGAGAACAAGAATTACTGACATGAATGTTCTCTACAATGTTAGGCTTGGTTGAAATGTTTATAGAAATTGTTTCTTCTATGTTTGACAAATTATGCTAAGAATCTACAAGATCTACTTTAACGGAATTCGATTGGAAATCAACAATTGATGGGTGGTTTAGTTCATTTGAATAATATTCAATGTCATCTAGAAGATGGGAATGATGATGATAATTTTCCCACGGTTCCTCTCCTATCATCATTGATTGGATGATTCCTTCATCCGTAGAATGTACATGTGAAAAAGGATCCAAAGAGGTACTATATTCTAATGACCTATCTACCCATACAAAAGTTGAGTGCAAATTTGGATTTGCTACATAAGCCCAAAAGATTGATTGCTATGATGATTCAATGGGGCTTAATGACAACACCTCAATATTACTATCAACTTCAAATTGGTTGGAAATCCTCCTTAAATTAGATGAGGTGGAGGAAATCATGTTGCAAGTCTCTACTCTTGCCACTTCCGCCAAATCAGATGGTGACGGGAGGGTAAAAGTACCCATTAGGGAAGGATCTTTAAAGAGACCTACTCCAACACTTTGAAGTGACAGTGGGGGTCCGTGTACCAACGGAATGCTTCCCGTAGCCTGTGAACTATTGGAAAAGAAGGCTAGCTGATCAATGACTGTGATTCCACCCTTAAAAGGGAATGCAATAGTACGAAAGTACATGGAAACCACAACAGCCATAGCATATACCCAAGGCCTTCCTAGTAAAATGTTGTAATCGAGGGGTCCATCAACTACCTCAACTTCAATAGTAACTGTTTTTCCCCCTAGTTCGATTTGCAGGTTACTCAAAATCCCACATGGAGTATATGTTCTTCCATCAAAAGCTTTCAATATGGTTGGTGATCGTGATAACGACAGTGAACCAAGTGTTTTCCAACAGCTCATGGACATAATGCAAGTAGATGCCCTCTCGTCAATAATAGTTCGGTGAACATTCTTATTGAGAGCTTTTACTTGGATTAGGAAATCTAATTGCACCGATAACTATGGTGAATATCCTGCATGGTTAAAAAATAAAAGATTTGAATCCATAGGATCTATTCCGCCTATTGCTGACAGTAAAGCTTGCTTTTGGGAGGGACAATTTTACAACACCTCGAGTGTCGACATAATGGAAGGTGATTGAGCAAGATCTTCTACTATGTTATAGTTTTGAGTTGTTCGAGCCTGAGGGTTAAATGTCGATTTGTGCACAACTCCCTTTGGTGGTTTTATTGTCAATTCATGTACAATGGGTGGAACAACTTCAGATGAAGTCGAGGTCGAAGGATTAGGTTGATCATTGGCCTCATTATTCGACGACGACGGATTTCCATAATCTTTGTTTCTTGTTGACACCAAAACATCATTTTGTGGCTTGTGATGGATAACATGAGTACTTGGGATGTGGAAGCATGGTTTGTTGCAATCAACTGTGTCTCCGGGGTTGGAAATGGATCAGTCAACACTGCCGATGTGTTTGAAGTCTTTAAAAGTTTAGAGACCTCAGAGCGATGTGGACAATCTCTTGTATAATGCTCTTCATTACATATCAGACATGGATAACAAGGTTTCCTTGCTGAAGTAGATGAATCCGATGATTTCTATGGAGGGGAATTTTCTTGTTTCTTTTTGTTTTTCCCCTTTTTCTTACCTGCTGGTCGACATTAATCTCGGAGGCAAGAGTATTTTCTGATGCATTGGTAGTTTGATTGGAAACAACAAGAGTTTGACTAGATGGTCTTGCTGCTCACTGTGTGCTTGAAGAACCGATCACACCATCGCCGGCATGAGAGTTCTTACTCGATTTTGGAGGAGGTGGAACAGTGAAAGCTAGTCGAGGTGCATTGGGAATTTTATCATAAAGCATGCTGGATTGTGTGTAGATCAAATCCAAGTATTGGGCATGAGCAATGACTTGCTCTTCTGTGACAACTCCACCTTTTGCCACATCCTTGGTGATTGATGGCAACAAGGATTTTATGAACCACTTAGCTAAAAGCTGATTGGGAACATATGTCTTAACCATTCGACGTCGATGCTGCCACTCATGAATATGATATGATATATGGGTAGCAGTAGTCTGTTTAAAGTTGGTTAGGAGTTCTGTTCTAGTCTTGTATCTGATAGGTAACTCGAAATGGGTTAAAAAACTAGTGGCTAAAGTGGTGAAGTTATCGAAAGAAGCTCTTGGTAATTAGTGAGCCAATCCAAATCTGGTAATTTTAAAGTTGATACAACTGGCAACTGTCGATTCAAGTCAGGTTGAGCATACCCAGGATATGATGGAATTACCTATGCAATAGGTCTTTGCATACTGACATAGGGCATCTGCATTTGGTAACCTTGGTATGGTTGTTGAAAAAAACCAGTATAAGGTGGTTGTTGATAACCAGGTTGAATGTGTGGTTGTCCATAACCTGCAAAGCCTTGTTGATCAGGACCTTGGTAAGCTTGAGATTGACCAAAACGAGGTTGAGCCTGTGAAACAAGTCCAAATTAGGGTTGCAATTGCTGGAATTGGGGTTGTTGAAATTGAGGTTGCCACGATTGTTGAATCAACTGTTGTTGTTGTTGGTACAACTGTTGGGGATTTAATGGTTGTTGATGTCCATAAATGAAAGGTTGGCTAGGTTGTGAATAAACTATACCAGTGTAAGCCTGGGTCAGTCCAGATAAGGGTACACTAACCTGAGGTTGTTGCTGAACTCTAGAAATAAGTGGTTGTTGTACAACAACTTGAGGGACTTGAACTTCTTGACTTGAAACTTGTGATTGCAAGGTAGAAGGATAAGTTTGAACAGGTTGAGATACAACAGTTTGAACTTGTGACTGTGGTATAGTAGTAACAACAGGTGTAGTAGGAATAGGTGACACTGTTTGCATTGGTTGTGTTGGATACACAAGCCTTGGTTGAACTGGCATTGTTGGTTCCCATTGACAAACTCTAATTCCAGATTGAACTGAATACTGTGGGATATTATCATATGGTTGTCCCTTGGAATAAGGAGGATAGGGTGAATAAGCATATTGCTCTCCATATGGTGGCAATCCGGTATTTAATGGATACATAGGTCTTTGTTGACCAGATTTCCCAACTTGATACTGATATGCAGGATCAAACTATTGAGTTCCCATTAGATAAGAACCAGGTAAAATTCCGGTTGAGGACATGGGTGATGACCATGGTGTAGAAGCAACCCTTGAGTGGGTTCCATACAATGATTGGTAACCAACTAGGACAAACAATTCACCATACAGGTGTGACTCAGTTGTGGTAGAAAACATGAAAGAACTTACAACAGAAGATTTTGCTGCAACTGCATCAGAGGATACAATCTGAGATGTTGACAGTTATTCAGCCATGGTTAAATGACCCAAAAGTTGTCTTAAAGATTCGATGGGTACTTGAAATGAAGCAAGATCAAATGAAGCAAAGAAATCAGGAGTATTAGGGTAAATATAAAGCCCAGTTTTAAAGTGAAACAGGGTTCCAGGTGTGGAATATTCTTCTAATTCCTCCTCTATGGCAATCAAACCTAGTGGAAGAACTTCACCGTCATTTCCGTAAAATATTTCTGGTGTTGATGAAGTTGAAGGTTCAATAGTTACTGATGTCTGAGGGGTAACCGGTTGATCGTCTTCCGGTGAAGTAACAACTTCTGAATGTTCAAATTCGAAGTCTAGATGTTCGGGTAAATGAACAACAGTTTCAGTGAGAGGTTCCTGAACAACTTCAGTTTTAGATGTAACTTCTGCTTGAACTGGGATAGATTTTGGATTAACTTTTGGTTGAACTGATTCAAGTTCAGAAGTACTTTCTTGTTGAACAATTTCAAGTTGAGAATCAACTTGTGGTTGAACAACTTCGGTTATTATTTCACTAGGATCAGTGCTAATGTCCTTAGGTAATTGTGAAACTTCCTCTTCAGGAACAAATGTACCAGAAATAGTTGGAGTAACTAGAGTCTCTGTACTTATCGAAATAGATGATTTAGGTAACTCAGATGAAGAACTAGGAGTTCTTGATGTACTAGACTCAGTTAAGCAAGACTGCTTTGCCCGAATTGGTGTCACTTCGGGAGGCAAAGGCGGTTTGCTCCCTGTTCTCCGTGAACGATGGGGTATTGGTTGATGTTCCTCCATGATTGTTGATTAATTTTTTTATCAAAAAAGAAATAAAAAAAAGGGGTATACTAGGCAAAAGGTTTACCAAGAAACTGTGAACTGCAGAATCCCTCTTGGCGAACCAAGAAGTACGGGCAGGCAATCTCCCCGAATGCTGTGTTCGGTGTATCACAGTTTACAAGGCGGCCGAATCAGTTACTTAAGGATTGATAACAAACTAGATTTGTCCTCCCATATATACCCGAAGGTACGTGGAGGCCCAGTATGTATAAGTGTTGTCTAATGCAAAACTGCACAGTGAGAACATTCCCATATACTTTACGTACTGTAACATCACCCTATATACCTGAAGGTACGTGGATGAGCTACGATATACTCATGTACGTGGAATGAGGTATCACACTCGGGATGTATTACAGACAAGTTAGTGACAGTTGCTTTGTTTCGCGACGCTGGAACACGTCTCTAGCCTAGAACCACTAAATGTTCTTGTTAATGACAATGCTCCATTAGGTAAATTGATGTTTATTTTAAGTTGATCTTTCTTAGGAATTTTCCTTTCAATTTCACCACGTGATGTATTATGAAATTCCTAGGAATGCAACTATCATGATAAGCGTTCTTTCCATTCAATTTAACGATGAAAATCCTAGCTACTTAGGGATAGAGTGATCAGATTTCTTTTGATCAAAGAACAAAGAGCACAATCTAAATGAAAATTCCCTACACTATTCCTATCAGCACACACAAACTTTTTCAATGCAACACACATGTATTTCTTTTCAATTTCCCTTAATGTGAATGAACAAAAAGGAAAACTAATGCACAATCGATTAATAGGTTCTTTTCATAAAAATGACGATTTTGTGACAATTTATTTTCAAGGAAAGGAAGAATTTATGACACTTTCGTTTTCAAATAAATGAGGAATTACGACACTTTCAATGAAAAGGCTAATCATATGCATACATCAATCAATCGATCTTTCATGAATGAAGACTTGACGACAATTCAATTTTCGAAGGAAAAGACGATTTTTCTTTTGCTAAAGATCAATTGACCAAAAAAAACTAACTTTCGACTATCGATTGAAAATGATAAAGTAAATACGTAAGAACCATTTATCAATCCTAGTGTAAGTAGGGCTAGGTAAGGAGATGAAAAACTATTTTAAGAGACAAGACATCATTGAAATTCAGCAAATCATTCAAACAAGAGAAAATTGGCAAAAAACTTCAGCTCCTAGATAGGAAACTGACCCTCAAGGGATCAGTGCAGGCAATAGTGAGATCTATGCGGGAAGTGCACTGCAGCACACTGTGTCCTTCATTGGGCTACGCTGGTGACAGTAAGCCATTTTGAAGACAATTTGGCACTTTTGACTCAATTTTCAATGAAAGAAGACTGAAATTCAATCAACGACCACAAGTACAGTATGTAGAAATGTTTTAAGAGGCTAATAAGCTACTAAGATGGATGATCGCTCCCTAGTGGAGTCATCAATTTGTTTTTGGAAGTTTTACTGTCTACGGATAAACACTTAAACCCCTAGACTAGTAGCTACATGTAGAACAACAGTGCAAAGCATTCTATACTTTTTCTATGACCAATAGATTAAATAAGAGGTAAAGAAGCCTACATGTGGCTTTCGCTTACTCCTTATCTCCCTTGACCAATTTTGTCGCTCCTTTCCGTACTTAATCTGCTTGAAGAGTACCTGCACACAGAGAAAAGACAAAAACCGATCAAAGCATATGATAATGATCTATTGATTAAACATAGCATGGAATCAAGTACATGATACACATATGAAAGCATCAATGAATAACACAAGCATATGGAAAAAGATTTGAACACTTTATTAGTAAAAGGAAGAGTTACAACCCAATTTGCTTGATTCAGCATCACTCCTCCAGTTCAATCCCATCCTCTCCTCATAACAAGCAAGACATTTTGACATCATTACAATACTTGAAATCAACTCAAGTCTCATATTAACAGCATCTCCCTATAATTCAATGATTTCCAGCCCCTGATCGCTTAGATGAGTGGTCTTTTTATAGGTGAATGAAGGAATTTATTCCATAAATGATGATAATGAATGCCCTCCCAAACTTAGGATTTAGTTCCATGGAGGAAGGGATAAAGGGATTGATGTTCCTTAACTACCTACCTCATCCAAATTCAAGCTCAAAAGAGTAGATAAACTTGGGAAGCTTCTAGATGCATCCAATGGATAAGAATATTACCAAACCCCAATGCAATTTAGCTCAAATTCGACCAACGCAGGCCAAAGAGAGACCAAGTGTGCTACAATGCACATTGACAATGTATTGGCTGCACTGCAGCGCACCCTAATGAAGGCTTGCATGCGCTGATCTTCTTAGAGGTAGTTTCTGGATGATTTCAGTCATGGAACTTCTTGGGAAGCTAGGAATTCTGATGGTTGACTTCTTTAGGGCATGTAACAACTGAATTAGGGTTTGATGGGCCCTAATAGTATTGATCTGTAAGTTGGGGTTGATGTGCCCAAATGGATCTATAACAGCAAGGCCCTTATTTTCTTTCCAGATTATTTCTCAACCAAGGCTTTGAACTCACAAAACCTTGAGAAGGTTTAATCCTTCTTCTGCATGATGTAGATCCAACATCTATGAGAGAAATCATCAATAAAAATAACATGGTACCTTTGTTTAGCAGTGGAGGCTGTCGAGAATGGTCTACAGACATTTGTATGAACTCACCCCAGGATTGCTCCAGCTCGACTGTCTCGATCCTGAAAGGAATATTTTGCATACTTACCCAAGGTACAACCTTTGCATGTATCCACTTGCTCCAGTTTACCCTTGGGAAGTCCAGTAGAAATCTGCTGCATGATCTTCAAGGCCCCATGACGAAAGTGGCCCAATCTTCTATGCCATTGCTTGCCAATATCTTGGATTTGCACCAACTTTGCTTTGGAACTCAATGCAGCACAATCACCTACCTCTAGCTTGTAGAGATTCTTTACTCGAATCCCAATCCTCTTGGTCTATCCAGTGCCGATGTGCCTCAAGAATTCCTTTCCTTTACTAAAGACTACATCATAGCCTTTGTCTTCCAACATAGCGATGGATACTAGGTTCTTCTTTAGACCAGGCACATACTTTACATCAGTCAGGGTGAGAGGAGCTCCATGCTCCCTCTGAAACACAACTGTACCTTCACCTAAAACACAGTACTTTCCATCATCGCCCATCTCTATGCGCATCTGGAGGTCCTTCTCCTCCAAGGTACTGAATAAACTCTTGTCGCCGGTCATGTGGAATGAGGCTCCACTGTCCAGGTACCAAACACAACCCACCATCGATGAAACCATGCATGCGATGAGGGTGAAATCCAATTCGAACTGTGAGGCCAGTGCCTCACCATCTGATCCTTTCGAGGATCCCTTCTTGGATTTCTTCTGTGGACAATTCATAGCATAATGGCCCACCTCATGACAATGAAAGCATCACACTTTCGATTTGTCAATCTTCTTCCCACCATGGGAAGAACTCGATTTGGAATGGGAAGCCTTCCCTTTCCCTTTCCTCGCCTTACTTGCTAAGAATAAATTTTCTTCATCATCATGCTTTGATGAAGACCCATCTCTGGTGCTTCTCCTTATCTCCTCCTACATCAGATCCGACCACAGTCGTTCCCAATCTGGCAATTTCTCCCTTCCATTTACCAAGTCTTGGTAGCTATGCCAGCTCTTAGGAAGACCGAGGAGAGCAAGAATCACCATGTCATCATTGGTTGTTATGATTCCTACACTTCCAAGCTCATCCCTGCAAGTGGTGAGCTTGTTCAGATATGTAGAGATTGTGTCTCCCTTTTCACACTTGATTTTCTGAAGCTTGTCTTTCAGCGCTAGCTTCCTCTAATCACTGTTGTTCTGATATAGACCCTTCAATGTTTTCCACATTGAAAACAATATCTCCTTCCCATGGAGACTCAATACAATGTGGTCTCGAACTCCCTCCAGAAGAATCCTCCTTGCTCTAGCCACACATTTCTTCCATTCCGCCAATTCTTGGGCATTAGCAGTTGCTGGCTTGGGGAATTCTTGATCAATGAATTCCTTCAAACCGTTGTCCTCTAATACCACTTCCATGCGATCCTTCCGGGCTATATAATTCGAGCTGCCATCTAGGGCATACTCAAGTCTCAAACCGTTGAACGCCATTGGTGAAATTTGAGATGTGATAAGAATTTGATTTCTATAATTAGGAACTTCAAACTTCTCCCTTCTTTGTATACTTTTCTCCACTTTGATCACCTTTGCTCTGATACCATGTAGAAATTCCCACTGTAGACCACCTAATAATGCAATATACTAAAGCAAAATACTTGATCTACTTCTACAAACAAACTTGCGAAGCTTAATCGATTTTGAGCAAGATCAAATAGAACACATATAACAGGGAATGAGAAATCTCACACATGAACACAGAAGAATACTCTGGGTAAAGCCTCAGCTAAAAACCCCGCTATCTGTATTATCATACAAGTGGAAATATCTCCGGATTACACAAAGCTTTTGCTCATAAGCTATCCAACTCTTAGTACAATCCCTCAATGCTGCTCATAGATTGAATAGACACAACATATGCCTTCCTTCAGTCCTCCAAGCCTCCCATTTCCTTGTGCAGTTTCTCCTGGGTTCTCTGGCTTCCACCTGTGTGAATTCACCTCTCACACAACTCACCAAACTCAGAAATAACTGCACAATCCTCAAGGAATGAATTCCTTTTGCATGCAAGAGATATACTCAATGTAATATCCCTGCAACAGATAGTACAATGTCCCATCCTCTGATCTCAACTGGGTCTCTGTCTGAACTGACATGCATGATTTATTTATGAGAGAATATTCAGTTATCTGAAGTACACTAGTTACATGCATGCATGCATTAACTAACTGAACTCACAATCAGTTCCACAAACTGTTGGAACTAATCTAACTGGACTTAACTCAGTTAACTGAGCTAACTGATTAGAACTCAAAGTAAAACTCATCCTGATCTCCTTAATTAAGGGATAACTTCCTTAATCAAAGGGATAACTGTTGCATGTCTTCATATAGACTTCATGTTTGATTTTCTCCAACTACTTAACTCAAGATGAATTAATTAATTATTTTTCAAACAGCTGCTAAGATCAAATTCGAATTTTAATTCTCAATTTTAGTTTACGGACTAACTAAAATTGGAATGTATCTCGAAATTCTATTTATAGAAATGCTATTTTTAGCACTTCTATATTTAGCATTTCTTGTTGCTATTTTCAACAAACAACCTAAAAGCGTCCCTTGGAATTGAACCCTAGGGAATGGGAGAAAAAACTCTGCTCCCAACAACACTGGTTACTAAAATGGAATAAAGATTGAATTTATATGACAATAAAAAAGAGTTGAAAGGTCACTTGGTTAAAAACCATTTTAGGAGAAAAGAAAGACGAGGAGGTTTATTTGGCTAAAAGAAGCAGTTCTACTTCTAAATGGGGTGGCCAAAGATAACTTCGGTAGAGTAGGGGCAGTGGGACTGGCTAGTACTCATTGTTGTTTGAAAAATCATGATCTTACGTCTAAATGTCAAAGAATCTTACTGGAACATATGGCTAGTAGCCATTGGCATTGGGAAAAATTTTCTTGTGGAAATTTTTTTGGATAGCTATAAATGGGACCAGAATGGAAACTAAACTTTGAGAATCATGAGCACAATGTGCCTTCCTGCTGATAATTTTTCTACCTAATGGCCCTAGATAAATTATATTTAATACAATTTTGATAGCTTCTATGCACCATGAAATGAAATAACGACTTAGAATTTTTTTCAAAATATTTGAAACCAATTGCAAATTCTCATTAAGAGTGGTCACTGGGAATCCATGTCTGCATAATACCACTTCGGTCGAAGTTGGTGTTCTTGGATGAGTTTTACCTTCACATGGATGTCAGTGGTGTACATTCTTATGAAAATCTATATACAACACATCTGGTTTCCTCCGAGTAATGTGACATGTGAACTTTCGCCATGACGATGATTATATGAGAGTGAGAGAACATTGAATTGTTGATAACTAATATAAAATCCATCTCCCAAAGCTTAATCTTACAACTTCCTCACTCGTTTGTGATCTATTTTTCAGTTTCTCCTGTAAGAGGAAGAGGAATCAACATATTTGATCAAAGATGGGCAAGGTTGTGGCATTTCTTTTTATAGTTATAATCGATGTATAAACTACCATGTACAACCCTGTGATGGCCAGTGGCAGCCCTAAATTTCCTCCTGCTGCAAAGACTCCTAGCGTCCCTAGCAAGGGAAGCAGCCCTGCAGGTGGCAGACCAGGAGGAGCAGGAAGCTCATCATGTCCTTTAGATGCACTGAAACTAGGAGCTTGTGTTGATTTGTTGGGGAGTTTAGTGCACTTGGGCATTGGAGACCCTGTTGTCAACCAGTGCTGCCCAGTGATACAAGGCGTTTTGGAGTTGGAGGCAGCGCTGTGCTTCTGTACAACTATTCGCCTCAAACTACTCAACCTCAATGTCATCCTCCCACTAGCTCTGGAGCTTTTTGTTCAATGCGGCCTGACCCCTCCTCCCGGATTCACATGCCCACCTCTCAATTAGGAAGGTATTTGATGCAATGTTATTCATATTTTAGTAATTAATACATATATTTAGTTTGGTTTGGTTTAATATTAGCTCTAATTATACTACGTCGACAATGATGA
This sequence comes from Pinus tabuliformis, assembly GCA_031772625.1. Taxonomy (NCBI): domain Eukaryota; kingdom Viridiplantae; phylum Streptophyta; class Pinopsida; order Pinales; family Pinaceae; genus Pinus; species Pinus tabuliformis. Next base: position 1,677,266,109 of record CM062820.1, read on the forward strand.
TGGACTGTAGGTGAAATATTGTGACAATAATCAACCCCTAAAACCATGGAAAGATGGCTACATAAATTCTATTGTGATGTACTCCCATAGTGGGTGCATCATTGACCCAGGAAGAGAGCATCAAGTTAAGTTTCCTTGGAGACTATGGCAACCCACAAATAACTTTAGCAGAACTTTTCTCAAAAGGATTATCTTAGTATTAGAATTGAAAATTAAGCGTTTAAAATGTATCAACTACCTAAAATATGTCATCAGTCATAAAGAATATGCCTAAAAGTATAGATCTTTCCTAGACCATAAAAAGATGAATGACCACCACAATTTTCTTTGACTACATATTAATTTTACTGAATTTGGTGCATTGTTAAATAATCTAACAATAATTAATTATGATGGGCATTCATAGTGAAATCAAAGTGCTTGACCACTCAGGACATTCATCGCTCATGATAGTGCAATGAAAATTAGTTGACTTGTTTAGGAGATCATAGCCACTTTGGATGATGGCCTTCATTCAAGTTATCAAACGTCTATTGTAGTTGACTAGATTTTTTCTAGACACCTCATATTTCATAAAAATGCGTCCTCTCACCAGAGTTTATGGATGACTAGAGTTCATAGTCTTCGCTAGAATTACCACCGACTGTACTAATTTTCATTGTTCTCTCTTTTGCACATTCCTACCATTTTCATACTTGCCTCCTCACATTTATCTATTCTCTGGGAGGAGGAGGTTCTGGATGGAATAAAATGGAGGACTTGCTAGACTACTTGGATAGAATAGAGGCTTGGAATGCAATTGAGGAGTTGAAGTCTAAATAAGGACGTCACGCAGATGTGACAGATAGAATGTGTCAAAATTGAAGTATTGAAGAACATGCAACATCTCTTACCCACCACTGTAAGAGACTCACAAAGTTAAGAGTCAGAAGTGGAGTGCATGGAAACGCCAACCAAAAGGGTATGTTTATTAAATTTGTTGATTCCATAGACATTAGGAGAAGATATCGTGACATATAAGCTCTCATCTCTCAACTGTCGACATGTTTCTTAATACAGGGTAGTAGTTACACATGAGGCAGGTTGAAGGCCACTAATTTTCCATGCAAATTCCTCATAATGTCTAGAAAATTTTAGTTGGTCAATGGCGCCCTTTAGCACTTGAAATTAGAAGCATAACATTGTCTTCCAACATGGACTATCAGTCTAGTTAAGTATAGGTTGGAAATGCAATATAAGGAAGATGAACAGAAAGAAGAATTGACCTAGGGAATCATGACAGCAACAGGAGCCATGAATCTTTCTATTCATCTTCCTTATATTGCTTTTATGCTTAGGTTTAGTTTTATTGATTCAGAGAATATTCATTATATAAAGCATTTAGATTTTTGCATTAAATATTTTTAAATTTGATATTTTTATTTTTATTTAATTTATAAAAATATAAAAATATTATATGTTCAATCAATGGCTTAGACTTTTGCATTAAATGTTTTTTTTAGGTTGAGATATTTGCATTTTTATTTATTTTATACAAAATTTGAAATATATAAAGTTATTATATGCTCAATCGGCTTGTTAGAACTTGATGTTGAATATACATAATATTTGGTATACACCATTAACATTATAATGAATACGTGGTGGTATATGTAATAGCCACAAAAATATTAAATTTTTCAAACCCTTAAAATGAATACATTTATGCTTAGGTTTTAGGTTAAACCATATAAGTCTTGATGTTTTACTTTTTAGGTTTAAAACCTAGGTTTATTGTTTTAGTTTTTTTTTTAAGTTGTCAGTGATTTTTCAGGCTTAACATGTGGCTTGAAGAGCCGTGATCCAGGGGCATCTAAGCCAGCAAAGTCACCTGGTGATTTCACACGGCCTCGGCCACACTAGCCCTTAGCTGATTGGATTTTTTAGCATGTCTCCTCCCCCTAATATAGAGCACAACCACCCTCTGTGAGGTTTGATCCTGGGTTGCCTTGCTGACTAGGCCCATCCTCAATCGGTTGTGCTAGTGGGACTTGACTTATTGCTTTAGCTTTAAAATCTTTAGGTTTATTACTTTAAGTTTTTTTCATTTATTATTTAATTTTATTACCTTTTAATAACTAGATTTTAAATTTTATTATTTAGGTTGGTTTACTTTAGGTTTCATTAGTTTAGGGTTATAATAATATTAAGTTTCATGTGGTTGTGTTAGGTTTTATATTAATACTACTAGCACAATTGTTGAGAAGTGTAGCAAGAAATGATCAATTTGACTTAGCCTTGGTCAAATTGAGAAAATTCAAAATATCCACATCAATAGACAACTTGGAGGCAATTAACTGAGGTGACATGGCTCTTGTCACTCAGTTAGCTTAGTAAATTCGAGTTAGTGGGCTTGGAGTTAAGTTTGCATGTGTTGATTGCTAATTTTTAGCAATCTAGTTCAGTTATTTGTAATTGTACTCAGTTAAACTAATTCTAACAGTCAATAGAACTAGTTGGAGGTGAGTTGTGTAGTGGGACAACAGTCTAACTCAGAGATCACCCAATTAACTAATCATTCAACCAAAAGTAGCTCATGCATGTAAGGAATTCGAATTGTTCAGTTGTGGTGGAGATTCCAAGGCAATGTAACATCAATTGTAGACTAGTTTTGAGTGTAGAGGTGTTGCATGCAACCAACGATCAATCATTGGGAAATGCACAATCATTTTGAGCAGAGAGAACAATTATTCTTTTTTAGATTGAGTTTAGGGTTGGAGCTAGCAATTGTAATAGATTCTCTATTCATTTGATTAATGCAAGTAGGCTTAAGGAGTTTTTACTAGTTGTTTTCCCCTAGACACATTTGTGTATTTGTGTATGTGATGGATGCATGTTTGCGAATGTTGTTCTAAATTGTGAATTAATTTCCGCAAAACAATAGAGTAGAATTGTGTCTCTTGATTTGGATTAAATTTCTTGAGCAGTGGTAATTTTATCACCATATTTCTACAACAGCTACATTAGTAAATGAGATTTATAAAAGGTAAATGTCTATGAGATTTAGTAAATGCGTATATCAACCACATTTACTAATATAATTGTGTTAATAGATATATATTGAAATGTTTTTTTTTAATCTTTGAAAAATTGCAAGAGTGAAACTCTGCTCCCTTACAGACCATCAAGCAGTAATTCCATGTGGCATAGTTTTCCTTAAATAACAGTGATGAGTCAACCTACATTCTTGAATGACAACCAATAATAATTGTACCCACTATTACAACTGAGTTATAATAGATTCCACTATTTTAAAAAATATGTTGTTTTTAATTTTTAAAGATTAATGACACTGATAAATTTACGTTTAATTATGTATTTTTGTTAATAATTATATTAATTTGTATTTTAAAATTAGAATATTAACATCAACTTGATCTTAATTGAAATATAAAAATTACAATTGTATTGCTAAATATTTTTTATTTTTAAAAATTAATAAATATATAATAATAATTTTTAATTATATAATTATATTAATAATCACATTAATAAATATTCCTATTCCTATTTTGAAATTAAACTGTTTGACTTAGCGTGTGAAATCAAGATTCAAGATCCAAAAACGTCATTTCTTAAATAAAAAGGATTGTTGTGAGTAAATAATATTATGATTAATGAAAATTAATTTACATTGAATAAAATAAACAACTACATAAAACTCCAGGGATAGTGTTGCACGGTAGATTATTGTATAACGTCGTAAAATAACAACATTGAGTTTATATCGTTTGCATGTATCTCCACATAAACATGCTCTCACCTCAGCTCGGATATTCCAGCTGGACGAAGGGGTGAAATGTGCTCACACATCTACCTCGCCCTACCACCTTTGATGTAAAGCAGTTGACCCAGAGATTGCAGCCGGAAGTCTCTTTTTTCCAATAAGGAGAAACCATCCCACCTTTATTACTAAAAAAAAATAGATACATTTTCTAATGTTCATGCCTCTCTATCTATGATCCGTAACATTTAAACTTTTTGTGTTTTTAAAGACTTCCATGATGAAAGATATAACAAAACTGATTCAAACAAACATACACTTATCTGATTCTATAGATACCGTCAGGGACAGTCCATTGTATTCTTATATTCCTCCAACTGAAGAGGGATCCATTGTCAAAAGTTGTGTAGTGGATCTTTCCTAGCAGGTTGTTGGATCTTTTTTTTTTATAGAAAATTTGCTACATCATTATGTTTTCTATAGACATGATTAAAAGTTAACTTCTAAAATGTCCTCATCAATGTTCTAATTCGTTACATTCTAAATTTAAGGGATAGCAACCCGAATTTAGACCTCATCTAAACCCAATCTAAGATCACCTTAGAATCTCTAAACACTGTTAAATTATCATTTGGGTGCCAATATGCACATAGAAGAGCCCCCAAAAGTGTCATAAGCTCAACTTTCTTATTTGTGCCAATACCACTGTACCAACTGAAATGAAAGGAACTACTTGGCTTCAAAACTACATAAGCTTGGCTGCCACAAACCCTATTTGTAGAAGCCCTATCAAAAAACATTACAGGAAAATGTGACCATACCTCCTTATATTGGATATTTCTCCTTAGAAGCGCCTTCTTAAGCCCAATCTCCAAAAAGTGTGCTAAGATCTTTAAACATGTGCTTCATATATCTGGATGTTCTTCGTCGAAAATCTTCTCGTTCCTACATATCCATATGCGCCAAAAAATATGGAAAGGTAAAGAACGATATTTCTTGAACTCCTCAAACCATTGTGTTAGACACCTTTCTATGGAGATCATATTCCAAACTACATGTATATTGAGTGATCGTAAGACTCCACTCTAGACTAAGACCGCAAAAGGACAAGACAAAAAATATGTGCCACATCTTCTAAATCTTATTTTCATAGAGCAGATCTATTAGGACCATAAAAACCCCTTTTGTGGAGATTACCCCACATTAAAATCATGTTATGGACCACCAGTTACATAAAACATTTTAATTTAAGAGGTATATCTCATTTCCACATCTTTTGAAACTAAAATTGAGATTTGCTCTTTTTTTTTTCCCATGGAAAAAGTTGTAATTTCTATTAATATATAAGAAATTACATTTTGTAGATGCCAAGGCATATGCATATGGAGGCATGTTTGCCTATCAAGATACATGAATAACTGTCTAGATAAAAACTTTACTACTAATCGCTCATCCTCCACGCAGGGAGTCTGTAATAACCATATTGTATCAAAACTACCCTCAACAGAAAGAGGGAAAAAGGTTCAAAATTATATCTTCTCTGCGCAGAGAGAGTTATATATATGCCGAAACCAAAACTGTTGTGTCTACAACCATTATAATAGATATGAGAAAATAAACATGATTTTTACAATGAGATCTACAAAATCATGGGCTTAAAGCCCGATTTGTCCATGTTCTACGAACGGTCTGTGGTAATATTGATGGTGAGTACCATCAATCTCCTCCTGGATCAACCAGTCATTGCCCTGTAGATGCGTTGCCTCTTTTGAAAGTTGATCAGCCTCCGAGTTTTGTTCCCTGTAGATATGTCGACAGACAAAAGAGTCAAAAATGTCTATCATTCTACGAGCTTCTCCTAGAATATGCCTTAGTGTATATGCATTGCAGTGTGATGCATTGTTGAGCCAATTACATACAATTTTTGAATCACCAAACAATTGAAGATGTCTGCAATGATGAACTAATGCAAAGTAAATGAGATGTTTTGCTGTGCAGAGTTCAGCAAAGTTGTTGGTACCCGTCCCCAAGTTTATTTGAATTTTAAACCAGTGGGTATCATTCAAGTATAGTATTGCTCCCCCACCACATCTTGCTTCCTGAGCAGAACCATCAAAATATGCCCATGGTTTGGATTTATCTATGGTTTCAGGTATGATGGTGCGCGAAGGGGCTATGTTGTCTTCCTCGGGAAGGAGATCATAATTAGAGATTATGTGATGTAGTATGGAAGGCCAGTGAGGGTCCTTGAGATTGAATATGGACTGGTTTCTAGCTATCCAAATGGCCCAGGAAACAAGGAGAGGCATGTTCTTGGCTTTTCCTTTGTGGGCTAGGCACCAGGTATTCCAGGCCTCATGGACGTTGTTGCTGTGCCAGGGGTTCAGCGTATGGAAGTGTGCTGTAATACCGTTCCAAAACTCCTTAGTGGATGGGCAGTTCAGGAAGAGATGTTCAGTGTTCTCTTCATCAAGTCGACAGAGATGGCATCGAAAGGGACCATGGAAGGATCTCTTCATCAGATTGGCACCAGTAGGGATCTTGTCAAATAGTATGTTCCACAGTAATAGGCGAGTGCGGGGGGCGGCCTTGAGCTTCCAAAAAGTTCTCCAGTTCGGGTCAATAGACTGAGGTTTATGGGGATCCATGAGCCTGATGTATCCTTCTTTTGGGGTATAAGTTCCATTCTTTGCGAAAGCCCAAATAATTTCATCAGGATCCTCTGTTAGACGGATATGGGCCTGTGTGAGAGCTTCAATGTAGAGTTGCCAATCCAGTCTCCATTGATCAGGGATATCCAATTCGTGTGCCGATTTCCATGCCTGATGTAGGACTGTGGAGTTATTGCGGTCGCCAATATGCTTGATGTAGATAATGCCCCTGTAATTTAGGAATCTAATTAAATCGGCTGGCAACCTGTGTGCATTCCCACATCCCACCCATGGGTCCGTGCCAATACGAACTGCGTTACCTTCCTTTATTCTCCAGGTAATTCCTTGTCGCAGCAGGGGGGGTGGGTTCATCATTGCCTTCCATATGTTGGAGATATTACTAGTCGAGGGGTGAGTTTGTCTGAACCAGTCCATCAAATTTAAAGGCCATATGTATTTTGCATGGGCTACCCGAGTCCAGAGACTATTAGAGGTAATGAGTTGCCAGCCCAGTTTAGCAGCCAAGGCTTTCGAAAATAGCTCAAGTCTTTTTATGCCCCATCCTCCCCATCGTTTTGGAGTTGTTATTCGGTCCCATTTGACCCAAGAAAATTTTTTCCTAGGTTGATTACCCTTCCATAAAAATCTGCAGCAAATATTTTGGAGCCTGTTCAGAATGCCTTTTGGGATCCATGCTAGGGTCATCCAGAACACAGGGGTGGCCTCGATAACTACCTTAATAAGGATTAATTTGCCGGCCCGAGAAAGGTATTTGTGGTACTAGATCTGTAAGCGTTTTTCCACCTTTGCGATAAGCCACGTCCAGTCTGCAATCCTATATCCGAGAGGCTTTATTCAGAAGCCCAGGTATTTAAGCCCGTCATCTAGATTGAGCGCAGAGAAAGGAAAATGCTGGGTAGTATAAATGGACTCATGCTGAGAGCAACCGATAATGGTAATAGTGGATTTTCCCTCGTTAATCATCATCCCCGTTGCCTGTTGAAAGAGCTTGAATATATTATGTAGTACAGAGGAATCGCCGATGCTTCCATTTAAGAATATCAGAACATCATCAACAAACAAGAGGTGGGTCAAATAGAAGTTCTTCGAAATCTTAATGCCAACCAACTGATTTCTGTCCCGGGCAGCAATGATGGATCTGCTTAGTCCTTCCATAACAAGTAAAAAAAGTAGAGGGGAGAGAGGGCAGCCCTGCCTGAGCCCTCTCTCTAATAAGAAAAAAGGTGTAGCTTCGCCGTTAAGCAGGACACTGTAGGATACATCCTTAATGCAGCTCATAATCCATTTGATGTAAGTGAAAGGGAAGCCTAGGTGAGTTAGAATTAACCTGATATAGAGCCAATTTGCTCTATCAAAAGCCTTGGAAAGGTCCACCTTTAGGATCATGCCCTTCTGTTTCTTTGTCTTAAGAGTGTGGAGCAGTTCCTGTGCAGTGGCGATCGCCTCATGTATCTGTCGATGCTGTAGGAAAGCAAATTGTTCAGGAGATACATGTCTAGACAGTATGGGCTTCAGGCGATTTGCAATGATTTTAGCAATAATCTTGTACAGAACGTTACAAAGAGAGATGGGTCTAAAATCATTGAAGGAGGTGGGGGAATCAGATTTCGGAATAAGGGCAATAAAAGTGGATTTGATGGCCGCGGGGATATTGCCATTCCTTCTACAGTCCTCCACGATCCTGAGTAAATCATCCCCTATGATGTCAAAGAAAGCAATATAGAATTCGATGGTCCACCCATCCGGTCCAGGGCTTTTATCTTTTTTAAACCATTTTAAGGTGGCCTCAAGTTCCTCCTTCGACACAGCCATCATCAGGTTCTCTGAATCCTCCTGATCTACATATCTGGGGAAGAGTTCTGCAACCTGCATTATCTCTAGAATGTTCACCTCACGAGGTGCCTTGTAGATGGATTTGAAGTGTTCATTTGCAAGTCTGGCCAGACCCTGTTGTTCTGTTACCATCTGACCCTGTTCGTTTTGAAGCTCCCAGATAGTATTAATGGCTTTCCTGCCATTGGCGAATTTATGATAGAACTTAGTGTTGTTGTCACCTTCTACCAGCCAGATGGCTCTACTTCTAAGGCGCCAACTCTCCTCTCTTTCCTTTAGAATTTGGGAGCGCTTAGAGACAAGAGTAGAGTATAGGTCCTTGTTGGCAGGTGTTAGGAAGGTGCCATCTGACGAGTCCTCGAATGTGGCAATGGCTCGTTCTGCCTCCTTCAATATCTTATCATCATTTATCCGTTTCAGATGTGCCCAGTTTCTGGAGATCCTCTTGAGTTCAGATAGTTTCCTTATAAAACCAGCAGTGTGTTCCTCCTCGACCATTATAGGGTTGGATCTCCAATAATCAGATACAAGCTGTAGATAGCTGGGGTCCTTGAGCCAGGAAGCATTGAATTTGAAAGGGATTTTGATCTTCGGGATGTTGTCTGACAATTCCAAAAATATGGGCCGGTGGTCAGATAAACCTCCAGAGCCTACCCACTGCCTAATACGAGGGTGGAGGGTGAGGAAAGCCTCTTTGATAAGGAATCTGTCAAGTCTTCTAGCAAGACTATGATCGCCACTTCTGTTATTTGACCAGGTATATTGAAGTCTGACAGGAGGGATGTCGACCCATTGATGCGCTTCGAGTAAGGTAGAGATCGAGTCAGAAAGGTTATCCACTCGGGCCAAGTGTCCCCAGGATTCACAGTATCCCAAGGAGAAATTCAAGTCCCCTCCCAGGATAATATTGTCTGCCCGAAGTAGTTCGGATGTGAGCAGGGATCTCCAGAATGGTTCCCTCTCCACACAAGGGCCATATACATTAATAATACGAATATCAACACCAAGAGAGTGGGCCAATAAGTCCATACCGATGAATCCTCTGCCTCCCCAAGTATTCCGGAGCACCATGGATTTGTTACAGAAACCAATAGCAATACCTCCCGATCTCCCAGATGCGTCCATAGCATGAAAGGTCCAATTCGGTAGCCAAGAGTTGAGGATAGGGATGAGGGTGGCAACCGAGCAGAGAGTTTCTTGCAGGAAAATAACATCCAATGCAGTCGAGGTGAGCAGTCTTCTTAGGGCTAGTTTTTTGGGGGGGCTAGCAACCCCACGATAGTTGAATGATAAGAATTTCATGGAGGGATAGGCAGAGGGCCATCCCTTGCTCTAAGGGCCCTGTCAATTGTTTGTTGTCGCCCAAGGGCAACTTCTTCCCCCGCAGTGTGTCTGGCTTTAGTGAGCCGGGAGGGGCGACCTCTAGACGATTTAAGGGAAGTCGGGGGACAAATAGGATCAATACCAATCGCATCAGCACCCTTATCCTTAGTTCTGGAATGAAGAGGGTACTGGGGGGAGAGAGGGGTGAGGGGGGGGGATGGAGGGGGGAGGGGGGGGGATGGAGGGGAGAGGGGATGGAGGGGAGAGAGGGGGGGGGGGGGGGGGGGGGGGGGGGGGTGAGGGATGGATGGGGTAGAGGAGGAGATCAGGGAAGGGAAACAAGGGGATGGAGAGAGGGAGGGGAAGGGAAGGGAGCAGAGGAGAGAGGAGGAGGGGGTAAATCCCAGGGGGAAAGGGGGCATCGGTAAGGAAACAGAAGGGATGGAGGGGGAGGAGATACCCATGCAAGAGAGAGATGCAAAAACATGTGATAATCCAGAGACAGAGGAAGAGACAGGGAAAAACATACCCGCAGTCGAGGTGATGTCTCTTGCAGTGCCCGAGCTGGATGGAGGAGGAGGCGAGGAAGGAATGGAGTCCGCTGGTCGCTTGTCTGATGCCTCGGTGATGGGAGTACCCAGTGTATCTCTTGTTCCTTCGGGTGCATGATCCTCCTGGTGATGTGAGGGACCTCCTTCCGTCTCCTGGTGTTGAGAGGGACCTCCATCCGTCGGTTCAGGTTCCCGTCTCTGCTCAGAGCCCCTCTTTTTGTGGAGGAGAGGGCAATCCTTATATAAATGCCCTACCTTATGGCATCTGCGGCAGCAATACGGGATGCCTTCATAATCAATAATCTGCTTACGAGATGTGTCCCTCCATTGTATGGTGATGTATTCCTGTAGTCCTCCTCTAGTGTCTAGATTAATTAGGATGCGAGCATATGCCATCATACCCGTATGAAGGTATGACTTGTCATACTCCATATAGGTGCCAATCGCATTGCCAATCCGCTTGAAGATGTCCTCAGACCAGTATTGTAATGGGAGACCCGGAAGCCGAATCCATACAGGTCCAATGCCAATCTGTTCAGTCTCAGGATCAAAGAGGGGTGTCCAACATTTCAGCAGAACTGGGGCGTGCTCGAAGTGCCAATAGGAGGATAGGACCCAATTTGTGTGATCGGCACGAGCGAATCTCAGAGCAAACCATCCCCTCATAAACGTCTGCACGAATGGAATGTCAACCAGATGGTGACCCCATACTTCTGCTGCCCAGGCCTTCAGATGAGCGGCCGAGTAGTTCCTTCCCCTGATGCGACCGACCAGGACTCTGTCCGCGAAGTCCATGGCTTCTCCCCACTGAATGTCCTCTTCTCGTCTCAAAAAGATGTCGTCTGCCTTAGATTTAAAGCACTTGTACTTTTTCTTGGTCCCCTGAGGGGGAGGGGGGTGCGATGCCCTGCTAGGAGGCGGATCCGAAGATGCAAGAGGGGGACAAGGGTTATACGAGGAGGGGGGAAGACCATCAGCCGAAAGGTGTAAGGAACCGGCGAGCGGCGGGACGGCGGAAAAACTGCCGGAAGGGGGAGCCAGGGAAGAGAGGTTATGCGAATCAATCGTAACCCTGGTCACCGGTGGGAGAACGCGGGTGTTAGAGCCAGTGAAAGGGGGGTCTAAACCAGGGTTAGGGTTTAGACATGCAGAGACGAACCCTAGTGATGATGGAGATGCCGGAGGGGTAGTTAACGCAGGCCAGGTGGGGGGATCGTCCGGCAGGACCACAGGGGGCCGGGAGGGTTCGGCCAAAGAGAAACTGGAGCTAAATAAGCTAGTCGACGTGGGAAAAGGGGAGCGACAGATGGAAACCCCCTCCAACGGGTCTTCGGAATAATCGACGGCATCTAAGTCTTCCATGTTGACAGTTGCGCCTAGAAATGGAGAGCTCCTCGAGACTGTAGGAAAAACGGAGGACAGGAACCCCCAACCGGTCAAACAGTAACAAGAATAGGCCGCGAGAGGGGGCGGTTAGTAACGGAAAAAATAACCCCTGAGCATCATGTTTAGTACAAAAGCCACCGATGATATGCGACCACTACAGGTAGAAAGCTGAAGGTGGTATCTCGCGAAAGCGACAGAGTAGTGTACAGCGGCTGATTAGGATTAACCGCTGCAAGTCGAAACCCTAACCGAAACCCTTGTTTGCAGTCTCCATCCTTCTCATCCTTGATCGAGATTTGATCTTTATACATATGACCTTCCCATATAAACTTTCCTTCTTTCTGAGTCAATTCTAGACCTGCTAGACATAATTGTGTTGTGAACTGGATCCATTCCGATGATAGATCCTCTGGTAGACCAAGATCATTTGCATTCAGTGAATAATCTGTAACAGAAGAAGGGCCCCGATCTGCAAAGAGATCGTTCAAAAAGAGAAAACCTGTGTTATGTAAATGACACAGGAGGGGAACTGAAAGAGTATGAACACCCTCCACTCCATTTATGGCATACAATATTATTTTCATCATATTCCCCTTACTGACCTCCCATCTCAATTTCCAAGTAGCCAATGTTTATTCTTCATCATACTTCTCCATATATATGATGCCACCTTCTTCTCTGGAGCCCCCTCTTTAATCCATTCCTCAAGCTATTTATTTTTTAGATATCTTTCCTTAATAACTTGCTGCCAAATGTGTTTTCCTTATAAAGCTCTCCATAAGTTCTTGACTATTAATGCCTTATTGAAGCATTTTGTGTCATTTATTCCCTATCCTCCATCCTTGTCATGTTGCAAAAGCACATCTAGACTAAATAAATGGATCTCCTTTGAGTATCCAGGCCTGCCCAAAGGAACCTAGCTATAATAACATCACTTCTTTTTAATATCTCTTTAGGAAAATAGAAAATATGTATCCAATATATAGATATATTTTGAAGGAAAGATTTGATCATGACCAACCTCCCTCCCAATTTAAGCCAATTGTTCGACCATCGAGACATTACACTCGAATTTCCTTATCAACCATTCCTAATCCTTAATTTCATATTTATTTGGTTACCCAGATATTTGAACCCTCCATCCATAGAGATCGAAGCCACTCCAAAGATTTGAGTTATCTCCAATATTGTCACCTCCTCCTCCTTCGTAAGATTAATGTTGATTTACTCGTAAGAATATGATGAAATGATTTCCATTCCGAGATAAAGACATACCCAATGAAAAGTACATCATCTACAAACATAGCATGTGTAGTATTAATATTCTTTGTAATCCTACACCGAGTAATAATTCCTTTTGATCGAGCTTCATTAATACCTTTGCATAAACTGTCATTGACTAGAAGAAAGAGTAAAGGTGATAGGGCACATCCCTATATGAGACCTCTAGAAGCCTTGAAGAATTTTGTCAAGATCCCATTAATGATAACAACATAGTTCACAAAAGTAATGCCTGTGAAAATCCAATCAACAACCATGACTCCAAAACCAATCTTGTGAAAAATCAACCTTAAGAAAGCTTGGTCCACACTATCATAAGCTCTTACCATGTCAATCCTCATTAGACACACCTCCAATTGACGAGATTTAATAAAATATAAGCACTCTTGATTTAATGCCACAACGTCCTGGATATGTCTATTGTCCAAGAAGCTAAAGTGTTTCATAGTTATATGCTTGGAAAGCGAAGCTTTGATCTGATTGGTGATGATTTTTGAGGTCATTTTATACACCATGTTGCATAAGAAAATTGGCCTAAAATTAACAAAAGTAGATGGATAAGACACTTTGGGAATGAGAGTTATAAAAGTAGCATTGATAAACCGTGACATCTTGATTCCTCTGCCACTGTGAACAAATCATAATCCACGATGTCCAAAAAGTGTAGAAAAAATTCTAATGACCATCCATCCGGACTAAGGCTCTTGTCCCTAGCCAGTGCTTTCAAAACCTCAATCAATTCTTCCTTGATAATTGATCCGAATTGGATCCAAGAAGAGTTATCAGAGAAGCATGACTGTATCAGGTCAGGACGAACTTCAAATAATTAAGAGCAGTGATCAGAAACACCTCTAAACAGTGGCAGTTAACAGCCAGCATGGAACGACGAGGACCTCGGTCAAAGCGTGTTGACCGAGGCCCATGGAGACTGCGCAGGAGGTGAAACTAGCCCTTGGGAAGCCCGAATTGGGAAAAGGAGGCAGTTTTTGATGTGCTCTTAGCACTAATCGCGCATCGTTGGGAAAAACCCCTCAAGAAGGAGAGGCCTTGAGCGCTCGGTCGCATGAGAGCCAAGAAAACTGTGGGGAAAAGGCTAAAGGCAAAGGCGGGACCCGCGCTCTGAAAACCGGTGGTATTTATTGGGGGCACCCTTGGGTGGTAAGCAGTTTTGGCGAAAACGGAGCCATTCCACTCAACGCCCGACGCGTGGCAAGCGGAGGAGAGAGAAAACCACCGCTCATCGCGCACTAACAGTCAAGTAAGTCAACAGTGCGAAATATGCTAATGGCGTCGGATTTGGAGGCCCCAGATTTAATGGCTGAGATCGCACCTAATGGGAAAGCTAGAATCGACAGGGGATTAAGTCGCGCTCTATAAGAATTTGACGTCTGATTTGACCGCTAAGGTGGTAGATGACTCATTCCACGACGTAACTAAAAAACCGAACTGAGGAAGCAAGCTGGTGCAGTTGCAGGAGGAAAAATGGCCACTCCCCATGAGCCTGATGATGACGCCAAGACAAGGAACTCCAAGCGAAGTTGTAGCAGGCAATCCGACGGAAGTGGAAGGGGAATCGAATATCCATGCAATCGAATGGCTTTAAAACCATGCAGAGACAAAGCAGAAGAAACTGAACATTGAGAGGAAGACAGAGAAGAAAAGGAAGAAGACAGAGAAAACGAAGAAAAGATAGTGAAGCAAAAAGAAAGTAGAAAGAAGACAGAGGGCCGAGCTGACCAAAGGCAGCGTCGAGCACCAGAGAGCTTGAGAGATTCAAGCCATCCTTGAGAGGATTTGTCAGGACTGAGCACCACATTGGGCTCCTTCCATTAAAGACCAGAGAGGTCAAAGAGCTGGTAAGGAAAAGATTCTGTGCACTCTAGTGGCTTGGGGCATCCAAGAACCACCCTGCCAAGCAATTCTGTTTCAGGAGACTCATATTGAGCTCCTTCATTGTAATTCTCTGCTTCAAGACACAATAAAAGAAGGCCACCACTAAGAGCTGGACCGGAGATGTAGCCCTGGAGGATAGGGTGAACTCCGTATTAATTTCTCGAGTTCTTGTTTTTGCTTACTGTGTTTCTCTGTTGTTTTCCATTTTCCAGTGTCTGTGTATTTTTCAATTTGATCGATCCGTTGCCTAAAATAACATGGACACACACCTGCACATGAGTCTGTAATACCTTCAATTAATAATTCTTAATTGAGATCACTGATAGGGTGACTTACAGATCAATAATGGACCTCCCCATATGTACGCTTTCTTCTGAATCTACCATTCTATGAAACAAATTAATGAAATTCATTTGATTTTCAATATTAGCTCCTTCTTTCTCTCTGAGTTATCGACTAAAAAATCTCACCGCCTCTCACTGTATATCCTTTTGTGTTGTGAGAAGAGATTCCACACATCATATTTTGTATTCCAAATTTCTTTTTTCTGCAGTCGGAGGTCTATCTTAGGAGAAAATGGCTATATTCTAAGGTACATATTGATTTTGTAAATGTATTGATGTTGGTCTATGAATGCTTCTGGACTAAGCCACTTTATTGTAATAAGATGTCCACATATCATATTAAGGATTAAGAACAATTTTATTAGTAAGTGTAGGATAATTGCATTCAAAGTACTTGATAGATGTTATAAATTTTAAAAGTGTGGAAAATGAGATGAATTAATATAGTAGTATTAGTTAATTTATATTTAAAAGACTATAAAAATTATATGTAATGCATTTAAATGTTTAAGGATAAACAAAATGGTTGCATATAGTGTGAGAACACTTTTCATTTTTAGTTTTTTATTAGGGTGATTTTAAAGTCTAAAATATTTTTTTTTAAGGAAAATAATAAAATAATAGTTAAAATAATAAAAGTAGTTATGGATTTGTAAAGAAAATGAAAGGAAATTACTTTTTTATTGTATTTTTGATCTATCTCTCCATAGGTTTTCTTGAATATCAAGTGTAGACACTACCATATACATACTTTGAAAAAAAAATTGAAAATACAAGAAAAAACATGTTTACTACCCTTTAATATTTTAATCCAAATTACTAATTTATTATAAATTAAAAAATACAATTTCAACACTAATATATATATATATATATATATATATATATATATATATAAACAATTTTAATTTTAAAGTAAAAAAATGTATAGAAAGAGACTCAAAGCAAATAAAAGAGAATGGTTGGGAAATAATGTAGCTTCTCTTTTAATTTTTTCCTTACTTGCTTTTAATGAAAGGGAATGAATAGGAAAATAATGTAACACAAAAGCAAAGTAGTTTTAGTTTTTATTTTTATTTTTTAGTTAGTGTGAAATATTTAATATATATTTTTTATTTGTTTAAATTAGAATTGTATCAATCTACATATATTACTGATGTTGATAATAATTAACATTTACTAAGGTTTAAAATTGCTATATATATATATATATATCAAATTTAATGTGAAATTTTATTCCAAAAATATATTTTTTATTTGTTTAAATTAGACTTAGAACTATAATTGTATCCATCTACATATATTACTGATGTTGATGATAATTAACATATACTAAGGTTTAAAATTGATATATATATATATAATGTTAGAATTTTATTCCAAAAATTTTTGTTGTGGATTTTTTAATAACATTGCTTTGCACCTCCTGTTACATATACTAATTTTATATATGTAATTTGCAATTGTATTCTAAATTTAGAAATATTCTCAAATCTTACATATAAGAAGTGAAGTGAGTGAAAAGTGAAGTTTTCTCATATTACAGAAGTGTTAACAATAATTTTCCTAAAACGTACGATCGAAATAAGGATAGTTCCAACAAAGTAATCATGAGCGGACCTTGCGGTACCACAGAGAGGATCTGAGTTTACCGTATCTTAAAACCATCGTCATCATCCAAACCTGTAATCACTGTATCCCAAAGTTCCGTGCTGTCGCAACCCATGATTATCTTCCTAATCATTCTAGTTTGCACACAATAAAATGGTCCCTAAACGTATGGAGATTGCTGTTATGTGAAATCTTCTGCCCTCTACCCTCTTCCATATTCTTGTATTATACTTTTGAGTAACCAGTCGCCCGTTTACAGCATGTGCACGCGAAACTCGCTTGCATTCCTTTATTGCCGTGAAGTTGTACGGTTACATTGTAAGTATATTCTGAGTTAGTTGTATTTTACAAAATTTTATTTATTTATTAAATATTTCAATTAATATAAAGTAAGTTTGTTTGTTATTTAGAAATAATAATAATATACAATAAAAATGGTTTGAATATTGTATTGTTTGGGTTGATATTGATTTTCATTTTTTAAGTGATTATATAAATTCAAATAATAAAAAAATTAAATAAATATTTAATTTATATTTAATTAAATTAAATATTTGTTATTAGATATTAGTTTGATTCATTTTATTTTTAGTTGAATGAGGGTCAATTGTTGGAGAAGCTTTTTAATTTTTCACGGTCTTAGGTGTCCAAATACATCTTCCCAAACTAAGGCTCATATAGTGAAACCCTCTCAAGGGGGAGAGAGCACTTAAAGAGAGTATTTGCCTATTGTTGGAGAAGCTTCTTAATTTTTCATGGTCCTAGGTGTCCAAATACATCTTCCCAAACTAAGGTTCATATAGTGAAACCCTCTCCAGGGGGAGAGAGCACTTAAAGAGAGTATTTGCCTAGTAGTGCTAGTGAAATTCCACCAAAACATGAGTCCAATCTACGTATAAACCAAGGAAAAAAGAGTGCCAAGGATTAGAGCAGAGTCTACTAGGTAACTAAGGTATAATATGTTTATGTACTATTCTTATTTATGAATGGAAATAATGAATTCCTTCCATATTTCATGTTCTCATATGTCTTAATGTGATTTGGTTATTGCTATAGTTTTTAATGCATGCTAACTTGCATTTCGAGGAGGCAAACATTTTCTTGTTTGGTGGTGTATGTGTGTAGGAGATCAGATTAGAGAGCTTGTAGCAGGTTTCCAACAACTCAAAGGGATTTGCAAACTACATCAACTTGCATTGATGTATACACATGTTCTTGTCATCCTCCTCTATGAGTTGAATGGTTTGTTGTTGCATTAGATGATAGATCTAGGGAATTTACTAGATTAATCACACATTGTCTAGCATACCTTGAGATCAGATCTATGGAGCAACAACGCATTAGCCTTTGTGACATTTTCAAGCTAACATACATTCAAGAGAAAGACATCAGATAACACACATGTAGAGAAAGAGATTAAAAGGAAAGATCATGATACTAAAAGAATTGAATTAGTTGAGTCTCTTGGTATAAGAGTTGTAAGAGAATTCCCTTGGTTGTGATATCTAAAAAACATAGAAATGGTAGGTTGGTTAAAGCATGTGGCTCCACCATAGGGGCAAGATGAGCACAGGATGAGACAATCACTACTCTAACGGAAAATGATATAACAAGAGAGTTAGGATAACCATAGTTAGGAATGAGACTTGAGTGTTGGAGAATCACTAACTGCACAAACACCTAAAGATAGAGGCTAAATATGATAAACATGATTGATGAATAGTAAGGATACTTTTACATAAATAGAAACCCAAAATATTGTTACACACTTGCTTGAGACCAATAAAGATTTGAGTATGGAAAAGTTAGGAAGACTTTAAATCTTTGTATTAATCATCTTAAAAAATTAAAAATTAAAGTCACTATGCATTAAAGATTTTAAAAATTAAATAAATATATATAATAAACGATAAACACAACCAAAAAAAACATAATGAATGATTATTTGAACATAAGTAAAACTACAACCATATATATCTCTATATTAATACATTATTAAAACCTTGAGTATATTATTAAATCCTTTGTAAAGGCATATGTCATGCATTTCATGCTAACCTTTTCTACAGTGGAACTGCAGAGTGCTCCTTAAAGTTCACAGTACAATAATAAAAAAACTTTGCAAACAAGATATAATAATATAAAAGTCGACTTGGTGATCACTTTAGGACCATCAAAGAAACAACAGGGTCTTATCATAAATTCTACGTCGTTTTCAACCAAGTTTAAGAATCATCCTATTGCCTCATATTCATTTTACGTGTTCTCTGTCTCACTGTGCCAAAAAAATGAAGATAAATATGAACGTGCCTTGTGGTATCATAAAGAAGATCTTAGCATACCGTATGTTGAAGCCACATTTTCATCTTCTCGAGCCACACTTTCATCTTCATTATGGTGAAGAAAATGGTAATTTGTATATCCCAAAACCTGATCCTATAGGAGGTAGATCTATCGTACTTGTTCAATCTCGGCGCTCCCAGCGCAAACTTGAGAGGAAGATCAGGGTTCGAAATGAATATATGACCATACAAAATAAGGTCAGCTTCTGCGCTAGTCACTGCAGCCATCCTAGAGTCTCTCGTATAATCTTCATTATCCATAAGCATCCCTTTGTAGGCCTATCTCAGCAGGGAATGAAAATTATGGAACTTTAAAATTTGCTTATTGCATTATAACAAGGTTGCATGAGATGCAAATAATAAAACCCTTGGCCATATCGAGTTGCCATGAGGTTAAATTGATGTACTAAATATAGTGTTGGACCAACGGGGTCTACGTGTTATCACCAACAAATTGATCATCTAGCCTAATTTACTAGCCGGATCGAAGTACACCATGTAAAACCAATTTTACCATAGTAAAATTGCTTTCACTGTGAGAAATTACTTAATAAACCACCTTTGTTAAGTAATTTATAATTAAACCCATGAAGAATAATTAAATAAATCACTATTTATTTAATTTTCTTCTAGGAATAATTAAGTAAACCATTGTTAAATTATTATTCCTTGTCATATTTGACCCAACTATGATTAATTATCTTATTTTTCTCTAAGAATAATTAATTAATCACTAAATAATTATTATTCCTTGTCAAATTTGACAAAATCCCTTAGGAATAAAATAAATCATTATTTGTTTATTATTACTTAACTAATTCCTTGAGATGATAAATAAATCATTTATCTATTTATTATTTCTAAATAAAAGTTTAAATATGTTTTCCCGCCTAACCAAATATAATAAAATATTCCAAGTGGTTATTCCGAGAATGGGGTTAATACTATTTTATTATTGCTCATTATTTGAGGATAACTCAATATTTTGTTATAAATAGAAGGGTTTTCCATTCATTATTCACTTTTGATTATTTTCATTGTTGCATTCATTGTTGTAACTCTGATTATTTTCATTGTCGCACACCATACTTTTGTTGGGTTTACACATTATAGAGGAGAGAAACTCTACACAAGCTGAAGACGTTTGAGGATAGCCAAGAACCCATCCCATAGAGGGGGACTGGTATCATATATTTGTTCCCTTCACATGTGTTATAATAAAACTATTCTTTGTATATTTGGTTTCCATTCAACGATTGGAGTTATTACTATTTCTTTTTGCTGTTTAACTATGATTGTAGCATAGATTAAGGCTTTGACAGGTTTTGTTTCTAACAGTTACTGCAGATCCACAATGTTTAGCAACCATTTATATTGTTGAGATTGTTTGTCATCCACAATCTTAAGTGGGTTCTTTTCGTACATCTTTGAGAAGAAAACACTACAAAAAAATTGGTGACTCCACTGGGGATTTTCTGATTGTTGCCAATCACAAAATTGGTGACTCCGCTGGTTTATACTTCAGATCCAGAAACCTGGGTGACCTTCGGTTTTTAGCTTAGGGTTTCTTCTTTTTTCAAGTCTCTTAATGTTTCCTAGCTTTTTAACCCTAGATTTGTTAAATTTTTTACTTCCACAAGCTTTCTGGTCTTTTCTGCAGGTCACAGGAACCATTCGCGACAAAGGCGATAATTTTTTCCTGAGATTTACCGACAGGGATCCATGGAGCAAAAATCACACTTTTTAGCCAAAAAAGTGCGATCTGGAGGCCAGAGCACACTTATCAGCCCAAAAAGTGTGATCCCACCTAAAAAACAGGTCAGTACCTGCGATTTTTGGGTTTCCAGGTTTTTCTCAGATCTGTTTATGGGTTTTGCAGAGAGCTTTCTGCTAGGTTTTTTGACCTTTGTCTCATCCCACTTAGGCCTTGATCCACTTTGATTTACTCATCGAAGTGGAATGTATACCCCCCTAGACCTTCTAGTATGCTTCCACCTTTATAGGAGGAGTTTAGCTGAGTAAGTAGTCTGAGTTTCTGTAATGCTTTCGACCATATTTTCCAGATCTGTACCCTTCTATTTCAAATCTAAAAAGATAGGTTGTCACCATCCATAATTTCATATTACAACTTATTTGTTCATTGGCCTAGGGTCCCATCAGTTGCCCTAAGTGTTTCACCCATCTCCCTATCTTTTTGCAGCGATCTTCCTCTCTGGTTTTTTTCTATTGTTGCACCACTTTCCAGTAGCCTAATGTCACTTGATCCTAGTCACATCGACATTTAGATATCATGACCGTTTTAGTGTATTTTCCATTGATTTAACCACCAAACAACACAGTGTTTGCAAACCCAGTTTGGGTGGGGTTTAGTTAATTGTTTTGCCATTCATTTTCTGTTGTTCTAGCAAGCTTTTATCTTTTTTACAAACACGATCTAGGCTTAATCAATAAATACACTCACACACACAAGCACACCTTAAGCAAAGGGTGCTTGGTTTACACTGCCAAGCCAAGACATAACATAATAAATTTATCTCCCCTCATCGAGACAAAGGCATATTGTTGATCTCCCTTCACCATTTTCATGTCACGTGTGTTATCACCATTGCGCCACCTAAGCGTTTGTCACGGAGACTATTAGGCCTTCACTCCCAGTTTTTGCTTGGGCATGTTACCCCTACTTGTCGGGTTCGAGTTCATAGCCCTCCGAGTCCCCATACCGACTCTTCTCCTGGTTCTTCCAATTCCTCATCTGATTCCGAGCCTCCTTCACTACATATCATCACCATGTCTGGACCCACAACTAGTGTAGGAACCTAACTTGGTGTTGGCTCTAGTTCTATCCCGGTGGTCACATCAAGCGGAACAATCTCAGGAACCGTTCCAGCAACACCTATGCTCCCTTTTATGGCTGGGTTAAGTCTACTGAATTTTAACCAGTTGATAAATGACCCCATACACCATGATGCTGGTTGGCCTTCTATGCCGACTAAGCCTCCCTTGGACATCCCAAAGTTTGAGGGTAATGTTGGAGAGGATCCTACCAACCATGTTCGATCCTTCCACATGTGGTGTTCATCTAACTCCATTACCGATGACTCCATTCATCTTCAGCTATTCAGATTAGCCCGCCACATGTCATTCTGTTTTCGCGACACTTGCTAAAGTGTTCCTCTCATATTTCCAGTTATCGCTCCAGTATGACATTGTTACAGAGCTATTGACCTCATTTCGTCAGTCCTATGCCACTCGCCTTTCCGACCATGTTCACGAGCGACGAAGAAGGAGGAGCACATGCCGTGCCCTGCCCTTCGAAGACCGTGTCTATCTAGATTGGTTTCTTAGGAGCCTTTTAGCGCCCATTGGAAAATATGTCACGTCCCATTTTCCTCAGACAAAGGAAGAAGCTCTCCAAACTGCTCTACGATATGACTTGATTTATGTGAAATCCGGTTATGTCTATATCGTCATTCTAGATCTCCCTCTTCCTGGAAGTGCCAAGGCACCGAGGGCATCTCACGTTGCTGACAGTATCGTTGGAACCCTTTCACACTCTTCGCCATATACTTAGCAAATTTATGGATATCTGCAGGGGGGCACTAGTTCCTCCGACACTTATAGCCCTCCTGCTAGCAACATTTTTTCAGGGCCCAAACCTGTCTACCAAATCGTTTCTCCTTCTTATGCATAGCTGAGCGCTCTAGCCCCTCAAGCATTAGCGCCGCATCCTCAGCCTCGGCAACCACCGCCCCCTCAAGATCAGGTGTTTGTGCAGCAGAGTGCGACCAATCCCCACAATTCGAAGAAAAGGAATAAGGGGAAAGGTAAAATGTATAACCAGGGTAAGCAAGGTAACCAACCTAGTGAATCCCAGGGGAACCAACCTAACACCAATAACCAGCAACAGTGCAGCCAACCCAAGAAGAACACGGTTATTCGTACGAACAAGCCTTATGCATGTTGTGGTGTACATGGCCATTATACACATGAGTGTCCTCTCTTACCCCATATGCGCCAAATGTGGGAAGCTCAAGTAGTTTCTAGAGGTCAACCATCGCCTCAGAACCCTGTGCCATCTCAACCAAAAATTCTTACAAATCCTTTCCATCAGCAAGGATTCCCTTAGAAAGGATTTTTAGCTACTCAACCTCAGCCCGGTCAAGCAGCCCATGCCCCCCAACCTTTTGGTCCTGGTGACTACCAGATCCTTATGGTGAATTCTGAAAAGGTTAACCCCTCTAATATCAACCTGCAAACTCGGTCGCTCCAATATGAGAAGCCATCGAATTCGTCCGCCGCTGAATCTAAAACCAAAGCATCTACTGAGCCTCTTATGACACTAAATGGTCTGTTACAGATCCCTAAACCAAAAGTTGAGGTCATTCCAAACATCCCAAAGGGACCATTACGCTGTAATGCGACTTCTAACTGAGCTGCCCATACATACAGTATAGTAGGCGACTTGGCACAATGACCTACCACCATGTCAATGCTAGAGGTACTCAAGTCGTGCCCATTTCAAAAGAAAGCTCTAGTAGCTACTTTAGGTGCAGTGGATCCTTCCGACGATCATTTGATTGTCTTCGCAGTTGATACATCAAAGCATCCCCCATTACCTTCATCTGTTGCTTTCCAGATACCAGTCCAAGTCTGTAATGCCATCATCTCCTGATTCATTATTGACGAAGGTGCATCCACCTGTGTGATGTCTGCTGCCATTTGGAAACAACTTAATTCACCTGAGCTGTCCCCATCCACCATCACTTTCCATGCTTGGGACGAACATTCCTCCCAGCCTCTTGGAATGTACCACAATTGTCCCATGACTATTGCGGGAAAGACTGTCCATGTAGAAATTGAGGTTATTGATGCCCCTTTAGATTACAACATTCTCTTAGGTCGTAGTTACACATATGCCATGTTAGCCGTCGCGCCTGCGGTGTTTCGAAAGATGTGCTTCCTCCATGAAGAGAAGATCGTCACCATCGATTAGCTGACTTACTATGAGTCGGCATCCGTGACCTCCCCCGAGTCGATCATCTCATCAATGTCAGATAAACAGTCCTCACCTCCTCCCATTGGTGTCTCACCCAGAGTCTATAAAGATTCCTCATTGTTGGGCGCTTTCCCTAGTCCTCCCCCTCCTATCTCAAAGCCTAACTCTATGAGTGTTTGCATGTTACAAGCGTCATGGGTTGCCCTTCAATAGTCTGGTATGTATGATCCGCAAAAATCTCCTCAGCACCCTACAATTACCATCCTAGCCGAGCCCTCTGGATCCAGCCCCCAAGAACTCCTCTGTTTGTGGGTGCCTCTCCTATGTTTCCACCAGGAGTTGTTCCTCCAGGTCTCAAGCATCCACGAGCTATTCTGCCGAGGCATTAACCTACAAGCCAGATACCTTTATTATTCCCCTCTCCGCGAGTATTTTTTTCCATGTCATGGCTTCGCTGGTCCTTTGATGTAGGAGCATTTGGTTCAGAAGAATCATTGTATTTTAGTAGACATAGGGGGGTCTTGTATTTTAAGGAAGTTGGTTTCCGAAGTGTTGAATTAATGTAATTACTTAGGTTTTGAGTGATTTTAATGAGAATAGGAGTTAATTAAATATTGTGAGGATATTTGTAAATGTTCTCGAATGTAGAGGAACATGAGAAAATCAGGATAGTTGAGAGATTTGAGAATTAATTGTAAATATTAGATTAGGAGTTAGTTCATGATTTTGTGGATTAGAAAGGATCCTTAAGGGATACATAAGATAATTTTAGGAACTGTTATACTCCTATAGTTATAGGTGTCATATTTCATGATTGACTGGTTGAGCTCTGTAATATGTTCATTCTTTCCTTGCTGTAAAGGTTTCCATATTATGAAAAAATAAAAAAATTGAAAAATGTAAAGAGGGTATACCCTAAAATAAAAATCAAAGGGTGAAAAAAAATGGTCAAAAGAAAAAATGGAAAGAAATGAACCCCAAACAAAAGAGACCAGGAAAGTGTGCAAGTCCAAATGCCACTACTATTTCATTTTTGCAAAAAAACATTATGTGCAGCTTGTTAACTTCATGCCACAATTGATGAATGGCCAAACAGCTTAATCTTGGCCAGTTCATGTTTGAATTTCATGTTTTAGAGATAGAGAATAAAATCTGTCCAAACTGTTTAATCTTGGTAGATGAGTAGATAGGTAGAGAAGCAAAGGAGCTCAACTGTTTAATTTGAGCCCTTGGAAGAAATAAGTGTAGACTTAGGTAGGCTTACCATGTAAAGAAAAGAAGATTGAAAAGGGTTTGCCAGTCTAAGTGCACCCAAAAGAAAGAAGAAAAAATGTTAGGCAAAATAGGCAGGGTAGGCAGTTTTGGTGTTGCAGAATGAGACTTGTGATATTTTTTTTCTCTCAAAATGTTCATCTTACTGTTATCACAAGTACCATGGTAGATATTTTGATCTAGCTCAAGCGAGGCATGTCTAATCTCCCATTCATATTCTTCCCCAAATCATTTACTAATTTCTACCAGTGATATTAAGATCTGTTTAATATCACTAAGCCACTCATTCCGTTTCATTCATTGCCTAAGTGAATTCCTACTTTACTTAGGAAGTCGACCATATTCCTTGTAAAAACCCCTTTTCTTCCCTTTTGGCCTAAGTATTTATGTAAAAATTCCAAAAAATTATGCTTAGCGCTTTCCATTTTCACAAAATTCATATTAACTTATTAACTTTATTTTTATAAATCCCATATAAATCAATACTCGTATCCCATATTATACATAATATAATCCCCATATTTTAATATCCCCGCCCCCCGTTAAACTGTAATCATAGCATTAATTAAGCAGGGATTAAAGGTTCATTTGGAACCCTTAATAGCCTTCCTACCGCGTGCTCAAAGGTTAAATTAACATCTGGTTAATTAACAACCTAATCACCCTGCAACCAATCAACAACCTGCCCCGATGCATTAAAAAACACTTTTTATTACCGATCCCGTGCGTTAACTCCCCTCCATCTCCATTCAACGCCCTCCATCCGATTAACGGCTCCACATCGAACGATCCATGTTCATTTCGCGACCCCCGCCATTGCCGAAAGTTAAGTCCCGGGGAACTGGTGGTTTTTGCGCCATACCCGGGACACGCATCGTGCTCCTGCATTGATCGCTGCTCCTCCACCCGAAACCGCCCAAGGCCGAAAGCAGTGCGGGCAAAACCATTTACCGCCCTCCCGCTGACCCCTCGTTGACGTCATCTGCTAACGTCAGCTGTCCCATGCTGATGTCACCCCGCCATGTCACCATCCGTACTGCCACGTCACCTGCCATGTCATCTATTTCGTACCCCCAGCTGACGTCATGCTGACGTCACCTATTCGAAAAGTCAAATTTTCCCGCCAAAAAATTATTTTGTTCAATAAAGGGTTAAAAGGTCATTTTTGATGTTTTTTTCCGCTGCAAAATTGTGTTTCGGGCACAACGAGCAATCGAATCAGATTAGGTTTTCAATGGCCTGCGGTCCACAAAGGCTCCATCAATGAGCTCACGGCCTCAACTAAGCTGCCAGTTACAGTTTCCTTCCTTCAAGCACAGTTCAAAACAAATAGATGGACTACCAAGCTCGCAGAAGCAGAGAGAAATAAGGATAAATGGGGATGTTTTGCTACTCCGGCCAGTGAAAACTCGCAGAGACATCAGTTGCAGAGGAAAGGTGGTGAGAAGCCACCTTAGCAAGTAGTGGTGGGTAGAAATCGATTCAGCATTAAAGAAGATGATTAAAGTCAAAGAGTATCAGAGGAGCCATAAAGAGTATCAGTGGAGAATTAAAGGCAAATCAAATCAGTAATAAAGAGTATTCGAGCTGACTAAGGAAAGAAGATCAGAATTAATGCATCAGTTAAGACAGAGAGTCGGCACACAACTACTTCAGACAGCTGCAGGCCGAACCCTAAAGAGCCAGCTTCCAGCACAACATAAGTTAGCTGTTTTTACTTTGCTTGTATATTACTTTAGGTTAAACTTAGATATTATCTCAGAGCTTTTATGAGATACCTGTTGTACATATTTTATTGTATAAATACCCTCTTCATCAGAGTTTTGAAGAGGTTGGGTATGTGTAGATTTCTCTAGACTTTGCTGTAATACTGAACTTTGGAATAAAAAGTTGTTGGGATCAAACTGTTGTCTGGTTTACTGGAAGAAGAATTGATGTAGAAGACCTATCACAGAATTCTTGAATCAACCCATGGATCAATGAGTAATTTCTACCTTGTGTTTATAGTTTCTTGTTTGTTATATCATCTGTGTTTCATGATCTGAATAGTAGAGAAAAAGATTAATCCAGAATTTTCTTAGCTGCACTATGTTTTCAGTCTTTACTATTCTCCGTGTTTTCTTCAGAATTAGAATAAACAGTGAATTTTTAATTGCTACTGTTTCCCCTGATTCTCTCATGTTGATTATTTGATAAAGAATTCTTAATTGCTCTTTGTCGGTAAGCTTTCACTTTCCCTCTTTCAATATGCTGAAGGATTCTTAATTGCCCTTCACCCATTTGAGTCCATTCCATCTGATTACAACCTTTAATTGTTCCATTGTTTGACTACCTTGCTCTGTGATGTCGTCCTCTGTTAAGAAACCAAATCCAGGAAGCCATTCTCCTTTTTGACTCCATCATGCCCAATGGACTGAACTCTTCAGTTTTGCCTCATTGTTCTATTGAATCTCACCACCCAAACTCAAAACAAAAAACCCTTGTACCTCATAAATAGCCTAAAAACCTTTTAAAACAAAGCTAAATCATAAAGAGAGAGCCCTCTTTGGATGCAGATTGGCTGGAATCTGTATCTAAAAGATTGGTCTGTGGTTACCTCGGCCATATTCCCTTTCTTACAACTTTTGGGAACAACCTGAGTGATAACAACATTGGCGACTCCGCTGGGGATTGAATAAATGTTTGTTACTATTGTTTACTATATAAACTACAGATGGAGCCTGAAACCAGCCAGGTAGCCTTTGAAACTGCTTTTGCTTTGCATTTGCAGAAGTAAATAAATGCTGCTTCAGTCTATCTCCAGTCTAGTTTATGTTTTGAACAATTGTTTCAAATTCTTGATCAGTTCCTTCTTTCAATAAATCTTTAGGAAAGTTCAAAACTCCCACATATAAAAGCTCCTAAAAGTGACTGTTAAAGTTGTATTGTCAAAAAAATATTTCAACAAAAATACCAAAAACATACTTAGAAACTGGCTCCAAAGAAGATCCGTTATACCAGATCAAATTCTGATCTAAATCCTCCACATGTGTTTGAAAATCCTAATCTGATTCCCAGGATCCTTAGAAGACAAGAGAGCCAAGAAAATTCTGCTAGTTCACCCCTTGACAAACATTTGCAGAACCCTATCCAATCTGAGCTTACCTCTGAAAGAACACCAATCTTTTCGGTCATTACTGTAGCTTTTCCAAGTTCCCCATCAGCGCCTCAAGCCACCTTTTCCACTCCTCCATCTACAACACACATTTCCATTGTTATCCCTACTCTTCCAGCTGTCACATTTATCTCTGCAAACATGGAAAACTGATATATTCCCCTAAACTTACCTGCAAATCCAGGGGCTATGCCTCAAGACTATCAAAGAAAAAAAACTTATTTTGACTGTACTGGCACTTACACAGCTCAACAACATACTAAGAAAATGATTGACTATTTTGAAAACTATGAGATTGATGATGATGATGTTAGAACGAAAGTATTTGTTCAAAGTTTAACTGGAGATGTTAGAACCTGGTGTAGAGCCCTCCTTGCAAACATTATCAATGACCCACAAGCTCTTTATCACACCTTCTTGAACAGATGGGAAAAGAAGAAAGATCCTCTGCACATTCTATCAGAATATGAGAACTTAAGAAGAGGTACACAAGAAATTGTCCAAGATTACTGTTCCAGATTCAACAACGTTTACAATTCTATCCCTCAGAATCTCATACCTCCTCCAGATTTAGCCTTAATCAAATTCCCTGATGCTTTTGACTCTGACATGGCATACCAACTTAGGGAAAGAGCTCCTCGAAACCTAGAGGAAATGTAAAGTATAACTGTCAGTGTTGAAGCCAATCTGATATCTAAACGGTCTAGAGCCAGAGTTGAAAGGAGGGTACCTTTCAAAGAAGAACCTTCAGCCTTTGAACAAAAACTAGATGCAATTATCAAAGGAATGGATAGCCTTGGAGATAGAGTTGAAAGAATTGAGAGAAAATCCCCTTGGGATGGTCAACCTAGCAACACTGCAAGAAATCCAAATTTCAGGAAGAATCAAAATCCTATCACTGGAAAGACAAGGCCTGACCAAAATATTAAGCCCCCATTTCAAGAAAATTATGTTGAAGCCTCAACCTTTGATGAACCAACAAAAGACACTCAAATTAATTTGATGGGACTCAACAATGAACAACAAGTTTTCTTGACCCAAGAGGATCAAGAAGCTAACATTCATAAACAATTCCAAACTCAGTCAGGTGAATCATTTGACTTTAGGGAGGGATATGATACAACCATTTATGAAGTCCACAAATAATAAAATTTGAGGAGCATAAGAATAAATGTCCCTGAAATAAGTAAATAGAAAGATACCAAGCAGCCCAACAAAGGTAAGGTCAGTAACCCCCCTGTACATATTCTTTCTAAAATAGACCCTAACCCAACTAACCTAATTGGGGAAGATATATCAGACAATCAACCACCTAACAGACAAACTTCCACTGCTATTCCTAGTAAAGAAAAATAAGAAGAGCCTCTAGAACATGATTTGGAAAACATTTCATCACATAATCCCATGCCTGAAGAAGAGAAAAACGCAGAAAATTCAGCTGTCCGAAATACAAAGACTCAGACCGAGAAACCTTTTAACTTTGAGACAGAAGTAGGCAAACTAAAGATAGCTGTTCCCTTATTAGAGTTGGCTAAGAATGATGTCTACAGAAGTCAAATCAGCAGATCACTCGGAATTCATGTCAATGAAGATTCAGTAAACGTTTTTGATGACTAGCCTGAACTGATATTTGGCCCTGAAATAAACGGAAAAACAGCTGAGGACAAGTTCCTCCTTTCTATGTGGTTTTGAAAATACATGATAAAATACTCCATAATTCCATGTTTGATTCTGGTGCCTCCCATAACTTAATGCCTAAATTTGTAATGGAAAAACTTGACCTTGACATATCTAGGCCATATAAGGATCTTTTCTCCTTTGATTCTAGTCAGGTCAAATGCTTGGGTTTAATCAAAGATTTATGTGTGTCACTTGTCCAATATCCTGCCAAGACTATCTTAATGGACATAGTAGTAGTAGAGATTCCTCCAAAGTATGGTATGTTATTGTCTAGATCTTGGGGTGCAAGCTTCAAGGATCTCTGCAGTTAAACATGTCTTATGCTACTATTTCAGTGTTTGGTCAACCAAAGAGACTATACAGAGAAACCCTTATGAAGTATGTAGTAAATAGTCAAGAGAAACCTCAAAATTTCCCTATCTACTCAGTACATTCAGACATGGATTCTTTTATCCTTTACAATGCTGAAATTGATCCCACACATGCAACAAAAGTTCTAACAACTGAAACAGAAAAGGCAGCACATAAAAAGTCTAGTGCCCTAATCTAAGAGATCTCCATAAGTCATGAAATGTTGGATAAACTAAAACAGTCTGAAAAACCAGACCTCCCTGCTAAACAAATCCCTGCAAGCCCAGATACAAATCATAAACAACAAATCCTTTGGTACTTAGAATTTGATGGTTCAGTGAACAAATTAGGAGCCGGAGCAGGAGTTTGGGTGCATAATCTTGAGAACAAACACACTGAACGTCATGCCTACAGGTTAAACTTTAAATGCACTAATAATATGGCTGAATATGAAGCTCTGCTGCTAGGTCTTAAACTGCTGAAGAAGTTAGGAGAAACTAGAGTGTCGGTCTTAGGAGATTCTGATTTAATCATTCAACAGATAAGAGGCAAGTTCTTGACCAATGATCCCAGATTGAGAGAATACAGAGGAACAACAATAGAAATTCTCAACACATTTTTGGAAACTCAGCTTGCCAAAATTCTGAGAAAACAGAACTTGCAAGCCCACAGCCTAGCAATGTTTGCCAGCACATGTAAACTGCCATTTGAGCCAAATCATCGATTCACAACCGAAATTAGACACAGGCCAGCCATACCTGATAATTTGAAGAACTGGCAAGTGTTTGAAAATGATATACAGATTAACAGTTTTTTAACCCTAGAAGAGGAATTTTCCAGTGCTAACGTAGATGAAGACGCAGTCAGTGAATTTTATCCAGCCAATCCAATTGAAACAAACATTTTGGCAGAAAACACAAGTCAAATGCTTCATCCAACAAAATTCACCAAAGAGGAAATACAGGTTCTAAAACAAGCAGATGTCAATGAAATTATTGAAGAAGAAACTCAAGTCGTCAATTTAAAAGATAATCATTTACCCAAAGGATTAACTCCTTTGGAAGATCTCTTTGATTTCAATGATATTCCAAAGAAACCTCAGATGGAACCTACAAAAGAAGACATTGAAGACTACAACATAGGAACTTGAGAAAACCCAAAAATGATAAAACTGTCCAAATATTTGCCCCCTGATCAAAAGCTGAAATATGTTGAACTAATCAAAGAATTCCAAGATGTTTTTGCATGGAGCTATGAAGACCTGAAATCTTATGACACCTCTGTGATTCAGCGTACAATACCCCTCAAAGAAAATAAAAAACCATTCAAATAGAAACTCAGAAGAATCAACCCTGTACTGCTCCCTTTAATTGAAAAGGAAATCATATGAATGCATGATGCAGGGATAATTGCACCAATCAGGTTTTCAGAGTGGGTGTCTACCAGGAAGAAAATAGGAGAAATCAGGTTATGTGTGGATTTAAGAAATTTAAACAAGGTTTCATTAAAGGACTACTACCCTTTACCCAAGATGGACCACAGTTTACAAAGGGTAGTAGGTGCTTTTAGGATTTCACTTTGGATGGATTCTCAGGTTTTAATCAGATTCTAGTTCACCCTGATGACCAAGAAAAGACTGCATTTACAACACCATGGGGTACATTCAAATATGTCAAAATGCCATTCGGACTTAAGAACGCAAGGGCAACCTTTCAGCGAGCAATGGAAATATCTTTTTCCAAAGAAATACACAATTTTCTGGTTGTATATCTAGATGACCTCACTGTGTTTTCCAAATCAGATCAGCAACATTTAGATCATTTGAGACAAGTGTTTTTAAAATGCAGACAGTATGGTATTTCACTGAATCCTAAAAAATATCTGTTTGGTCTAGAAGAAGGCAAACTGTTAGGCCACATCATCTCCAAAGATGGCATCAGAATTGATCTTGCTAGAATATAAGCTATTTTGCAAATACCTCACCCTAGAAATGTCAAAGAACTTCAAGCTTTCTTAGGGAAGATTAACTTTTTGAGAAGATTCATACCTAATTTGGCTGAATTAATCAGATTTCTAAACAACATGTTAAGGAAAGATTCAAAGGTTAAATGGACAATAGAAGCCAAGCAAGCATTTGAAGAAATTAAATTGGCTTTAACTAGAACACCAGTCCTCACAAGTCCAAAATTTGACAGAGAATTCATAGTTTTCTCATTTGCATCATAACACACCATAGGAGCTATTTTACTTCAAAAAGATGACCAAGGATATGAAAAACCCATAGCCGTTTTTAGTAAAGCACTTAGAGATGCACCTCTGAATTACAAAATCATGGAAAAATAGGCTTATGCACTTGTGAAGGCCATTCAAGACTTCAGAATCTACATACTGTACTCACATGTAATAGCTTTTGTACCAAATGCTGTTGTCAAAGACATCTTGACTCAGGATGGGATTGAAGGAAAATGAGGTAAATGGATTGCTAGAATATTGGAGTATGACATTGAAATAAAACCTACAAAGCTGATAAAAGGATAGGGATTGGCTAAACTCATGACTGAAACAAAATTTCAAGCCCTAGACATTAATGAACTGGATAACGAACAAGAGATGGTGACTCCCCAAATCAGCCATGCCTTCTTAGAATCACCTTGGTATGCTGATATAGGTCATGTATTATTAAACGTGTAGGCTCCTACAAGATTATCCAGAACAAAGAAAAGGTTTTAAAGATGAAAGCTTCAAAATTTTGTATTGTAGATGGTGCTATTTTTTGGAAGAATCATGAATGTATTTTATTGAATTGTTTGATAAAGGAAGAAGGTGACAAAGTTCTCAAAGAATTTCATGCAGGTGACTGTGGTGGAAACCTCTACTGGAAATCAACTGTAGATAAAATCCTAAGGGCTAGATTTCACTAGCTAACCTTGTTCGCTGATGTAAAAAAGTTTGTCACTGCTTGCCACAAATGCCAAATTTTTGAAGGTAAAAGAAAAATGTTGCCCTTGCCATTGAGATCAATTTCCACTGAAAAACCATTTCAACAATGGGGTTTAGACTTCATTGGAGAAATCCATCCCCCTCTTCTGGCCAACACAAGTGGATTCTTACTGCCACAAACTATTTCACCAAATGGATAGAAGCCATCCCTGTTAGACAAGCCAATGATACAGTCATCATATGATTCCTAGAGACCAACATCTTGTCCAGATTTGGTTGTCCTGAAAAGATCATAATTGACAATGCTACTGCCTTCAAATCCAAGAAACTGATAAATTTTTGCAGCAAATACCATATCACTTTAGGCCATTCCACAACATATTATCCTCAAGGTAATGGTCTAGCTGAGTCTTCCAATAAAAGCCTAATCAATATTATTAAGAAACTGTTGGAGGAGAACAAGAAAAACTGGCACAAGAAGCTTACAAATGCACTATGGGCAGACATACTTACTACAAAAAGATCAACTGGAACTAGCCCTTATGAGCTAGTTTATGGCATGGAGGCTGTATTTCCTTCATCTTTAGGAATTCCTGTGATAAAATTGCTGCAAGAAGCTCAAGTGGAACCCAATGCCATTCAAAGAAGAATAAATCAGACCATCCATTTACAACAAACCAGAGAAGAAGTGCACCAAAGATCTCAAGTCTTACAAGAAAAAATTAAGAGAATATTTGATAAAAGGACCAAAGCAGAAGATTTCTACATTGGAGACAAAATTCTAAAGTGGGATTCCAGGAGAGAAGACAAAGGAAAGCATGGGAAGTTTGACTTCCTGTGGAGAGGGCCATATATCATTCAGGCATTGCAAGGGAACAATACATACTTTCTGAAGAGCATGGATGGTACAGAAACAGAAGAAGGACCCGTGAATGGTCGAATGCTGAAACATTATTTTGATCTAGTTTTTTGATATTTTCTGACTCTAACATGTATATAGGGAAATTCAGGTTCAGACAGCTTGAAAGAAGCAATCAGCTTGTTCATATCAGCAATGAGAATGAGGAGGAAAAGTGCAGAAGATTCAGAAATCAATGAACTTTCCCAATCTGTTTTGCCTCATTTTAGTTTATCAGAGATTACAGAAGAAGACTTGGGAGCAGAAAGCATAAGATCAAATAATCCAAGCAGACCATCCAGAACACATGTACAGTTGTTTGAATCAGCTCGGTAGTAGTGTATATATTTCACAGCATCCTTTTGTACAGTTTCTACATTCAGAAAAGGAAAATTTCAGAGCACAGTAAAAGGTATTCATAAGGCCATCTGACCTGCTGTTCTTGACTTTCCACCAGGGAAAGCCATCCCCAAGTGGAGCTAGTGTTATACTCCTATAGTTATAGGTGTCATATTTCATGATTGACTGGTTGAGCTCTGTAATATGTTCATCCTTTCCTTGCTATAAAGGTTTCCATATTATGAAAAAAAAAAAAAAATGTAAAGAGGGTATACCCTAAAAGAAAAATCAAAGGGTGAAAAAAAATGGTCAAAAGAAAAAATGGAAAGAAATGAAGCCCAAACAAAAGAGACCAGGAAAGTGTGCAAGTCCAAATGCCACTACTATTTCATTTTTCCAAAAAAACATTGTGTGCAGCTTGTTAACTTCATGCCACAATTGATGAATGGCCAAACAACTTAATCTTGGCCAGTTCATGTTTGAATTTCATGTTTTAGAGATAAAGAATAAAATTTGTCCAAACTGTTTAATCTTGGCAGATGAGTAGATAGGTAGAGAAGCAAAGGAGCTCAATTATTTAATCTGAGCCCTTGGAAGAAATAAGTGCAGAGTTAGGTAGGCTTACCATGTAAAGAAAAGAAGATTGAAAAGGGTTTGCCAGTGTAAGTGCACCCAAAATAAAGAAGAAAAAATGTTAGGCAAAATAGGCAGGGTAGGCAGTTTTGGTGTTGTAGAATGAGACTTGTGATAAATTTTGTCTCTCAAAATGTTTATCTTACTGTTATCACAAGTACCATGGCAAATGTTTTGATCCAGCTCAAGCGAGGCATGTCTAATCTCCCATTCATATTCTTCCCCAAATCATTTACTAATTTCCCCCAGTGATATTAAGATCTGTTTAATATCACTAAGCCACTCATTCCGTTTCATTCATTGCCTAAGTGAATTCCTACTTTACTTAGGAAGTCGACCATATTCCTTGTAAAAACCCCTTTTCTTCCCTTTTGGCCTAAGTATTTATGTAAAAATTCCAAAAAAATATGCTTAGCGCTTTCCACTTTCACAAAATTCATATTAACTTATTAACTTTATTTTTATAAATCCCATGTAAATCAATACCCATATCCCATATTATATATAATATAATCCCCATATTTTAATATCCTCGCCCCCGGTTAAACTATAATCATAACATTAATTAAGCAGGGATTAAAGGTTCATTTGGAACCCTTAATAGCCTTCCCGCCGCGCGCTCAAAGGTTAAATTAACATCCGGTTAATTAACAACCTAATCATCCCGCAACCAATCAACAACCCGCCCCGATGCATTAAAAAAACGCTTTTTATTACCGATCCCGCACGTTAACTCCCCTCCATCTCCATTCAGCGCCCTCCGTCCGATTAACGGCTCCACATCGAAAAATCCACGTTCATTTCGTGACCCCCGCCATTGCTGAAAGTTAAGTCGCGAGGAACTGGTGGCTTTTGCGCCATACCCAGGACATGCAACGTGCTCCTG
The DNA here is from genome assembly GCA_031772625.1 of Pinus tabuliformis. NCBI lineage: Eukaryota > Viridiplantae > Streptophyta > Pinopsida > Pinales > Pinaceae > Pinus > Pinus tabuliformis. The sequence goes on from CM062820.1 coordinate 1,677,302,257, forward strand.
CATTGATTGCTGCCCCTCCACCCGAAACTGCCCAAGACCGAAAGCGATGCGGGCAAAACCATTTACCGCCCTCCCGCTGATGTCAATTGTCCCCTGCTGACGTCACCCAGCCATGTCACCATCCGTACTGCCACGTCACCCACCACGTCGTCTATTCCGTACCCCCCGCTGACATCATTCTGACGCCACCCGTCTGAAAAGTCAAATTTTCCTGCCAAAAAATCATTTTGTTCAATAAAGGGTTAAAAGGTCATTTTTGATGTTTTTTCCGCTGCAAAATTGTGTTCCGGGCACAATGAGCAACTGAATCAGATCAGGTTTTCGACCGCCTGCAGTCCACAAAGGCTCCATCAATGAGCTCACGGCCTCAGCGAAGCTGCTAGTTACAGTTTCCTTCCTTCAAGCACAGTTGAAAACAAACATATGGACTTCCAAGCTCGCAGAAGCAGAGAGAAACAAGGATAAACGGGGATTTTTTGCTACTCCAGCCAGTGAAAACCCGCAGAGACATCAGTTGCAGAGGAAAGGTGGTGAGAAGACACCTTAGCAAGCAGCGGTGGGCAGAAATCGATTCAGCATTAAAGAAGATGATTAAAGTCAAAGAGTATCAGGGGAGCCATAAAGAGTATTAGTGGAGAATTAAAGGCAAATCAAATCAGTAATAAAGAGTATCCGAGCTGACTAAGGAAAGCAGATCAAAATTAATGCATCAGTTAAGACAGAGAGTCGGCGCGCAGCTACTTCAGACAGCTGCAGGTCGAACCCTAAAGAGCCAGTTTCCAGCACAACATAAGTTAGCTGTTTTTACTTTGCTTGTATATCACTTTAGGTTAAACTTAGATATTATCTCAGAGATTTTATGAGATACCTGTTGTACATATTTAATTCTATAAATACCCTCTTCATCAGAGTTTTAAAGAGGTTGGTTATGTGTAGATTTCACTAGACTTTGCTGTAATACTGAACTTTGGAATAAAAACTTGTTGGGATCAAACTGTTGTCTGGTTTACTGGAAGAAGAATTGATGTAGAAGACCTGTCACAGAATTCTTGAATCAACCCATGGATCAATGAGTACTTTCTACCTTGTGTTTATAATTTCCTGTTTGTTATATCATCTGTGTTTCATGATTTGAATAGTAGAGAAAAAGATTAATCCAGAATTTTCTTAGCTACACTCTGTTTTCAGTCTTTACTATTCTCTGTGTTTTCTTCAGAATTAGAATAAATAGTGAATTCTTAATTGCTCCTGTTTCCCCTGATTCTCTCATGTTGATTATTTGATAAAGAATTCTTAATTGCTCTTTGTCGGTAAGCTTTCACTTTCCCTCTTTCAATATGATGAAGGATTCTTAACTGCCCTTCACCCATTTGAGTCCATTCCATCTGATTCCAGCCTTTAATTGTTCCATTGTTTGACTACCTTGCTCTGTGATGCCATCCTCTGTTAAGAAACCAAATCCAGGAAGCCATTCTCCTTTTTGACTCCATCATGCCCAATGGACTGAACTCTTCAGTTTTGCCTCACTGTTCTATTGAATCTCACCACCCAAACTCAAAACAAAAAACCCTTGTACCTCATAATTAGCCTAAAAACCTTTTAAAACAAAGCTAAATCATAAAGAGAGAGCCCTCTTTGGATGCAGATTGGCTAGAATCTGTATCTAAAAGATTGGTCTGTGGTTACCTCGGCCGTATTCCCTTTCTTACAACTTTTAGGAACAACCTGAGTGATAACAGGAACTAATTGAGGACTTAGAGGATTCTTAGGATTTAGTTGAGAAGATTAAGTATTTGAATCAAAATTGGAAACAGAGTCCTTTTGTATAAATGTAAACCTCGAAGGCTTAAAAGAGAGAGTTGGAGAGTTAGTGAGAGAGATAGAAAATAGATAGGAGGTTTGGATTGTGAGCCTACGGGCATTGAAATGAAAAAGGGCTGCTGATACAGATCATGTAAAGGCAGATCAGGCCAAAGCTAGATTGTAAAAACAAAGTTTTATTTGTATCTATACATTTGTTAATGAATGAGGAAATTGAATTCATTGTGACTGTGTGTGTCATTCCTTTTATGTGTTGAGTGATCCGTAATTGGGAATTTATGGTTCTGTGTGATAAACCATGATGAATGAATTCAAGTTGAATTTCTGAAAGTCTTTTTGAGTGACAAAAGACTTATCGTCTGGGTAGAATCTGTGTGATTCTAGTCGGATTTAATAGATGTATGTACAGGTCAAGTAATTACGAAATCTGAAGGAAGGGAAATAATACAAAGTGTATTATGTATTCCAGTTCAAAGTGGTGTTAAATAAACTGAGGTATAAGTTGCAGGCGGAGTAATCAAAGAAGTCTCGGTGCATTGTTCCTAAGCGAAGAAATGAGTTGGCAGAATTGAACTTGATAACAAGACGTTCTAGAATGGTGAGCTGGCGATGAAATCAAGTTATCAGTAAGTGCGGGGATAGGAGAGGATGAATGTTTTGATCATGGTTAAAGCGCTGTATTAAACCTTGGTCGTCGATCGTGTTTTCAACTGCTGACGTCACAGTCAACTGCGGGGTTTAACCATTATTTAACCAGTGTGTTAGTTGAAGGGCCACAGACCGTTGGATCATTGCTATGCTGATCGTTGGATTAATATCACATTGCATAATTCATGAGTGAATGAACCCTAGGCAGAAGAAATTGCGACATGCAATGTAAGATGATCGGGTAATTAAATGTCGTGCAAGTAGTCCATGTGATATCACCACTGGGTGTTGGATCAAGTGTGTCTTGATCAAACGATGGAGAATTAATCTGACAAGAGTTGTGTGGAAAGTCAACGTGGGAAGTCAATGTGGGAGTAATTACTGTTCAACTGCTGTTCAATCGGGCGTTGTTCAATTGATGTTCAATCGGGTGCTGGTCAACTGCTGTTCAATTGCAAGTGCTGTTCAATTGCTATTCAATTAGTGCTATTCAATCGGTGTTGTTCAATTACAGTTCAATCGGTGTTGTTCAATTACAGTTCAATCAGTGTTGTTCAATTGCTATTCAATCCTGTGTCATCTTGCGTCATTTTTAGGTGAGCCTCGGGAAATGTGCCAAAGCCATGGAAAAAGTGGAAAGGTAGAGTTAAAAGCGATTTATGTATATTTCTATAATAAAGAGGATTAAGGGCAATTAACCATGGTACGATTAGTGTTGAGACCAGAGTAAGAGGGTATGGTTAACATGTGCGGGTTTAAGAATTAATCATAGTTTATGAGGATTGAGTAAAGTTTCCGCTGGAGTGATTAATTAAGGTTTAGACCATTGATTAGTTTTTGAAACGTTTCCGCATGAGAATTTATTACGGGGTCTTAAACCTTAACTAGTGAAGGTTTGACTAGGCAGGATAAATGAAATTCTAGGAATAAACGAGATTATGTATTTTATATGCATACTGTGGGTATTGTCAGCTTAGGCTGGCATCATTTTGGTATCAGAGAAGAAAAAAGATTTTTTGGGAGAAAATCAGAGTGAGTTTGTCTTTTGAAGATAATTCAGAACTTATTGAATTATTTTATTTCATAATTAACGTTGTGGACAGAGAACAAATTTTGAAGAGGTTTCTTTGAAAAGGACAGAACATGAAGAATTTTCAGGAAACCAGAGTAGCACGACAGAAGCGAAGAGATGAATCAGATCTGAATCTGATTGAGGTAAAAAGAAATTTATATTTGATTTTGAAATTGGTGATTGATAAATTGATTTTTGAAAGAGATAGAAGAAAATCTACTTTGGGAGAAATTAGATCAGATTATTGGAAGGACAAATTGAAAAATTGTTTATGAAGGGATAGTGCAAAAACTGCAACACCGACATGTATTCAGAAAATTTTCACAATGAGGTATGGTTGTCACATAGTAATTTGTCATTGCCTTCACCCCAGTCCTTCTACTGTGTCATGTGTCCAGTAAAACATGCTCATATTGAACAAATGCTCTCTTATGTTGCCAATTGACCATTTTTTCTCTAAGTTTTCGACCTCGTCACGATAATACACTTAATATACGCGACAGACCCCTGTCATAAGCAGTCCTGTCATGACCCCATCGCGGGAGTACACCTGTTTCTAGCGACAATCAGATTTCAAGCCCTGGCACAAGGCAATTAGCTATCTTTAGCGACGGTTTGTCTGCATACATTGCTTCCTAGTGATGTTGGCACCAAAGCTTAGTTAACGACCAACGATGATCCAGATTGGGCGAATTCATTCCAACATTCAGCCTTCTGGATATCTCTAGACCTGGTTGTTGGGTCAGTTTGGGTCGCCCTTCTCCCTCTGGCATGGTAGTTCTGTCTTTTGTGCTTCTTGCCCTGAGGATAAGCTCCCTCTCCCTCATTTCATGGAGACTCCTTCTCCTATAAAATCACTCACCATTGCTATCATCTGGTAGTTCTTTTGGTTGTACAATGTTGTTGTTGCTTTTGATTTTGGTAGATAGTTTTGGTGTGAGTGTGACAAGTGTGGGATTGCTATATAGTTTGCAAGAAGGTTTGGAGTACCCTTAACCTTGTGTTAAAGCTTGTGAATAAGAGAGAGATATATTGCTATTTGGGAGACCCATATTTGAGAGTGAATGCTTGGAGAAACACACTGGTTGGACCCTCTGAGAAGGCTTGTGTCGTCAAGACTTGGTTGTAAGCTTTGCTCTTGTTTATTATTCATACAATCAATGATGATTTCCTATGTCTTGTATGTAATTTACTTGATAGCTCATGACTTCTTGACTTTATGAGTAAATAGATCATTGTTGTTTCTCGGCTACGTGCTCTGTTGTTTCTTTGTGGTGTTTCAAGTTGATCGCTCATTAAGGAGAAGGAAACGGAAGTTGGAGCATCACAACAGAACTTCATCGACCACCAGTTTGAGTTAGGCCGCCAACAATGACTATTTAAGGGAATTAATTGTTGTTTTGACCTTGCTGTGACTAGACCCACTCTAGGGCTAGAGGGGTTGCCTCTGTTTGCAGAGGGAACACTTTCCTGCATCACAAGTTGGCGAGTTTGCAGGGGAGTCCTTTGCATGTTTATTCTCTTGTTTGCTCTTGTTTTGGTTTTGATTTAGTGTCTCTTGAAATTTGGGGATAAACTATTAGTATTTTGGGTTACGTGGGTCAATTTGGGAAATCCCTTTATTATCTGTAGGATTGATTGGTTTTTGTTTGGGAGTTTCTTGTTCATATTTCATTGTTTTTAAGATAGTCGTTGAAAATAGTTTAACAGTTGCACTGACGTTGCTTTGTCTCTATTGTAAAGTTCTGTGCATCGCTGAATCCTATCGTACAGTCGCGACGACTGCTAAAATTGGCCTATCGCGGAAGAGACGTGTAATCTCGCGATGACATCGCTCTATTGCTACAGCTAGTGGCTGATCGTCCCTAGTTGCTAGTGTTATGCTCGCGGCGATTCCTGTAGAGTTGTTTCTTTCAATTTTTCCTCCTGAATTCACCAGTCCTATTGATCCCCTGTTATCTTTCTCTTGCCCGTTAGCTTGTTTTTGATTGCTTATGGTTAAGGTACTCTCTCTTTGGTTTTATTGAATGAATCTTGCATTTTTGGATTTGTGACCTAGTTTGTTCTTTAAAATTCTTGGATTACTTGACTTGGTTGCTTGTTTTCCTAAGGTTCATCTACAACCTTCTTATCGATTTGTTTGAGCCCTCTTCATTGCTTGTTAATTTCTGGTTGATTTTTAGTGACAATTATTGAACCAATCTTTGGTATTGATTCGATTCCTTTTCACTATCGAACATAGATCACAATTTTTTGGATCGAATGGTTTTCACACTTGCTTGTTTGTTTCTTTTAAATTCAAAATAATCAAAATCAAAAGACTGCATTCATTGAGTATACAAAAGTGAAAGTGTATTTTCATTTCAAGTTTGCATATTGGAAAGCAAATGGTAAAATCTGTCATCAGTAGTATCCATGCACTGTAGGGTTGATGTGTTTATGCATTGTGTCACTTAGCTTATCTTGGTTTTTCTTGGTTTGGGAATGATCTCTCTTCCCTCCTGTACGTAGGTGTTCATTGAAGTAAAAGATGCTTTACTCATTCTAGCTGCATCCTAGGTTTTTATATACATATGGTAAGGCCTAAAAACTGAAACTTAATTCAAGGTCAACTCTAAAATGAACTGAATAAACTTAACAATGCATTGGAACATAACGCACATTATTTAGAGGTCTAGGCTAGAGATGTGCTCTGGCATCGTTAAACCTAGTCACTATTGTTTTCACTTAAGGTTGGGTGATTCCTCCTTCTGTGACTCAATAGAAGTCTAGTATGGAATTGTGCTCCCAGTACCGTCGAGTATATGTTGGGAGACCCCACTAGGTTATCATCCTACATCCATAGGAAGCCGTGTCTGCGACCTTGCAAACCATAACGCATCGAACACAACATTCAGGAAGATTGACTGTCATATGAAAAGTCCTTGGTTTTCATATGATCGCCAAGGTGTATATGCAGTTTTATAGGTTGTTTGGTAAACCTTTTGCCTAGTTCTCCACACTAGTCACTTTCGTTCCTTTTCGAACTCCTTAAAAGAAAAGGTCCATCTGAGCACTTTGAAAGAGATAGAGTCACTTTTTGTCATTTTCTCGACTCTTGAAACATGAAAAGGTCAAGTTTTGTTCCTGTGTCATAAAATTTACTTCCCACGAAATATTCTTGGTAACAGTTAGATTTCTTTGTTACAGTTCGATTTTTTTTTAGGCTCGTTCCTGATGGAAACATTCCCTGAGTCTACCAGCCAAGGTCTTCCCCCAGATGGGAACCCTTGTCCATTTCCTTCTTTTGGAAATGTCGGTGCTGCGTACATGGAAACTTTGTCTTTGCCTCGGTTAAACATCAATCTGCCTGTTTGGTTGTTTTCAACCTCGGTGGTCTCAAGCGTCATGACTCTTGTCCCACCGTCTCCTTTGTCTGAACCATGACGCAATGATTCCAAGGTTAAGCCTGCGCCTTCATCTCCTCTTTCTTCATCTTCATCTCCTACTTCGCCTAAGGAAAGTTCCACATCTAATAACCAGGAGACTAAGAAAAAGAAGAAGAAGATGAAGAAGAAGAAGAAGAAGTCTGATAAACGCGAGGCCACTTGTGCAACTATTGCTCCGAGTACATCTCAGGCTGAACCACCTGCGCTCCTCCGCGGAAGGTTAAGTTTCCTTGTAAATTGTGCAAGGGTGACCATATTCTTCGTGATTGTCCTGGCATTCCCAGGATTCTAGAAGTATGGTCTCATGATTCAGCTCGTCCCTCGTCATCCTCTGAAGCTCATGATGATGCTACCCTCTCAACTAGCAGCGGTAAGAAGAAAGGGAAGATTCGATTCCCCTGTAGACTGTGTGAAGGCAACCATCCCCTTCACCTTTGTCCGTTCATGGATAAAGCTTCCATTGTTTTGGAAAGTCTTACAGCTTCTTCACCTCAACTTCCCGTTGGTTATCAGAGGCTCTCTTCAAACCCTCTCCCCGTTGACAAAGAGTTTGACTTAGATTCTTCTCTTGACTGTCCTCCTCTCTCCGAACCTGGTTGTGCTAAGCCCGTTCCAGACCAACCATTGGTCGGAGAGAGTGTTGAATTGGGTTCATCACCTATTGATCAATCGGTTTCAGAAGAGCATCATGCTCATGTTCTTCTTGTCTTGTCAGATTCTCTTGAGTCCGAGAACGACCCTCCTATCCCCGCTGATCAAGAGAGTCCTTCTTCGGTTCCTGTAGAGCATGGGGGCAATCATATGATACCCCCACCAAGTAATTCGATCGTTTCCTTTGATTGGAGTCATTTGACTACTTTCTACCGTCTGTTATCACTGAAAATTCTAATGCCAAAATTTCAAAACCGCTCACAAAGCTCTTTAGGTTATTTCGTAGCTCATGTAATAATTTTTAAGTGTTTCTGCAACGCATAAAGCCTTTTTGTAATTTCGCAGCGCAACATGTTTTAGGCTGCGCTACAAAATTGGGGATTTGTTTGAATCCATAACAACTGTCATGCAAAATAGCTCTGGGGTGGATGTATTTACAGGAGGCATGCTCTCAAGCTCCTACGTGTATGCTTGTCATCACTTCTGAATCTGAAGGGAAATATCACTCATCATGAGTACATTCAGGTTGGAAAAGGACGAGATGTGGGACTTAATCAAATTGCTCTGTTTGAAGCATACCTGGCCCTGTCTGGTTTGGATATTGCAATCACCGACAAAGCTCGTTCTTTGGATAGCATAGCTCTGGAGGCAGCTCTCAATTCACAGTTCCTGTTCCAAAATGGTGTATTTACTGCTGTGCCAATGATCATGGGGTTCATCTTAGAACAGGGATTTCTGAAGGCTGTTGTGAATTTCGTGATAATGCAACCGCAATTATGCTCTGTGTTTTTTACATTTTCCCTTGGAACAAGAACTCATTATTTTGGTCAGAATCTTCTCCATGGAGGTGCCAAGTACAGAGAAACTGGAAGAGGAAGTGATTTTACTACTTATAACAAGGAAAATGCTATTCTTGTTTATGGTAGAGGTTGGAGAAATGCCGTGGTAAAGGTGTGAACCCCGATGAGGTCGTTGCCATGGGTGCTGCCATTCAGGGTGGTATACTTCGTGGTGATGTGAAAGAGTTACTTCTTCTTGATGTTACTCCTCTGTCATGGGGAATTGAAACTCTTGGTGGTCTATTTACACGGCTTATCAATAGAAACACCACAACTCCAACAAAGAAAAGTCAGGTGTTTTCAACTGCTGCAGATGGTCAAACACAGGTAGGAGTGAGAGTATTGCAAGGTGAGCGGGAAATGGCTTCAGATAATAAGCTGCTTGGCGAGTTTGAGCTTGTTGTCATTCCACCAGCACATTGATGCAAACGGTATTGTGACTGTATCTGCTAAAGACAAAGCAACGAATAAGGAGCAGAGATATCAACTAATTCAACAGCAGAAAACGCTGGGCGTGTGCACGTCTCTCAGAGATGAAATCCGAACAGAGTTCAGACGAAGATCGAAAATTGGGGAATACTCAATAATTCAGTCACGACAGCTCTTCCAGCATGTAATTTTCGCATCTCCGGCAAGAACCCGAAACAGAGAAAGCAGAGGGTTTTGAGATCGATTCACCTTACTTGCACTGCAAACTTTAGTTCCTGTAAGAATGGGGATGTCAGGGGGACTTGTCCTATTTTTGGCAGTGTTACTTGTGTTGTATAGAGTGCCAATGCGGGCGATGTCCAAATTTGTAATGGAGAAGAACAGTCTGAGAGTAATTTCTCCGGAAAATTTGAAGGGAAATTATGATAGCGCCATAGGGAACTTTGGCGTCCCGCAGTATGGCGGAACACTGCTGGGAGCAGTGATTTATCCCAAAGAAAATCAGAATGGATGTAAACCTCCTGATTCTATTAGACCCTACGAATCTCGTCCCGGACGACTTCCTACCTTTTTACCCGTTGATCGCGGAGATTTTTACTTTGCTTTAAAGGTTTGGAATGCACAGAATGCAGGAGCAGCAGCAGTCTTAGTTACAGACAATAAAGTTGAATCTCTTATAACCATGGATTCACCTGAAGAAGACAACACAGAAGTTGAGTATTTGCAGAAGATTACCATTCCCTCTGCCCTTATTGAGAAAAACTTTGGTGATAAGTTGAAGAAAGCTCTAAGTAGTGGGGAGATGGTAAATATTAATCTGGATTGGAGGGAGTCACTTCCACACCCAGATGACCGTGTAGAGTATGAATTTTGGACGAACAGCAATGATGAATGTGGGCCAAAATGTGACAGTCAAATTGAATTTGTGAAGAGTTATAAAGGAGCTGCTCAGATGCTTGAGAAAGGGGGCTATACTCTATTTACTCCTCACTACATAACATGGTACTGCCCCCAAGCCTTTGTTTTGAGCAAGCAGTGTAAATCTCAATGTATCAATCATGGCAGGTACTGTGCTCCTGATCCAGAGCACGATTTTAATAAAGGTTATGATGGCAAAGATGTGGTAATTGAAAATCTGAGGCAACTATGTGTTTTCAAAGTTGCAACTGAAAGTAAAAAGTCATGGGTCTGGTGGGACTATGTAACTGATTTCCAAATTAGATGTCCAATGAAAGAAAAGAAATACAACAAAGAATGTGCAGAGGAAGTGATAACATCTTTGGGTCTGGATAGTAAGAAAATAGATGAATGTATGGGAGATCCAGAAGCAGATGCTGAGAACAGTGCGTTGAAAGCAGAACAAGATGCACAGGTTGGACATGATTCTCGAGGCGATGTAACAATATTGCCCACTCTTGTGATAAACAACAGACAGTATAGAGGGAAATTGGACAAAATTGCTACTATAAAGGCAATATGTGAAGATTTTGAAGAAATCACATGGAATAAAGGTGACATGGATGTTGAAGAGAGTAATGTCACACATTCTACAGTTGCTGTTCAGGTGCGGCTGCATCTCTGTCGAGCAGTGGGAAGAATCTTGTGAAATTTTTAAACAGGTGTTCCAGCAGTCATGGCAATGCTATTCCAGAAAGGCTAACAAATGTTAACACAGAATGTACTTAAAGTAGCTACAGTAATGAAGTCATTGGCCAACCTTGATGGAATTGAGAAGGTTGCTCCCTTCCTGAAACCAATAATAGAGGTGAAAATTATCAAGTCATTTCTTCAAGGATTTCTACCAAGATACCAAAGACTATTGGAGTTTCAATACCAATGAAAGCTACCTTTTTCATCACTTATATCATGGTTGATGGATGGGCTTGCATTGCTGGTGAAATTCTCTGATTGAAGCCATTAATCATTTTTATCTGAAGAACATGTTTTTGATGAAGACTGAGATTGGTAGGGAGAATGCCATGGATCCTGGCAGTGTCGGTTTCCCAGAACCACTTCCTCAACTTCAACTATACTTTTTGCTTGGACTGGTGTATGCAGCGACCACACCAATACTTCTGCCTTTCATAGTCATATTTTTGGATTTACATACTTTGTGTATCGACATCAGGTTATCAATGTGTATAATTAGGAGTGTGAGAGTGTAGCAGCATTTTGGCCTCATGTTCATAGTCGTATAGTTGTTTCATTAGTAATATCACAGCTACCACTACTTGGTCCGTTAAGCACTAAAAAGCAAGCTGTTTGAAATTACACAGCAGTTTCGTAGCGCGCTACGAAACTGCTGTAGGTGATGATTTTAACACAGATAGACAGTTTTGTATTATGAGCGGGAATTTTGAAAGGGAAACGCCAAAAGTGTATGCAAGAACATCATCTGGAGCTGCCAGCACTCAATCAAGTCAAGACAGGTGGATGCCTAAAAAGGTTGAAGATTTAAATCTAATTTTGGATTTTGTCATAAAGTCCCTTTATCACCGTTCAAGAGGTATCAAATGATATGAATGCAAGGAACTTTTGCCTGCACACATGTCCATCGATGAAGCTCACAGCACATCAAGAAAGTGGCAGTGTTCCATGTTTTGGGTTATTAAAAGCTAGAAACATGCTTGGTACATTCGAGGATTTTGAGGAAAACTGGAGCCGAGAAGTAAGGGAAATCTCCTAATACTTCTGAGCAATTGAAAGGTTCAGCGTTCAAGATCACTATGGAGTATTAAACATCCAGCTCAGCCAAGTCGAAACAGGACCAGGTGTCAGAGAATAAGAAGAAGTCATTATGCATGCAAAATGGAGTTAGAGTCATAGTTAATTTAGAACTCTTAAACACTACAGTCAGTTCCTTATTGTATTTATTAGTTAGTTCAATAGCTAATAGGTGTCATTAGAGGCAGTTATCGAGTTCCCTCATGCTGGAGGAGGAAGCTTGAAGTAGTTAGAATAAGGATTCTATATATAGCTGGAACATCTATGTAATGAGGGTTGGATATTTTATAAAACAGAGTACTGTTTTGGCTTATGTAAAGACAGAATTCAGTAATATCAGTTGACTGTTTTTCTTCTCAGGATTCATGAGGGATTTCCATGTTTAGAATGTGTGTTTTATTCCTTCCTTAATGTCTTTTACAGTTGCATATATGTGTAATCACTCAGAATTCATTGATCATGCTCTGACTTCCTGTATGCATGTATGAACTGTGGTTTTGTATGATTTGTGTTCTGAACATCTAAATGCTAAATGCCCTGACTTCTATGAAAAGGCAGTCTCATTATTTACTGAAGTATGATTGACTCCATAGGCCCAATGGAAATTAGTTTAATGTTTGTCCAGCCTTCATATTTGTTAATGTTATTCCACAAGAGTTAGCCATCTTATTAATAGTCAAAATCAATAACCCTTTGAGAGAGCCCTCTCAGGCTAAGGAGGCTAAGCCTTAGTCAAAAGATTGGTTTGAAACAGTTACTTGAAGTCTTCCTGGTCCGCAGCCTTCCAGGGTCTGATTTTGAGATAACATTTTGGTGCGTCTGCCGGGAGCCTGAAGATTACTCATTCCCGAAATTATGAAGCTGAACTTTTGAAGGTAGCAGGAGCTCAGAAGGTTTTTGAGGTTGCAAATCTACCTTGGCGACTCCATTGTTGAAGAATTCGAAATTCATAGATTCATGGTGATTCCACTGGAGTTATGAAGGACCCAGATGCTACCATTCTTAGTTCAAGGTATGCATGCATAGATTCTTCAGGAATTCATGGTTTCCCAAATCATTTTCCCAAGGATGCATATTTTCTAAGGAATGGTCCAAAATTCAATGGAGAAGATTTGAGTTTAACTTTGAAGCATATATCAGATTTCTGTGATTTTACTGAGCTTCTTAGAGTTAAACATGAGGATGTTTGCATTATGTTGTTCTATGATTCACTTCAAGGGAAATGTAAACAATGGATTGAAAGCTTTCCTACCAAATCCATTAAGTCATTTGAAGACTTTTGGCTTATGTTTTTGGAGGAATGGATGGATAGATCAGATGCGGTGGCAAACTCTCCTTCAATTCAAGGTTTCAAACAGTGGAACGATCATCATATTAATTAAGAAATAGTTGAAAATTTTTCTTTGTCCTTGTCTTCTTATCTAAAATCATTTGACTGCAAGGCAGAGGATAAGATGAAATTTTTGGATGAATTTGCCAAAGACATTGAGAAAGACATTGAAGGTTTAGAAGGTCAAATTCAGGCATATAGTCTTCATAATCATGATCATTATTTTCAGAAGCTTTCTATAGCAGAACACAAGGAGAGAGTGTTGCTTTCTTTCTCTTTCACGATTGAGGAACTGTACACTGTTGTTGAAGATCAGTTTGCACAACCAGAAAATTACGAGAACCATCAAGCTGATTATGTATTCTGGGATCCTATAGCTGACTACATGGAAGAGTTTTACTCTCCAGTGTTTCAGTTTTTCTATGAAGATCAGAGGCAATTTCAGTGGCAGCGGTCATCACAATATCATATTGGCGCTGAACTCCGATGCAGTCAAAGAAATCAAACATCAGATAAGACAAATGATTGGCTACATTGGAAATTTCACATTGATTGAGCTGAAAGAAGTTTGAATTGTTAGGGTAGGTAGGTAGGAAAATGCAAATAAGCTCAAGGTTGACTGAGCATTTTTTTTTCAGTAGTGGTAGATTTCTTTTTCCCACAGTGATCATCAAGTTTAAGCCCGAGGTGAAGGCCCAAGAAGCTGGAAAGGGATGCTTGTCAAGCAAATTTCTGTTTGTCATAAATGGATAAGGCACTGGATCTGCGAGTTCTTAGTATACCACAAGGGCACAATATCCCAAGTGGAGCCACTGTTATCACTGAAAATTCTAATGCCAAAATTTCAAAACCGCTCACAAAGCTCTTTAGGTTATTTCGTAGCTCATGTAATAATTTTTAAGTGTTTCCGCAGCGCATAAAGCCTTTTTGTAATTTCACAGCGCAACATGTTTTAGGCTGCGCTACAAAATTGGGGATTTGTTCGAATCCATAACAACTGTCATGCAAAATAGCTCTGGGGTGGAAGTATTTTACAGGAGGCATGCTCTCAATCTCCTACGTGTATGCTTGTCATCACTTCTGAATCTGAAGGGAAATATCACTCATCATGAGTACATTCAGGTTGGAAAAGGACGAGATGTGGGACTTAATCAAATTGCTCTGTTTGAAGCATACCTGGCCCTGTCTGGTTTGGATATTGCAATCACCGACAAAGCTCGTTCTTTGGATAGCACAGCTCTGGAGGCAGCTCTCAATACACAGTTCCTGTTCCAAATTGGTGTATTTACTGCTGTGCCAATGATCATGGGGTTCATCTTAGAACAGGGATTTCTGAAGGCTGTTGTGAATTTCGTGATAATGCAACTGCAATTATGCTCTGTGTTTTTTACATTTTCCCTTGGAACAAGAACTCATTATTTTGGCCGGACTCTTCTCCATGGAGGTGCCAAGTACAGAGCAACTGGAAGAGGAAGTGATTTTACTACTTATAACAAGGAGAATGCTATTCTTGTTTATGGTAGAGGTTGGAGAAATGCCGTGGTAAAGGTGTGAACCCCGATGAGGCCGTTGCCATGGGTGCTGCCATTCAGGGTGGTATACTTCGTGGTGATGTGAAAGAGTTACTTCTTCTTGATGTTACTCCTCTGTCGTGGGGAATTGAAACTCTTGGTGGTGTATTTACACGGCTTATCAACAGAAACACCACAATTCCAACAAAGAAAAGTCAGGTGTTTTCAACTGCTGCAGATGGTCAAACTCAGGTAGGAGTGAGAGTATTGCAAGGTGAGCGGGAAATGGCTTCAGATAATAAGCTGCTTGGCGAGTTTGAGCTTGTTGGCATTCCACCAGCACATTGATGCAAACGGTATTGTGACTGTATCTGCTAAAGACAAAGCAACGAATAAGGAGCAGAGATATCAACTAATTCAACAGCAGAAAACGCCGGGCGCGTGCACGTCTCTCAGAGATGAAATCCGAACAGAGTTCAGACGAAGATCGACAATTGGGGAATACTCAATAATTCAGTCACGACAGCTCTTCCAGCATGTAATTTTCGCATCTCCGGCAAGAACCCGAAACAGAGAAAGCAGAGGGTTTTGAGATCGATTCACCTTACTTGCACTGCAAACTTTAGTTCCTGTAAGAATGGGGATGCCAGGGGGACTTGTCCTATTTTTGGCAGTGTTACTTGTGTTGTATAGAGTGCCAATGCGGGCGATGTCCAAATTTGTAATGGAGAAGAACAGTCTAAGAGTAATTTCTCCGGAAAATTTGAAGGGAAATTATGATAGCGCCATAGGGAACTTTGGCGTCCCGCAGTATGGCGGAACACTGCTGGGAGCAGTGATTTATCCCAAAGAAAATCAGAATGGATGTAAACCTCCTGATTCTATCAGACCCTACGAATCTCGTCCCAGACGACTTCCTACCTTTTTACTCGTTGATCGCGGAGATTGTTACTTTGCTTTAAAGGTTTGGAATGCACAGAATGCAGGAGCAGCAGCAGTCTTAGTTACAGACAATAAAGTTGAATCTCTTATAACCATGGATTCACCTAAAGAAGACAACACAGCAGTTGAGTATTTGCAGAAGATTACCATTCCCTCTGCCCTTATTGAGAAAAACTTTGGTGATAAGTTGAAGAAAGCTCTAAGTAGTGGGGAGATGGTAAATATTAATCTGGATTCGAGGGAGTCACTTCCACACCCAGATGACCGTGTAGAGTATGAATTTTGGACGAACAGCAATGATGAATGTGGGCCAAAATGTGACAGTCAAATTGAATTTGTGAAGAGTTATAAAGGAGCTACTTAGATGTTTGAAAAAGGGGGCTATACTCTATTTACTCCTCACTACATAACATGGTACTGCCCCCAAGCCTTTGTTTTGAACAAGCAGTGTAAATCTCAATGTATCAATCATGGCAGGTACTGTGCTCCTGATCCAGAGCACGATTTTAATAAAGGTTATGATGGCAAAGATGTGGTAATTGAAAATCTGAGGCAACTATGTGTTTTCAAAGTTGCAACTGAAAGTAAAAAGTCATGGGTCTGGTGGGACTATGTAACTGATTTCCAAATTAGATGTCCAATGAAAGAAAAGAAATACAACAAAGAATGTGCAGAGGAAGTGATAACATCTTTGGGTCTGGACAGTAAGAAAATAGATGAATGTATGGGAGATCCAGAAGCAGATGCTGAGAACAGTGCGTTGAAAGCAGAACAAGATGCACAGGTTGGACATGATTCTCAAGGCGATGTAACAATATTGCCCACTCTTGTGATAAACAACAGATAGTATAGAGGGAAATTGGACAAAATTGCTACTATAAAGGCAATATGTGAAGATTTTGAAGAAATCACATGGAATAAAGGTGACATGGATGTTGAAGAGAGTAATGTCACACATTCTACAAGGCAAAAACCCTGTTGCTGTTCAGGTGCGGCTGCATCTCTGTCGAGCAGTGGGAAGAATCTTGTGAAATTTGTAAACAGGTGTTCCAGCAGTCATGGCAATGCTATTCCAGAAAGGCTAACAAATGTTAACACAGAATGTACTTCAAGTAGCTACAGTAATGAAGTCATTGGCCAACCTTGATGGAATTGAGAAGGTTGCTCCCTTCCTGAAACCAATAATAGAGGTGAAAATTATCAAGTCATTTCTTCAAGGATTTCTACCAAGATGCCAAAGACTATTGGAGTTTCAATACCAATGAAATCTACCTTTTTCATCACTTATATCATGGTTGATGGATGGGCTTGCATTGCTGGTGAAATTCTCTGATTGAAGCCATTAATCATTTTTATCTGAAGAACATGTTTTTGATGAAGACTGAGAAGGATAGGGAGAATGCCATGGATCCTGGCAGTGTCGGTTTCCCAGAACCACTTCCTCAACTTCAACTATACTTTTTGCTTGGACTGGTGTATGCAGCGGCAACACCAATACTTCTGCCTTTCATAGTCATATTTTTGGATTTACATACTTTGTGTATCGACATCAGGTTATCAATGTGTATAATTAGGAGTGTGAGAGTGTAGCAGCATTTTGGCCTCATGTTCATAGTCGTATAGTTGTTGCATTAGTAATATCACAACTACCACTACTTGGTCCGTTAAGCACTAAAAAGCAAGCTGTTTGAAATTACACAGTAGTTTCGTAGCGCGCTACGAAACTACTGTAGGTGATGATTTTAACAAAGATAGACAGTTTTGTATTATGAGCGGGAATTTTGAAAGGGAAACACCAAAAGTGTATGCAAGAACATCATCTGGAGCTGCCAGCACTCAATCAAGTCAAGACAGGTGGATGCCTAAAAAGGTTGAAGATTTAAATCTAATTTTGGATTTTGTCATAAAGTCCCTTTATCACCGTTCAAGAGGTATCAAATGATATGAATGCAAGGAACTTTTGCCTGCACACATGTCCATCGATGAAGCTCACATCACATCAAGAAAGTGGCAGTGTTCCATGTTTTGGGTTATTAAAAGCTAGAAACATGCTTGGTACATTCGAGCATTTTGAGGAAAACTGGAGCCGAGAAGTAAGGGAAATCTCCTAATACTTCTGAGCAATTGAAAGGTTCAGCGTTCAAGATCACTATGGAGTATTAAACATCCAGCTCAACCAAGTCGAAAGAGGACCAGGTGTCAGAGAATAAGAAGAAGTCATTATGCATGCAAAATGGAGTTAGAGTCATAGTTAATTTAGAACTCTTAAACACTACAGTCAGTTCCTTATTGTATTTATTAGTTAGTTCAATAGCTAATAGGTGTCATTAGAGGCAGTTATCGAGTTCCCCTCATGCTGGAGGAGGAAGCTCGAAGTAGTTAGAATAAGGATTCTATATATAGCTGGAACATCTATGTAATGAGGGTTGGATATTTTATAAAACAGAGTACTATTTTGGCTTATGTAAAGACAGAATTCAGTAATATCAGTTGACTGTTTTTCTTCTCAGGATTCATGAGGGATTTCCATGTTTAGAATGTGTGTTTTATTCCTTCCTTAATGTCTTTTACAGTTGCATATATGTGTAATCACTCAGAATTCATTGATCATGCTCTGACTTCCTGTATGCATGTATGATTTGTGGTTTTGTATGATTTGTGTTCTGAACATCTAAATGCTAAATGCCCTGACTTCTATGAAAAGGCAGTCTCATTATTTACTGAAGTATGATTGACTCCATAGGCCCAATGGAAATTAGTTTAATGTTTGTCCAGCCTTCATATTTGTTAATGTTATTCCACAAGAGTTAGCCATCTTATTAATAGTCAAAATCAATAACCCTTTGAGAGAGCCCTCTCAGGCTAAGGAGGCTAAGCCTTAGTCAAAAGATTGGTTTGAAACAGTTACTTGAAGTCTTCCTGGTCTGCAGCCTTCCAGGGTTTGATTTTGAGATAACACCTTCCCTCCTATGTGCCTTTCCAGATTACAATACATGCCTATAATAAGGCAGTACCTGGCATTGTCTTAGATGAAGGTGCGTCAGTTAACCTCATGCCTTTCACTACTTGGCAAGATTTGGGCTCCCCGAAGCTTGTGCCAGTTACACAGAATTTGTTGGCGTTTGACGGAGGAACCAGTCAACCTTTAGGGATCCTCCCGAAGCTTCCTATTACTTTTTGGGGCAAAACCATCTATATAAATGTCATGGTTGTCCAAGGTGCTTTAGATTTCAGTCTTCTCCTTGGCCGTGACTATGTTTATGCCATGGGGGCCCTCGTCTCTTCACTTTTCCATGTGGTTTGTTTTCCACGTGATGGAAGAATGGTGACCATAGATCAATTATCGTTCTTTAGTCCCCCGGTACCTCCTGCGCAGCTGTCATCCCCTCTCGGTTCTTGCTCGCAAGAAGTACCTTCTTTGCCATAGGTCAATTATGTGGCTACTTGTTCCGTGTTTGCCTCTGCTGATGATCATGTAGATGGTCTCGTACATCATGTACTGGGGGCATCGGAACCTGATCAGTCATTGGTGTCTAACGATATGTGTTCCTCCCAGAGCATAGTTATTCCATTCTGTGAAGAGTTCTTTGGAGCCATGTTCTCATATGGCCCATGAACAAGGTTACGAGGATAGTTTGTTCCTGTGTCAACCTCTTTAAAAAATGAAACAGGGAGTTTTGAGGAAAGTTCTTGATCTTATGTCAACCTTGTTACAAAATGAAACAAGGGTTATGAGGATAGTTCTTTTACTGTGTCAACCTCATTAAAAAATGAAACACCTCCCTTTCCAAATCGAGTCTTTTATTGAGACTTCGTAAAATCCAAGTCGAGTCTTTCCAAGATTGCGAAAGTGAACCTTCATTCCATCCACCTCATTGAATGCAATGAAGCTTGGGGGGCATGTACCTCGATTTGTGTGATTATGCTGGGGGCATGCAAACTCATAACAAGCATAGTTTCTCATTTCAAGCTTGTGTAAACATGAAACCGAATCCAAGCAGAGTTCTCCATGGTTCAAGCTTGTGTAAAAATGAACCCATACCCAATTTACATCTCGTGATTGCTGTTTTTATCCGCTAAATTCTGCTAGATGAGCCTTGGTTGCTTCATTCCCTCGCCACCATCTCTTTGGCTGATCATATGCTTCACTTGGTTGTTTTTCCTTTCCTAAGGAACCACAACGATGAGTGGTTTTATTAGCCAGCCTCTTGACCATTACGTGTTTTGAGCAGTTCCATCATTGTCGGAACCAATTTCTACCCTTTATACCACTCGTTCCTCTGGGACGAGTCACCTTTAAGCTCTTTTTCTAACTCATAAAAAAATGAAAAGATTGCTGAGTTTTTCCTTTTTGAGTCATTAAATGGAATAAAAAGGCGGTCCACTTTGAGCTCTTTTCTTACCATATAAACATGAAAATATCGTCAGAATTTTGTCATTTCGGGTTTGATATTGGTTATGAAACGACGTGTCTTCGATCGCTTTTCTACTTTTTCGGGTTGAGACCACTAATTACGAAAAGTACTCCTTGATCGTAAATGGTCAAGCGGTTCTCTCGAGTATTATTTCTCGAAGGACACAAATCTACGAAAAAGGATCCCCATTGGAGTTTTCTTTTCCGTGTTTTTTTCAAACTCTCTAAACATGAAAAAGACTCCGAGTTTTACCTATGTTGAACTCGTTAAAACATGACGACATCAGACTCATCACCATGACGAGACTCAAGATTCTTCTCCCTAGGGCTCGTTAAACCATTACTAGGTTGGATTCGTTCGAAGGACGAACTTATATTACAAGCATATGCTATCGAGTTCAAGCTTGTTTCCAAAAATAATTGGGGTACTCGCCAGCAATGGTGGGGGAAAATTTGGGAATCATCATTGGTTACCTACGGCAGTTAGTCACTCTTGAACATCGAAACTTTTTCTTCTTGTCAGGTTGGGATATCCATACATCGTCATTTGGGCTTCCAGGGTTTTGGGTTGTCATTTCGCCTCATTCCATCTGATCCATGTTGTCTCCATCGAGCCTTCAATCCCTTGGTACCTAAATGCTGCCACCCTCTGGAGTCATGTTGCCGACATGTTCAAGAGTATAATCCTTCTGTAGTTTACACCCTTACCCCCTACTCTGATACTCTGCTTCACCATCTACTACTTATCTCATGTCGTTGATGAGGGAAACATTATGACCCTCCTGCGACGAATCATCTTTTGTCAATGCCAGCGCATTATCCAGGAGATCGATGTAGAGATCCCCTTTGGTACCTTGGAGCTTGCATGCCTCAATGGCAAGTTCTTCGCGCTTGATGGTCGACTTTCATCATTGGTCATTGATTGGGTGATTCCACAAAGTGTTCGACTTTAGCTCATTCTTCACACTTAGTGGATTGTACTAGACAATACCTTGAGAGCCATTGGCATTATTGGTGGTTTCTCTCATGCTTGTTAACAGTTTTCATCATTAACTGGTAATCAAGCGAATTTCTCTCATGCTCGACTTCAGCACATCTGTTCGCATGCTAGAATTTGTATTATGATTGGTTGGGTTTCAAGACCCCGGACTAAGATTACACATGTTCGGGCTGCATGGATTGGTTCATGATTACATACATGACTCTTTGATGGATGGATCCGACCATACCTTTATCATTATCATGGTCTTATCAACTGGGTGGTTGCGTCCATGCCACAGACCAAGTTCGTATGTCTTTTGGATGGCTGCGCCGATGCCTAGACTACATGTATTTCACTATCTTAAATATCAGTTGTACTTGCACCTGCAGGTTCTTTCTGGTGGTGTTCCAGTTCAGACAGTTTCATAAAGCATTTCACCCCTCCCACTCTCTCGGGTTTCATACTTTAGGGGGCATCTGTTACACAGTAGTTTGTCACTGCCTTCACCCCAGTCCTTCTACTGTGTCATGTGTCCTGTAAAGCAAGCTCATATTGAACAAATGCTCTCTTATGTTGCCAATTGACCCTTTTTTCCTAAGTTTTTGGCCTCGTCGTGATAATACAATTATTATACGTGACAGACCCCTGTCATAAGCAGTCCTATCATGACCCCGTCGCAGGAGTACACCTGTTTCTAGTGACGGTCAGATTTCAAGCCCTGACGTGAGGCTATTAGCTATCTTTAGCGACAGTCTCTCAGCATACATTGCTTCTTAGTGATGTTGGTGCTAAAGCTTAGTTAACGACCAGCGACGATCCAGATTGGGCGAATTCGTTCCAACAGTCGGCCTGCTGGATATCTCTAGACCTAGTTGTTGGGTCAGTTTGGGTCACCTTTCTCCCTCTGGCATGGTAGTTCTGTATTTTGTGTTGCTTGCCCTGAGGATAAGCTCCCTCTCCCTCATTTCATGGAGACTCCTTCTCCTATAAAATCACTCACCATTGTTATCATCTGGTAGTTTTTTTGGTTGTATAGTGCTGCTTCTGCTTTTGAGTTTGGTAGATAGTTTTGGTGTGAGTGTGACAAGTGTGGGATTGCTATATAGTTTGCAAGAAGGTGTGGAGTTCCCTTAACCTTGTGTTAAATCTTGTGAATAAGAGAGAGAGATATATTGCTATTTGGGAGACCTATCTTTGAGAGTGAATGTTTGGAGAAACACACTGGTTGGACCTTCTGAGAAGGCTTGCGACGTCAAGACTTGGTTGTGAGCTTTGCTCTTGTTTATTATTAATACAATCAATGATGATTTCCTATGTCTTGTATGTAATTTACTTGATAGCTCATGACTTCTTGACTTTATGAGTAAATAGATCATTTTTGTTTCTCGGTTACATGCTCTGTTGTTTCTTTGTGGTGTTTCAAGTTGATTGCTCATTAAGGAGAAGGAAACGGAAGCTGGAGTAGCGCAACGGAACTTCATCGACCACCAGTTTGAGGTAGGCCTCCAACAATGACTATTTAAGGGAATTAATTTTTGTTTTGTCCTTGCTGTGACTAGACCCACTCTAGGGCTAGAGGGGTTGCCTCTATCCACAGAGGGAACACTTTCCTGCATCACAAGTTGGGGACTCCACTGGGGAGTTGTTTTGGTTTTGATTTAGTGTCTCTTGAATTTTGGGGATAAACTATCAGTCTTTTGGTTACCTGGGTCAATCTGGGAAATCCCTTTATTATCTGTAGGATTGACTGGATTTTGTTTGGGAGTTTCTTGTTCATCTTTAATTGTTTTTAAGATCATCGCTGAAAATAGTTTAATAGTCACACCGACGTCGCTTTGTCTCTGTTGTAAAGTTTTGTGCGTCGCTGAATCCTGTCATACAGTCGCGACAACTCCTGAAATCGGCCCGTCGTGGAAGATCATGTAATATCGCGACGACGTCGTTATGTTGCTACAGCTAGTGGCTGATTGTCCCTAGTTGCTGGTGTTATGCCCATGACGATTCCTGTAGAGTTGTTTTTTTCAATTCTACCTCTTGAATTCCCCAGTCGTGTTGATCCCTGTTATCTTTCTCTTGCCCATTAGCTTGTTTTTGATTGCTTATGGTTAAGGTACTCTCTCTTTGATTTTATTGAATGAATCTTGCATTTTTGGCTTTGTGACCTAGTTTGTTCTTTCAAATTCTTGAATTACTTGACTTGGTTGCTTGATTGCTCAAGGTTCATCTACAACCTTCTTGTTGATTTGTTTGAGCCCTCTTCATTGCTTGTTAATTTCTGGTTGATTTTTAGTGACAATTATTGAACCAATCTTTGGTATTGATTCAATTCCTTTTCACTACCGAACATAGATCACATTTGTTTGGATCGACCAGTTTTCACACTTGTTTGTTTGTTTCTTTTAAATTCAAAACAATCAAAATCAAAAGACTGCATTCATTGAGTATACAAAAGTGAAAGTTTATTTTCATTTCAAGTTTGCATATTGGAAAGCAAATGGTAAAATCTGTCATCAGCAGTATCCATGCACTGTAGGGTTGATGTGTTTATGCATTGTGTCACTTAGCTTATCTTTGTTTTTCTTGGTTTGGGAATGACCTCTCTACCCTTCTGTAGGTAGGTTTTCATTGAAGTAAAAGATGCTTTACTTGTTCTAGCTGCATCCTAACTTTTTATATACATACGGTAAGGCCTGAAAACTGAAATTTAATTCAAGGTCAACTCTAAAATGAACTGAATAAACTTAACAACGCATTGGAACATAACGCACATTATATAGAGGTCTAGGCTTGAGATGTGCTCCGACGTCGTTAAACCTATTCACTATTTTTTTCACTTAAGGTTGGGTGATTCCTCCTTCTATGACTCAATAGCGGTCTAGTACGGAATCATGTTCCTAGTACCGTCGAGTATATGTTGGGAGACCCCACTAGGTTATCATCCTCCATCCATAGGAAGCTGTGTCTGCCGCCTTGAAAACCGTAACGCACCAAACATAGCATTCGGGAAGATTAACTGTCGTATGGAAAGTCCTTGGTTTTCATATGATAGCCAAGGTGTATATGCAGTTTTACGGGTTGTTTGGTAAACCTTTTGCCTAGTTCTCCAGAGTAGTCACTTTCATTCCTTCTCAGACTCCTTAAAAGAAAAGTTCCATCTGAGCACTTGTCCTTTTAGGCTCATTAAACCTTGAAAGAGATAGAGTCACATTTTCGTCCTTTTCTTGACTCTTGAAACATGAAAAGGTCAAGTTTTGTTCCTGTGTCATAAAATTTACTGCCCACGAAATATTCCTGGTAACAATTATAGTTCTTCATTATAGTTCGATTATTTTTTAGGCTCGTTCTCGATGGGAACATTCCCCGAGTCTACCAGCCAAGGTCTTCCCCCAGATGGGAACCCTTGTCCATTTCCTTCTTTTGGAAATGTCAGTGCTACATACATGGCGACTTTGTCTTTGCCTCGATTAACCATCGGTCTACCCATTTGGTTGTTTTCAACCTCGGTGGTCCCGAGCATCATGACTCCTGTCACACCGTCTCCTTCGTCTGAACCACGACGCGATGATTCCAAGGTTGAGCCTGCACCTTCTTCTCTTGTTTCTTCATCTTCATCTCCTACTTCACTTGGTGAAAGTTCCACATCTAGTAACCAGGAGACTAAGACGAAGAAGAAGAAGATGATGAAGAAGAAGAAGTCTGATAAACGCAAGGCCACTTGTGCAACTATTGCTCCGAGTACATCTCAGGTCGGACCACCTCCTGCTCCTCCGCGGAAGGTTAAGTTTCCTTGTAAATTGTGAAAGGGTGACCATCTTCTTCGTGATTGTCCTGGTATTCCCAGGATTCCAGAAGTATGGTCTCACTATTTGGCTTGTCCCTCGTTGTCCTTTGAAGCTCATGATGATGATATCCTCTCAACTGGCAGTGGTAAGAAGAAAGGGAAGATTCGCTTCCCCTGTAGACAATGTGAAGGCAACCATCCCCTTCACCTTTTTTCGTTCATGGAGAAGGCTTCCACTGTTTTGGAAAGTCTTACAACTTCTTCACCTCAATTTCCCGTTGGTTATCAGAGGCTCTCTTCAGACCCTCTCCCCATTGACAAAGAGTTTGACTTAGATTCTTCTCTTGACTATCCTCCTCTCTACGAACCTAGCTGTGCTAAGCCTGTTCCAGACCAACCATTGGTCGGAGAGAGTGTCGACTTGGGTTCACCACCTGTTGATCACTTGATTTCAGAAGAACATCATGCTCATGTTCTTCTCGTCTCGTCAGATTCTCCTGAGTCTGAGAACGACCCTCCTATCCCCGCTGATCAAGAGAGTCCTTCTTCGGTTCCTGTAGAGCATGGGGGCAATCATATGATACCCTCACTAAGTAATTCAGTCATTTCCTTCGTTTGGAGTCATTTGACTGCTTTCCGCCTTCCCTCCTATGTGCCTTTCCAGATTATAGTACATGCCTATAATAAGGCATTACCTGGCACTGTCTTAGATGAAGGTGCGTTAGTTAGCCTCATGCCTTTCACTACTTGGCAAGCTTTGGGCTCCCCGTAGCTTGTGACGGTTACAAAAAATCTGTTGGCGTTTGACAGAGGAACCAGTCAACCTTTAGGGATCCTACCGAAGCTTCCTATTACTTTTGAGGGCAAATCCGTCTATATAGACGTCATGGTTGTCCAAGGTGCTTTAGATTTCAGTCTTCTCCTTGGCCGTGACTATGTTTATGCCATGGGGGCCCTCGTCTCTTCACTTTTCTGTGTGGTTTGTTTTCCACACGATGGAAGAATGGTGACCATAGATCAATTATCGTTCTTTAGTCCCCTGGTGCCTCCTGCGCAGCTGTCATCCCCTCTCGGTTCTTGCTCGCAAGTAGTACCTTCTTTGCCACAGGTCAATTATGTGGCTACTTGTTCCATCTCCACCTCTGTTAATGATCATGTAGATGGTCTCGTACATCATGTACTAGGGGCATTGGAACCTGATCTGTCATTGGTGTCTAATGATATGTGTTCCTCCCAGAGCATAGTTCTTCCATCTTGTGAAGATTTCTTGGGAGCCATGTTCTCATATGGCCCATGAACAGGGTTACGAGGATAGTTTGTTCCTATGTCAACCTCTTTAAAAATGAAACAAGGAGTTTTGAGGAAAGTTCTTGATCTTGTGTCAACCTCGTTAAAAAATGAAACAAGGGTTATGAGGATAGTTCTTTTACTGTGTCAACCTCATTAAAAAATGAAACACCTCCCTTTCCAAATCGAGTCTTTTATTGAGATCTCGTAAAATCCAAGTTGAGTCTTTCCAAGATCTCGAAAGTGAACCTTCATTCCATCCACCTCATTGAATGCAATGAAGCTTAGGGGGCATGTACCTCGATTTGCGTGATTATGCTAGGGGCATGCGAACTCATAACAAGCATGGTTTTTCGTTTCAAGCTTGTGTAAACATGAAATCGAATCCAAGCAGAGTTCTCCATGGTTCAAGCTTGTGTAAAAATGATCCTATACCCAATTTACATCTTGTGATAGCCATTTTTACCTACTAAATTCTGCTAGATGAGCCTTGGTTGTTTCATTCCATCGCCACCATCTCTTTGGCCGATCATATGCTTTCACTTGGTTGTTTTTCCTTTCCTAAGGAACTGCAACGATGAGTGGTTTTATTAGCCAACCTCTTGACCATTACGTGTTTTGAGCAGTTCCACCATTGCTGGAACCAGTTGCTACCCATTATACCACTCATTCCTTTAGGACGAGTCACCTTTAAGCTCTTTTTCTGACTCGTAAAAAAATGAAAAGATTGCTGAGTTTTTCATTTTTGACTCGTTAAACGGAATAAAAAGGCAGTCCACTTTGAGCTCTTTTCTGACCCTATAAACATGAAAATATCGCCAGACTTTTGTCATTTCGGGTTCGATATTGGTTACGAAACGACGTGTCTTCTATCGCTTTTCTACTTTTTTCAGGTCGAGACCACTAGTTACGAAAAGTATTCCTTGATCATGATGGTCAAGCAGTTCTCTCGAGTATTATTTTATACTTTTTCAGGCTCGAGGGACACAAATCTACGAAAAAGGATCACCCTGGAGTTTTCTTTTCCATGTCTTTTTCAAATTCTCTAAACATGAAAAAGACTTCGAGTTTTACCTATGTCGGACTCGTTAAAACCGGACGACATCAGACTCATCAGCATGACGAGACTCAAGCTTCTTCTCCCTAGGGATCGTTAAACCATTACTAGGTTGGATTCGTCTGAAGGACGAACTTATATTACAAGCATATGCTATCCCCTTCAAGCTTGTTTTCAAAAATAATTGGGGTACTTGCCAGCAATCGTGTGGGGAAATTTGGGAATCATCATTGGTTACCTACGGCAGTTAGTCACTCTTGAACATCGACACTTTTTCTTCTTGTCGGGTTGGGATATCCATACATCGTCATTTGGCCTTCCAAGGTTTTGGGTTGCCATTTCGCCTCATTTTATCTGATCCATGTTGTCTCCATCGAGCCTCCGATCCCTTGGTACCTGAATGCTGCCACCCTCCGGTGTCGTGTCGCCGACATGTTAAAGAGTATAATCCTTCTGCAGTTCACACCCTTACCCCCTCCTCTGATACTTTGATTCACCATCTACTACTTATCTCGTGTCGTTGATGAGGGAAACATTATGACCCTCCTGCGACGGATCATCTCCTGTCGACGCCAACTCATTATCTAGGAGATCGATCTAGAGATCCCCTTTGGTACCTTGGAGCTTGCATGCCTCAATAGCAAGTTCTTCGCACCTGACGATCGACTTTCATCGTTGGTCATTGATTGGGTGATTCCACGAAGTGTTTGACTTCAGCTCATTCTTCACACTTAGTGGATTGTACTAGATAGTATCTTGAGAGCCATTGGCATTATTGGTGGTTTCTCTCGTGCTTGTTAATGGTTTTCATCATTAACTAGTAATCAAGCAACTTTATCTCATGCTCGACTTGAGCACATTTGTTCGCATGCTAGAATTTGTACTATGATCGGTTGGGTTTCAAGACCTCAGACTAAGATTACACATGTTCGGGCTGCGTGGATTAGTACGTGATTACATACATGACTCTTTGATGGATGGCTGTGACCATACCTGAGTCTTCATGGATGGTTGCGACCATACCTTTATCATTATCATGGTCTTATCAGTTGGGTGGCTACGTCCATACCACAGACCAAGTTCATATGTCTTTTGGATGGCTGCGCCCATGCCTAGACTACATGTATTTCGCTATCAGAGATATCAGTTGTACTTGCGCCTGCAGGTTCTTCGAGGTGGTGTTCTATTTCAGACAATTTCGTAAAGCATTTGACCCATCCCACTCTCTCGGGCTTCATACTTTAGGGGGCATCTATTACATAGTAGTTTGTCACTGCCTTCACCCTAGTCCTTCTACTGTGTCATGTGTCTAGTAAAACATGCTCATATTGAACAAATGCTCTCTTATGTTGCCAATTGACCCTTTTCTCCTAAGCTTTCGGCCTTGTCGTGATAATACACTTAATATACGCAACGGACCCCTATCATAAACAGTCCTGTCGCGACCCCATTGTGGGTGTACACCTGTTTCTAGCAACGGTCAGATTTCAAGCCCCGACATGAGGCTATTAGCTATCTTTAGCGATGGTCTATCTGCATACGTTTCTTCCTAGTGAAGTCGGTGCTAAAGCTTAGTTAATGACCAACGACGATCCAGATTGGGCGAATTCGTTCCAACAGTTAGCCTTCTGGATATCTTTAGACCTGGTTGTTGGGTCAGTTTGGGTCGCCCTTCTCCCTTTGGCATGGTAGTTTTGTCTTTTGTGCTGCTTGCCGTGAGGCTAAGCTCCCTCTCCCTCATTTCATGGAGACTCCTCCTATAAAATCACTCACCATTGCTATCATCTGGTAGTTCTTTTGGTTGTACAGCGCTGCTGCTGCTTTTGAGTTTGGTAGATAGTTTTGGTGTGAGTGTGACAAGTGTGGGATTGCTATATAGTTTGCAAGAAGGTGTGGAGTTCCCTTAACCTTGTGTTAAAGCTTGTTAATAAGAGAGAGAGATATATTGCTATTTGGGAGACCCATCTTTGAAAGTGAATGTTTGGAGAAACACACTGGTTGGACCCTTTGAGAAGGCTTGCGACATCAAGACTTGGTTGTAAGCTTTGCTCTTGTTTACTATTAATGCAATCAATGATGATTTCCTATGTCTTGTATGTAATTTACTTGATAGCTCATGACTTCTTGACTTTATGAGTAAATATATCATTATTGTTTCTCGGTTGCTTGCTTTGTTGTTTCTTTGTGGTGTTTCAGGTTGATCGCTCATTAAGGAGAAGGAAACGGAAGCTGGAGCAGCACAACGGAACTTCATCGACCACCGGTTTGAGGTAGGCATCCAACGATGACTATTTAAGGGAATTAATTGTTGTTTTGTCCTTACTGTGACTAGACCCACTCTAGGGCTAGAGGGGTTGCCTCTGTCCGCAGAGGGAACACTTTCCTGCATCACAATGGTATTTATGATTTCAGTTAATTAATGATGAATTATTGATTGTAAAATTCTATAAAGATGTTTGATACTTGTAGCGAAGAACAAGCAGAGTTTTTGATGATGATGGCAATGAACCTATCCAACTAGAGGTTGGAAGAAAGGAGAAAGGTGACTGAGTGCAGCAGCCAGAGGAGCAGTGAGACTCTAAAAGGTTCAAGAGAGTGGACCAAGAGAGAGAATACCTAGGAAGAGATCAAGCTCAGAGAGGAAGCTTGATAGGGTATTGAGTAGCAAGAGAATAATGCTACAGGAAAAGGCTATGTTGCAGATCACCAATCAGGCACGGATGAGCTCATGAAGGAAGATGGCCATGGAAGGTCATAGAAGAGGTTCTAGAGAATTCCATATAGGTAAGATGAGTAATGAGGAGTGAGAGAGAAATCTTGCAGTGATGAGAGTACATTTGGAGATACTACAGGGATGGCTACAAGAGAAAGAGAATGAATATTGAAGATGGATGGAGAATCAGGAAACATGTCAAATGGAACCCATTGCAAAAGAAATGGAATGCCAAGATTATAAATGAGTTTAAAGAATTTGAACAAATACATATTTCTTTGTTGGAAAAGGAGAGACTCAAAGGAATTGAGTAACAACAAAGAGGATTTGCTAAAACCAGAAAGTCCATTGTGAAAGATTGGAGACCGAGAAGCTCGAAAGAGTTGAGCTACAACAAAAGGAAAATGCTGGAGAAGGTGTTGAAGTTTTGGTATGTGAAACATAACAGGGACCATTACTTTTCGAAAGTGATGAAGAGACAGAGGAGTTGAATCATATGAATGATTCAAAGCAACCAGAAGACTTGATGATTGAAGCATCAAATGAGACCATAAAGTCCTGTGTTTTTAAAACTGATAATTTTTGTATGGTTGTAGGTTTGGAAGAAGATATGCAGTATTTTAAAGCTGTCAAAAACATAGAAGAATACCTTCCAGATGATGAAAGTTTTGAAGCAGAGTATGACAATAAGACTGGAGAGGAAACAATTCATTACAGTGAACAAGTGTAGAGAGGCATCATTAAAACGGATGGTGTGAAAAAGAGACTTGCTAACAGTCTCAAGGATTCTTTTCGTTTGAATCAGCATACTAATTTGTTGACAGAGGAGTTAAAGGAAAGATCAGAGCAATGTATTGAAAAGTTTCCAGAGGAAGAAGAGGTATGAAGGCTTTATATTTTTTATTTTGATAATTGTCTTATGATTTCAGATTTTGTTGCAGAAACTGGAACATATTTGGCACAGGTGGACAACCAAATGAAAGAAGAAGAGAAAGAACATCTCCTGAAAGATTTTAAGGAAGATTTAGAAGAGGAAGAAGGACCATTTGATGACTGGTCAATAGCAAATGAAGAAATGGGAGATTGTGTAAAATTTCCAAATTTTACTCCAAGAAAAATTATTGAGTTATATAGAGAGTTAGATCTTCAAAGAAGAAAGCTGGAAAAGCAGAGGATAAATGTCCAGGATAAATTGCTGATGAAGGATAAAAAAGAAAATGTCATAAATGACACTCAAGAAGAAGTTAACAGGTACAATAAACAGGAGCAAAAAATTATCTTGAAGGATGATATGGAAGTAACTGAAAAGGTGCGAAATTCTATAGAAGACAATAGTGAATAAGAGGGTAAGGATGTAAGAGTAGTAGTAGTAGTAATAAAAATGAGAGTTCAAAAACAAGAGTTGAAGGTAATCAGCAGACAGAGGATATACTAGACAAAGAGATTGAGTTGATAAGAAGTATAATGATTAACGTGTCTCAGAAGAAGACAACTACAAGAAAGGAAAGAAGAAACAATAAGAGGAAGACAACAGAAGAATGTGAGAGCATAACAAGTGGAGCATTGCATCATAAGATATGGAGACTTGGAAAACAACAGCAGACAACCGCAACAACATAGCAACTAAAAGGAAAAGAAATAGGCAACGATAAATTACAGAACAAAGTATGGGATCTAGGAGGACAAACATTAGAAGCACATGATTTGGAGATCATGATTATTTTCTACTTTGGGAGTCTGATGCAGGAGCATTTGGCTCAGAAGAATCATTGTATTTTAATAGACATATAGGGGCTTGTGTTTTAAGGAAGTTGGTTTCCTAAGTGTTGAATTAATGTAATTACTTAGGTTTTGAGTGATTTTAATGAGAATAGGAGTTAATTAAATATTGTGAGGATATTTTTAAATGTTCTCGAATGTAGAGGAACATGAGAGAATCAGGATAATTGAGAGATTTGAGAATTAATTGTAAATCTTAGATTAGGAGTTAGTTCATGATTTTGTGGATTAGAAAGGATCCTTAAGGGATACAGAAGATATTTTAGAAACTAATTTAGGACTTAGAGGATTCTTAGGATTTAGCTGAGAAGATTGAGGATCTGAACCAAAATTGGAAACAAAGTCCTTTTGTATAAATGTAAACCTCGAAGGCTTAAAAGAGAGAGTTGGGGAGTTAGTGAGAGAGATAGAAAATAGATAGGAGGTTTGGATTATGAGTCTACAGGCATTCAAACGAAAATGGGCCATTGATACAGACCATGTGAAGGTAGATCAGGCCAAAGCTAGATTGTAAAAACAGAGTTTTATTTGTATCTGTACATTTGTTAATGAATGAGGAAATTGAATTCATTGTGACTGTGTGTGTCATTCATTTTATGTGCTGAGTGATTCGTAATTGGGAATTTATGGTTCTATGTGATAAACCATGATGAATGAATTCAATTTGAATTTCTAAAAGTATTTCTGAGTGACAAAAGACTTATCGTCTGGGTAGAATCCGTGTGATTCTAGTCGAATTTAATAGATGTATGTACAGGTCAAGTAATTATGAACTTTGAAGGAAGGGAAATAATACAAAGTGTATTATGTATTCCAGTTCGAAGTGGTGTTAAATAAACCGAGGTATAAGTTTCAGGAAGAGAAATCAAAGAAGTCTCGGTGCGCTGTTCCTAAGCGAAGAAATGAGTTGGAAGAATTGAACTTGATAACAAGACGTTCTGGAATGGTGAGCTGGCGATGAAATCAAGTTATCAGTAAGTGTGGGGATAGGAGAGGATGAACGTTTTGATCATGGTTAAAGCGTTGTATTAACCTTGGTCGTCAATCGTGTTTTCAACCGCTGACATCACAGTCAACTGTGGGGGTTAACCATTATTTAACCAGTGTGTTAGTTGAAGGGCCGCAGACAGTTGGATCATTGTTGTGCTGACCGTTGGATTAATATCGCATCACATCATTCATGAGTGAATGAACCCTGGGTGGAAGAAATTGTGACATGCGATGTAAGATGATCGTGCAATTAAATGTCGTGCAAGTAGTCCATGTGATATCACTGTTGGGTGTCGGATCAAGTGTGTCATGATCAAACAGTTGAGAATTAATCTGACAAGAGTAGTGTGGAAAGTCAACGTGGGAGCAATTTCTGTTCAACTGCTGTTCAATCGGGCGCTATTCAATTGTTGTTCAATTGGGCACTATTCAATTGTTGTTCAATTGGAAGTGTTGTTTAATCACTGTTCAATCGGTGTTGTTCACTTACTATTCAATCGGTGCTGTTCAATTGTTGTTTAATTGTTGTTGTTCAATCCTGCGTCATCTTGCGTCATTTTTAGGTGAGCCTCTGGAAATGTTTCAAAGCTGTGGAAAAATTGGAAAGGTAAAATTAAAAATGATTTATGTGTATTTCTATAATAAAGCAGATTAAGGGCAATTAACCATGGTATGATTAGTGTTGAGACCAGAGTAAGAGGGTATGGTTAATATGCGTGGGTTTAAGAATTAATCAGATTTTATGAGGATTGAGTAAAGTTTCCACTAGAGTGATTAATTAAGGTTTATACCATTGATTGGTTTTTGAAACATTTCCGCATGAGAATTTATTAAGGGGTCTTAAACCTTAATTAGTGAAGGTTTGACTAGGTAGGATAAATGAAATTCCTCGGAATAAATGAGATTATGCATTTTATATGCATACTGTGGGTATTTTCGGCTTAGGCTGGCATCATCCTTCCTAACATGACTTTGGGGATTCTATTATGATACATCGATCCCCCTGCAAGCATTTCGCCTAGTAGATAAGGCCTTATCATGCTTTGACCCCGGTTCAACCGGTCCTTATGGCCCCTATCACTGCTTCAGTTCTGTCACAACCTCAATAGGAACCCACTCCTATTGCACAAGCATCCAGACAGGGGGGCAAAGATAAAGGAAAGAACCTAAGGACAAGGCTCCCCAAGCTCCTCCAGCCCCTAAGGCCCCGAAGCCATCACCTCTATGCGCTTTGTGTAAAGTTGTTGGGCATGCCACTAATAATTGTCCTGAGCTTCCTCATCTCAAACCTTTGGTTGATGAAACGTTCCCTGAGTCAAATATCCCTGAAGTCCATGTTAAATTTCTAGGTCCACCCAAGAAACTCAAAACGTTACGCACAAATCAACCTTGTGCCTTTTGTGATCATCATGGTCACTATTCCCATTGTTGCCCTCATCTCGATGAATTTCGCGATTGCCTTGAAGCGCTTCGTGAATACGAGGTCACCCATAGTGGAACTCCTACTCCTCTACCCATGGATTTTGGTACTCCTAGTCAACAAAAATAGGGGGACTATGGTCCCACCATCGTGATCACTGTCCCCGATGTCGAGATGACAAACACCACAGGCCATATCCTTTACCTGTCGTCATCCTTAAGTTCCTCGAAGGCAAAACTTTCTGAGGTTTCTGCGCATGTTTCTATCGAACCTCTTTTGACAAAATCCTAGGTCTCAACATCCGTAGATCCTCCATGTACCAGCTCATCATCTACCATTCAAGATGATGCGTATGTGAACCTTATTTCTTAGGTCGATGCACCAGGTAACGTCGCCGCATCATAGTCAGTCTTCCCCTTGTCCGCCCATCCTGCAGTCTAATGAGGACATCATGGAAGCTATGTCTACCTGTGATTACCCTTTCATTTAGGTAAGGGGGCATATTTTGAAGGATTATGAAGGCCACCTCCTTCCTAATTCTCCCAATGCACTCTACCTCAAGAAATTTTTCTCATAGCACATCCCTTTGATTTACATGTCTTTATTTCTGCCATGAAGTTAGGTAGATTGCATCATCTCATCCGTTGTATTTTTCACCTTTCAGATGGATCCATCATCCACACCGTATATCAGTCACGCCGATGGTGCGAGTTGCTTCTCTAGGAATCTAGCCTCAACAGTTTGGGCAATTTTTACCCCCTTTCATACATTAGTCCTTTTGAATGGTGTGTGCATTGGATCAGCCACCAATAACCAGACCGAAGATGATGCAGTGATAGGTTTGTTAGTCGATTCCCTTGCTCATCGCATCCTTCATCTTAATGTTTGTTTAGATTCCTTTCTACTTGTCATGCAATTGAATGGTGTGTATCATGTGCATAACCAAGTCCTATTTAGAAAATATCTATGAGTTAAGCTGTTGGTATGTGAATTTGAGAACATTATGTTGAGCCATGTTCCTAGAGGCCAAAATAACTATGTAGATACCATTGCAAATAAAATTCTAGATTGACATTTATCACATGTATACCATAGAAGACAACCATAAACAAAGCACATGGCGCACCATCATCGTCATATAAAAATGCATAATCACATTATGTATCATATAAGTGTTTTAAGCCTATAGCTCTAAATACATCTAGTATGCCTATAACATACTTGGGGGCACATAGGCCCCTACATCTCCTTATCACTCTTAGAAGGATCTCGTGCCAAGTTAGGTCGAGATGTTTGAATCCCTTTTTCGAGCACTCGGAACACAATGGCGCTCCACAAACTCCTCCTGCTAAGGGGCGTCATTCCCACCTTTGCATACTAGATCAATCCCGTCCATCACATATGTTCATGGGCAGTATCCCATGCTTGGGGGCATGATGGTTTCCACTAGCCATCTTCTCAATTGAGTCTCGGCCTAGATCCCACCGAATCTAGGTATGGTCGATTACCCTCCCATTTCTTGGATAGTTTGTCCTACCGGCCTCTTTGGCGATCCATATGCACATCACATATCATAGACATTTGATACCATATCTTCAAATATTCTTATCTATGTCCACATTGTACTCGTGTTTGACTTCGTGGGTGAAGATGATTCTAGACCTCCTCTAGTAGTTCATTCTCGTTTTCCTCTTCCCTTAATTCTTCACTAGGAACCATCGTTCCAAGAAGCATTATGGTTGTATTCAGACAAGTAAGGCCACTTGCCTGAAAGTTGTAGATCTTGATTTCGATGGTTGGTTTGTCCACTACGTTATCCACAAGATTTAGGGAATTTTCCTCCTCTCCAAATTCACCACATCTCACTTAGCAAATGAATCCAAATTGGAGGGAAAACATCATTTCATAGAAAAATCCACAATTTTTTTGTCGCCCATTGCAACCAAACCATAGCTCAGTTTGATGAAATGTCAACACCATTGGAAATCTCTCATCGAGCTTTATAATGGGTCTTCCTCAGTTTTTGATATCTTGACACTGCACTAGGAAGTCATTTTTCCAAGAAGGGTCACTTTGCCGTCCCTCAAAATTGAATTTCTTCATAAAGCGACACTTGTACTTTGAGGTCCACCTCCTCTTAATACTTGTCATACCATGTGTCAATTTTCGTCATGAGTAACCATCATTTACTCATGTTTTGATGGTCGCCACCAAGCCTAGTCTGTGTGGCAACATCATCGAGTCACCCTTGTTAAGAGCATCCGCAATGAGTCACCCTTGCATTCTTGGAGTCCGTTTCACATCCCATTATATCATGTCACAATACTCCATCCATATTTGCATACCATTTATCTTGTCTTGCTCATTTTGGCCTCGATTCATACTGTCACCATCCCCTCTAGAGTTGAGTCAGTCGCTGCCAGGTCAACCATGCACTTTATGCTCTTACAAGGGAAGTCGTTTGTTTTTCCCCCAGTCCCACTTTTTCCATTATCCCTAGTGTTAGTCCATTAGCCACATTAATATTTTCCCTCATGCCTTAGTTGAGGATCCTCATTGCCTCATTTATCGCAGGCCCTATTCTGTCGACATCAACTCATTTATTCTAGAAGAACGGCCTAGAGGGCAGGTTATCTTGGTTCTAGCTTCCACTCTTGATTGGTGCCTCAGATTGAGCTGAGGGACTAATTATTTCCCTTTGAATTGGTTGTTTCATGTTCATGATTCATACACTTGATGGTCCAGTGATGCAGCAGATTGTACTAATGATTCTGTGTGAGATGTTTTAGACCTCATGAGGGGGTGGCCCTTCAAGTAGCCCCCCACATGCTCGGATGCATTTCTATTATGATACAGCCTCAAATGAAGTTCCACAGATTTGATGGGTTTGGTTCCTATCGATTGCAGTGTTCATAGCATGCACGTCTCCTTCAAATGATCCATTCTGTTTTGCAGAGCCATTTCATATTCAACAGGGCTTCTTTAGTTGTTCTACCCTCCCTCCCACCCATTTTTCGAAGGAAGGACCACTATATCTCATGTACTCAGATATTATTGTATTAAGTCCTGGCTTATGTTTTTCCAGGTGCATTATGTATATGGGACACATTGTATTATTTTCTGGCTATGTTATGCTAGCATGTCATTTACCATTCAACGTGTACTTCATTGCTCAATTTTATGTTACTGGGCACATCATTAATTTTGTAATAAGTTATCTTGGCGGGTATGGGTATGCCTCCCCTGCCTAATTGAGGCCTGGTACCACAACATAAAAGGAGACTTGCATTGGTCTTGCCCCCTTTGTCCCTATCCTCTTTCGCTTAAGCTTGATTGGGCTCTCTTTCTCTCTATGACTCCCTTGTGTTGTCTAGTGATTGTGTCTTTACAATGTAATTCGGTCATATGTTTTGATCTGGACACTCGTATGTTGGGGGACAATCTGTTATCATCAAAAAATTGATCATCTAGCCTAATTTACGAGATGGATCGAAGTACACCATGTAAAGCCAATTTTACCATAGTAAAGTTGCTTTCACGGTGAGAAACTACTTAATAAACCACCTTTGTTAAGTAATTTATAATTAAACCCATGAAGAATAATTAAATAAATCACTATTTATTTAATTGTATAGTAGGAATAATTAATTAAACCATTGTTCAATTATTATTCTTTGTCATATTTGACCCAATTATGAAAAATAAACAGATAAATCATTAATTATCTTATTTTTCTCTAAGAATAATTAATTAATCACTAATTAATTATTTTTCTTTGTCAAATTTGACTAAATCCCTTAGGAATAATTAAAAAAATCATTATTTGTTTATTATTCCTTAACTAATTCCTTGAGATGATAAGTAAATCATTTATTTATTTATTATTTCTAAATAAAAGTTTAAATGTGTTTTTCCTCCTAACCAAATATAGTAAAATATTCCAAGAATGGGGTTAATAATATTTTATTATTGCTCATTATTCAAGGATAACTCAATATTTTGTTATAAATAAAAAGGTTTTCCATTCATTATTCACTTTTGATTATTTTGATTGTTGCACTCATTGTTGTAACTCGTATTATTTTCATTGTCGCACACCATACTTTTGCTGGGTTTATACATTATAGAGGAGAGAGACTCTACACAAGCTGAAGACATTTGAGGATAGCCAAGAACCCATCCCATAGAGGGGGACTAGCAACATATATTTTTTCCCTTCTCAAGTGTTATAATAAAACTATTTTTTATATATCTGGTTTCCATTGGATGATTGGAGTTATTACTATTTCTTTTTGCTGTTTAACTATGATTTTAGCATAGATGAGGGCTTTGACAGGGTTTGTTTCTATCAATTGTTGCAGATCTATAATGTTAGCAACTATTTATATTGTTGAGATTGTTTGTCATCCACAATCTTAAGTGTGTTCTTTTCATACGCCTTTGAGAAGAAAACACTACAACACTAAGTTTGTAGCATTCAAGTGATCTATGACGAGAGAAATTTTGATGGTTGTTCTCTCGACACTAATCTCTTCCATCATGCCTGACACAATTTTTAATGCAAAATGACATTGGTTTTCCAAAGACATTCCATACTTGTCACGCCAATCATTTATGTCGTCTTTCATGAATTGGTTGATTAGATAACCATGTCCAGTGTGGACCTTAACCCTATTGAAACTTGCAATATTCATAATAATCGACTCAGAGTTCTATTATTCACTTTATGTGAATTCAAGGGCTAAATCATTGGGCTTAGTTAATTACCTGCAACCATGGTATTTCTAGCGGCCTATCGAAATTGTTGGATGAAAAGCATAATCTTTGAGGCTTCGAGCACTTTAGAGTTTGAATAATTTCCTAACAATCCGCCCGACATATTTATTTCCCACTCATTTAAAATCTTCTCACTCATCGACGAAACATGTAAATCTCCTTTGGGTTAGTAAATTGTATATCAAACAAACAAAATTGAGAAAATGATTTGAAAGTAATCATTTAGTTGTGCTTGAAATGAAAAACAAAGGATGTTTGGAGCACATTATGAATATCAAGTTAAGAATAAGAATTCACCAATATGTGATGCTCACCTGATGTGCCAGAGTTTATCAAAAGTTATGTTGCCCTTCATATATACTTGTTATATGCCATTTTGTTGCATTTGGTCAATAGGCCTGCAAACTAGATCAATGATCATCCATGAACATGTTGTCATCATCCCTACATAAAGCCTTAAGCATGACATTTCCAAATGCCCAAGTTTCTGGGTCTAATTGCTAAAAATCAATGCTTTTAAGGCCTAGCGCATCCTACCCCTATAGAGACATGTGTTCAGCAACAATTTGCTCCATTATGCACCAACGTTGATCATCATCAGCTTGTCCCTTGCTGGGATGCATTGATTTTAGAAATTCGGGAAAAGTAAAAAGGATCCCAAAATTTTCAGGAGTTGTTTTAAACATTTACCTTGGATAAGAAGTTTGAATCCCATCTGATCCAACATTGGAGGCTTCGCCTCTTCTCCCTTGAGCTCATCCTCCCATCTTAAGTGTATCTCAATCCTAGATTGGTAAATGGATAAGAATTCCTAAACTACCATCCCTTTCCTATAAATTTATTGCCATCTACAACATTAGGGTTAGATTTTAGAGACTGATCATGCCGTCATGCTGCTACGTTGAAACTAAGAGAGTCATCATCTTCATGCATTAGGGTTCCATTGATGTGTGCTTTGTGAAAAGGAAGGAGAAGTTAACTTGGGGAGACATCTACAAGATCAACTACTATTCTTGGTTGTAATCTCTCTCCTATTTACATTAATACAAAGAGTGTAGAAAATCATGTAGATTCACACGCTCATGTAATGTACTAAAGCATAAGACAACAATCTACTTCTACTTTCAACTAGCAGAAGCCAATAGATCGATGAAAAAAATATGAACAAGAAGAAGATAAATCAATGGCACATAACACAAGATGTATCTAGGGAAGCCACTGCTCAAAACCCCACTATATGTATTGCATATATAAGAAATATGAGTGAAGATACAAAGCTTGTTCTCACTAGAAAAATTTCACACAAGTATGCTCAACTCTATCAGCTCACAAGCAAGTTCTTGGCCAACACTTAGACAATTCTGTAGCTCTCCAAGACCCTAATCTCTTTTGTAATTCCTAGGATGAATAACCTATATTTAATGGGAATTCATGCTTCCAAAACTACACAATCCAAACATAGGATCAATCTTTGATGCATGCATGATATTTACACTCCACTAAATAATACAACTGATAGTACATTGTCCCCGCACTCTAGTCTCAACTGGGTCTTTCTCATAATCAACATGCATGAGTTTCTAACGAGGGAATCTTTAGTTAACTAGAGTGACACTTGTGGATGAACTAGTGCACCAACTGATTGTTAACTCTCTATTAGTTCCACAAACAATTTGAACTAATTTTACTAAACTTAACTCAGTAAACTGAGTGATGTAATTTCCAACTCAATTTAAACTCATACTAGACCCCTAAAATGTAGGGAGAACATATACATGACTACAGAAAGACATCCAACTCGAAATTCAAAAGTTAATTAAACTTAATTAACTATTTACAAGTAGCTATGAGAATATAATTCAATTTTTAATTCTCAGTTTAATTCAAGGATAAATTAAACTGGAATTTCTTATTACCATTTCTCAACACTCCCTCTCAACAAGAAAGGGATTATCAGCTACCCTGGTCCTGTCTCTATAAAACTCGAATTTACATCTTGACAATTCCTTTATCAAAATGTCATCATCTTGCTCCTCCATGGGAGTGTACTCTAACAACATGATCCACCTCAATACACAATCTCTGAGATGATGATATTAAATATCAATATGCATGGACCGATAATTAAAAAGTAGATTTTCTAAGAGTTTGATACAACTTTGATTATCACAGTAAATCACAGTTGGATCCATTTGCTGACCAAACAAACCAACCAAGATCTTCCTCATCCATATGGCCTCACATGTTTCCTGACTCACAACCATGTACACTACCTCTGTCGAACTGAGTGCAACCGATCTCTATTTCCTACTGTACCAAGATATCACCGCTAACCCAATACTAAAGATCCCTCTTGATGTGATCTTCCTGTTGGATAGACTCCCTGCACAATCTCCATCCATTAAGCCTTGACGCTTCACTCCCTTTGTCCGTCTATACCATAATTTGTACTGAGTAGTGCCCTTGAGGTATCTCAATACATGCTTTGTCGCCATCTAATACAGCTTGGTAGGCCTAACCATCGCTTGACTAAGCTGGTTAACTGCATAGCACATATCTAGTCGTGTGTTCACCAAGTACATGAGTGAAACCACAAGCTACCTGTAAACAATAGCTTCCACTACTTCCCCTAAAGTAGCATCCTCCTTCCTCCATTCACTTGTTAGAGGAGTCTCCATCGGTTTGCTGCTCTCCATGCAGA
The DNA here is from genome assembly GCA_031772625.1 of Pinus tabuliformis. Classification (NCBI taxonomy): domain Eukaryota; kingdom Viridiplantae; phylum Streptophyta; class Pinopsida; order Pinales; family Pinaceae; genus Pinus; species Pinus tabuliformis. The sequence goes on from CM062820.1 coordinate 1,677,343,552, forward strand.
ATCTCCTGAGTATCTCATTGGCATACTTGCCCTGAGACACAAATAACTCCCCATCTTCTTGCCATACCTTAGACTTGTTCGAATTTCTTTTGGTTGTTCAAATATTCCTTGAACGAATGGAATTCCATCTTATTTATACTTTCTCCACATGTGTGTTCGACACCCCTTGTTCACTTGGAGTCGACCTGCCATGTTTGTGAATGCCCCAGCCGACCTGTCATTATGTTGGTGAACGCCCCTTCCCCGAGCAAGTGCGCCCTGGGCCGACCTACTGGTAAGAATTCAACAACCCTTATGGGCACTCCTCTTCTCACTCCACAAGTTATGTCGTCGTTGTCAGTTGATTCCACCATCCGCACGCTATCACCCTGCACTCGTTATGACTCTGTCGTGTCGCTCTTGCCCGGGCACCCCATGGTGTGGATTCACCCTTAGTGTGGGTCGCTACAATGTGCACGGTTGGTTCCACCGACTCAGTCATTTTTATAAGTGTTGAACGTGCCTTCCTCCTAACGTGGTCATCCTAAGTGTAGGTGCTCTCCCTCCAATGCCCTTTGCTATGCTCGACTCACCCATTTGGTTAAATGTGCTCACTCTTTGGTTGTGTGGACAGGCTCCCCACCTTTGTGCGGATGTGCTCCCTCCCAACTCGCCTTCCAATGATTGTATCGCCAAGTCTCCTTTTCACATCGATGAGCACCTTGGCTTCATGTGGGCACTCCCATTGTGCATGCATTTCTCACCCAACTCGGTTCAACTTTTGGTTTTTTGCCTCTTTCTGTGTTAGTGGGCAGTCACAGACGCCCATTGGCTGTAGTGCCAACTCGAGGCTCTGACACAACCCCTCGCACTTTGTACCTCTCCTATGCCCGTGGATACACATTTCTCTCGAAAATTCCTGAAGGCATAACAATTTTTTTGAGGATTAGTCTAATGGGTGTAGTGTATAAAGTCAAGAGAAGTAGTTATCGTAAATCAAAAAGTTAGGAAAATTTATTGCTAGGTAATAACGAACTTTCTCCAACAATAACATACTCTAACAATTAATTTTAATTTCGATAATTAAAAATACATAAATTGGATTAATGTAAAATATTATAATACAAATTAAAAAATCATCATAGTAAAATTTTTAAGTAATACAAAGTCAATTATATACAAAATTATCCAATTTTGATCTTTTACGAGGATTAATAATTAGCTTAATTTTTTTTTGTTAAGATTCTTACTTTTATTAGTACCAACCTAGATCCATCTTTAACTCTGGATCTACCAATTGTTCAGAGGGATCAAATCTCTTTTCACTTTAAAAGAGGTTTGCATCTCAAAAAAAATTGATCCCTCTGGATGCTTGGTAGATCCGAAGTTAAAATGAATTTAGGATGGTTTAATTATTAATTATAAATATAAATATAAATATAATTATTAATTTTATATTTATATTTTATTTTTACCTAGTCAAAATGTTAAAGATTACATCTCGACCATACTCGGATCCAAAGGAGCTAAGCTTACTTATGAACCTCAAATATAAATATTTTTTTTTAATAAAAAATGAATTGGGTGAGGAGAAATTTTGGATGAAATATAATATTACAATATTTATTACCATCCCCACCCAATAAAAAGTGGCCAGGCTTGGGGGAATCACTAATTAAAATTTAATATTATTACATTTTACTCAATATTTCTCCTCACCCCTCCTAGTTTAATAGTTGCGTTTGTTTACTTTCAAACTTCAAATATAAAGAAAAATTACAATAAGAGGGAGAAATATTGGGTAAAATGTAATATTATAATATTATATTTTACCCAATATAACCTAGTAAAAAATGGATGGATGTAGACAAAAATATTAGATAAAATGTAATAATTATATTTTTCCTAATATTTCTCTCACCTCGAAACAAATGCCTAGCCGGACATGTCAATAATTTTTTTTGTACCTTAACATGAGGCATTGATTCAACGCCATCATTTTCTAGAACTAATTGTGTATCTAAGTATAACATCAAACTATGGATCTACCCTAGTTTCATTTCCCCCTCAAATAGGTTATATTCCACATTTTATTATTTAATTTTTATAGGGTTATTTTTATTTTTATTTTATTTTCACGGAGTTAAAATGTTTACATTACATTACACTACACATTTCTAGCATAATTTAGGAATTAAATCTCTGCTTAATGAAGGAGTTACATATATCCCTCATACTAAAAAAGTAAATTTTTTTTTTCAATCACTTCATCTCACTATATAAAATTTGATATTAAATAAAGGTGAAAATTGGAGTATTTTATTTATGGTGGACATTGATTTTTAAAGTAACTTTATTTCTTTAAGTAACATTAAGTTATGGACCACCTCTCGTAGCACAAAAATAGAAAATAGAGAAATTTTAAACTCTAAGGAGATTATGTTTTTAATTATGTAACACTATAATTTTTATTTATGGAAAAAAAATGAAAACTTTTAAATTAAGTTATTTAGATCATAATTTTAAATAAAAATTATTTTAAGCTTTTGTTTTTGAATAGTGGAAATTTTTTTAGATGAGTTATTATAATTTCTCAATGTAAGTGGAGTTAATGAGATAAATGTATTGTGACAATGCAATTTTTAGAGAGTATCAATTTACAATAACTGTGATTTGTAACCACAGAGATGGCATTATCATTCCATCTTGTAATACTTGAAAATAATGGAGGAATCTAGTTAATTCTAGATTAATTCATTATTAGTCACTGGTTGGAGAGCGTTGCGATTGTGTCTTATTTAGGATTTAGATCCTATTTATTAGGGAGTTGTTCAAACTCTCCAACTGATTTGTACTCTTAAAAATGTATGAGCTTTCTTGTTGATGAGTTGAATGTGTTGAGTGCAGACACTCTACAAGTTGAGTTGGTCTCACCCGAGAGGTGCATAGTTCATTTCATATATGTTCTTCCTTGATTTTCAAATTGGTATCAAAGTTTGAGTGTGAGGCTGAAGTATATAATGAGCGCTGGTAGTTGTGTAGTGTGGTGAACAAAGTGTAGTAGTATAGCAATGCAGTAAAGTTTTGGAGGTCGTGAGTGCTTGCTATGAGTGTGGAAATCCTTGAGCCGATTGGATCCATGGTGCCCACATCATACTAGGTTTGACATCTGACAGTGTGGAGTGTGTCTTGTCTTTTGAGGCGGTCTGTCCATATATTTATACATTATTTAGCTATTGGAAGATTTTTCTAATCCTTGTAGGTTTTAATCTTATACAAAATTACCTGCATACGAATTCTAAAAACAAAAAATAAACAATGGCAAGAACATAAAACATAAAACATAAAACATATATACACAACGATTTCCCCTGGATCCCAAAATCAGGACTACTAGATTGATTTTTCATTATGTTCCTTTCAATGTTACAATATATATATCTATATATATATATATATATATATATATATATATATATATATATATATATATATATATATATATACATGTTGAAGCATTCATAAACCCCAATCCATTAACCCTGGATTAGAAAAAAATTGTAGTTCCCCTAACTGGATCTTCAAAATACCATGGGAAGAAAATAATCGTGCCTAAAACCATGTGCAAAACCCATGCACAAAACCATAGGTAGGTCCTCCCACATAATATAGGGTCCAAAATTTTTTCCCATGGCACTACCCTAGACCCTGTGCAGGGGTGCTATCACCCCCCTTGTGACACCCCCCACATGTGCGACTAGTCGTGGAAAGAATATAACACACACCAAACAATCCTAGAGAACATGGATTGTTGTTGAAAAATGTCGTTGGTGTAAAGCAACGACGATTGGAACTCCAGATCCCATCGCTTATGAGTTGAGCCTTTGTGCGTATGTTTGGAGATCTGTTGAAGGCGATAAACTGTGTGGAGACGAGGGTCGTTGTGTGAGTTGTTGAAGTAGTGCCTATTGTTGTGAATGTGTTGAGTTTGGGAGAAATACCACGGAGAGTCTGTGGCTGGGTTTTGTGACCTGGATCGGCTGATGGTGGAGAGCCAATTGTGGTGTGCTATGTACTTAGGTGAGACAAGCTTGATTTGTGTTGCTTGTGAATATCTGGAGTCGAGATGCAGATTGACGATTGGTGGCATGGAAGATTGGTACATGGAGCATAGTGTATCGTGGAATTTATCGTTGTTGGAGCATAGTTTATCAATGTTGCAGAGTGGAGTGTAGCATATCACCATTGGAGGTGGTGTTAGGCAATTTTTTTGTTTTCACAAAATTGCTTTGTTATGTGCATCTGTTCCCTCAGTCTAGTTGTCGAATTTGTTGAATTGAATGCCATAATTACTCTTTGGTCTGTGTCGAACCGAACAGGAGTGAACCAAATATCTGTTGTAGGGTTGATCTATTGGTCATGAAGGTCAAGGTTGTAGAACATTTTTTGGAGGTCTGGTTGTTGTATGGTTCGATGTGTGCAACTGTACAAGAGTCTGTCTACTCCATGTATTTCTTGTCTGGCATCATGTGGCGTTGAATCAAAGCACAAGAAGTGTTGTGCTGATAGGAACGTGGACCTAGAGTGCCTCTTGAAATTCGGGTAAAATAAGTAAGGAGCAACCCATTTTGTTGTTCTTGGCTTATGAAAGAAGTGTGATTGAATGGTATTGTTTAGTGCCGGATTTGTGGAAACTATTGTGTCTAGTGGAGTACGATATCTCTTGAAGTCAGAAGAGCCATTGAAGATCTGTTAATCATTGTTGAGAAAACATGTGATTATTGAACATGTGTTGAAAGGCGTAGTCATTTTGTTTAAGTTTTTGCGTGGCGAGGAGCTGTGTAAAGAAGTTTGTCAAGGCATTCTTAAAATTGAAGGGAGAAGCGATCCCCTGTAGTTGTAATTCATACACAGATCCATTAAAGGAGAAGTGAGCATATTTGCGTAGCCTATGTTAAGGAAAAGTGAGCAGATATGCACAACCTCTATTAAGGAAAAGTGAGCAGATTTGCACAACTTCTATTAAGGGGCAGATTTGCATAGCCTCTACTAGGGAAAAGATAGCGAGGCAAGAGCATTCAGCTCAAAAGAATCATTGTATTTTAGTAGACATAGGGGGGTCTTGTGTTTAAAGGAAGATGGTTTCCTAAGTGTTGAATTAATGTAATTATTAAGTTTTTGAGCGATTTTAATGAGAGAATCTAGAATAGGGATTTAATTAAGTATGGTGAGGCATATTTGTAAATGTTCTTGAATGTTGGAGAACATGAGAGATTTAGGATAGTTGAGAGATTTGAGAATCAGTTGTAAATCTTAGATTAGGAGTTGGTTTCCTGATTTGTGGATTAAAGAGGATCCTTAGGGATAAATATGAGATTTTAGGATTTTGTTGAGAAGTTTATGGATCTAAACTAGGAATTGGTTATAGAATCCTTTTGTATAAATGCAAGCCAAAAGGCAAAGAAAAAAGTTAGTCAAGTTAGATAGTTAGCTTCTTAGCTAGTTAGAGGTTGTGAGTTAGAGGTTTGATTGTAATCCTATGGGCAGTTAGGAAAACAGAGGCCACTGATACAAAAGATTAGACCAAGGAGAGAGTTCCTATGTAAATACCTGTTAATAAATACAAATAACTCAATTCTGAGTTTATGTGTGTGTATGCAGTAATTTAGTTATAATTTGTGTGTGAACTCGAGTAAGTTCTGTGTAATAAAGGTTGCAGGTGGAATTCAAGCATAACACAGAGAAGAAGAATGATATGAAGGATCGTAATAGATCACTTGAATCCATTTGAAGGATCACAGTCGAGATTCAGGAGTGACTGTGTTAAGAGCATGCGGAGTTAAGCTCAGGAGGAAGTTGTGATGCAGGACATCTAAAGACCGAAACCCTGGAAGAAACCTGAACCCACAAAAGAACACTGAAGAAACGACATAAAAATGAAGTAAAAGGAAGAATGAAGAAGTGAAGTGTCGATGCATAGGAGCCGTTGGATCAACTAGATCAACGGACAAGATTGTTTGCGATAAGTGGCCAGGATTAAGTCGCATAGAATGGAGTCAAGAAATGAATGACGGAGATCAAACCCAAGTGCTTGTGGAAGGTGAATCACGGAAATTGATCTGGATCGTCAGATCAACAGATTCGTTAGATTGACAGATATTAATGGCAAAAGAAGAATAGCAGAGGTATAGATTTGGATCGTCAGATGGAAAAATCTGTTAGATCAATGGTGATCAACAACTGCAGGGGTAGGAGAGTATGGGTTTCCTTGATCATGGTTGAAGTCCTGCACTCACTCCTAGTCATCGATCTCATATTCAACCTCTTAGATCACAGTCAACTGTGGGGGTTAAGGCCATTTTAAACCGTGTGCTAGTTGAAGTCCTGCCGACTGTAGATTGATGGCCTCTTATATCCAACGGATATCAGGTCATAAAGTGATCGAACGTTAATTTCAAAACCGGACACAAACATTTATAGATCAAGGATTTATATTCCTTATTAGCTCCATAAGGGAGGGTAATCCTCATGCAAGTGCTTCACCCCATATCGATGTTAACCGTTGGATCAAGTGTGCTTTTACCAACGGTGGTGGATCGCCGATTAGTTTTGCATCGCAATATTTCATGAGTGGATGAACCTTGGCCTTAAGAAAATGCGATTTGCGATGTGCGATGCTCGGGTGTACCAACAACCGTCAGATTGAATGGTAAGATCGACGATGGAGATTGAAGCCGATAAGGCTTGGGCCTGAGCGGACCCGAGAAGTTTATCAATGTGAGTTAAGTGATTTGAGTTCCGACGGATGAATGGGTTTAATTTGTGATACTACGTGACGACCGTTGATCTAATTGAGTGAAATCAATGGTAGAGGATGAATGCGATAAAGGTAGAGCATCGGAAAATGTGCAAGGGCCATGGATTGGCAGAAAGGTAAGGCTTACGTGTGTTTTATGTGTATTTATATTATATAAGAATTATAATATAAATGAACCAGATAAAGGTTTTATGAGTTAAGTTCGAATATAACGAAAGTTAAGAGTGGCATTTGGTTAATATGTGTGGGGTATAGAATTAACCAAAGTTTATGAGGGTGAATAAAGTTCAGCTGGACAGGTTAATGAAGGTTTAGACTATTGAATAGTCAAATATAACATTTCTGCATAAAACTTAATTAAGAACATTAAACCTTGGTTTTAGAAGGGTGATTAAGGCTTGGAACTAGTGACATGCAATTTGATTTGCATAATATGGGTATTGTTGGCTTAGCTCAGCATCATTTTGGTATCAAAGCAGCACAAAGAAACTCTGTGTGAAAATTTCTTTGAAAAGAATTTAGAACAGAGTTATGTTTTAAGATGTGTATGCAGGCAAGAAGAGATCAAATTTTAATCTGACAAATAGTAGGCACAAAGAGATAATGTGTAGCAAAACTTGCAGATGAAAAAGAAACAGAGGACAATCCATTCAAAGTGCAGGTGAACGGTAGAACAAGATCATGCGGAGGTCTTGAAGGTGAGATGATATGTTTTGTTTTAATTTGATTTGAAGATTGGAGAGTGTGTGGTCTTTATATTGATGCACAGGTAACAGCAAAAGAAGGTGATAAGATTGCAGCAACCTAGAGCAAGGAGTGCTCAATTGGTTCTAGAGGAAAGAACCAGAGAGATGCCAAAATACTGAGCTCAGAGGAGAGAAGCTTAGTGAGGCATATGTAGCAAGAAGGAGACTTGTTACTGCAGAGGTATTGTTGCAGCTCACAAAGGAAATTCCACAGAGGATGTGGGTAGAATTGCTAAGTAATGAAGGAAGCTGATAAGACTTTCTAAGTGAAAGAAGAGGTGGTCAGAACCAAGTATTTCATTGTGATTGAAATACAAGAGGACAATTGTGTTCTTAGAAGGTGCAAATGAGTTGAAGCCTAGAAGGAGCAGAGAGAAGTGCTCAAAAGAGGTTCCAGAGATAGAGAACCAAGGGCTTGCCAAAATACCAAGTAGAGAGGAAAGCTTGGTGAGGTAAGTGGTAGCAGGGAGGACTTGCTGTTGCGGAGGATTTAGTGCAGCTCATAGTGAGTGAGTTAGGAACTCATAGAGATGGAGAAGAAGTTGACTACTGATAGTCATAGAAGAGGTTCTGAGGGAGAACACAACAAAAGAAAAGTGAAGGAGGATGCCAAGGAAAATGGCAAGAGAATGATTCAAGAGGAGCTTGACAAGGAAATTGCAGAGATAAAAGAACAACTCGATGGATTAAGGAGGATACTGGAGGAAAGCCAAAGACAAGGTTGGGTCTTGAGGAAAAGGGTAGTAAAGTGGCATAAGTTACAGAGAAGGCTACAATAGATGCAAGTAAAGTGGCTAATGGAAAAAATCAGAGAAGCTGAGTTGGAAATGGAAGTGTCCATTTGTGAACCAGAGCAGGGTGAAGTTCTGGGTGAAGAAGAAGGAATTATTGATGATTTTATGAATTGATGGACAAATGTAGACCAACAGGAGAATGTAAAACATTATATTGTTGAATCTTATAATTTTGACGTGATTATGGGTTTTGCAGAGGATGATAAATCTTTTGAAGCTATCAAAAGTATGGAAGAGTATCTTTCAGAAGATAAAAACTCTAAAGTAAAGAATGATGGAGAATGTCTCTTGAATGAGAAAAGCAGTGAATTATTGCAGCAGAAATAATTTAGTAATATATTGATGTTTGAAGCTGTGACAACACAAGAAAAATTTCTTGTGAAAGGAGATGAAATTTAGTGTGAAGAACTGATATGTGAAGCAACAGTTGAGACTGTTGAACCTTGTAATTTTCAAATTGATAATTTGTGTATAAATGTAGGAATCATAAGTAATGATGAACTACTTATGAAGTGTCACAGAGAAATTGAATTGCTAGAGTATTTGCTAGGAAATTCAAAGTATGACAATGTGATTGCAGAGGAAGGAGATCACTACAGTGGACAAGAGAAGAAAGACATCATTAGAGCAGATGATGTGGAGGGAAGACTAACTAATAGTCTTGAGAGTACATTAGAGAATTCTTTAGAGAATTATTTAAAGAGGTTGAATCAGCATACTGATGTGCTGATAGAAGAGGAGAAATCAGAGCAACATACTGAAGTGTTGCCAAAGGAAGAAGAGGCACTGAGGCCTTATGTTTTTTATTTTAATAATTGTTTTTTGAGTGCAGGTTTAGTTGCAGATGCTGGAGAAAATTTGGCACAAATGAGAAACCAAATAAAGATGGAAGAAGAGGATTTTGTGGAAGAATTTAATCCATGGAACAAAGATGTTCAATTGCTGGAGAGAATGCTGGAAAGTCAGGATTCAATGCAGAAAGAGATAATCATGAAAGAGGGTAAGGATGAAAGGGAGGTAGTAAGAATGAGAGAAAAAGTAAGAATAAGCGGAAAAAGAGTAAGAGTAAGAATTCGACAACTTCAAAGAGAAGAACAGTAGTTTGAAGAGTTAGTGAACAACAAAAACAACCTAAAACAAAGAAAAAGAGGTAGAAGTAAGTGGCAGAGTATGGACCAGTCCAAGGATGTGATGGAAATGGAGATTGAAGATTATGGCAGTTGATGATGAAACAATCCATATGGATAATATTGACATCAGCAGGAAGGATGATCAATCAGAACTTGAACCTGATTAACAAGGAGAGGAAGATGAAACATAAGACAACAAAAAAGACGCAGAGCATTCAGACAACTACAAACTAAAGTTTGGGACCCTGGAGGTTTTCTATCAACATATGGAGACACACGATCAGGAGATCATGAATGTTTTCTACTCTGGGAGTCTAATGCAAGAGCATTCAGCTAAGAAGAATCATTGTCTTTTAGTAGACATAGGGGGGTTTTGTGTTTTAAGGAAGTTAGTTTCCTAAGTGTTGAATTAATGTAATTATTAAGGTTTTGAGTGATTTTAATGAGAGAAGTTAGAATACGGATTTAATTAAGTATAGTGAGGCATATTTTTAAATGTTCTCGAATGTTGGAGAACATGAGAGATTTAGGATAGTTGAGAGATTTGAGAATCAGTTGTAAATCTTAGATTAGGAGTTGGTTTCCTGATTTGTGGATTAAAGAGGATCCTTAGGGATAAAGATGAGATTTTAGGATTTTGTTGAGAATTTTATGGATCTAAACCAGGAATTGGTTATAGAATCCTTTTGTATAAATGTAAGCTAAAAAGGCAGAGAAAAAAGTTAGTCAAGTTAGATAGTTAGCTGCTTAGCTAGTTAGAGGTTGTGAGTTAGAGGTTTGATTGTAAGCCTATGGGCAGTTAGGAAAACAAAGGCCACTGATACAGAAGATCAGGCCAAGGAGAGAGTTCCTACGTAAATACCTGTTTATAAATACAAATAATTCGATTTTGAGTTTATGTGTGTGTATGGAGTAATTTAGTTATAATCTGTGTGTGAACTAGAGTAAGTTCTATGTAATAGAGGTTGCAGGTGGAATTCAAGCATAACACAGAGAAGAAGAATGATATGAAGGACTGTAATGGATCGCTTGAATCCATTTGAAGGATCACAGTCAAGATTCAGGAGTGACTGTGTTAAGAGCATGTGGAGTTAAGCTCAGGAGGAAGTTGTGATGCAGGACATCTAAAGACCAAAACCCTGGAAGAAACCCGAACCCATAGAAGAACAATGAAGAAACGACATAAAAACGAAGTAAAGGGAAGAATGAAGAAGTGAAGTGTCGATGCATAGGAGCCGTTGGATTAGCTAGATCAACAGACGAGATTGTTTGCGATAAGCGGCCAGGATTAAGTCACGTAGAATGGGGTCAAGAAATGAACGGCAGAGATCAAACCCAAATGCTTGCGGAAGGTGAACCACGGAAATTAATCTGGATCATTAGATCAACAGATTTCTTAGATTGACATATATTAATGGTGGAAGAAGAATGGTAGAGGAACAGATCTGGATCGTCAGATCGACAGATCTACTAGATCGATGGTGATCAACAACTATGGGGTGGGAGAGTACGGGTTTCCTTGATCATGGCTGAAGTCCCGCACTTGCTCCTAGCTGTTGATCTCATATTCAACCTCTTAGATCACAGTCAACTACAGGGGTTAAGACCGTTTTAAATCATGTGCTAGTTGAAGTCCCGCCGGCCGTAGATTGATGGCCTCTTATATCCAATGGATATCGGGTCATAAAGTGATTGGACATTAATTTCAAAACCAGATCGAACATTTATAGATCAAGGATTTATATTCCTTATCAACTCCTTAAGGGTGGGTAATCCTCGTGTAAGTGCCTCACTCAATATCACTGTTAACCATTGGATCAAGTGTGTTTTGATCAACGGTGGGGGATCGCCGATTAGTTTCGCATTGCAATATTTCATGAGTGGATGAACCTTGACATTAAGAAAATGATATTTGCGATGTGCAATGCTAGGGTGGACCAAAAACCGTCGAATTGAATGGTAAGATTGACGGAAGAGATTGAAGTCGATAAGGCTTGGCCCTGAGCGGACCCGAGAAGTTTATCAACGCGTGTTAAGTGATTTGAGTTCCAACAGGTGAATGGGTTTAAGTTATGATACTACGTGACAATTGTTGATTTGATGGAGTGAAATCAACGGTAGAGTCTGAATGCCATAAATGTAAAGCATCGAAAAATGTGCAAGGGCCGTGGATTGGCGGAAAGGTAAGGCTTGCGTGTGTTTTATGTGTATTTCTATTATATAACAATTATAATAGAAATAAAGCGAATAAAGGTTTTATGAGTTAAGTTTGAATATAACGAAAGTTAAGAGTGGGGTTTGGTTAATATGCATGGGGTATAGAATTAACCAAATTTTATGAGGGTGAATAAAGTTCAGCTAGAAAGTTTAATGAAGGTTTAGACTATTGAATAGTCAAATATAACGTTTCTGCATAAAAATTAATTAAGAACATTAAACCTTGGTTTAAGAAAGTTTTCACCATGGATCAGGTGATTAAGGCCTGGGACCAGTGACATGCAATTTGATTTGCATAATGACGTATTGTCGGCTTAGCCCAACATCAGTTAGCAGATTGCACAACCTCTATTAAGGAAAATTGTACAGATCCTGAAAATTATTTAATGCTTTGTCGTCCATTTTTTTATTAAAAAAAAATGTTACCTACATGCAAAAATATATGATCATTAGTTTGAAAATAATAATATAAATAACTTATGTTTGAGATAGATAACATGAAATAGTTAAAACATAAAAAATACCATGAATTTTTGGTGTTTTTATTGGAAGTCCTTTCTCATTCACCAAAAATGTGTACGCAATTTTCCCCATGCTCTTAACACGTGAAACTACATGAAATGAGCTCATACTTCACCTTACTTAGAACATTCTGTTTTATCTCAAGTAGAAAATGTCTCTCAAATAGATAGTTCTAAATGTATCAATTTTATAGATAGTCCTGTAAATAAATATTTATTTTGGAAGTTATTTTTTGATGGTTCTAAGTCTAACGAAGGAGTAGCAGCAAGATGCATGTTAATCAGTCCATAGGGAAACAAAACTATGCTAACTTATAGACTCGAATTCGATTGCACCAATAATATCGCAGAATATGAGGCTTTAGTCCAAGGATTATACAAAGCAATTGGATTAGACATCAAATATCTTCAAGTTTTCGGAGATTCTAAAATTGTAATCAGAAAGGTACGCAATAATATACATTGTTTATCAGGTCATCTAAAGCATTACCAATCTTTAGTTCAAGATCTAACTAAACACTTTATAGCATTTAATATCAATTCCCAGACTCTAGAATGCTAGTGCAGACCTCCTAGCTAACATCGCTTCCAAGCTCATTCCTACATAAGACTATAACCCTGATCGATTTTCAATTGAATTAATCTTTAGACCCTCAATTCCCGATAACATTACCAATTGGAGGATTTTTAACGACGATCTTGATATTGTGAGCTTTCTCACATCTGAAGGATCTTACACCAATAAGATAATTGATGAGGACCAACATGACAGAAAATTGCAACAAGATAGCACTAATAATGCTATGCCAAAATCAGTAGTCAAGTTAGAAGACCTTTATGTTTGAAAGATTGATTCAAAAGATCTACCAATTCAAAACTGCAAAGTTCAACTTTGAACTATGAATTAGTAAACCTAGGAACTGATGCCAAACTGCAGAATATCAACCTAGGCCTTGGCCTAGCTCCTGAAGAAAAATTAGCGTATATTCATCTCTTGAGACAATACAAAAATGTCTTTGCTTGGAACTACGATGAACTCAAAACTTATGACACTTCTATCATCCAACATACTATCCCAATGCTAAACGATGAAAAACTTGTCTAGCAAAAGCTGAGAAAGATCCATCCCAATCTAGAAAACCAGATCAAATCTGAACTCAATAAGTTATTGAAAGCCAAAATCATTTTTCCTGTTCGACATTCCAAATGGGTTTCCAATATGGTTCCCGTTAGAAAGAAAAACGGAGACATTAGAATTTGCATTGACTTTCGAAACCTTAACAAAGCCTGTCAAAAGGATAATTTTCCTTTACCTCCCATGGAGCAAATACTGCAGGCAGTCGCAGGATCAGAATTAATGTCCTTCTTGGATGGATTCTCAAGATACAACCAAGTGTTGGTTCATCCCGATGATCAATTAAAAACCACATTCAGAACCAAATGGGGCACTTACGCATATCAAAAGATGCCCTTTGGTCTGATCAACGCTGGTGCCACATTTCAGCAAGCCATGGACATCACATTCAAGGGATTAGTTAACAAATCAGTGGTAATCTACTTGGATGATATAACTATATATTCCAAGAAATGAGGCAATCATCTTAGAGATTTGTCAATCCTTATGTGATTCACACAACATCCACTATCAAAGTAGGTCACCGTCAGAACAAACATAATTTCCAGCGCTCACTCAAAATTTTCCACTGATAGATTGTTCTATTTCATTCTTTGAAGAGCTCTGATTGGTCACCGTCAGAACAACCACCTCAAATCATACATTTAGAGCGGACATCCGTCCCCAAAAGCCAATAAGAATTGCAATTTTCAGAGGAATTAATTATTCAAAAAGAAGTTTCAAACCTGAGAAGTGTAGGGGCAAGGGTTGTATTGACAGTAGGTCCTTTCTCTTTGCCAAATATCACGCTGACAATTTCCAACAGCACGAACGTAGCACCATTGAATGTCTCTAACTTGCAAGCGAATTGATTCGCCACACTGCGATCCCGATCTACTACAAAACGCACAACGATTATGTTCACAAAATCCTTATGTGATTCGCACAACATCCACTATCAAAAAACATGGATGAACCTTGCTCCAATCAAGCCATCAATTCCTCGCCAGGTTCTCCTCCATTGCACGCAGAATTTTTAACACTCAAGCTTTGTCACATGATCCCAACAATCATGAACTTTGCTCTGATACCACATATTGAAAATGAAATTAACTCAAACAGATTACAGAAAAACACACATAAAACCCAAACACAAAACATGGGCGGAAAAGGCTTCAGCCTCAGGTATTCTCTCTCATTTTCATTCATTTAAAATAATTGAATATAGTGTTACAAATAAATAGATGAGAGATAGTGTTCTCAAGATAGTGTGTGCTATCTTAGAAACTTTTGGTTGAGATAATTTCTCCTTTGGTTGAGATAATTTCTCACCAGACACACACCAATATAGGAGTTACCTAAACTAACTCTTATCTTAGAGGAACAACCCAAGAGTTAGGCACAAATTCCTAACTTGGAATATTTAATTTATTTATTTATTTTTGGATTTATTGTTGTTTTATGAGAGAGGCTAACAAGATTTAAAACAAATCTTCCAACATTGTCAAAGGTATGAAATTTCACTTAACCCAAAAAAATCCTTTTTCGCATTAAGTGAAGGAAAACTTCTTGGATTCATAGTGTCAAAATTTGGAATTCATATTGATCCTGACAGAATCAAGGAGATTTCCGAAATACCCCTACCTCACAACAAGAAAGCTATGCAATCTTTCCTTGGCCAGATTAATTTTGTAAAGAGATTTGTTCCAGATTTTTCAAGAATCGTGTCTCCTTTACAAGCAATGATTAAAAAGAACTCAAACTTCAAATGGGGCCAAGATGAATATGAGGCATTCAATCTAATCAAACAAGCAATTGTTAACGCTCCATCTTTAGCAACTCCAAATTTTTCCGATCCTTTTATTTTATATACATTTGCCTCTGATAGATCATATGCTGCGATACTCACTCAAGCAAATCAAGACAAGGCAGAAGCTCCAATTGCTTTTTTCAGTTCAAATTTACAGGGTGCTGAGTTAAATTATTCAGATGTAGAGAAACAAGCTTATGCTGTTTTCAAAGCAATTAAATATTTCAGACCCTTTCTACTTAAAACCCATACAAAAATCATAGTACCGTTTCCAGCGGTAAGAAATCTCTTAGTACAGAAAGATGTGGGTGAGAAAAGAGCTAATTGGGTTACTGCCTTATAGGAATATGACATAGAAATCAAACCAGCAAGTATTGTAAAAGGTTAATGCTTTTGCAAAATGCTGGCTGGAGCATCGCTTATTTCCAAAATACCATCTACAGAGATACAAATGTATGAGGTAAGCCTAAACGACGTTGAATCATTATACGCTGATATCATATTTTATCTAAAGAATGAATATGCTCCTTCAAACCTCAATCATACCAAGAAAAGAGCTCTAAGTTTGAAGGCTAAACAATATCAGCTCGTGAACGATGTTCTTTTTAGAATAAATTATGATTATGTTCTCCTTAGATGTCTTAAGAAATCTGAAGCTGAAAAAGTCTTGCAGGAACTCCACAATGAGCCAGCCGGGGGACACTATGCTGGAGATGCTACTGCACATAAAATCTTACGCGCAGGCTATTACTGGCCCACATTATTCAAAGACTCACATAACTACGTAAGGAAATGTCAAGTTTTTCAAGCTGTTGCTAGGAGACAAAAGAAACCATCATTGTCGCTGCAACCGGTCAACATTGAGCAGCCTTTTTATCAATGGGGATTGGACATAATAGGTGAGATTGTTCCTCACTCCTCTAAACAACATAAATATATCCTTACAGCAACAGATTACCTCACTAAATGGGTAGAAGTAGTCCCTCTCAAGACAGCTAATGCCGAACACATCATCGAGTTCATAGATCAGTTCATAATCACCAGGTTTGGGTTGCCTTCTACTTTAATGTTTGATAATGAATCATATTTTTTAGGTAATGTGATGACTGAATTTGCACTCAAAAGGGGTTTCAAACTTACATACTCTACCAATTGTTACCCACAAGGAAATGGGTTAGCTGAATCTACAAATAAAAACTTAATCAGAATCATTAAGCGAACCATTGATCAAAATCACAAAAATTGGCACAAGTCCTTAATATATGCTTTATAGGTAGATCGAATAATGCAGAAAGCCTCCATTGGCACTTCTCCCTTTAATTTAGTTTATGGGAAAGAATTGGTTCTTCCAACTCATTTAGCAATTCCCTCTTTGGCCTTAATTCAATATATTGATGAAGCACCAACTTCTTGCTTACAACTAAGGCAACTGGAAATAATTAAGTTAGAAGAGAAACGAGAACAGGACAATATAACGCATGCTCATCACCAAGCATTAGTAAAAGCTTCTTTTGATTCAAACATAATATCCAGAAAGGAATTTCAGATGGGAGATTTAGTTCTAAAATGGGACAAGGCTCATGAGGAAAAATGGAAACATACAAAATTTCAACGAATGTGGCTTGGCCCTTTTCAAATCACAGAAGTCATAGGTTTGTTTACTTTTATGTTACAGGATTTAACAGGAAAAAGAGAATCTTTACCTGTTAACGGACAAATCCTCAAAAAAAATATTTTCCATAGGAGATCATTCTTCTATCTTGTAGATTAGTTTCTTTATTTTAATTTTAATTTTCATAATAAAACCAGTTGTAAATGGTTACATTTGGAATTGACGAAAAAGACACAAATTCTCTTTTAGATTTTGTTTTTTTTTACTTGTATAAATAGAATTATTTTAGAAAATTGATCGTTATCACTGAAAGATACAGTTAAAGGCTCTAGGCCTAGAAATGATACTAGTTTCAACCTTGTAAATTTTGATGAAAAGCGACCTTTAGTGAGAAATTGTTTTATATTAGTCCAATGAAAGGTATCAATAACAAAACAAAGATTCTCTGTAGAAAATCTCTTTCCAAAAACTCTACCATTGTCGTCCAGAGCTATCTTAAGGAAACAATGACTTCCTCCCCACCTAGGAAATTACAACGTTCAAGGAATAATCCAATGATACACTTTAACTTAAAGAGTAATAGGTCTCATCACGAGCCGACTTATCATGATCATAGATATTATAGCTTGCTGACTTTGCCAATACTGCATACCACAACAAGGCAATGACTCAAAGATTGTTGCAATCAAAAGACAAGGGGTCTCATCACAAGCCAACTTGTTTAGCAAAGTTATAAATCAAGTGAATGACACTGTCATAAATTGGCTACCAAACCAAGACATTGTTCTTTAAGGTTAAAAAAGAAAAATGAAAGCAATAAGTGTGAATATGGATTTCTCTTTGAAAATTGTATATTTCTCTAAGTGGGATACAGGATCATTGCTGGGTAACAGGTAACCCTGTCGAGGCTATAAATGCCTGCTGGTAGCAGAGGCTCTACCTACGACAAATGAGCATATTTAAAACTGATTTACAGAGAAGGCTTTGTTTTTATCTTTATAAACCAAGTAGTGACTGATGTAGATACAAGGACTAGCTTGAGGGAGTAAATAATCAAAATTAAAAATAGAAGAAACGAAATATCATTGATAGGTAAAAGCATAATGTACTTTGTCTTTCTATAATAAAGTTTGATTTTCTGGAAAATTTTCTGTTTTGGAAGTTTAGAAAATTCAAAAGAAAAGCAGAGATAACTGGTTCTTCCAAGTGAATCACCAATTGTTGTGGCCAGCAACAACCCCCCTTCTTATTTAGTGTTATTACTAATACTAAATAAGTGGGGACCCTTAGTCAAAAAATTTAAAAAAATCAATTAGTGCTTGAATTTCCTTTTTCAATAAAACTTGCCTTTATAAACTTAGGAGAATACCTTTGAAAAATCTAAAAAGCTTAATTTTCATGATGAGGTAGGATAAAATCACTCCTTAAGAAATATTGCATCGCAAAAAGGGTAATGGATACCTCCTTACAAACACAATTCTAAGGTTGCGAGATCGCGATGCAAAACTTCATTGCATCACATGCATCAAATATCACTTACGCTGAAAAACCTCAAACTACCGATATGCAATGGCGCATATCGCAAATCGCATTTCGCGGAAAACACATTAACAGATGATTGTCATATGCTACGCTCTAGCGATATTGTGATGTTGCAATATTGCGATAAAGTGATATTGCGATAAAGCGATAAAGCGATAAAGCGATATTGCAATGTTGCGATCTGCGATATTGCGAAGCAAATCACAAAATCACTTCATCGCAAATCTTTCGGGCTCGTTGTTCAAAAATGTATTTTCCATAAATCGAGACCTGGTTATGCACTTTAATGCTAATTAATGAGTTAGTTTCCAATCATTAATGAAATAGGGTTTTGTGCTTATCAAAGAGCCATTTCATGTAAGGTGGTATATTTTATATGTCTTCGGCATT
Source organism: Pinus tabuliformis (assembly GCA_031772625.1). Taxonomy (NCBI): domain Eukaryota; kingdom Viridiplantae; phylum Streptophyta; class Pinopsida; order Pinales; family Pinaceae; genus Pinus; species Pinus tabuliformis. Next base: position 1,677,362,224 of record CM062820.1, read on the forward strand.
TAAAGCTTTCCCGTCACCTTTTCCTTATCATGATTCTCACCTTATTTGTAAACTGCAGGAACAAAGAACAGAGAATTATACAAAGCAGTATTTAGGAAACTATGGGAAAAGAAGGCAAAGCTCCGAGTTCTGAAGATCAAGAAATGACACCCTTGTATACAGACACTGCTTGTAACAGAGACGCTGGTATTATTACTTGGGAAGACATGTATAGTCTACTTGAGGAAGAGAATCCCAAAATGATGGAGGTTACAGCTACTGCAGGCTCACATGGGTCTTCTGAGGCGTCTATTACAGAGCTAGCTTGCTCATTCTTACACCGAATAGCGGCAAGGCCCAAAATTCTTTCATACATGGACATGGTTAAATGGGTATTGGACAACGTCGACATAAAAAACAGACAATTTAAGACTCAGTGTCAACAACTTACGGAATCATTATTTTCACAAAATTTAAGCTTTATATCCGTTGACAAAAAGTGCACAAGAGGCAAAAAATCGCACCAGGGAAGCCCGGATCAAGAAACGGAGGTCGCTGAGAAAAACCTCTTGAAAGGGAAAACCTCTAATTGCCAAGTCACCTGTCAGCCCAGAAATTTGTAAGAAATCAACGCTAGAGGTAAAAAAGTAAAAATTGAATCCTAAAACCAGTGGTATTTGTCAGAAATATCTTCAAAATGGTATGCATATATGCACAACAACTGCAGACAGGATGGAGACAAAAGGCTCAAGAAAAGGCAGAATCAATCAAAAGATTAACTAGGTTGAATTGGGATTCTTACTGGGCACATTTGGTAAAACCACACAGCTAGTGCATGAATCTCAAATGTATCATCAATTCTGCTGAGAAGATGGCGTCAGCTCTTGCCGATGTTGTTTATCAGGACAGTTAAATTCGGAAGTCGGCCAGCCAGCTCTTCTCAAACAAATGTTGAATGTTTGCGATTTCAAGGAACAGATACAAAAATAGTTAGTTGTTAGTTTTAATTTTAGATTCAATGTTAGTATTAATTTTGCTTTATTTTTTCCTGAAATGAGGACATTCATTTAAACCATATCCTACATTTTTGTAATAAGTTATTTTTAGATTTATTTAGTAGTATTTAAACCCTTCTCATGCATTTAGAGAAGGGTCCTGAAATTTGTCAAAAACTTGTCCTCAGAACATGCACTTTTGCACCCTCCGAGGAGGTTTTGATGAATGAATGGAATAGGATTTATTGATATCTGCATTTAATATCTACTACTGATGTTGCACTTCTGTACTCTTAGTGGATGTTGGATTAAGAAGAGATAAATCATTATCGCTTGAAGCTCATGAGTAGAACTAGTTATAAATGATACTTCTATCTCTTAACTCTTTCTGCCTTTGTGTTAAAGTGATATTTATGTTCAGTTGTTTATATATTGATGCGTGAATGCTTGAGTTATCATTTGGCACTTCTGTACGGTGATAGCTATTTATTTATGCTTAATGTATGAGTAGCTTATTATGCGATATGTTTTTCACAACTGTTTCGTCTAACTTTTTATACGAAGTGGTTTATCTCTATTGAATTCTCTTCTTATAATAGTTGAATTTATTACCAATTGTTATTTGAAATCATTTTAGATCGCATAACGGAAAGATTACACCCCAGGTTAGTGTAGAATTAGATATTTCTGTTTATTAGAATACAATTTCATGTTATTAGATTAGAGTTAAAGTAAAAGCATTTCACTTAGGAACTTTTAGAAAGGAAATATCAAATATCAACACACACACACATAAATTGGGAAACTAGTCCCATATCCCTAGTCGGACCCACTATACCAAATGGAAAAGGAACTGCTAACCAAGGTCCAGACTGGGTGGGTATCCCCTTGTTGTAGACCCAATTTTCGGGGCTTCAACACAACATAAACGTTTAATTGACGAACATATAAACAAAACAAACATGAGGAATAAAGGCCTAGTCTTATAGCATGTATGAGAGTAATTATGGTTTTCTTCAAACCCATGCTTTAATGGTAAAGGATCTGCATAAATGGGACTATGAGACAAGAAAAATTAGCACAAATTTGAGTCCACCTTTGGTAGATTTAGCCAAATAGATCCAAAACAAGGAAGTTATGCGCCTTTTTTTTTATAAATCAAATGAGAATAACCTCAAAGTACACTATTAAGAGTCTCAATAACAGTTATAGATCAATTATTAAGGTTAGATTGTTCACCCACAAGAAAGATATTTTATATTACGTTAGGGAAGAAAACATTTGGAACATAAGCATGGTTGGTCCTAAGTAATTATGCTATACTTACAATTTTGTGAATCCCTTTCTTTCTTAAAGTAACACAACATATCACCTTCATATTTGTCTCCATGTATACCAAATGGAAGAACATAAAGTAGACCCAACTCTTGTACATGGATATGGCCTTCTCTGCATAAGATTTTGTTTGAAGAAACATGATGCGGTATAATGCCTCATTCAAAGTAGGTGGTTTATGTTTACCTTGGAAAATGAGTAGGGAACCAAATGTTCATCATCACTAAGATATAGCTATATTATGAGAGTAAACTCAAGCTTATGCTAGTAATAACCAATGCTCTACTAGCTCAATAGTGAGCCTATAAACTTCATAATTTGAACAATTATTGTGTGCGAAAAGAAGAATTCAATGATTCAATGATATAAATTATGATGTATCCATAGAGAATCAAATGTATTAATATTTGGGAAATATCAACTTTGTTAAAAGTTACTTAAAACAGCTAAAGAATGCTCTGCATGGCAATGTAGATAAGATACATTGGCAGTGAGTAGTCTAGCACTCAAATCCTATGTAAAATATGCATAGAACTATTAGTTCTACAATATCAAACCCTTGATACACCAAAAAATACAGAGAGAAACAAAATAAGAATGATCACTACCATTTCTGTGATATAGATGCCAAGCTGCTAACAGCCTCCTTAGTTTTCCTCCTTGCCTTCTCTGCTCTCCACTCAAGCAAAGCCTATACACATGGTCCAAGTTCAAAACAAACATGAAAAAATTTAGAGTCTTCCCATTTCATGTGTTCGGGCTATTTAGGACCTGGACCAATTATTATACACCAACTCTGTTGTGGCCTAAATGGTCCACCTTTGTTAGGGCTCCAAACTTATTCAATAGTGTGGAAAATGATTTGGAAAACTTTGAATATGGACAATGATCTGAGTTGGAGTACAATTTTCATTTGCAATAATATTCTTCTCTAATATGTGTTCACTATGATCCCTTTTTTCTTTTATAATTTGGCACACACGATTAGTTTTAAAGTGATCACTGTGACCACCTTTTTTCTTTTATATTTTGGCACACGCAATTTATTTTAAAGTGATCGTTGTGACCCCTTTTGTTATTTTATACTTTGGCGTGTTCATACTTTCAAACCTATCATTGATTATTACAAAATATCTAAAATAAAATTATCGAAAGTTTTTATTTCATATTTCTCATTCTTCCTTTCTCTTTTGCTTTTTTAATTTTTTTTTTCTCCATTTTTTTTTACTTTTCATTAGAACTTTAAACAATATGGCAAAATTTTGACATTCTTTGCCACAACTTCTTCCTTCTACTGGAAATTAATAAGCTTGAGGGTGAGCTATACTTAACACTACTTAACCACTTAAAGGGGTTTTATGGCCATGTCAAATTTCAGTGTGTACGAGCACAAATAGAAAAAAAAATCAACGTTGCCTCCATTCATAGGTCATTATGTGTGGGGTCAATTAATTAGAGAATCATTTCGACCATTAATTATTAGCAAATTTTAATCGGTGAATTGGTCCTTAGTCGAGGTAGGTCGATAATTTTTAACAATAAGCTTGAGGTAGGTACTGCAGATAATTGGTTCCTATCCATCATTTTTGCATTCATGGGGACTCATATAATTTGAGATTGGAAGCATGAGTGTAAGAGAGATATAATAAATTATGTGATGTGTTGACCGTGGCAACAAGCTTGAGATCATTGAAAATAATGAGCTTCTCTTGGTTTCAAGATTAATATAATATTCTCTATTAAACAAGGCCAACCATGTGAAGGCGGAAGTTCATATGGCCCCTCCCCCCCTCACATGACTCTCAATATTCCCAATACCCAATTTATTTACTATAAACTATTTGAAAGCAACATAGTAAGAACCAGGCATATATAAAAATTACTAGAAAAAAAAAATTAAGTTAAATAAAAGAGAACAAATCAACTGAAGACATATAAGTGCATAGCTCTTACATTTCAATATTTCGATATCATTAATATTCTTCTTCATCCAACTCAACATTTATGTCATCTAGTTCAAAAATGACATTGAAATGATTAACCATTTCAACATCATCATCAATGCCATCATTTGGTTCAACTTATTCATCTAACAGTACATCATCGATATCATCTTCATCAAGAACATTGTCTCGAACATTTCCTTGAACTTCTTTAACATGTTTATGATTCGAGACATTATCAACCAATTTATCTTCTACATCATCATCCTCTTTAACATTATCATCTTCTTCCGCTACATTATCGTCCTTCCTCTTGGATCATATCTTAAAACATATGACCAACCCACTCTACTTGGAAAGCCTAAATAAAATACATGTTCATAATGGCTTGGAAGAACATAGCAATCTAATACTGTCTCAAATGACCTTGTATTAATCATGGTAATTCCATTATCATGTTGAATAATAGTTCTATCGGGGTCATGTTCATTTATTCGTAGCCTATATCATATCACGTCAAACAAAACCAATTTGAAAGAATCAAAATCACACTCAAGTAAGTCATCCAAATACTCGTTTTTAGAGACTTGTGGATGTGTGTCACTTCTAAAGGAAACATTAGTGACCTGGAAGACTGTAATTATCCTAAAATCATAATTTTTCCTCTTTTCATCCAAACTTTTGATGTGAAATTTATGACCATCGCACCACATAGCATTGTGGTATTTTAACTACACTATGTCAAACACATAAAAAGGACATTATCAATTCATAAACATATTCATATAACTTGGAAATTATCAGAAAAAACACCTTCATTTAGTAAACTAATGATATATTTATAAAATAACATAATAAAATATTGTAGGGTGAAAATGTAGCATGCTGGCATGTTTATCTTTCAAACCATTAATTGCTAAATCAATTTCCATTTGCAGAATATTGGAATCTCGGGCATGATGAGATTCTCTAACCAATGCAGACACCCCTCCCCATGATAACATACCATAACATTGTTTACATCCTTCAATCCATGGTTCATTCAATAAATATTGCTTGCGATGTATAAATGTAGTGCATCCCACTCTCGAGCAACTGTATCACAATACCATAATTCACCAAAAAAATTTAGTTACCATGGTCAAAATTAATAATTGATGAAAGAATAAAAAACAAATAAGTTATATACACAAAAATGAAGATATATATATATATATATATATATATATATATATATATATATATATATATATATATATATATATATATATATATATATATATATATATACCTCTCACTTTCTTCATTCTACCTTTCCCCAACATGTGCTCCCCTTCAAAAATTTTGATGGAGTTCACATCCCAAATACAATCCACATGCATATTTGCTACTAATATAGGAAGAGACTGACTAAAATACACCATGGATTGATATGCCATATATCCCTCCACCATAGAAGACTCAGGACGTGCTCTTTGTCTAACCAATGCCTTAAATTATTTCAAGTGCCTCTCCACATTTCACATTAACATTGTGTGTACAGTTCCACACAATTCAATCTCTTCCAACTTGGTGTCTGAGGTAGTGTTCTTGTGCATTAAAAAATATTAGATGTATATACTATTGCATTTCACACATTAGGCGAGGAATTTCTCTCTTCCAATGCTTTATAACGTCTTTATATATTTCTTTCAATGACAACCATCAACAACTGATGCAAGTAAATAACATGTTTCAATAGAACATAATATATTGCATTGTAAATAGAACACATGTCATTAAGTTAAACAAATAATTGAAAAATTACTCAGTATATAAATCACTACTTACCTCATGTATTTGCGAAGACCATATATAATGTGTTTGACGTTGTTGTTGAATTTGTCTAGGAGAGATAGTGGTAGAACATAATGTAACAATAAAAATGAATCATTACTTGTTTAATAAAAAACCATAATGATGTTTATATAAAAATATACAAAAATAATTACCTTAATGAAGGTATGTCAATCATGTGTTTTTATCCCACCAAATTCACTTTTCTTTGTTAAGATATTATATATGTTTGAAGAAAAGTCTGTGGAAAATGTAATTCTTTAAATGACCTATTTTAGATCATCGCTTTGCTTCTTTGTTAATAACCATGGAAGGTTGTTTCAGTCTCCATCACTATTTGATCATACCCCACTTTTCATTGCATGAATGACTTGCACAATGTCATGACAAATTTTAAGGATTTTTTCTTTATCGCTCCTACCATCTATATGATATGCCATAAATTTTCTATCGCATTATTCCCAATATGCATTGTATCAAGCAAATGAGATGTTCTTAGGTTCTCATAATAGGGAAACCTCATGAATTAGGTGGGATAAATTTTCATTCTTCGTGGAAGCCTATCATGTCCTTCACGATGATTTCAATTATATTCCAACTTCCATAGGTAAGGTGTCATTCTTCTTGATTTTAATCTAGTCTCTTATTTCCCATTTAAAAGATGTTTTTCAATAGCATTATACTTATGGTTCTTAGAGAGTAAGTGCCTATACTCATCGAACACCTCATTTCCTAAACTTATTGAACGATAAGATTTCATCTTAGGACCACAAATTGGACATGCAAATTTACTCTTTGTGTGAATGCCTACAAAACATGGGTTAATGTCAATTATAAATGAAGGGGGTATTTTAAAAATAATGCATGATATGATCTAATTGAAATAATTATATACTATTAAAGTGAAACAGAATGTTACATACCACAAAAATGTGTTAGTCCTAGAGCATCATGAATTTCCCATACAAGTATTCTATGGAATTGAAATTGTCTTTGCCTTATTGGTTTACAGATGTCATATATAGTGATGTCAACCCGTAACTTCATTTCCTCGTCGATAAGAGTCTTGATATATACATTCATATATTTAACTTGGTACTTTCCTAATTGCTTGAAATTACACATAATTACTATTATGATATGTACATATAAGTAAATAAATAAATATAACATACTATGCAACAAATAAGACAAATGGGAATATTACAATATTCGAAACATTAATGTAAACAAATACCTAGAACAATCATTGTCAACATAATGTGCTCCTTATTTATTGACATCCAAGGAGGAAGGTTATTGTTGATAACAAAAATTGGCCACACTGAGTAAATAGACCTGAGCTCTCCAAATAGATTAACATTGTTAGCTGCCAATAAAAACCTAAACTTATAGGGTTCATCTTTAAAATGCGACCATTTTCCATCAATTTCCTTAAATTCATAACCATCTGTAGGCATTTGAGGAAAACCATCTCCACTTCTCTTTTGTGCATGGTAATTCATAAACTGTGGTATGCTTTCACACTTGAACAATCGTTATAAACATGTAATTATGTGAATATGACGGAAAATTTTGAGGCATTCTTTTTGTTAGTTGATTGCTCCGATATCTATTGCCCTAACATTGCAGAAAATTTGTTTTTCATGCACGTTGTCCATAATATATAATATGATCATTAGGACATGCATCTATAGCTTGATACTCCATTCCAATTTCTTTCATAATGGCATATAAATCTCGGTATGTGTACGGTAACTTATTTCATGATGGTAACATAAATTCACCTAACAATCTATTGCAACATAAAAAATCACTAGTGAGTGTAAAGAATATTAATCATAAATATTGCATTCTTATTTTACACATTAATTAACATTAAGAAAAGGCGAAAAATCAATCTTTCATGTGATTAAACATTTTACATTATACCTTAAGATATGTGTCATACAAGTGTTTGAAAAACCATTCAAAGCCTTTAAGTTCACTAACAATAATGTACCAGAGAGAACATTTTCTCTTGAGCCTTCATAAAGTGGTACCCCTGCCTTCTCTAGAATAAATGCATCACAAATATCATCATCATTCTCATTGCGAAGAAAGTTTCGGATCAATTTATTTGTCTCATAATCTTGAACTATGTTATTATTGTCATCTTCTTACATAGGATCTGTATCATGATCTTCAGAATTCACTCCACATCATCGACTTGTAAAACATCATTTCTAGTGCTACCACTTGGCACATTCGAATCACAATACCTATGGGGGCACCTTAACTTTATCATAATTACAAACAATCATGTGAAATTAGTCTGAAGAACAAATATTATAACAATAATTTTTTTACAAATATGATTAATATAAAGAAAATATATATATTGATTCATAAATAGCTTACCTACGGATGATATTTGTTCCCCCTTCAATCTGTCCTTTCTTCCTACAACGTCTATCAACTAGAACATATGAAATTCTTCGCGGACTTGTGCACCTGCAAAGAGTGCAAGGGAAATAACATTTTTCATCATCAACCCCTTGCCGATTAGGTCCCCATATAATGTTTTTTGACATTCTTCCCAACCACAAAAAAATATGTGATGATTATGTTATAAAGATAAGTGGTCATGTAACTAGATTTAATATTATATTTTTTGCAATGTAATTAGTATATATATAACAAAATATGTTTTATCTTGCACAAAAAACCTTATAACATTTTAAAATTATTGTACTCATAGCAAAAATATCCCAACATATCTTACATGAGGAATATTTATATATTTATTTGTCATTGGAATTTTGATGTTGGTTGAGTAGTCAAAGTCAAATATGACCAATGAAATAAACAATCACATAATTGTCACCTTGCTTGCGTCAAAAGATAGACACCATATACATATGGCATTGAAATAACTACGCCCTATGATCTGTCGTTAGAATATCAACAAATAGAAGTACTTTACACAAAAAAAATTTAAAGGACATTTTTTTTTTTAAATTTGTCACAATACAACCATACCATCAGACTATAGCATCAAAAATTAATCCTATATGTAGTAGTTCCAAGTAGATCATCCAACAACTAAGTCAATGTGGAAATCTATGTGACCATGTAGAACCATCACCATCCACATAGCCACCTCATAACCAAAATTATTACATCCTATAGGACCATAGTTGTCGAGGTGCAAAAGAAGTGATTGAATAATAATAAAAATATTAGTTGTTGTTGGAAAGGTAGAATATATTAAACACAAATTTCATGCACAAAACACACGAGCTACGACTCTTCTATTGATCACATAAAAATTGATTCTTACAATGAACCTAGTGAACACTATTTAAACCTTTTCGACTAGCGACTCGCCTAAAATGACTTGACATGCAACCACACTCTAAACTCGTATATCACTTGACTCAACACTTAGTTAACTAACTCTCTAATTTTAGCCAACTGCTCATGTGGGATTAATTACAATTTCTAACACTCCCCCTTAATTATAACTATATGGCTCAACATGAATCAACATTATTGAACTATGCCTGCTAGGCTTACAATAGAAATTTACTCAATTATCACTGAAACGTGCCTATTGGTCTATGTATTAGCTATGCTTACAATGACTCAAGGCTTTCACAATTTTTCATTTTCTTTTTCTCTTCTTCCAAATTTTAAATCCTAAAAATTTCTTCACTCTGTTGCGGGTTCTTGTTGTAGGCTCCATATTTCTTGCTACTGTTGTAATTTTTCTTTCACTTTTCTTGAATATATGCTGAAACACAATTTGATATTGTCTACTACACCTTCCTCCTCAAATATTCGTTCTGTTAGTGTCAGTATTTGCATGCTTCCATCAGTGATCAAAAATCCTCTTTTCATATCATATTAGGATCCCATTTTGAAATTTTTGTCATTCCATTAGGTCGTCATACAAAAAATTGGTCACTGAAGGTTGAATTAGGGTTTCCTTTACTCCTTTTAGAAATTTACCCCTTGCTAGCTCATTTCAACCTTGCTGAGTATCCATTGTCCATAAAGTTAATGACATCATGCCATCACATTAGTCATGTCATCTTGAAAGTTAGTCCTTCAAGGTCTCATTAGGTCTTTTAGGGTTTTTCAAGGTTTCATTAAGTCATTAGGGTTTCCAAGGTTCCAATAAAACCCCATTCCATTGCATAAGACCAGCAAGTAAAGGGTGATCAAATAACATATCTTCACCATGTGAAGAAGATTTGTAAAGAGAAATGATTATTTCATCATGTAATTTTATGTTCACTATATGTAATAAGTATTGTTCCTAAGTTGCCAACTCAATCTCTATATGCCAACTTCATTAAAGAAAAGTAAAATTCAAAGAGTTCTCAAAGACCATCAAAAGATCAATTTGTCAAAGGAAATAGTCAAGTGAAAGGGTAATGTTTCAAAAAGTTAAGTGAATGCCAAAGGGAGTTGTGTTTTCCCAAGGGTTTCCAAATCATCATTTTCCACAAGCACTAAACCCTAATTTCCTCTCCCACTGAGCTAGGGTTGGCTATGGAATCAGAGACATCTGAGTAGAGGAGGCCTAAGGGAGGTCATTTTAGTAAGTATGAGGCCATTCCAACTCATAAACATCATGTCTCCATCATTTTTCAAAAAGTCATTCCAAGGGACAAATCATTTGCCACACATAGGGCCAATTTTGCTTCAAAGTATGTTTACAACCAAACAAAGATGAATTTTACAAAAGTGAGAGAGGTTTTCATCCATAATAGGCCATTTATCAAAAAATTCCTTCCATGTTTACACAGGTGTCATGGTTTTGGAGGCATGTAAAACATACAGTTGCTACAAGAGAGTTGTTGCACTTCTGGAGTGACTGTGGGAAAATCAATCATTCTCCTAGATAGAGTGTCCAAATGACTTTCTTGATGCATCAAATGATAACTATACAGAAATATATTTCCCGTGAGCTATCATGAGATAAATTTGGAGTTGAGGAAGACCTCCAAAAGTTTCCTGAAAGAGAACACTTCATTTTTGCACCCTCATTCTGCACTTTTTGACCAGTCTTGGAAGAATGAAGTTTTGGATGGTCAAATAAAGCCCATTTTGAAAAATAAAGGTATATTTCAAAACTATACTAGATAATATTTCCAATGAGCTATCTTGGACTCAATTTGGAGTTCAGGAAAGTAGTCAAAATCAGCCTGCAAGATGGAGGGCGCTTTTGACATAGAGAGTGTGCGTTTGACACAGAGAGGGGGCATCTAATGAGAAAAAGTTCAACATCATTGGATTCAAAGTGATGAGGACATGCACCCTGTGCATTCTCTAGGCATTTGGAGACAAACAAGTTAGTCAAAAAGGTCAAAAACCACCAAAAGACCACCTTTCTACCTCATTTTTGGCTTGGGCGCTGTGCGTTTACCAGTCTTGGGAGATTGAGTTTTTGACAGGGAAAATGAGCTCCAATTTGAAAACGGAAGACATGTCTAGAAGGTAGACTTGAAAGGCTTTCAAAAAAGCCAACTTGGAGCAAATTTTGACACTGGGAAGGCACCCAAAAGCAGTCCTGAACTTGAAGGGTGCGTTTGAAAAAGAGAGGGCGCGTTTGACAATCTTCTCCAATTTTCTGAGTTTCTCTCCTGTTTTGATTTTCACCTTGGAAAATGATGATTTTACCTATGTAAATGATCAAATTGGATGTAATTATCATGTTTTTACTATTACCCAGGGTAAATACATTAGGTAAATCAAGCAGATGAGGTGTAATGAATCAATTTATTTAAGATATGAATGAGTCACTTGGACCATCCTACAAGTTAGCTATCAGTTCAAATTTTTGTGTAATATCTTTCTCACCTCATGGATTCGACCCCTAAGGATGAGGGAAAGTGGTTTTCATGTCTATTTAGTCCCTTTCTTCACGAAAGAGAAGGGTTGGAATCAGTTGGATGTTTGGCTATTGATCAAAGACACTAGTGTAATCAGTGTTTGGCATAATTTAATGAATGAGTTGCAACTATTTTGGTGGAATACTTGTGGTATGGAATTTTGAATTAGTTTCTTCTTATGTTGCATACTTTTGAATGTTTTTTACTCTCATATTTCACTTCACTTCTATGATATGTTGATTTTGAAGTTGATGAGCAGAATACATCTTATATGCTCTATTTTGGGGAAATCTTCATAGCTTGTCCATTATCTTTAGTTTAGAAAGAATACATGTTTGTCTTGCTCTTTCTAGCACCTCATCAGTCTTATCCATCTCACTCCATAACCTTAAAGTGTTTGAGTGCCTACCTACCTTGCTCCATCAGATGTCTACAATCATACCTTCATTTTCCCTGACCTATTCTTTTTGAACTAATCCTCTTCCAACAACCCCACCAAATCAAATCAAACACCCTCTGCACTTTACATCTAGCCTAAAACCCTAATCTATCCTTCCCTCTTGGCTGTGATCCCTTGGAGAGATCCCTCTCTGGCTTGGTAGGGCTAGCTACCAAGCTAAAATATTGGTCTAAGGTTATCTCAACTGGACTCTTCCTCAACCTTGGAGACCTGGAGGAGTGATAACATGTTCAACCATGGACTGTTGCCACAACATTGCATCTTCAAACTATCTTTTTTGCTCTTCTTGCGCTTCATATTCCTGAATTTCTTTCTACCATATTTCTTGATAGAAGAATCTTATCTCTTCTTGACTCCATTTCTGAAAAATGGTTTTAATGCATTCATCTTTGTCTTCTTCAACATCCATATCATTCTTTTCACTTTCATCATGAGGTACTCTTTCTTTTTTCCTATAATCTGCACACTGAAGATAATTATTCACCATTTCATTCAATTCTTTTATTACAACTGTTGCTTTAAGACTTGCTTCAATTTGATCTATTGGTTTCTAAATCCATTCTTCAATGAGCTTCAAATTTGCATCAAATTTATTAACAACCTTGTTTTCAACTTTTTCACCCATGCTATTCTGAACACCTGCATATTCAAAAACAATGTTAAAAACATCTTTATTATGATCTTCAGTGAGAGCTTCATGCTCTACCTCTTCCTTCTCTTCTTTTCAACTTCACTGAAACTATCTTCCACTATTATGTGGTCAGTGGATATTCTCATCAAAAACTCTTCAATCACTTTATCATGTTCTTGATCATCAACTGCTGCTAGATGACATACTGCTTCATGAGCAATTTCAACTGCTTCATATCTTGTTGCTATAGTGACAACTTCAACCTTCAATTCTTCATCAAACATTGCACTTACCATATTTCCATGATCAATCCATGTTTCAAAAAAACCACACATGTCATCAACATAATGTTCATCCAAACTATGGTGGGATATCCAAGCATGCATGTGCTCATTGTCAATTTCATTGACAATTTCAACTTCACCAAATCCATTAGCTATGACTAGATTCACCATTTCACGTCTCACTTTGCAGTCATCATCCACATGTGTCTCATCACAGTGGGATTCACCATCATCTGCACCATCCACATTACAGTGGAGTCTTTGAGCATTTATATGTTCTTGCTCTGCTTCATACATAGAGGCTTCATCTTCTCTCTTTGCGATCTTTGTTGCATCTTCTTTATCCATATGCATTCTTTCATAATGGGTTTCAATTTTATGGTCTTGACAACCATCATACACTTTTGAGTGGGATTATCCAAGCTCCGTTTTCCTCTTAGAGTATTGCTCATCTACTCTCAGATCTGCAACTGACTTCTTTTCTTGTGACATAACCTATTGCTGCATGTTACTCTCCTTTGTGCCAAATTATTCTTCCAATATTTTCCACGCTTCCTTAGAAGTAGGAGCTTTTGCTATCTTACATATAAATTTCTCATCCAATGCTTGTTTTATAAAATTCAATGTTAAAAAATCACATACTTCATCAAATGGGTTATTAGACTCATACTCAATTAACTCTTTAGCCCAAAGAAAAGTTAACATATTGATAACCAATGATCAAAATATTTACTTGTAAACATAGGAGGTGGTAGCATATCAAAGCTATACCAATCACCGTCGATTTCTTCTTTGTCTTCTACTAGACTTCTCAGTTCCTCAGCTGCGGCTGAAACCTATCTAAACATGGCAATGATCTTTGCCTCTTCTTTTTGATTTCTTTTCTTAATATGTTTTAGTGGCACTTTGTGACCCATGACTGCGATCTTTCCTTTGTTTTATAATTTTTTTTCTGATTGCATGAGGCTATCTTCCATATCGTCCCCAAAATAAAATATGACTTTCAACATGTGCCCCCATAAGGCACAGTATTCATCCAAAACATTGTCATACTTTACAAAAAACCAAATAATTTTGTAGACCGACAGACCTTACAAAGCCCTAAATTCTCTTGCCAATAAAAACCCTATTTTAAAAAACCTTTTTCAAAAAACCTTTATTTGAATATACTCCATGTTAATAAAAGAGTTGTATCAAATATCAACTCCACATATTTTTAAAACTCCACTCCACGGATACAAGAGTTGGTGGTGACAAATTCAAACAAGCCTCTCTCATATAAAGCTTCATGTTATATGAAAACTTGAATTCGTAATTTTTTTAAAAATATGTTATTTTCTATATTAACACAACTCGTTTTATGATGTGCTATGTGCTAACACCATCCACAATATATAAGCCTCGCATTAGTCCTCTGACATTAATCTTCGTGCTTTGGTAAGACTGTCACCTTTAACGTGGTTCTTTGCTAGGCCCATGAGCATTATAACGAATTGAATACCACCTTTAACTTGGTTTTTTGCTAGGCCCATGAGAATTATAATGAATTGAATACCACTTTAAGGTGCATTATAGTTTAAACAAGAATAAAAAATATTTCTCTTTTCTCTCACGGATTACTGGTGATCCCTCCTTGGATCTTTATAACCTCGCTATGATACCAATTTATCAGAAAGATAAAGGAGCTTAAACAAAAATTTCACACATAAAGCACATGGGTTTGGCTCTTCTATTGATCACACAAAACTTGATGTGAAGTGTATTTAAACATTTTCGATTAGTGGCTTGCCTAAAATAACTTGACATGCAACCACACACTAAACTCGTCTATCACTTAACTGGACTTGACTCAACACTCCATATCTAGAGTCCCCAAATCCTGCTAGTAAGAAGCTAGATGAATAAAAAAGATCCAAGTATGGAAGATAGATCTGTAATGTCAAACTAAGGATCTCGAACGTTGTAATCAGAGAAGAATTGAAAGCCTTCTGCAATGTTGAAATATTCAAACTGAAAGGTATTGAAGATAATGGGAAAATATATTTTAGGAGGGAGTTAGCTAATTAGTTGAGTGTACGCCTTTGATTAGGATTTAGTTCCTATTCCTTTGGAGTTTGTTCTAACTTCCCTATTTGAGTGTAAGTTATATGTTCATGTGTGTAATGAAATGATGTAGATCGTTCTGCCAGAGGCAGTCTCCAGGTGGAGCTCTTCACCTGTGAACTACCCAGTTTATTAATAAAGTTGATTCTTCAATTTTTAACATGGTATCAGAGCTCCAGGGCTAGTGAGTTAAAGCTAGTATGCTTTGATAGTTAAGTGAGCGTCTAGGTGGTAGAAGAGAGGCCCTTGGTGGATGGTGTGAAGAAAGCCTCGCATGGTGAGGAGGCGGAGCATCAACATGAATTTTATTTTATTTTTAATTTTATTTAGAGACATCATCGCTCTTCCTGAAAGAAAAAGAGCATTGATCATTGCGGATCTTAGAGTAAAAATCACGATGATTAATCATATCCTTACAATGATTTTCATCATTACCCCTGAAAATCGAAGATCTCAGAGAAAAAATTGTGTTGGCCGGTGAAAACCAAATCAAGCAAAGGTGACCATGTGTTTTGATGCCGCGCGGAGGTGAAAGTTGCTGGTAAATTCAGCTGTGAGGTAAATTGACCTACAGGCTGACATAGGCCATGCCAAAGAGCATGTCATGGGTGGTTCTGTGTTTTATACTATTGGCGACATAGTGGGGGTGAGAGGGGTGTTGATGCAGCGGAAGAGATGACCCTGGTGGCCACAAGAAAGGCTGCCTCTGAGGTTTTTTTTGTGTTGATCAGTGGTGCCTCCACGCATGATTTTTTGTCGGTGACGAAGTGTTGCTGCTGCTGGGTAAGTGCAGCGAAACCGTGGAATAGCTCATGTAACCATTGGATGCGTGGTGCATTGACTCGATAACCATCCCGAGGAAGCTTCTTCCTACAACAGAAGAGGAGGAGGTTTAGATAAATAAATGAGCCAACCGATGTTGAGTTGAAGCTGATGCTAGCTAAATGTGGAACAACAACAACAATCCAGGACTAGGAAAAGAGGGTAGATATGACATTAAACTCTTAACGATTTCATCAAATTCTAGATTTGCATCAGATCCCTGACTTGATCAGTTATAAGAGCATCAATGTCAAGTGGAAACTCTTCACCAAATTCAACAAAACAATATATAACATTTGTCCCTTGATGCTTTCTCCTTAGTTTTATTCGAGATCGTTTTATTCTACTTTGTTGACCCATCACTGCATTCAAATATGGAATCACTGTAGTATGCCAGAGAAACACTAGACACACCTCTCCTACATGATTACCTAAACTTGCAAATTTGATGGAGGAAATCCACATACAATTGGGCATTCAAGTTGAATCCTCGACATGAAAATTCACTGATCTCGAAGGTTTTTACCCTTGGTCGTTAACCACAGTTTCCCATGGAGCTCTTACATGCCACGGGTAAAGCTCACGTGACCAGAGTAAAATTCTCGCTCCTCCCCACAAGTTCCACAGACTGATTTATGCCTGTCTTCAATCGCAAACCAGACAATTTGGTTGCATACAATCCAACTCACACCATACAACATGTCCTCGACCTATCTTGATCTCACTTATTCCCTACACGCAGATCTTTATCATATGGGATCCATGGCCATTCAAAAAACCATAACTAGGTGGCACTCTCTCCCTTGACCAATTTGGTCCATAAACAACTAGCACTGTCACACCAAACGCACTAAGCACTCACAATAGTGAATCCACCCCTTAATGCGGATCCATTTACCAACCTAGGTCTCAACCTTTGGCTCTCAGATTATCCATGCATCACACAACAACGCAATCTCACAGATCGATGTTGGATTGGACAATGATCTTAACAATTACTTTCGGAGAGAATTATCACAAATACACCGATTCATCCATATCCAAGCCAACTTATTATCCTTGATAAAAATTGAATTTTTGCACTATTATTAAGTCACTACAGAACTACAAACGTGTCATATGCTTGGCGATGAATGCGGAAGTAGGAAATCAATGATTCAATCATCTCTCACAAATAGAAACTCAACACACATATCCTCAGATATGCAAGTCCCCTCAACCCCTTTTTGCAGCGGATTTCAAAAAATCACTTACGCCATAGCATAGCCGATGCTAGGCACTCCCCGGAGGACATAAATTCGTTGCAGCCAAGTTTATTGTATGTGAATGGTGATGAAGGCATTGATAACACAATCACATGTCCTCCACACCGCAATGAAGGATCACACGCTCATTGATTGACCACCACAATCCACCACTGCAGCACGCGAGCTCCTCTATTCGGCCTCCCAGTAGCCTCCATGCTCAACCTCCACAACACGGTACATTCATCCATGCCACACTAGCGTCAAAACCACCACTGGAGGTTTTCGCTGTCATTCCGGATTCTTGGAGAAAATGGAGGAACAAAGGTCAAAATAGCAGGCTCTACTGCAAGGATTTTGCTCCTCTTCCCTCTTCTCTACTGGCTCAACCCGCCCTGCTGCTTTGTGATCTGATCACATGGAAATTCAGGGATCGAAAGATGATCCCATGGATGCTGTCAAGCTAGGATCTGCTACGCCTCGAGCGAATAGGCTCCAGTGTCCTGACGATTTATTGATCTCCGGCTACACCAACTATAATCTCGACCTTCATTGCTTGATCTCTAACTGCACCAACTACAATCTAGGCCTTCACTGCCTTGTTTCTGGTTGCACCAACTTCAATATGGGGAAACAGTAAATTGCTGAGTTGTTCCACAATGTCTGTAGCAGGATAGACTCCATGACTGCAACTCTCATCTAGCATTGATACACACCCTTCATGTAGTGATCAAACCACTGAGCCACAGCCTCTTCTCACCATAGGCCAAGACCTCTTCTTACAAGAACCACTAGCTTCTTCCACCAACAACGGGGTTTCTCTGCTCTCAAATTCACATAAACACAAGGCAACAATTCCTCCTTTGCATGTTGTTGTGCTCACACAACGAATCTACACACCTTCACTGATATGTTCTTCGATCCACCAACGATTCTAATCCAACAATTCGACTGTGAATTCCAGCTTGAAGCAAACAGGCTTCTTAGGCTGCAGGCTCCCTATTAGTAGTAGACTCCTAGTCCTTGTAGGTGAGAGATGCCCAGTCTTGATTAATAAAGTTTGATTCTTCAATTTTTATCATGGTATCAGAGCTTCAGGGCTGAGAATGTGCATGTATGCTTGAGTGGTGGTTTGTGTGAAGTGTGTGGAGAGGAAGATTTGTGTGTTGCTATGTGCTTTGGAGAAGAATCGATGCATTGAGCTAAGGGAGGCTACTTCTAATAAGGAGTTTGCAGCGTGAGAAGCATGTGTGCTTCAGGCTGGAATTCACTGTCGAATTGTTGGATCATAATCGTTGGTGGATGTAAGAACATATCAGTGAAGGTGTGTAGATCTATTGTGTGAGTGCAACAACGTGCAAAGGAGGATTTTTTTCCTCATGTTGATGTGAATCTGGGAGCATAGAAACACACATTGTTGGTGGAAGAAGTTGGTGGTGCTTGTAAGAAGAGGTCTTGGCCGATGGTGATAAGAGGTCATGGCTTGATGGTTTGATCACTGCGTTAAGGGTGCGAATCGCTGCTAGCTGAGAGCTGCAGTCATGGAGTCTATCTTGCTACGGAAATTGTGGAATATTTCAATGATTCCTTGATTCCCCATATCAAAGTTGGTGCAACCGGAGAGAAGGCAGTGAAGGCCAAGATTGTAGTTGGTGAAACTAGAGATCAAACAGTGAAGGCCGAGATTGTAGTTGGTGTAGCTGGAGATAAAGAAATCACCAGGGCAATGGAGCATGTGGACGCAACAGATCTTGGCTTGACAGCATCCACGTGATCATGTTCCAATCCCAAAATATTTGTGTGATCAAATGAAAAGGAACCAAGGTAGGTCGAGCCGATAGAGAAGAGGGAAGAGGAGCAAAATCCTCGCAGCAGAGTCTGTTATTTTGAACTTTGTTCCTCCATTTTCTTTAAGAAGCCAAAACAATGGAGTAAACCTCTAGTGGTGGCATTGAAATTGGTGTGGCATAGATGAGTGAATCGTGTTGCGGAGGTTGAGCAAGGAGGCTACTGGGAGGCCGAGTGGAGGAGCTTGCATGCTGCAGTGGTGGATCGTGGTGGTCATCGATGAGCGTGTGATCCTTAATTATAGTGTGGAGGATGTGTGATTGCATTATCAATGCCTTCATCACCATTCACATAAAATAAACTTGGTTGCAACGAATTTCTATCCTCTAGGGAGTGCCTGGGATTGGCTGCGTTATGGCGTAAGCTATTTTTTGAAATCTGTTGCAAAAGGGGTCGAGGGGGCTTGCATATCCGAGGAGTTGTGTGTTGAATTTCTTTTTGTGAGAGATGACTGAATCATTCAATGCCTACTTGTGCATTCATCACCAGGCATATGACACGTTTGTAGTTCTGTAGTGATTTAATAACAATGCATACATTCAATATTTATCAAGGATGACAGGTTGGCTTGGATATGGAGGAGTCGATGTATTTGTGATAATTCTCTCTGAAAGAAATTGTTGAGATCGTTTTCCTATCCAACATTGATCTGTGAGATTGCGTTATTATGTGGTGCATGGATCATCTGAGAGCCAAAGGTTGAGACCTAGGTTGGTAAAAGGATCTGCGTTATGGGGTGGATTTGCTGTTGTGAGTGCTTAGTGTGTTTGGTGTGAAATTTCTAGTTTTCTGTGGACCAGATTGGTCAAGGGAGAGAGTGCCACTGGGTTATGGTTTTTGAATGGCCATGGATCACATATGATAAATATCTATGTGCAGGGAAGAAGAAGTGAGAGCAAGATAGGGCGAGGGTGTGTTGTATGGTGTGAGTTGGACTGTATGCAACTAGATTGTTTGGTTTGTGATTGAAGGCGGGCATAAATCAATCCGTGGAACTTGTGGGGAGAAGCGAGTATTTTAATCTACTCATGTGAGCTTTACCCATGGTGTGTAAGAGCTCCATGGGTGACTGTGGTTAAGGACCAGGGGTAAAACCCTTTGAGATCGATGAATTTGCATGTTGAGGCTTCAACTTGAATGCCCCAAGGGTATGTGGATTTCCTTCATCAAATTTTCAAGTTTAGCTAATCTTGTAGGAGAGGTGTGTCCAGTGTTTCTCTGACATACTACAATGATTCCATATTCGAATGCAGTGATGGGTCAACAAAGTAGACTAAAACAATCTCGAAGGAAACTAAGGAGAAAGCATCAAGGGACAAAGGTTATCTATTGGTTTGTTGAATTTGTTGAAGAGTTTCCACTCGACGTTGATGCTATTATAGCTAATCAAGTCAAGGATCATGATGTAGATCTAGAATTTGATGAAATTGTTAAGAGGTTAATGCCGGATCTACCCTCTTTTTCAGGTATGAATTATGAAAGTTGGGCAACTGAAATGAAAACAACATTATGGAAGGTAAATTTATTGAATTATGTTGAAGATGCTATCAATTTAAACTATGATAGTGGAGATGCATCAACGTTACGTCTTATAACATCTGCATTAGATGAAAACATCATGTTCAACATACTACATGAATATGGGAAGATTCAAAATGAAAAAGTTTTATGGGATATTTTAGAAATGAAGTACAGTTTAAATGAGGGCAAAGATGATGAAGGTTTTGCTCTTGAAAATGATGATTGTGTTTTCAATCCCATTTGTGAAACTAAACATGTGAACATTTAAGATGCAATGATGGGTGATGAATGTGTGCCTGTAATTGACATTAAAACATGTGATGATGAAGATACAACCAATATTGTAGAATCTTAAATGTTTAATGAAGAAAACTTCCCTGATGCAGAGACCTATGAAGTCAAATTTGATGAGATCTATGTATCTCATGATGAGTGGATCAATCTGATGCATGTAAAGCATATTATTGATGAGTCGTTGTTCAGTGAGATAAAAGCCTATCTCCACATACAAATCAAATACAGGACAACATGTTTGCAGCAACAGAATCGAGTAAAGTGGTTGAAGGCATGAATCAACAAACTATGTCAGCAGAGAGAGATGGAGAAATGAAATATCTCTTGAAGGAGCAGGAAGACAAGAGCCAATATGGTCCTCTTTATGAATCTAACATTGTTTTTAAGTGTGCAGATATTGGCATTCAAGAAGAAACAATTGTAAAGTCCGAAGAACCTGCAACACTGAATGTTAGCCTACAATTGAGATCAAGAAAGAGGAGGATAAGAGTTCAAGTGTTCCACCTTTGGGGTAGAAAACGTAAAAGGGAGGAGAAGCTCCATCACTACCTTATGGCAAGAAAAGTGAAGATAAAACTTCACCGACGAATGAACAAGCATGGACTTTCAAGCAAGAAGACAAAAATGAAAGCTTAGTTACCAGGTTTTTTACGTACTCTTGTAAGCCTAGCTGAGACTAGACCAGCAAGTGTATGCTATTTTTCCAAGTACCATTTCTCCATTAAGGGGGAGTGTTGAAGATAATGGAAAAATATATTTTAGGAGGGTGTCAATTCATTAGTTAAGTGTATGCCTTTGATTAGGATTTAGTTCCTATTCCTTTGGAGGTTTTTCTAACTTCTCTATTTGAGTGTAAGTTATATATATTCACGTGTGTAATAAAATGATGTAGAGCATTCTACCAGAGGTAGTATCGAGGTGGAGCTCCTCACCTGTGAGTTGCCCAATTTATTAATAAAGTTGATTCTTAAGTTTTTAACATGGTATCAGAGCTCCAGGGTTGTTGAGTCAAAGCTAATATGCTTTGATAGCTGAGTGAGTGTCTAGGTGGTGGAAGAGAGGCCCTTCGTGGCAGGTGTGAAGAAAGCCTCGCATGGTGAGGAGGCGGAACAACAAGCCTCGCATGGTGAGGAGGAGGAACAACAACACAATTTTTTTTTTTTAATTCATAGCCATCATTTCTCTTCCCAAAAGAAAAATATCGTTGATCATCGTGGAAATCAAAGTAAAAATTGTGATGATTACTCATCTCCTTACAACGAGTTTCATCATCGCCCTCGAAAATCGTGAATCTCAGAGAAAAAATCATGTCGGCCGATGAAAACCAAATCGAGCAAAGGTGACCGCATGTTTTGATGTCACGTCGAGGTGAAATTTGATGGTAAATCCAGCTGCGAGGTAAATTGACCTGTAGGATGACAGAGTTCGCACCAAAGGGACCGTTGTGGGTGGTTTTGAATTTTTTTTTGTTGGTAGCATAATGAAGGTGAGAGGGGTTTTGACGTAGCGGAAGAGAGTCCCTTGGTGGCCACAAGAAAGGTTGCCTCTAAGGTTTTATTTTGTGCTAATCAGTGGTGCCTCCATGTGTGGTTTTTTGTCGGTAACGGAGTGTTGTTGCTAATGGGTAAGCGCAATGGAAGCGTCGAGTAGCCCATGTAACCGGTGGATTCGTGGTGCATAGACTTGATAACTAGCCTGAGGAAGCTGATTCGCACAACGAAAGAGGAGGAGGTGTAGATCAGTAAATGAGTTGACTGATGATGAGATGAAGCCGATCCTAGCTACAGGTGGAACAATAACAACAGTCCAGGACTGGGAAAAGAGGGTAGATATGCAATCAACCTCTTAACGATTTCATCAAATTCTACATCTGCATCATGATCCTTTACTTGATCAGCTATAAGAGCATCAACGTCGAGTGGAAACTCTTCACCAAATTCAGCAAAACAATATATAACATTTGTCTCTTGATGCTTTCTCCTTAGTTTTCGTCGAGACTATTTTAGTCTACTTTGTTGACCCATCATTGCATTTGAATATGGAATCACTGTAGTATGCCAAAGAAACACCAGACACACCTCTCCTACAGGATTACCTAAACTTGCAAATTTGATGGAGGAAATCCGCATACCCTTGGGGCATTCTAGTTGAAGCCTTAGCATGCAAATTCATCGATCTAGAAGGGTTTTACCCCTGGTCCTTAACCATAGTCACCCATTTAGCTCTTACACACCATGGGTAAAGGTCACGTGAGCAAAGTAAAATACTCACTCCTCCCCATAAGTTCCACAGATTGATTTATGCCCGCCTTCAATCGCAAACTAGAAAATATGGTTGTGTATAGTCCAACTCACACCATACACCACGCCCTTGCCCTAGCTTTCTCTCATTTCTTCCATGCATGCAGATATTTATCATATGCGATCCATGGCTATTCAAAAAACCATAACTCGGTGGCATTCTCTCCCTTGACCAATCTAGTCCACAGATAGCTAGCACTTTCTCACCAAACACACTAAGCACTCACAAAAACGAACCCACCCCATAATGTGGATCCCTTTACCAACCTAGGTCTTAACCTTTGGCTCTCAGATGATCTGTGCACCACAAAACAACACAATCTCACAGATTGATGCTGGATTGGAAAACGATCTCAACAATTTCTTTTAGAGAGCATTATCACAAGTACACTGAATCCTCCATATCCAAGCCAACCTGTTATCCTTGATACAAATTGAATGTGTGCACTGTTATTGACTCACTACAGAACTACAAACGTGGCATATGTCTGGCGATGAATGCGCAATTAGGCATTGAATGATTTAGTTGTCTCTCACAAACAGAAACTTAACACACAGCTCCTTGGATATGCAGGCCCCCTCGACCCCTTTTTGCAATAGATTTCAAAAAATTGCTTATGCCATAGCGCAACGGATGCCAGATGTGAGTCACTTTAATTGCTTATTGAATTAAACAACAAAGTGCTACATAAATTGTCAACCCAGGGAAGTCTTGTTATTTCAAAGGCAACTGCGTACTATATGTACTCAATTCTAAAAGCAACAAAAGTTGTAGTAAAGGTTGGTCATAATTTGCCTTAAGAAAACTGAAGTTCCACTCTTGAGTTATAGAAAAACAACCTATTGCAGACAGTTACCAAAGAATGCTTAAAAGAAAGGAATCTAAAGAATCAATCTGCACAGGAGAGTGTTGGCTATGTTGTAACAGAGAATAGGACCCTATTCCTGGAGCGGGAACCTTCAGCACCTGTTCTTGATTATCAAGCTACCACCTTGCTCTGTAAATCTAATTGCAACACACATGAATTAACTGTTGATAAAATAAATGTTGCAGCAATTAATTGAAAAGGAAAACAGAGTTTCAGCAAAATGATACTCAGTAAACAATTCTGTTAACAAAGCATGAATAAAAGACACACTTAACACACTGCAGAAGTAAAATGGGTGAATCTTGTGATGAAGGTGGGCCCTGTCCTTCTCACAAGATTCCCCAGGAAACAAGAACTAGAAAGGAATGTTCAAATCAAAATTTTATTCATCTGTCAATAAGTCATGTTACAGAGAAAACGGATTCCAGTTCTATTCCTTCAACTAAGCCTCCTTCCACAGTCTGTTCGTCCCCCTCTAATGTAGATGTCTCCTCTTTATAAAGAGGAGACATCTATTACAAAAGATTTACATTATAAATTCTATTTTAACCCATTATACAAAAATAGGGAAATCAGTTTCTCGTCAACAAAATGTTGTTACAGTAATACTGTCTTTAGATTATGGGCATTACATCTAGTATAACAACTTCCTCGGTGATTATTCTGGTTCCTCTGTTGCTATCGAATTTAGAATGCAAATCTCAACTGTTTCAACTTCGAGATTTGCGTGTCGTTCTTACTGTTTCAGCAACTGCAAAAATAGTCTTGCAAACTCTAGGCAGTTTCAGCAACGCGGACTGCACATCATTCTTTAACTGTTCAACAACTTAACAATTTAAAGATTAACTATGAAGATATCATGATTATTTGCTAAATAATTAGATGTATAGTGATGAGAAGAATCATTGCATACCTTTGGGATAATTGGGTTAAAACACTAACAAGGACTTTTAAATATAGGTTGAAAAGGATGATATCATGGCAAAATGTATGGTCAAAAAGGGACAATATGAGGTCCTAACACCAGACACTCCCCAAATGATAGAAATTTTCTACAACCAAGTTTATTGTATGCGAATAGTGGTGAAGGTGTTGATAACACAATCACGCATCCTCCACACTGCAATGAAGGATCGCACGCTCATCGATCGACCACCATGATCTACCACTACAACACACAAGCTCCTTCGCTCAGCCTCTCAGCAGCCTCCATGCTCAACCCCCATAGCATGGTTCACTCATTCGTGCCACACTAGCGTCAGCACCACCACTGGAGGTTTTCATCGTCGTTCCTATTTCTTAGAGAAAATGGAGGAACAGAGGTCAAAATAACAGACTCTGCTGCGAGGATTTTTCTCCTCTTCCCTCTTCTTTACCAACTCAACCCACCCTAGGGCCATGTGATCTGATCACATAGAGATTCTGGGATTGGAAGATGATCCCATGGATGTTTTCAAGCTAGGATCTGCTATGCCCTAAGCGAATAGCCTGGCGATTAGTTGATCTCCAGCTACACCAACTGCAATCTCAGCCTTCACTGCTTGATCTCTAACTGCACTAACTACAATCTCGGCCTTCACTGCCTTATCTTTGGTTGCACCAACTTCAATATGGGGAATCAGGAAATCGCCAAGTTGTTCCACAATTTCGTAGCAGGATAGAATCCACGACTGCAGCTCTCAGCAAGCAGCGATCTACACCCTTCATGCAGTGATCAAACCAACGAGCCACGACCTCTTCTCACCATCGGACATGACCTTTTCTTACAAGCACCACCGAGCCACGACCTCTTCTCACTATCGGCCAAGACCTTTTCTTACAAGCACCACCGAATTTTTCTACCAACAACACGAGTTTATCTGCTCTCAGTTTCATATCAACATGAGGCAACAACGTGGGTTTATATGCTCTCATATTCACATCAACACGAGGCAACAAATCCTCCTTTGCACATTATTGCACTCACAAAACAGATCTACACATCTTCGCTGATATGTTCTTAGATCCACTAGCAATTCTGATCCAATAATTCAGTGGTGAATTCTATCCTGAAGCACACAGGGTTCTCACGATGCAGACTCCCTATCAACAGCAGACTCCCAATCCTTGCAGGTGAGAGATGCCCAGTCTTTATTAATAAAGTTTGTTTCTTCAATTTTTATCATGGTATTAGAGCTTCAGGGCTAGGAATGTGCATGAATGCTTGAGTGGTGGTTTTTGTGAAGTGTGTGGAGAGGCAGATATGTGTGTTGTTTCGTGCTCTGGAAAAGAGCCAATGCATTGAGCTAAGGGATTCTGCTGCTGATAGGGAGTTTGCAGCGTCAGAAGCCTGTTTTCTTCAGGCTGGAATTCGTTGTCGAATTGTTGGATCAAAATCGCTAGTGGATCGGAGAACATATCAACTAAGGTGTGTAGATCTGTTGTGTGAGTTCAACAATGTGCAGAGAAGGAGTTTTTTCCTCGTGTTGATGTGAATCCGAGAGTATCGAAACCTGTGTTGTTGGCGGAAGAAGCCGGTGGTGCTTGTAAGAAGAGGTCCTGGCCGATGATGAGAAGAGGTTGTGGCTCAGTGGTTTGATCACTGCGTGAAGGGTGCGGATTGCTACCAGATCAGAGCTGCAATCATGGAGTCTATCCTACTACGGAAATTGTGGAATGGCCCATTGATTTCCTAATTCCCCATATCAAAGTTGGTGCAACCGGAAACAAGGCAATGAAGGATGAGATTGTAGTTGGTGTAGCTAGAGATCAAGCAGTGAAGGCCGAGATTGCAGTTGGTGTAGCTGGAGATCAAGCAATCGCCAGGACGGTGGAGCCTATTCGCTCGGGGCACAAAAGATCTTGGCTTGACAACATCCACGGGATCATCTTCTGATACGATAATCTCCATGTGATCAGATCACAAGGCACCAGGGAAGGTTGAGGCAGTAGAGAAGAGGTAAGAGGAGAAAAATCCTCCTAGCAGAGTCTGCTATTTTGACCTTTGTTCCTCCATTTTCTCGAAGAAGCTGGAACGACAGTGAAATCCTCCAGTGGTGGTGCTAACGCTGGTGTGGCATGGATGAGAGAACCGTGCTACGGAGGTTGAGCGTGGAGGTTACTGGGAGGCTGAGCGGAGGAGCTCGCACGCTGTAGTGGTGGATCATGGTGGTCGATCGATGAGCATGTGATCCTTCATTGCAGTGTGGAGGATGCGTGATTGTGTTATCAATGCCTTCATCATCATTTGCATATAATAAACTTGGTTGCAGCGAATTTCTGTCCTCCGGTGAGTGCTTGGCATCGGCTGCGCTATGGCGTAAGCTATTTTTTGAAATCTGCTGCAAAAAGGGGTCGAGGGGGCTGCATATCCGAGTTGATGTGTGCTAAGTTTCTGCTTGTGCGAGACAACTGAATCGTTCAATGCCTACTTACGCATTCATCACCAAGCATATGACACATTTGTAGTTCTATAGTGAGTTAATAACAGTGGAGACATACAATTTTTATCAAGGATAACAGGTTGGCTTGGATATGGAGGAGTCGATGTATTTGTGATAATGCTCTCTAAAAGAAATTGCTAAGATCAATGTCCGATCCAGCATCAATTTGTGAGATTACGTTGTTATGTGGTGCACAGATCATCTGAGACAAAGTTTGAGACCTAGGTTGGTAAAGGGATCCGCGTTAAGGGGTGGATTCGCTATTGTGATTGCTTAGTGCATTTAGTGTGAAAGTGCAAGCTATCTGTGGACCAGATTGGTCAAGGGAGAGAGTGCCACCAGGATATGGTTTTTTGAGTGGCCATGGATCGCATATGATAAATATTTGCGTGGAGGGAAGAAGTGAGAGCAAGCTAGGGCGAGGGCATGGTGTATGGTGTGAGTTGGACTGTATGCAACTAGATTGTCTGGTTTGCGATTGAAGGTGAGAAAAAATCAATCAGTGGAACTTGTGGGGAGGAGCGAGTATTTTACTCTGCTCACGTGAGCTTTACCCACGGCGTGTAAGAGCTCCATGGGCGACTGTGGTCAAGGACCATGGGCAAAACCCTTCGAGATCGGTGAATTTGCATGTAGAGGCTTCAACTTGAATGCCCCAAGGGTATGAAGATTTCCTCCATCAAATTTGCAAGTTTAGGTAATGTTTTAGGAGAGGTGTGTCTGGTGTTTCTTTGACATGCTACAGTGATTCCATATTTGAATGTAGTGATGGGTCAACAAAGTAGACTAAAACAATCTCGAAGAAAACTAAGGAGAAAGCATCAATGGACAAATGTTATATATTTTTTTATTGAATTTGGTGAAGAGTTTCCACTTGACGCTAATGCTCTTATAGCTGATCAAGTCAAGGATCATGATGTAGATCTAGAATTTGATTAAATTGTTAAGAGGTTAATGCCAGATCTACCCTCTTTTTTAGGTATGGATTATGAAAGTTGGGCAACTGAAATGAAAAAACATTATGAATACAGCTTCCCTGATAGAGAGACTTATGAAGTCAAATTTGATGAGATCTATGTATCTAATGATGAGTTGACCAATCTGATGGATGAAAAGCATCTTATTGATGAGTTGTTGTTCAGTGAGAAGAAAATCCTATCTCCATACACAAATCAAATGCAGGACAACATGTTTGCAGCAACATAATCGAGTTAAGAGGTTGAAGGGATGGATCAACAAACTATGTCAGCAGAGAGAGATGGAGAAATGAAAGCTCTCTTGAAGAAGCAGGAAGACAAGAGCCAATATGGTCCTTTTTATGAATCTAACATTGTTTTTAGGTGTGCAGATATTGGCATTCAAGAAGAAACAATTGAAGAGTCCCAATAACCTGCAACATTGAATGTTAGCATACAATCAAGATCAAGAAAGAGGAGGATAAGAGTTCAAGCGTTCTGCCTTTGGGGTAGAAAATGTAAAAAGGAGGAGAAGCTCCATCACTACCTTATTGCAAGAAAGTGAAGATGAAACTTCACCCATGAATGAACAAGCATGGACTCTCAAGTAAGAAGACAAAAATCAAAGCTCAGTTACCAAGTTTTTTATGCACTCTTGTAAGCCTAGCTGAGATTAGACCAACAAGTGTATGCTATTTTTCCAAGCGCCCTTTCTCCATTAAGGGGGAGTGTTGAAGATAATGGAGAAATATATTTTAGGAGGGAATCAGTTCATTAGTTGAGCGTATGCTTTTGATTAGGATTTAGTTCCTATTTCTTTGGAGGTTGTTCTAACTTCCTTATTTGAGTGTAAGTTATATATATTCATGTGTCTAATGAAATGATGTAGAGTGTTCTGCCCTCCAGGTAGAGCTCCTCAACTGTGAACTGCCCAATTTATTAATAAAGTTGATTCTTCAGTTTTTAACAAAAGTTCCTACCTGAAACACGCATCATCGAAAAATCAAAATATATATTGATGGGATAGCCTGAGAGGCACACGATAAGCGCACCACTAGGAAAAGGAGAACAAACGCGTGGGAAAAAATGAAAGAGGATAAAAAATGACTAGAAAAAGAGATCTGTATAAATATATAAAACTTCAAGAGATATTCAAAAGAAATATGTTCATCTAAATGCAGTTCTCAGGTTTAGTATAAGAACAGAAACTCATTCATTTCTATTTTCAAAGCACTTTTTGATCAAACAATCCTATGTTATTTAATAATTTCATGTATATTATTATCATAAACCACAATTTATATGAGGATAATAGCATGTCTTACTTTTCAAATGATGTTACAATAATGTATGAGTGTTCATATCATTGTAATTTGATAATTATCACAGTGATGAACTGGTTTTCATGTGAACGCTATCTTCGGATGAGACTCAGAGACTTCTTCATTTTGGATATAATGAATCCTTTCTCAAAGATACTTGTTTATTTATTTTAAAGTATTTATTTATTTTAATGAATTTGTATTAATTATAGTTAGGAAGCAATTGCTATATCTTTTAATTAATTTGGATAATTATTTATTATTATTATGATTTATTTTAAATATTTATTTTTTTATCGAGTTGTAAATAGATGGTGATCTAATAATTTATGATATAAAATTACTGGTTCAATTCTTCAAGTCACTAATTTTTAAAATCATTACTATTTTATAGATTTTTAAATAACCCACCATAGTTTTAGTTTGTTTAGGCTATGCCTAACAACGAGAAATATGAAGACTTGAGATTGAGATGTATCCAAATTTTGTATAGTTTTTATATGAGCATGCGTATCCTTTTCAATTCTATTTCATTTTATTTTACTTCTCTGATGTATCTGTGCTTGCCATGGGAATGGTCAGGTCGTACTTTTTAATTATGGGAATAGTTATGCGGAACTTTTAATTAATTATGTGGCTTTGGGGCCACATTTCTTCTTTTCTCTCTACCAGATTTGCTGGCTCAACGCGTTCAATTCGCCGAGAAGTCAAAATATCACCACGCCTTCAATTATGTGGTTGTTCTGCCACCTGTCGCCTCTCTTTTTCTCTCTCAGATTTGCTGGTTCAGTGCATTCTTAATCCTCTGCGAATATATCTGAGAGGTCAGAAGATCACCACCCTCTCACTGCTAGTGCAGCCTTCCCTCGGGATCTCTATGTTCCAGTGGATTTTTTTTCTTTCTAACGGGGCCACTGGCAATCCTGCTAAAGTGGTGGAGCTGCTTCAGCAGTTATCAAGAAATTAAGTGAAACCATTTATTTCATTCTTATTTATTAAATTTCAAAATTTATACTCAAATTAAGTTTAATTAATTAGGATGATAAGGGTGGTTTATGTAAAATTTAATATCGAAAAAATAAGAGAGTATTAACATATTATATATTTTTATTTAAAAAAAATAGAGTGATTGAACTGAATTGAATTATGATTATATTCAAAATTTCTAAGAAAATTCATTAATCTTTTTTCTTATAAAGATATTCTGGTTTATTTTTCTCTTAGAAAGATTCAAAAATAATGAAGAACAAAATGCATCAAATTTATTAAAATTGCAGAGTAAGAAAATATGCAAATAAAATCTAATAACATAAATAACAAAATTTCAAATATGAAGTTCAACGAATAAATAACATAAATAACAAAATCTCAAATATGAAGTTCAATGAAAAAAATGAGACATTGGACATAACAAAAGTAGGTTTGAAGTAATCTTCACATACCACTAAATTTATGTCCCAATCACAATTCCTATTAAGTCCAAATTTATTTAACAATAAGTGTGTACGCTGATTATACTTTGTGTAGACCAAAGGAAAAACTCTTTAATTTAATTCCATACCACTGATCCTCTGTTTTACAGTGAACCTAACAATTATGATCATTGCTATCATTCAAAAAAAATTACCATTTTTAAAATTTTTATCTAATTTAACTGCAATTTTTAATATAAAATTTCAATTATCTTTACACCGAAAGTGTCCCTTTTGAATCAATTAAGCCACCGACCATCCTCTACCTTTTCATTTTTTAATACTATGTTTTTCATCTTTTTAACTATCACTAATTTTCATTATTTTTTACTATAAAATTTATATATATTAGCCCCTAGCATCTATGGTTGTTTACCCTACTCCCTATACCACTTTCACTTGTGATGGAGGTTTGGGGATGACCCAAACCTCATTTGAAAGCAAGGCAGGCTCAAATGAGCCTTCGGCCAGCCCCATCACCCCACCTTCCAACCAACCTCCCCTTTATCTTTTCTAAAATGAAAAATTCAGCACCTCCAACTTTGACAATACCTTCTAAAGATGAACAACACTTGATTGGTAACCCTCACTTACCGTTTTCTTACTTTTTCTTTTGATTTGTTGTTGCAATGGCTTCTATGACTTTCTTGAATGAATAGCTTCTTATCACCTGCCCTAGTCTCTTCAGGATAATTAGCACATTATTTTGCATGGCCGATCAAACAAATGTATATCGTATGAAGTCAAACGTATTTTTGCAAGAATCAAATCGTATGGCGAATTTTCGAATTTTCTGGTCCAATTCGGCCGAACTTAATAACTATGGGTTGAACTTCAAATTTTTTGGTCCAAATCGGCCTAACTTGATAACTATGGGTTGAATTTCAGTGTAAAACACAACATGTTAAAAATGATGTGTTGAACTTCAAATTTTCTGGTCAATTCCGCCGAACTGAGTTATTATGGGTTGAACTTCAGTGTAAAGCACATCTTAAAAAAAGATTGGGTTGCCAACTGACGGTGTATGGAGACCATTGTTGAAACTTGAGTAACATTCCATAGGTCAATTAAGCCAATAGACTTCTTGAGCCGTGAGAATATTTGTTTCTTGTTATTGGCATGACATTAGTGGATTAGAAAATTCTGAGCTTGTTTGTGCCAAGCTTTTATACTTGATTTAGTTTTATTAATTCATAAAATATTTAGGTTTTTGCATTATCTATATATATATATATTTATATTTTTTAAATGTTACATATTTGTATTTTTATTTAATTTATAAAAATAATTAAATATATAAAAATATTATATGTTTAATTAATGATTTGTGGAAATTTGATGTTGACTAAATATAATATTTAGTATAAGAGTGGGTTTTAATGCGATTTTTTGGATGTTCTGGTGTCCAAGTCTCCTGGAAAACTTTGAGGTGAAATATTGATTTGTATTATTTAAAATGGTTTTTTGACTATATATATAGATTCAGGGCCCTAAAAAACCCCTAGGGCACTTGGATTGTGCAGTGGTTATCCATCAAACTTGTGATTTCAATAAATTCCTGCTGGATTTGAGAGAAATTAGACTGGAAGAGCTTCCAAAAAGTCGCACTAAATACAACTTGTTTAGTATATTGATAGTCTAATTTATAGATAAAATATTTTATTGAAATTTATTAAAATTTGGCAATATAATTTCAATATTTTTTATTGTTTAAAATGCATTTTTGAATGCTAAATAGATTCAACACCATAAAAAAAATCTATGGCACACTAGAATTATTCATATTAAACAATTTAAACTCAAGTTAAAAAAAAAAAATGAAAAAAGTCATCTCATCTATAAATTAAACTACTCCAATTATACTATTACCATTATAATGAATACATAGTAGTGTAATTAACGACCACAACAATGTGAAATATTACAAATACATTTATGTTTAGGTTCTAGGTTAAACTTATATACATGGTAGTGCAAGTAACAACCACAACTATGTGAAATTTTACAAATACATTTATATTTAGGTTCTAGGTTAAATTATATAAGCTAGTTTATATTTTAATTTTTAAATTAAAAATATAGGTTTATTGCTTTAGCTTTAAAATCTTTAGGTTTTATTTATTTATTATTTAAGTTTATTACTTTTAATAATTAGATTTTATTATTTAGGTTGAGGTTGGTTTATTTTCCGTTTTATTACTTTAGGATTATAATAATATTAGGTTTTATGTGATTGTGTTAGGTTTTATAGTAATAATACTAGCATAAGCACAATAGTAAATGGGGTTTATAAAATATGGAAAAGGATGCCTATAAGTCTATATCAACCACATTTACTAATGTAATTGTGTTAGTAGAAATATATTGAAATATTTTTGTTTTTTGTTTTTTTCTTTGAAAATTAACATTGCTCACAAGTCTATATTAACCATTTTTAATTATTTGATTTTATTAATGATTATGTTAATAATTGTCACTATTTTGAAATATGTGAGGTTTAAAATTGTGATTAAATGCTATTATTGATGTAACATGTTTGGACTTTTGTTTTGTTTTTTAATTTTTAATAAATAAAAGGAAAGTTGTGATTGTGTTGATAAGTGTTTGGAGTTGGAGTATGCCTTAAATCTGCTTTTGCCTAGCTAAGAGCTCATTTTCCTCAGACACAAGGAAACTGTTAAAGGCCCAAGACCTAGAGGCATCTCACACGAGTGAAACCTTGCTCTCTTACAAACCATGAATGAGTAATTCCAAGTGGCATGGTTTTCCTTGAATAACAATAATGAGTCAACCTACGTTAGTATATAACAACCAATAATAATTATGCCCATTGTTACAACTAAATTATAATAAGTTACATTATTTAAAAAAAATTGTTATTTTTAATTTTTAAACATCAATAATTGATAAATTTATGTTTAATTATAAGTTTTTGTTAATAATTATATTAATTTGTATTTTCAAATTAGAATATTAACATCAACTTAATATTAATTTAATTTAAATATAAACAAATATAATTATTGAATTGAGGCTTCTGTGATCCTATCAAGTTTATGAAAAAGTCTCCTCATAAATATAATTATATCGCTAACATTTTTTAATTAATAAATCTATATTAATAATTTGTAATTATATAATTAAATTAATAATTACATTAATAAATATTCTTATTTTGAAATTAAAGTGTGAAATCAAGATTCAAGATGCCAAAAAAAGTCCTTTCCTAAATAAAAAGAATGTTGTGAGTAAATAATATTATGATCAATGAAAACTAACTTACATTGAATAAACTAAGCAGCTAAATAAAACTCAAGGTATAGGGTTGCTTAACCACGAATCAAGTTTGTCTTTCCTATCCTACCATCCAACTCCAAGAGCCAGAGCTTTATAAAATGCCAGCTCCGTAGTGGAATTTTTCAATTTAATCAAATTCCCTGTATAATCACATTGATGCCTTCATATTACATTCACTGCACGTTATTATGTTGGACGGTAGATTATTGTATAACGTCATAAAAGAACATCGAGTTTGTATTGTTTGCAGGCATCTCCACATAAACATACTCTCAGCCCAGCTCAGATATTCCAGCTGGACGAAGGGGGTCGAATGTGCTCACAAATCAACCTCCCCCTATTTTTTTAAGTAAGAAAAAAACATCTGTTTTTATATATTTCAGTAAAAATAGTACATATAATCGATAATGATATATATTATATCACCCAATTCTTCTATATATTGGCATAGTTCTGGACCATATGTCTGTAGCCTGTAGCTATTCTTATGTGCATTCTAAGAAAAATGCTAGTATATACCCAGATATAGATCAAATATATATTATGTACCAACTATGTTCATTTTGTTCCAAAACGGGCTATCCTCCATATATTTACATATCATATATGCTATGTACGAAAAACAAAATAACAACTAATATGAAAACATTCGCCATATGCATCATTTGGGTGTCTCAAAAACCAAAAATTTGTATGAGTTTATCCCCATTGGAAATGTTGTTGTTAAGAAGCGGAAGTATCCCAGCTTCCACTTTGTTGTCTCCCATCACTATTTCAATGTGCATCCCATCCAGCTCATCCTGTAGTCCCATCTTGGACATATGGTCTGCATTTTGATTATATTCTCGTCCAATATGTTGTATCGTTGAGTCCCTTAGAGAGTCTCATAGGTTCTCAATCTGGCTAAGCCATCCTAGTAGCATTGGTTGGTCTATCTTAATGCTGCCCTTTACATGATCAATGATGGTCCTAGAATCTCCATAAATGTGGATGGTGGGAATGTTCAGAAAGGAAGAAAACCAAAGTAGACCCCATAGGGCCATCACCTCTACCTTCATATTTGTACCCCTACTAGCACCCCAATGAACCCAAAATTCTTGTTCTTTTGTTATCATGATCCAAAACCCACACCCACAGACACCCCTTTGAGCTGCACCATCAAAGAAATCAGTTGGGTATTCAATCCCAGGACAAGTCCCCTTTTTGACTGTTTTTTTTAGGGTCGTTGTCCTGTACAATTCCAATAGAATACCATCTCATAATTATACCCATTATCTGCCCATCGAATCCCATATATTCTCCAAATAAAATTTTATTGCATCTACGTCATATCTCCCAGAATATGGCAAGAGGAATCATACGCCTCGCTGCGCATCCAAACAACAAAACTTTTATCCTTCAGGTATTTATGTCTCATAATGTTACCCCGAATGCCAGCTCTAAATAAAGCCCTCCACAATGTCTTCTGCAGTAGCGCCCATCCAAACCGCCTCAGGTTCAAGATACCCTAGCCACCCATTCATTTTGGTAGAGAAATGTAATCCATTTTAGCCAAGTGATATTTGTTTGTGTGAGCCGCACTAGACCATATATACTGAGCCATAATACGATTCAGATATTTGATAATAGTGTGTGGTAGATGATATAAATGGGCCCAGTAGATGCCCAGTTGAGTGATAACAGATTGGGTGAGGGTAATATATGGCCCCCTAGCGAAAGATATATGAATTCCCACCCAAAGATCTTCTTATAAAATCTATCCACCAGCCACATCCAGTCATTATTTCTATACCGACAGGCCTTGATATGATAGCCTAGATATTTAATGCCACCCTCCAATGTATCAGCCACCACCCCGAAAAGTCTTTGGATGTATGCAATGTCATCTAAATCACAAGTGCCATATAATATGGAAGACTTCAGTATGTTCATGATAAGACTTGTGGCATTTCCAATTTTTGTAAATATATGATATAAGGCAAGCCAGGAAAACTGATCTATCATCCCCATTATCAGCACATCATCAACAAAGAAACTATGTGAGATCTTGATATCACGTCCCAGTGCCAGTGCCCCAAAATGACCCCCAATCACAACTTTTTTTATGTGTAAGCTGAGGCCATCCATGGCCAGTATAAATAATAAGGGCGAAAGAGAGCACCCTTGTCTGAGACCCCTCCTAGCCCCAAAAAAACGTGTGGGGTATCCATTAATAACAACCGCATATCTAACATTCGTGACACAAGCCATGATCCACTCAGCACCCCTGGCCTGGACACCAATTTTATGTAGAACCATTCTCAGATATCCCCAATCAAGGTAGTCATATGCCTTTTGTAAGTCAACCTTCATAACAACCGCATTTAGCTTTTTAACATGGATTGAATGAATGCTTTCCTAAGCAATCACCATCGCATCATGAATTTGTCTGTCCTGTAAAAACCCGAATTGCTCCGGAGATATGAACTTAGATAAAGTGTGCTTAATCCTGGTCGCTATAGTCTTGGATATAATCTTATAAATAAGATTACATAGAGATATGGGTCGATAATCCGAGAAAGAATCAGAGGAGACCTTCTTCGGGATAAGAGCAATGTATGTTGAATTAATATGAGGATGTATATAACCCTTGTTCCTCGATTCCTCCACCATATCAAGAAGATCCCCTTGAAGAATGTCAAAGAAATGCATGAACAGTTTAACTGTCCAACCATCTGGTCATGGACTCTTATCGCCTGTCATGGTTTTGAGCACGCCCAGAATTTCTTCCCTCGTGATCGCGTTGTATAGGGTTGTATTAGCTTCCTCATCAAACATGTTGGGATATACATCCACCCCCCACAATTGATCCTCAGCACAATCTACTTCCCTGCGACAATATGGCCATTCAAAGTGTTGTATTGCCGCTCTACATACCTCCAACTGAGATTGACACCGGATCCCATTTGCATCAGTAATCTCCCAAATGGAGTTTACCCTCCCTCTATGATTGGCATATCTATGAAAAAATTTGGTATTTTATCCCCTTCCAGAATCCAAATGGCCCTGCTCTTAAGGCGCCATGTCACCTCCCTGTTATGAAAAACTTGTTTGTTTTTAAGCTCCAATGAATGAATTTGGTCACGAACATCATTCGGGTATGATGAGATAACAATAGTGGTCGGAGGGACTCCAAAGCCACCGATATATCATTTAAATCCTTCACTAGTTGAGCGAAATTCTTCTGCTCCCATGCTTTCACCACTTTCTTAAGGGCCCGAAGCTTCTCCAGCATTTTCATCATGGGGGAAGGATACTGATCCATTTCCTTATTCCAAACATCCCACACCATTTTATCAAATTCCGGGTCTTCCAACCATACCCAATTGAACTTAAATGGCATCCAAATTCTATATATTTGCGACACCAGTTGAGGATAATGGGATGATGGTCAGAAGTGTAATTGTTCAAAATGTCTGATTGGACATGACCAAGTCGTTCAACAATGTTCTCATGTAGCAAAAAATGACCTAGCCTTTTAGCTACATATCCATTGCCCGCCCTACCATTGTCCCAAGTAGGAGCAATCTTGTTGGGATAAATGTCAACTAAGTTATGATCGATGATAATATCTTTTATTAGTTCAGCTACTGCATCAACTTTTCTAGTTCCAACCACACCTCATCCAAACTATTGTAGCGGCTACAACCACCCTCCAAAATTTCTCCTTAGCCTCTTTTTGGAGCCTCCCTTCCAACGTGTTGAAGCCCCGAAAATATTTGCTTCAACATGGGGGAAAATGATGCAGGAGCATCCGACACTCTTAATCAAAAGAGGAATAAAAAGCGGAGAACGAGAGGATGTGGACCATCGGAGCTGAACAAGGGATAATTCTGTTTAAACAAATCTAATTAGGTGGAATGGATAAAAGTCTCGAGGAGACTTATTAAATGTAATATGCCACATGTGTAGAAAGATTGGGGGTTGTTAGAGGAAATCAAGCAGAGGATTTGATCGGATCCTTCCAATGATCTGATCCAATGTTTCCTTATATATATTATGAGCATGCATGTTCAATAGGAGACAGAGGAACATAGAGTGATAGATAACGATTTGTAAACAAAGTGTTCAAAATGTAGTCGAGAGAAAAATTATTACTAAGGCTGAAATGCCTTAGTCTGTATTTAATATTGTATAATGAATAGATGCATGTTGTGTGGATTTTGTATGTGTTTATGTAATAAATCCTTTTGAGTTATCTATGTATATATGCATTAATGGCTTGAAATCTTGTGTAGTAAGTGTGTTGATCGTCCATCAATCACTATAGGATCGATGGCGATCCAAAGATATTGAGTTAACTGTTGTATGGGGTGATGTCGTGTGGCAGAGAACTCTGGGGTTTTAGCGTAAGATCCATCAAATAGCAGAAAATCAATGGTCTAGGCGGAAAGGAACGAGAATCGTCTGATGGGATGTATTGAAGGTCAAAATTTGATTGGAAATCCTGTTTCAACAAAGTTAAGAGACAATAGAGATGGATGCGATATGCTGATGGTGATTAAGCGATGCGGCGATAGACATTGGATCGGTGAATGAAATGGATGGTTGAGATCGGCTGCGATCGGAGATCAGAGAATGAAAAATGCTGTGGAATGGCTTGGAGTGTGGACCCGACGATAATTATAGTCGCGGGTGTAGTCGAGAGTTATGGTCTTTACTGTCGTGCGGCGAACGACAGTGGAAGGTGAGAAGACTTGCAACAACCTAGAGCAAGGTGTGCTCAAATGGTTCCACAAAAGACAGAACCAGAAGGATGCCAAGAGACTAAGCTCATAGGAGAAAGCTTGGTGAGGTATCATGTAGCAGAGGAAGACTGTTACTGCAGAGGTTGGTTGCAGCTCACAAAAGATCATAAAGGCAATTCCACAGGGATGTGGGTAGAATTGCTAAGGATAAGGAGAAGCATATGAACAGGAGGTCATAGATTTTTGTGCCTCGGGAATCTAATGCAGGAGCATCCGACACTCTTAATCAAAAGAGGAGTCCAAAGCAGAGAACGAGAGGACGTGGACCATCGGAGCTAAACAAGGGACAATTCTGTTTAAACAAATCTAATTTGGTGGAATGGATAAAAGTCTCGAGGAGAATTATTAAATGTAATTTGCCACATGTGTAGAAAGATTAGAGGTTGTTAGAGGAAATCAAGGAGTGGATTTGATCGGATCCTTCCAGTGATCCGATCCAATGTTTCCTTATATATATTATGAGCATGCGTGTTCAATAGGAGACAGAGGTAACGATTTGTAAACAGAGTGTTCAAAATGTAGACGAGAGGAGAAATGTTACTAAGGCTGAAATGCCTTAGTCTGTATTTAATATTGTATGATGAATAGATGCGTGTTGTGTGGATTCCATGTGTGTTTATGTAATAATGCCTTTTGAGTTATCTGTGTATATATGCGTTAATGGCTTGAAATCCTGTGTAGTAAGTGTGTTAATCGTCCATCGATCACTGTAAGATCGATGGAGATCCAAAGATATTGAGTTAACTGTTGTATGGGGTGATGTCGTGTGGCAGAGAACTTTGGGGTTTTAGCGTAAGATCCATCAAATAGCAGAAGATCAACAGTGTAGGCAGAAAGGAACGAGAAATGTCTGGTGGGATAAATCTACGGTCAAGATTTGATCGACAATCGCATTTTGGTAGAGTTAAGAGATGGTGGAGATGGATGCGATACGCCGATGGTGATTAAGCAATGCGCCGATAGCCGTTGGATCGACGAATGAAATGGACGGTTAAGATCGGCCGCGATCAGTGATCGGAGAATGAAGAGCATTGTGGAATCGATTGGAGGGTGGAACCGACGAAAATTATAGTCGCGGGTGTATAGATTTTGAGATCTGGCTTATATGTTTTGGGATCGTTGTTCTCGTGTATTCCTTTGTATTCCGATAAGAGTGAATGGTCTCAGTTTAAAGGTTTAAAGAACGATTAAGAATGAAATGGATGGTTGAGATTGGCCAAAATCGGTGAATGAAATGGATGGTTGAGATCGGTCGCGATCGGAGATCGGAGAATGAAAAATGTTGTGGAATGGCTTGGAGTGTGGACTCGACGATAATTATAGTCGCGGGTGTAGTCAAGAGTTATGGTCTTTACTGTCGTGCGACGAACGACAGTGGAAGGTGAGAAGACTTGCAACAACCTAGAGCAAGGTGTGCTCAAATGGTTCCACAAAAGAGAGAACCAGAAGGATGCCAAGAGACTAAGCTCATAGGAGAAGGCTTGGTGAGGTATCATGTAGCAGAGGAAGACTGTTACTGTAGAGGTTGGTTGTAGCTCACTGAAGATCATAAAGGCAATTCCACAGGGATGTGGGTAGAATTGCTAAGGATAAGGAGAAGCATATGACCAGGAGGTCATAAATTTTTGTGCCTCAGGAATCTAATGCAGGAGCATCCGACACTCTTAATCAAAAGAGGAATCCAAATCGGAGAATGAGAGGACGTGGACCATCGGAGTTGAACAAGGGACAATTCTGTTTAAACAAATCTAATTAGGTGGAATGGATAAAAGTCTCGAGGAGACTTATTAAATGTAATCTGCCACATGTGTAGAAAGATTAGGGGTTGTTAGAGGAAATCAAGGAGTGGATTTGATCGGATCCTTCTAGTGATCCGATCCAATGTTTCCTTATATATATTATGAGCATGCGTGTTCAATAGGAGACAGAGGTAACGATTTGTAAACAGAGTGTTCAAAATGTAGACGAGAGGAGAAATGTTACTAAGGCTGAAATGCCTTAGTCTGTATTTAATATTGTATGATGAATAGATGCACGTTGTGTGGATTCCATGTGTGTTTATGTAATAATGCCTTTTGAGTTATCTATGTATATATGCGTTAATGGCTTGAAATCCTGTGTAGTAAGTGTGTTGATCGTCTATGGCGATCCAAAGATATTGAGTTAACTGTTGTGTGGGGTGATGTCGTGTGGCAGAGAACTCTAGGGTTTTAGCGTAAGATCCATCAAATAGCAGAAGATCAACAGTGTAGGCAGAAAGGAACGATAAATGTCTAATGGGATAAATCTACGGTCAAGATTTGATCGGCAATCGCGTTTTGGCAAAGTTAAGAGATGGTGGAGATGGATGCGATACACCGATGGTGATTAAGCGATGCACTGATAGCCATTGGATCGACGAATGAAATGGACGGTTGAGATCGGCCGCGATCAGTGATCGGAGAATGAAGAGCATTGTGGAATCGATTCGAGGGTGGAACCGACGAAAATTATAGTCGCGGGTGTATAGATTTTGAGATCTGGCTTATATGTTTTGGGATCGTTGTTCTCGTGTATTCCTTTGTATTCCGATAAGAGTGAATGGTCTCAGTTTAAAGGTTTAAAGAACGATTAAGAATGAAATGGATGGTTGAGATCGGCCGCAATCGGTGAATGAAATGGATGGTTGAGATTGGCCGCGATCGGAGATCGGAGAATGAAAAATGCTGT
This sequence comes from Pinus tabuliformis, assembly GCA_031772625.1. Classification (NCBI taxonomy): domain Eukaryota; kingdom Viridiplantae; phylum Streptophyta; class Pinopsida; order Pinales; family Pinaceae; genus Pinus; species Pinus tabuliformis. The sequence continues at coordinate 1,677,404,535 of CM062820.1, forward strand.
GGAATGGCTTGGAGTGTGGACCCGACGATAATTATAGTCACGGGTGTAGTCGAGAGTTATGGTCTTTACTGTCGTGCGGCGAACCACAGTGGAAGGTGAGAAGACTTGCAACAACCTAGAGCAAGGTGTGCTCAAATGGTTCCACAAAAGAGAGAACCAAAAGGATGCCAAGAGACTAAGCTCATAGGAGAAAGCTTGGTGAGGTATCATGTAGCAGAGGAAGACTGTTACTGCAGAGGTTGGTTGCAGTTCACAGAAGATCATAAAGGCAATTCCACAGGGATGTGGGTAGAATTGCTAAGGATGAGGAGAAGCATATGACTAGGAGGTCATAAATTTTTGTGCCTTGGGAATCTAATGCAGGAGCATCCGACACTCTTAATCAAAAGAGAAATCCAAAGCGGAGAACGAGAGGACGTGGACCATCAGAGCTGAACAAGGGACAATTCTGTTTAAACAAATCTAATTTGGTGGAATGGATAAAAGTCTCGAGGAGACTTATTAAATGTAATCTACCACATGTGTAGAAAGATTAGGGGTTGTTCGAGGAAATCAAGGAGTGGATTTGATCGGATCCTTCCGGTGATCCAATCCAATGTTTCCTTATATATATTATGATCATGCGTGTTCAATAGGAGACAAAGGTAATGATTTGTAAACAGAGTGTTCAAAATGTAGACGAGAGGAGAAATGTTACTAAGGCTGAAATGCCTTAGTCTGTATTTAATATTGTATGATGAATAGATGCGTGTTGTGTGGATTCCATGTGTGTTTATGTAATAATTCCTTTTGAGTTATCTGTGTATATATGCGTTAATGGCTTGAAATTTGTGTAGTAAGTATGTTGATCGTCTATCGATCACTGTAAGATCGATGGCGATCCAAAGATATTGAGTTAACTGTTGTATGGGGTGATGTCATGTGGCAGAGAACTCTGGGGTTTTAGCGTAAGATCCATCAAATAGTAGAAGATCAACAGTGTAGGCAGAAAGGAACGAGAAATGTCTGATGGGATAAATCTACGGTCAAGATTTGATCGGCAATCGCGTTTCAGCAAAGTTAAGAGATGGTGGAGATGGATGCGATACACCGATGGTGATTAAGCGATGCGCTAATAGCCATTGGATCGACGAATGAAATGGACGGTTGAGATCGGCTGCGATCAGTGATTGGAGAATGAAGAGCATTGTGGAATCAATTGGAGGGTGGAACTGACGAAAATTATAGTCTCGGGTGTATAGATTTTGAGATCTGGCTTATATGTTTTGGGATCGTTGTTCTCGTGTATTCATTTGTATTCCGATAAGAGTGAATGGTCTCAGTTTAAAGGTTTAAAGAATGATTAAGAACTTTCGATAGGTTTGTGGGCCATAACCCATAGGCCTCAGGATCGAAAATGTTAAAGAAAGGGGACACTGGTTTAGCCCCAAAATCTCCTTTCATCAAAAAACCACCCGGTCCGGACCTTGGTTAGCAGCTCCTTTTTCGTTTGGTGTAGTGGCTCCGACTGGGGATAATGGGACCATTTTCCAAATCTAATTTATGATAGTGCTGATGGGGTGATATGTGATATTTTGGAGTAATGTTTAAGCTAAAATTAATCTAATCTAAACTAAAAATCACATGCATATATCCTAATTTAAATACTATCTAATTATGACTATACCCGAGAATAATTTTATGTATGCAATCTGCAATAATGTCCAAAAGCAATTGGTAATAAAGATCATTCAATTGCAATAAGAAATAAAATCACTTCATATAAATAGTTAGCCGAAACAATAATGAAAAATATATCGCATAAGAAATTATTCATGTAGTCAACATAAAATTTAGGCCATCATCATACAAAAATGCAAGAATGCTAACCAAGATTCAAACTTTCATACATAAACAATTTGAAGAGAAATTATTGCTTCATACATAAGTAAAAGAGAATTACAAGATAAAAGTACCATTTGTAAGTCCTACTCATGTGCTTCTACTTCCCATCCATCCAACGCCATCTAAGAGTACAAAAGTGCAATTTTAGTAGAAAATGCCAGATAATATAAAAGTAAATATTGTTCCATTCATTTCACCAGAACTTCCTCAAATGGACAAAACTGCATGTTTTGAAGATTGTTTCTGATAAAATTTTTGGACCCCTCTCTAAATGCATGAGAGGGGCTTAAAAACTAAACTATAAAACTAAAAATAGATTATTACAGAACTAGTTGAGGAGGTTTAAACGACCTTCCTCAAATTATGCAAAAATAAAGAAAAATAGAAATGAACATGGTGACTAATTGTTATACGTTTTATTTTTTAGATCATAATTGTCTGTCATGAGTTTGAGCTATGTTGGTTGGCCGATTTCATCTTTCAACTGCCCAGTGAACACGACGTCGGTCAGTGTTGGCACCATTTTCTCTATAGAAGTGGTTAGGCATCACAAGGTCATCCATTGGCTGTGAAGTTTCACTAAATGTCGCCAATATGCTTCCCATTTTAACCTAGTCATTTTCCTAATTGCTTCTCATTTTTCTTATGTTGCCTACCTCCACTGTAGTTCAAGTTGTTTTACATTAGGAAGAGAACCTAGAATGGACTCTGCCACTAGGTTTGCGCTATGTAAATTTTCGTTAATATTATCAATAACACTGTTTGTTGCTGCTGCCGCATCTGTTGTTGCCTTTTCTGCCTCTCTAAGCTGAGAATCCCAGTTTGCAAATAATATTTATTTGGGTGACTCCTCCAGTTTAGGTAAGTCGGCCTTTCTCCCATCTTTTGAATTCTACCTGGTGATGAATGTTGAGTCTTGAAAATGTCATTCATTTCCATTACACTTTCACTATTATGTCCATTATATCACCTCCATTTCACTACTATGTCACCACATTCATTCCACTTTCATTATCATTGGGCCACATTTATGTTTTTCCAATCTTTATTAATTCTAAGCCTTTTAAGTGAATTTGTGGTTAAAAATTAGAAAATAATGTGCATATGCTTATACCTAGCAAATGGGTTGAGATTGTTGACATGTGTAGGTTGAAAGGATGCTTCTAGAAGACCCTTATGTGGCACTCTAAGGCCAAACTCGAATTTGAGTGGAAAGAATCATGGGATCATGAGGATATGTGTCACATCTCCTAATTGTATTGTAACTCTAAGAAGACATGTGTCTTATTAGTTCTTATTTTGATTAGGACTCTAGAGGTAGAGGGAGAGATTCATGGATTCTCATTAATGAGATGGCTTCTCATCTTTTTGTATAAATAGGAGATCTCTCTCCTTCATTTGTTAGCTTGGAGCTTAGAGCTTAGAGTTTGGAGTTCTTAAGTCTTTTAGCTTGTGAGTTCTTTAGCTTGGAGTTTGTAGTTCTTCCTTGATGGCTTTTGAAAGATTTGGAGAGCTTTGTTGTACTTTGTAATTTTGAAGAATTTGAATAAAGCTTTGATGTTCTCAACATGGAAGGAGATGTGAAGTAGATGTCATGGAGCATATTAAAATGTAAGGTAGAGTAGATTTCATTTTGTAAATTTTGCTTTGATTTCATTATGTCATTTGATTGCTTTCAAGTTGGTAGATTAGATTTTTCATTCATGCAATTTTAATTCATGCAAGTGTGTTCAACCGGTTGATTGTAGATTAGTAATGCACATAGCTTTTTAATGACTAATGACATGATGGAATCATCTTGTCCTTCAGCTGATTTATTTTCTGAGTTCTAATTTCAGCATTGTTATTTCTTTCAGCTTTGTTTTGCTCATTTACTTTCATGCAATTTAGATATCATATTACTCCATTTGTTTATGATTACCCTCCTATAGACAGATTGAGTCGAAAGGTGAGGGGTCAGAATATGGGTTGATGTAATATGATTTAGTTTACTTTTCTGCAAGTTAGTGATTAGATTACTCATGTCATTTTCGGTTACCTCCTATAGACAGATTGAGTCTAAAGGTGAGGGATTGAAGTATGAATGCGTAGTTTGATCTTAGTTTCCTTTTATGCAATTTAATTTCCTGCAATTTAGATATCATATTACTTAGCTTGGTTATGATTACTTCCTATAGAAAGATTGAGTTGAAAGGAGAAGGATCAAAACGGGGGTTGAAGTAGTATGATTTAGTTGCTTTGCTTTCAGTCTTTGAGTTGCTTTAAGTTTAGTTTTTATTTTCTTTTTATACAGCGGCAAGGATACTGGGTTTCATAGTCACTAGCTCATTGATTGGTTGTTGCATTCTATTTTGATTAAAGTAGCTACATATTTACACTTTTGTTTAAGTACTAATTCCACCAATAACATGTTTTGAGATCTTTTGAAGTGCTAAGTTTTGGAAGTTACCATTAGGGACATAGGCCTTGTCTTGAAATCTCTATCCATACTTGTCCTTTAAAAGTATTCTTAAGACCTTAGAATAGGATTTTCATTTGCATTAGACACTTTAGGAAAACAACAAGAACAAAACCTCAAAACAACATAAACTATAAAACAATGAAGTAAGAAAAAGGTTAACTAAGCACATATGGTGCACCACACTTCATCAGTTTACGATACCCAGATTGATAATTTATGTAGAGCAATTTAAGACGTTAAATTGACTAGACATTTTGGCGCCGTTTCCGGAGAAGTGTAATTAGGAGACCTTATTTCCTACATCTAAAAAAAAATTAATAATTCTTGAGTATGCTCTCCTCCTACACTTCGTGTGATCTGGAGGATCAGAAAAATGATTGTTAAGTAAAACAAACAAAATTAATAATTCTTGAGTATTCTCTCCTCCTGCACTTTGGGTGATGTGGAGGATCAGAAAAATGATTGTTATGTAAAAAAAGAAAAAGAAAAAAAAAGGAGACAAAATAAACTTCATCATTTCAATTGATTCAAAAAAAAAAATGAAACTCAACTACTTTGATAGGTTCAAATTGTCCAAAATTGACTGGGTATGGTTTGTAGTGGTCCTCAAAACACTGTATCCTATTTTAATAAGGTTTTGCAACTTAGCTGCGGAAAGCACCCTGATTCCGCAGCTAGTTGAGAATTCCGCAGTTGTTTCAATGTTTAACAGGTTACAAGCATCCAATGAAAAAACTGACCACATGGGCATCTCCAGAATTGTCCCGACATGGATCCTATCCTAGTCACCCAGCTCAGATTGATGAAAAATCAGCTTAAGACCACAGTCAAAGTCCTGTTTTTAGCATGTTTTTCTTGAAGTCTTTGCTGCCTGAAATTGAAAATCATTAATCATTTTTATAAAATTTGAGAATTTCAGAGAAGAAAAAAAAAAAAACAATCTATGGCTATTCTCAATCCTAGCTTTCATTGTGGCTTCAACAAAAAAAAATCTGCCTCCCTGATCAAGCTTTGGCCTGAAACAAACCTGCAACATAAAAAAAAAAAAGAAAAAAAAATGCACTGTATATGTGAGAGAATAACTCCATCAAGGGGCCTCAGCGTTTATTTTTAGAGGCTGAAATTTATTATTGTTCAGATGGATTAAGCTCCTTGTTTGTGGACCGAATCGTGCATTTTTGGAGGTTGATTCCTGTAGGAGGCATTCATCATTTAGTGGCAGATTTCTGAGTTGATTTCACCTTTGGATAGCTACATTATCAGCTAGAAACAACAGGTTGAATTCTTGAAGGTAGCTTCTGGTGATCCACTAAATTATTGAGGGCTGAGTAGTCATTTTTCTCCAAGGACGAGAGCATGTAAGCTGATTACATTTGCTAATAGAAGACTCATTACATCCCTGTGCCTGTCCTTCATCCATGGCCAATTGTCTAGCTCGAAGTAGCTTTAATGTGCCTGAAATTACAGTCCATCACTTACAGTCAAAATACCTGATCATAAAAAATGAAACAACACCAATGTCTTTGAAAATTTTTATACTGTTCATTTGTTATTTCCCTGTGTTCAAATTGCAAATCAAACAAGAAAAAAACGAATGCAGCAATTCATAAAATCAGAACAGTAAAAACATCAACTCAGAAAAAATGCAGAACAGAGAAAAACGTCAAACTTTGAGAGCACGATTTGGAAAAATGGAGGCGAATTTAAAAAAACTAAAACATGGGTTTTTTCTCCAGCTGGGTCAGTTAGATAACCCAGAAACCGTTTGAAGAGATTCGTGGCGGTTTGGGAGAAATTTGCGGTTCTTTGGAGTGCATTTTTGACTGCCGCGTGAAAAAAAACGGAATTTTCAATTAAATGAGCGGACAGTGATTTAATTCGGCTCTGTGCTGGCACCTACTCTACCTCTACCACGTCTTCCACCCTTTTCCACCAGGTCTTCTGCCCTTATGCCACCCGTTTGCAATCCAACACCTGTTTAACATTGAATACGACACTATTTAACTCCATTTCGTGAACCAATTACATACGGCTCTTCACAGCAAAGACATGTCCATAAAACTCCGTCAAGCAAGAGGGAAGTTTGTCGGTTGGTTCCATCAATGGGAGATGACAATAGTAAAGGGTTTCAAGAATTTATCACATATTTGAAGCAAAGAGAATGCACGGGAGTTGTAGATTATGCAAAATTCAGGAATGTTGATATGGTGATAGAGGTTGTAATAGAGAAAATTTCCTTGAAGTAAGAAATATTTAGTGACCTGGAAAAGATTCGTTCTGCCCACTGCATCTTGGCTTCTAATACGTCCACGATTGATCTCAATTTCATTAGTGCAAAAACACATGTTCAAGACCGTATAGTAGGGGCACATTTTTTCAGTCCTGTGCATGTGATGCCACTCCTTAAAATTGTTCGAACAGAGAAAATTTCATCTCAGATTATTGTTGACCTTATAAATGTTGGAAAGAATATAACAAAAAAAAAAAAGTCCCTATAGTGGTGGGAAATTGCACCAGTTTTGCTGTTAATCGAATGTTCTTTCCATACACTCAATCGGCTCATATGTTAGCAATTCTTGGTGTAGATATTTTAGACAAAGTCATCACAAGTTTTGGAATGCATGAACCTTCAATCCTCCACATTTATTTTTTTTCTCTCTTTTCCATGCACACAGCCACTCCATTTCACAGTATTTTCTACACTCTGTTTTCATTAGCTGCAGAAACAAGCCACTTTCCGCAGCTGATTCAACTTTCCGCAGCTGTTTTGTTCAACTCTAGGTTGCAGGTGTCATCAAGCAAAACAAGCCACATGGGTAGCTGGGGGAATGTCAGTACATGGATGGTGTACTATTCATTTGATCCAATTCGACGAAAAAGACCCCGGTCAAAAGGAAGTCAAGTTGAGTGTTATCACTAAGTCGCCACACTAAGTCGCTGCATGTCAAGAGAAAAAAAAAAAATTGAATTAATGAAAAGAATAAGTTATTTGCTAACTTTTCTGAAGGTATTGATTAATTTTGGACTAATGATGAAAGATGAATGGCTAACTTTTTATGCAAGATTTTTAGCTACAGAAAATGTGCACATTCCGTAGCTAAAGTCCAATTCCGCAGCTGTTCTCTAATTCCGCAGCCAGAAAAACCTCATTGTTCAAATTAGCCTATCTTTTTCATACAAAATCAGATTTTGATGATTTAAGTACCATTGGAAAGATCTCAACAAGACCTACATAATGAGAAAACCATCATTTGAGTTTGAAATGGAAAATAATGAAATAAATTGCTGAAAAGAAGCAACATCAACTTGAGGCACTAATTCCAAATTAGGTATAAATTCTTTTGATTTTTCCTTTGAGAACTTGTTTCACTAATACAAATTCTTAGTTTTGTGTGTAAATATCATAACTAGAGAGATTGACCATCTCTCTCCTTTGATAATATTACATTCCATTGCAGAAGAAGTATTATTTTTTTTGCAGGTTCCAGGAGGAAGGACAAATGACTACAAGAGAATGGTGTCTCTTTAAAAGACCAATTTGTTTCATAAGAGGATGATCAGCAACAAAGAGGAAATATGCTGATGCAAAATCAGATTCAAACACTTGAAAAAAAAAACTTTCAGATACTATTTTCTCCATCACATCCATACTTCATAATAAACCATTCACCTTATTCCACTCCATACTTCCCACTTACATTCACATACACTTTCCATCTCTTTTTGTCCATTCATAACCCACAAATAAAAGCAAGAGGCTCATTCATATGCTTATTTCCCATTGCCATTTCTACTCTCCATTGCCATCTTCCATTTTCATCTTCCATTTCCTGTCATTTTCATTCCGCAAATAAGCCCTACTTCAATGCAAATAATTGAGTCCATAGTCCTTTGAGTCTAAGTTCTTTGTAAAAACACCTTGAGGCTTGCATGCCTTAATGACAAGTCCTCATGCTGACAAACAATGGGAATACATTAATGTCCCTTGTTCGTTAGATCTTCTAGGTGACTCGACATCAGCAAATTCATTCTTACCTAGCAAGATGTGTTTGGGCATCTTGACTCTCATTGTCATCGATGGTGAGAGTTCTCGTGTTGACTAATGGCATCCATTAATGGCCACTAAGCCAACAATTTCCTACTATGTTCGACATCAGAACATCTTTTCACGTAGTAGGAATTGTGCCAATGAGTTTTGAAGACGTGAAGACTATTATTTTCAGCATTTCGGAGCAGATTCAACAAGTTTTAGTAGAAGCAATAAAAAGTCATCTTATCTCTCTATCTATGACTCCTCTTGTTCAGCCACTTGAAGAAGAATATGATCAGAATTTTTCAACCACCACACATACAACTCATCCATTCCAAAGGGTAAGTGAAGGTACGTCATTTTCTAACTTTTGACCATAGAATTCCATAAAAAGCTAGAATGATAATTGTTGGAAAAACATTTCTCTTCCTCATTTCATAAAATTGCCAATACCATCAGTTGGGGGGGAATACATTCATATTCATATCTTGCCATGTCCATATCATATTTAGGAACCCACATACTTCCAACATATATTAATTATTACATTGTTATTATGAGCATACAATGGCTTTTGAAAATGTGCTTAAAGGATAAATTGGATACAAAAAAAATCATGGTTGTCACACAAGAACCAACCATCATGCAATCCAATAAAGATTTACTTTGCAACAATAATCAAAATATCATTATGCAAAGTTCAAAGATCAAAATAGAAGACAACAACAAAAAAATGGTTGTAACACAAGAACCAACCATGTTGCAATTCAAGTGAAACACTTTGCAGAAATATGAAGTTATCAAATGATATCATGCAAAGTTAAGCCAAAGCTCAAGGATCAAAAGAATTAATGTAATATATATTGCATGAGGACATGCAATAGCTTCAGTTGGGGGTATGTTGAGTCTTGAAAATGTCATTCATTTCCATTACACTTTCACTATTATGTCCATTATATCACCTCCATTTCACCTCCATTTCACTACTATGTCACCACATTCATTCCACTTTCATTATCATTGAGCCACATTTATGTTTTTCCAATTTTTATTAATTCTAAGCCTTTTAAGTGAATTTGTGGTTAAAAATTAGAAAATAATGTGCATATGTTTATACCTAACAAATGGGTTGAGATTGTTGACATGTGTAGGTTGAAAGGAGGCTTCTAGAAGACCCTTATGTGACACTCTAAGGCCAAACTCGAATTTGAGTGGAAAGAATCATGGGATCATGAGGATATGTGTCACATCTCCTAATTGTATTGTAACTCTAAGAAGACATGTGTCTTATCAGTTCTTATTTTGATTAAGACTCTAGAGGTAGAGGGAGAGATTCATGGACTCTCATTAATGAGATGGCTTCTCATCTTTTTGTATAAATAGGAGATCTTTCTACTTCATTTATTAGCTTAGAGTTTGGAGTTCTTAAGTCTTTTAGCTTGTGAGTTCTTTAGCTTGGAGTTTTTAGTTCTTCCTTGATGGCTTTTGAAAGCTTTGGAGAGCTTTATTGTACTTTGTAATTTTGAAGAATTTGAATAAAGCTTTGATGTTCTCAACATGGAAGGAGATGTGAAGTAGATATCATGGAGCATATTAGAATGTAAGGTAGAGTAGATTTCATTTTGTAAATTTTGCTTTGATTTCATTATGTCATTTGATTGCTTTCAAGTTGGTAGATTAGATTTTTTATTCATGCAATTTTAATTCATGCAAGTGTGTTCAACCGGTTGATTGTAGATTAGTAATGCACATAGCTTTTTAATGACTAATGACATGACGAAATCATCTTGTCCTTCTGCTGATTTATTTTCTGAGTTCTAATTTCAGCATTGTTATTTCTTTCAGCTTTGTTTTGCTCATTTACTTTCATGCAATTTAGATATCATATTACTCCATTTGTTTATGATTACCCTCCTATAGACAGATTGAGTCGAAAGGTGAGGGGTCAGAATATGGGTTGATGTAATATGATTTAGTTTACTTTTCTACAAGTTAGTGATTAGATTACTCATGTCATTTTCGGTTACCTCCTATAGACAGATTGAGTATACAGGTGAAGGATTGAAGTATGAATGCATAGTTTGATCTTAGTTTTATTTTATGCAATTTAATTTCCTGCAATTTAGATATCATATTACTCAGCTTGTTTATGATTACTTCCTATAGACAGATTGAGTTGAAAGGAGAAGGATCAAAACGGGGGTTGAAGTAGTGTGATTTAGTTGCTTTGCTTTCAGTCTTTGAGTTGCTTTAAGTTCAGTTTTTATTTTCTTTTTATACAGCGGCAAGGATACTGGGTTTCATAGTCACTAGCTCATTGATTGGTTGTTGCATTCTATTTTGATTAAAGTAGCTGCATATTTACACTTTTGTTTAAGTACTAATTCCATCAATAACATGTTTTGAGATCTTTTGAAGTGCTAAGTTTTGGAAGTTACCATTAGGGACATAGGCCTTGTCTTGAAATCTCTATCCATACTTGTCCTTTAAAAGTATTCTTAAGACCCTAGAATATGATTTTCATTTGCATTAGACATTTTAGGAAAACAACAAGAACAAAACCCCCAAAACAACATAAACTATAAAACAACGAAGTAAGAAAAAGATTAACTAAGCACATATGGTGCACCACACTTCATCAGTTTACGATACCCGGATTGATAATTTATGTAGAGCAATTTAAGACGTTAAATTGACTAGACAATGAAGTTGGAGACTCTTTTCAATATTTCATCATATTCAAGTCCCATTTCAATGACTTGACTTGTCAATTTGTCACTTGTTTCGAAATAGGAATTCATTGCGAAATCTTCTGGCATAATAGTTCCTTTTGGTGCATTATTTGGGAGTTAAGGCTAATAGATTCAATAATAAACTGATCAATTTTTGGATCATCCTTATCTAGATTAGTTATTTCTTGTAACTGTGCTTCCTTTTCTACTAAGCTGGCTTGATGTCTTATTTGTATATGCTCGAACTCTTGTTGAAGCTTAGCTAACTGTGTTTCTGCTTGCTAGTCATACTTTGCTTGCTGTAATTGTTGTTCAAGCGATAGAATTTTATTTTCTTTTTCCTTAAGCAACATTTGCACCTCTGTTTCTTTGTCAATAGTCATTGTAGCATAGGCACCTACAAACTGTGACAGTATAGTAAGATTTTCGGATGGATCGATGGGTGACTCTTTCCAGACAACATCCATCAGTTCATTATTAGGGGTAGTAACAGTTGTAGAATCCAATTTCCTTTTCTTCCTTTGTCTTTTAGCAACTGCATTGTGTTGTGGGATCTAGAAAACATCTAAAGGGGCAATCTCCTCAATTCTCAAAACAATTTCAAAGGTGGGAGTGATAGGAATGTACTCTACCTCTTGAGTATTTACAGTCTCCTTTGCCATAATTGCTTGAGTTGCTTTCTATTGTGGAGTTTGCAACTCTAACGTTTCTTCCTATGTATGGAATTTTTTATTAAATTTCTCCCATTCTTCTTCTAAATCATTCACCAGGGGTTTTATTGATTGGGTGGAGGTGGAGTGGATTTCAACCTATTTGCTAGCTGAAACCTGCTCAACTGTCTTTTATGTAGATTGGGCTGTATCTTTTTTTGACTCCCTGCTTCTGCTTTCCCCATTTTGTGATTGTTGCTCTGATTGCTCTGACTCCCTGATAGACTTCTCCTGGGATTCTGCTCGAGAATCAGTTTTAGAATTTTCTTTGGAATCTCCTTCTAGACTTACACTGGGGGTAGGCTCCCTTATTGGTTCAATCAATAATTGGTCCAATGGGACCTTCAATAACTTCCTTAATATGTACTCGTGAAAGTCTTCAAGAAATTCACGGTCAAAAAGTAATTGTGCCATATGCTTTACCTCTGTGAACGTGTTCTTCTGTAAACATATCTCATCAAATGCATCTTTCTCATTAATGAATACTTTCACTTTTACCATGGTGGTAAATTCTTTGACAATGCCAAATGGGTCATATTTCCTTCCTGGGAATTTAGGTAATTCAATAGATAACATGATCTTTGCTTCTTTTAATGCATGCCTCAGGTCGAGCAATGAAAATGCTCCACATTGTAAAGGGAATGTAGGCTACATGGCCTTCTTTGAATCCTTTAATGTTTTTGTTGGGTCCCTATAATACTAGTGATTATTCCATTACTATTGTAGTTGCATCCCTTATTAATATTGTTGTGCCCCTATTATCCCCATATTGTTATTACTGTGCCCCATAGAATCCCTCTATTGTTATTTTTGTGGCTTTATATTATTACTGTTAGGTCAGCTGGGTTATATTGTGAATCCTTAGACTCCTATATATAGAAAGGAGGTTTTGTCATTTGAATCATCGAAGAATTTTTCATTTATGTAATGTAAAGGAGGTTGTCCCCTCGAAGAGGCTGAATTCTAAGGCGTTGATCTATCTTTTCTATCTTTTCTTGAGCTGGTTTCATAACATTTGGTATCAGAGCTTTGGATTCTAGGGTTTCGCTGCTCCAAACAGGTCATCGTGGAATTTTCGATATAACTTATTTTCTGCGATGTTTCAGAAGCTAAAAAAAACACATTTGAGAAGACATCGCACTGAATCTCGGGTCTGAATTTCAAAGATTTTTGCACTATATTTGCGGAGATATGATCTGAGGAAGTTGGTCTTTTTGCAGACTCCTGAATTACATTCCAAACAGGTGACCTGGGGAAAATCGTCATAAATTTCTCTCTGAGCATCGGATTGAAATTTCGTAAGAAGTTACAGAAATATGATGGACTTTAGTTTCTTGTAGATATTTTTCAGAGCCAAAGGTCGAAACAGTGACTCATGGCATGTCGTACAAGTTCGCTCTACTGAACTAGTCTATAATCAAGTCACTGTGGGATATTTCACATAACTCTTCCTTGGAGAATCCAATTTGGGTCAGACTAGTGGCATGGAAAGAGGACATAGAGGGCTAGTGTAGGTTGCAATTTCAGAACTAGATGATCAGAAAGTACAGAAATACATTAGAGGCAATATCAAGCTCCTACAAAGTGAAAAAAGGTGTGTAGATTTTTTTAAATTTTTGAGTAAGCTTGGTTTGAAAATTTATTTTGAAGGAATTCAAAGGGCATAGTAGAGCATTATTATCGGTAACTGATGCCCCGAGGAAAGAAAATGCAAACACCTAGTAAGAAACCTGAAAGCTCTAGCATGACTCATGAAGAAGAGGAAGAAATGCTACATGATATATCAAAATTACAAGAACAAGTGCAACAAATGTCACTCTCACAAAAGCTAACAGAAGCTAAGATAAATGGCGTGGAATCTAAGATAAAGGGTGTTGAAGCTAAGATGGACGATTTGAAGATAGATTTGAAGACATATTTGAAGACAGACATGGCAGATTTGAAGACAGATTTGACAAATTTTCTACAAGAAATACTTACTAATGGTGAAAAGGTAGTAAAGGAAACTCATGATGCGAACAAAGAAATGTTAATCATGATTTCATAGACTCTAATGTGGGATCGAAGACCCACCATATTCCAAAAATCGATATGAGGAAGTTTGATGGCAAGGATCCCGCAACATGGATATTACAGATGGAGCAATTTTTCGATCTCAATAATGTGAAAAACACAAAAAGGTACGTATTGCAACTTTATATTTGGAACCAAATCAGTTTGTATGGTATCAATGGCTTTGCTCTCGTAAACAAATTATCACTTGGGCAATTTTTACGGAAGAATTGACAGCACATTATGAGGATACAAAAAGCAACACTTTTTTTAGCCAATTGATAAGTCTCAAACAAAAGGGTTCAATAATGGAGCACATTGAGGAGTTCCAAAAATTGAACATAAGGGTAAAAAATATTCCAGAGGAGCATAGGATTGATGTGTTCATAGGGACTTTAAAGGATAATATCCAACATGATGTTCGCCTTTGGGAACCTGATTCATTAGAGAAGGCATTCAGGTTAGCAAGAAAAATGGAAAGCAAAATTATGGCAACCAGGAAGCATACCACTCACAACTATAAAGATGGAAGTGTTGTTGCCCCTAGTCTTCCACAACCTATAAGGTTGACACCACAACAATTGGAAGAAAAAAGAGCAAAAGGGCTTTGTTACAGTTGTGATAGCAAATACACTAAAGGTCATAAGTGTGCTGAGAAGAAATTATTCTACATAGATTGTGAAGAGGAAGAAGAAAAGGAGCAAGAAAGGTCAAAAGAAGAATATACTCCAGGAACAAAGCCTAGATAAAGAAGAAATGAATCCGACCATATCTTGTAATGCATTGGCAGGAATTACCACTCCTCAAACCATCAAGATAGAAGGACAAATCAAGAAGAAAAAGGTAATAGTGTTGATTGATTCAGGAAGTACCCACAATTTTATTCATTGTAAGGTAGCAAAAGAATTGAATTGCTTCTTATATCCAGCACCAAAGTGTCAAGTGATGATTGCAAATGGAGGAACAATAAATTTCTCTGGAAAGTGCCATAATATCAAGCTATCCATGGGAGAATATGTATTGACTAGCCCAATGCTTTCCATTCCAATGGGAGGTGCTGATGTTGTACTAGGAGTCCAATGGCTACAATCCTTGGGTACAATAGCTTTTAATTTTCAAGAACTTTTCATGAAATTTTTTGTGGAAGGAAAGGAAGTTGAATTAAGGGGTATTGCAGGGAAACCAAGAAAGATAATCAGCTCTAACGGTATGACAAAGCTTCTAAAAAAGGAACAAAGGGGTGTAATTGCACAATTATGTTCGCTAGATGTTTCCACATTGCAATCATCTATTTCTCCAGATCTCCAAAAGTCTTGGACAATCATTCCAAGGTATTTGAGACTCCCAAAGGTCTCCCACCTATTCGTGATCATGATCATGCTATTCATCTGATTCCAGGAAGTGTTCCTCCAAACATCAGGCCGTACAGATATCCCTATGCCCAAAAGAGTGAAATTGAACGTATGGTTGCAGAAATGCTAGAGGCTGGTATAATTCAACCAAGTCAAAGTTCTTTCTCTACTCCAGTAGTATTGGTGCACAAGAAGGATGGATCATGGTGCATGTGTCTGGATTATAGGGAGCTCAACAAGCTCACTATTAAAGATAAGTTTCCCATTCCCATCATTGATGAATTACTGGATGAATTGCATGGATCAATTTACTTCACCAAGTTGGATCTTCATTTAGGATATCATCAAATCAGAATGAAGACTGAAGACATTCCGAAAACAACATTTAGAACTCATGAGGGTCATTATGAATTTTTGGTCATGCCTTTTGGCCTTACCAATGCACCTTAACATTTCAAGGTTTGATGAATTCCATTTTCAAACCATTCCTTAGAAAATTTGTGTTAGTATTTTTTGATGATATACTAATCTACAGCAAGTCTTGGAAGGATCATGTTGAACATGTTGACAGGGTGCTACAACTATTGGAGGAGAAACAATTATATGCAAAAAGATCCAAATGTTTCTTTGGAGTACAAGAGGTGGAATATCTGGGTCATATTGTATCTCATGAAGGAGTTAAGGTAGACCCTAGAAAAATTAAAGCCATTAAGGAATGGAAAATCCCCACATCCATAAAGCATCTGCGAGGATTTCTCGGGTTGACAGGGTATTATCGCAAGTTTGTTAAGAATTATGGGAGAATAGCAGCACCTCTAACAACATTATTGAAGAAAGATGCATTTTCATGGACTCTAGAAGCAACAAAGGCCTTCGAACATCTTAAAGAGGCAATGTGCCAAGCACCGGTCTTAGCTACACCAGACTTCACAAAAACCTTTATTGTGGAATGTGATGCTTCAGGAAATGGAATTGGTGCTGTTTTAATGCAAGATGAAAGACCCATTGCTTTTGAAAGTCATCCAATCAAGGGAAAGTTTTTACACAAAGCTATTTATGAGAAGGAAATGTTGGCAATACTCCATGCACTTAAGAAATGGCGACCCTACCTAATGGGAAGACACTTCAAGGTAAAAACGGATCATGATAGCCTTAAATACTTTTTAGAACAAAGATTATCCTCTGAAGAGCAACAAAAGTGGGTCACAAAGATGTTGGGTTATGACTTTGAAATCATCTACAAAAAAGGGAAGAAAAATGTGGTGGCAGATGCACTCTCAAGAAAGGATGAGGATGTGGAAGCATTGTTGTGCTCCATTTCTATTATCCAACCAGATTGGATAAACGAAGCAAGGGAGGAATGGAAGAATGACGAAGAAGTGTGGGCACTTATTCGAAAGTTACAACAAGATTCCAGTACGTCTGATACATTTAGCTGGCAAAATGATTCTTATGGTACAAAGATCGCTTATACCTCTGTAAGAATTCCCAACTAAAACAAAAGATTCTTATGGAATTGCACACTTCTCCCTTAGGAGGGCACTCAGGATTTTTAAAAACTTACCACAGGGTTAAGAAGGAATTTTTTGGGATGGCCTTAAATCAGATATTCAAAAATTTGTGGCAGAATGTTTGGTTTGCCAACAAAATAAAGTTGAAACAATTAAGACACCAGGTCTATTACAACCTTTATCCATTCCAAGCCAATGTTGAGAGGAGGTTTCAATGGATTTTATCACAGGTTTACCCAAGTCTGAGGGAAAGAGTGTCATCATGGTGGTAGTTGACAGACTTACCAAGTATGCACACTTTTGTGCATTATCACATCCATTTAAAGCTAGTACAGTTTCTACTGCATTTATGGAAACAATTCAAAAGCTACATGGAAACCCAAAGATTATTGTAAGTGACAGAGATCCCATTTTCACTAGAAATTTTTGGACAGAATTATTTTCTTGTCTTGGTACTCAGTTAGCTCATAGCTCATCTTATCATCCTCAATCTGATGGGAAAAATGAGATAGTAAACAAATGTTTGGAAGGATATCTTCGTTGCTTTGTATCTGATAAACAGACACAATGGGTCAAATGGTTTCCTCTGGTTGAATGGTGGTATAACACTTCTTTCCATACAACAACAAAAATGACCCCATTTATGGCACTTTATGGATATCAGCCACCATCCATCACATCATATTTAAGAGAAAATTCTAAGGTTCAAGCAGTGGAACATCACATCGAACATCAACAACAAGTCCTCCAACTCTTAAAGGATAACCTCGTGTTGGCACATAATAGAATGAAACAACAGGCAGATCAACATCGCAGTGAAAGAAGCTTTGATGTAGGTGATTGGGTATTCCTACGGCTACAACCATATAAGCAAATGTCCCTCAAGCACGCTAAGAAGGATAATAAATTATCACCAAAGTATTATGGTCCGTACAAGGTGTTGCAAAAGATTGGTACTATGGCATACAAATTGGAGCTTCCTGCAACTTCTCGATTGCACCCAGTTTTCCATGTTTCATGTTTAAAGAAGGTTATAGGCGACAAGCTCACAGTTCAAACAATATTGCCAGAACTTGACGAGGAAGGAAAAATTATATTGGAACCGGAAGCAGTCACAGAAACAAGAACTCGACAGCTATGAAATCGATCAATTTCGGAGTATCTTATCAAGTGGAAGAACTTATCCGCTGAAGACTCCACATGGGAGGGTGAGGATTTTATACAGAAGCATCCAGAACTACTCAAGCGTTGAGGACAACAGGTTTTTGAAGGAGAGGGGCATGTTGGGTCCCTATAATACTAGTGATTACCCCATTACTATTGTAGTTGCATCCCTTATTAATATTGTTGTGCCCCTATTATCCCCATATTGTTATTACTATGCCCCATAGAATCCCTCTATTGTTATTTTTGTGGCTTTATATTATTATTGTTAGGTCGGCTAGGTTATATTGTGAATCCTTAGAATCCTATATATAGAAAGGAGGTTTTGTCATTTGAATCATCGAAGAATTGCTCATTTATGTAATGTAAAGGAGGTTGCCCCCTCGAAGAGGTTGAATTCTAAGGCTTTGATCTATATTTTCTATATTTTCTTGAGCTGGTTTCATAACAGTTTTGCTCATCCCACCCTCACTACCGGTTTGATAGGCTATCTCTCTACCCAACAATTTGTCCGGAACATAGCATGGGAGGACATGGGGGGAGGAAATGTTGTCAAATACCCTGATATACGTGAATGTTTCCTCCCCAAACCATCTGGCCACTGGGAGGATATCTACCTCGGCTTCCTTGGAAAACCTGGGGGCATCTCACTTGTAAAGCTGTTTGTGGATAGGGAGCATGACTCCATGACAAATTTTATAAAAATGTGGTTGAAACTGAGATTCCCACATGTCTTTGTGATATATATGAATGGGAAGCGAATCTTGGACAATCCACCTCCATCCTATGATAAAAATTTTTGAACCAAAACAAATTGCATCCATTATATAGGCACTCATAGCAAATGGAGGGTAAACCCTTGAAGCAACACTTCTTTTCCTTCTATATTCCATTATTGTTCTTGCTAAATTATCAGACAAAATTTGTGCCCAATTCATTATAGTTGTGTTTATGGCTACATCTATCAATGGTAGCCATTCTGGGGAAAATTTAGTGCTATCGAGTTTGCCAAATAGTCTACATAGCATGGCCGCTGCAAAACTATGAGGGGGACAAATAGACGTAGTAGAGTACATACCATTCTTGTCTTTTTTTATTTTTCCCTCATTATTTGACCAGGTCCGGGTGCAGTCTACTGGGTCCTCGTTCTCTTTGGAAAACTTCTCAACGAACTGCTTGTTGTAGATGACTTGTGGCTCTGGTAGGTGGTACATAAGCCGCAGGTTGTCTGGCGTAAAATATCCCATAACCTCTTGGCTTCTAGTCCTGAATTCATTGTCTGAGATGTCGGCTTCATCAATAACCCATTTAACCATGTCTGTATAAGGGATTATATTTGTACGTGCAACAATGCGATGCAAAAATGAGCATGTTGTCTCAAACATGGAGGCGTCTGAGGAATCACGACCATCAACTGTGACCTTCGTTTCCAGAATCCTTGGTTTCTCTTCTTCCAGTATATTATACATGGCTTCCCACGTAGAGGTTCCTCCCTCTCTGCTGCATGTAGTATCCGTAAATAGAGGAGTCATTTCTGATTTCTCAGAGACAATTGCCTTGCCTTTCTTCACCATTTCTCCCAAAGATTTTCTCTGTGGATTTTTCCTAAAAGTGAAGAACAACAACTATCGGATATACAAAGATAACAATGAACGTGAAATGAAATAATGCAGATAGCTTTGAAAAGGTGATAAGAAAGGAGTTTTTTTTAATGCAAGTGAGAAGATATCATATCATGTTAAATGGCTCTTCAAACATAAATGCAATTAACTCTTACTAAATCCCCACTAATGCTTGTTTATCTTGTCTTTAATGCTCATAAATGTCCGCATCGTAAGTCGGGAAGAAAGCTTCTAGGGTGGCGAGCCTTTGAATTGCGATAATTTTGATTTTGCGATTTGCGAAGCAATATCACAGATCGCAATATCACATTATGCATTTTCGCTTTTCTTACCTTCCCTTATGTTTCTGCGAGATGCGAGATGCGAGTCGCTTGTTTATTGCCTCAAAACATAGCTACTTGTCAGGTTTTTCTATGTAAAGACCTTTTTAATAAGTGGCAGACCTAAACATTTGTTCGTAATGTATCCAAGGAGTGGGTCCGGGTCTTGATTGCATTTCGCAATATCAACTAATGGTAAGTTTGCAGTGTTCTTTTAAATGCTCGAAATGCAATGCGATAAAGGTTACGATGCCATCATAGTTTCACATTTCACTTGTTTTGAGGTAACCTTTTAAGGCAGGCCCTTTATAAATAGTGATATGCGATGCGAGACTTGATTTTGACGAGAAAAGATTTAGGACCTAGTTTATATCAAAAATATGATAGTTTCGAGGTATAAAGTGTGGAGTCCTCTTTTAATCGTTTTTCACTAGATTTGGTGGGTTAGCAAGGTTTTTGATGATGCTTAATCATGCGATATGCGAGAAGGCAAGCATTTAGTAGTTCTTTTAAAAAAAATGGGTTGGATTGATATCTTTCTTTATTTCAAAATTAAATAAGAAAAATGCCTAAATGTAAGTTTATTTTTGGAAGGATTTTTTCAAAGGGCCCTATTTATTAATGTAATATTAACTACTACTATTAATAAATGGGGAGTTGTTGAATAGAACAACAATTTGCGATTCACTTGGAAGAACCAGTTATCTCTGAGAATTTTTTGAAATTTCTAAAAACTTCCAAAATAAAGATATTTTTGAAAATAAAAAGTACATGGAATATAAGGTAAGTAATACTGATCATAAATAATAAAACAACGTCTACTTAATTATCATTCTTTTGATTATCCTTTTCTTAGAAGAAAGTCACTTTGTATACATCATTCA
This sequence comes from Pinus tabuliformis, assembly GCA_031772625.1. NCBI lineage: Eukaryota > Viridiplantae > Streptophyta > Pinopsida > Pinales > Pinaceae > Pinus > Pinus tabuliformis. The sequence goes on from CM062820.1 coordinate 1,677,425,257, forward strand.
TTACTTGGTTTTAAGGATAAAAATAGGGAGGCTCTTCTCAGATCAATTTTTTGGTATACTCAGTTGTCATAGGTAGAGCCTTTGCTGCCAGCAGGCGTTCATAGCCTCGACGGGGTTACATTTTAGCCAGAAACGATTCAGTATCCCACCTTGGTCGGAATGCATTTTTTAGAGATAAGCTCAGATTTATATACTAATTTGTCTTTTTTATTTTCTGAAGTAATTCTTTCTTCCTTAAAATTTTCATCTTTTATCTCTTAAAGAACAATGTCTTAGTTTTGTGACCAAAATTGACAATGCCATTCACTTGATTTATAACTTAACTAAACAAGCTAGCTCATGATGAGACCCTTGTCTTTTGATTAATATAATCTCAAGCCATTACCATGTTTTGATATGCAGTTTTGGTAATGTCAGCTAGTTATAACCTTATGATCATGGTAAGCCGGCTCTTGATCAGACCTCTTATCCTTTAAGTTTAAGTATATTTTATAATTACACTCTAAAAATGAAAGCTGATTAGATGGGCAGAATCATTGGCTCCTTAAGAGCTTCCAGATGACAATTGTAGAGTTTAAAGATGCTTTTCTGTAGAGAAATTTTGCTTTGTTATTGATACTTTTCTTGACTGATGTAAATGAAATATTTCTTTCTAAAGCTAAGTTTCATAAAAAATCAGATGATTTTGGCAAAGAACAGGTAGTTTTGGAGCAATAGAACTTAACTATATATTTCATATGTGAAGATTACTTTCATAACAATATTTACTTACACAAGCAAAAAGTCAAAATTAAAAAGATACTATCATTTGTAAAGCCAAAAGTAAATGTTTTTCAACTTGTATTATTCTTTCTAAAAAGAATAACATAAAGGCAATAATATACAGTGAACAAAAGAGATCATCTTCTATGGAAAATATTTCTTTAAAATCTGCCCATTAACATGTAGAGATTCTCTCTTACCTGATAAATCTTGTAATAGAAAAGTTGATGGGCCTATTTGTTCCACAATTTGAAATGGGCCAAGCCACATTTGTTGGAACTTGGTATGCTTACCTTTCTCTTTGTGGGCTTTATCCCATTTCAATACTAGGTCTCCGAGTTGAAAAGATTTTGAACTTACAAAATTTGAATCAAAGGAAGCTTTGACTAACTACTAATGATGTGCATGTGTGATCCTAACCTTCTCTCTTTCCTCTTCAAGCTTAAAGGTTTGTAATTGTCTAACTTGCATAGATGAGGAAGGAGTTTCTTCAATGAACTGAATTAAGGCTAAAGAGGGAATAGCTACATTTGTAGGTAAGATGACTTCTTTGCCATAGACCAAATTAAAAGGAGAAGTTCCAATGGAGGATTTATGAGTTATTCGATCTGCCCATAGAGCAAACATCAAAGAATTATGCCAGTTCTTCTGGCTTTGGTCAATAGTTTGTTTAATAATCCTAATGAGATTCTTGTTTGTGGATTCAACTAACCCATTTCCTTGTGGATAATAATTAGCAGAGTACTTAAGCTTAAAACCTCTTTTAAGAGCAAATTCTGTCATAGCATTGCCTAAAAAATAAGATGCATTATCAAACATCAAGGCAGATGGCAGGCAAAATATGGTAATGATAAATTGATTGATGAATTCAATGATGTTTTCAGAATTGGATACCTTGAGTGGAATTGCTTCCACCCATTTGGTGAAATAATCAATTGTTGTAAGGATATATCTATGTTGCTTAGAAGAATGAGGAACGATCTCACCTATTATGTCCAATCCCCATTGCTTGAATGGTTGGTCAATGTTGATTGGCTGTAATGGTAATGCATGTTTCCTCTATCTTCCAACAAATGCCTGACAAATTTTACATCTCCTTACATAACTGTGTGTATTTTTAAATAATGTTGGCCAATAATAGACGACATGCAGGATTTTATGTGTGGTGGTATCTCCTCCAAAGTGGCCGCCAGCCGATCCATCATGAAGTTCCTGCAACACCTTCTCTGCCTCATATTTTTCAAGACATCTAAGTAAAACATAATCATAATTTATTCTAAACAGCACATCATTGACAATTTGATATTGTCTAGCTTTTAATCTCAAGGCCCTTTTCTTTGTGTAATTTAATTGCATTGGGGCATATCCATTTCTTAAGTAAAATATGATATCAACATATATTGACTCAGTGTCATTAAGGCTTACCTCATAGACTTGTACATCATCACCTGAGTACTATAATGCTGATAGATTAGATGCTCCTGCCAACATCCTACAAAAACCTTGACCTTTTACAATTTTTGTTGGTCTAATTTTGATGTCATATTCTTGCAGAGCTATAACCGAATTTGCTCTTTTCTCACTTATACCCCTTTGTATTAATAGATTTCTCACTGCTAAGAATGGTACTATTACTTTGGTGTGAGTTTTGAGGAGAAAAAGTCTGAAGTGTTTTATCGATTTGAAAACAACAAAAGCTTGTTTTTCAACGTCTGAGTAATTCAATTCAACTCCCTGCAAATTGGAGCTAAAGAAAGAGATTGGGGCTTCAACTTTTTCTTCATTGACTTGTGTCAATATGGCTACATATGATTTCTCAGAAGCAAAAGTATATAAAATAAAATGATTTGAAAATTCAACATTGCTAAAGATGGGGCATTTATGATTGCTTGTTTGATCAAGTTAAAGGCTTCATGTTCTGAGTGTCCCCATTTAAACAAAGAATTTTTCTTTATCATGGATTGAAGAGGTAAAACAATTCTTGAGAAGTCAGGGACAAATCTTTTAACAAAATTTATCTGACCTAGGAAAGATTGCATTGATTTTTTGTTATGCGGTAAAGGTATTTCAGAGATTTCTCTAATTCTGTCAGGGTCAATATGAATCCCTGCTTTGGACACAATGAATCCAAGGAGCTTTCCTTCACTTAATGTGAAAAAATACTTCTTGGGATTAAGAGAAATCCCATACCTTTGGAAACGTTCAAAGATTTGCTTTAAATCCCTTAGATGATTACTAGAATATACAGTTATATCATCTAAGTAGATTACTACTGATTTGTTTACTAAACCTTTGAAGGCTATGTCCATGGCTCTCTAGAAAGTGGCACTAACATTATTCAATCCAAATGGCATCTTTTGATAAGTGTAAGTGCCCCATTTTGTCCTGAATTTAGTTTTCAGCTGGTCATTTGGATGTACTAAGATTTGATTATAACCTGAGAATCTATCTAGGAAATAAATTAGTTCTGAGCCTGTAACTAATTGCAATATATGTTCCATAGGAGGTAATGGGAAATTGTCATTTTGGCAAGCGTTATTGATGTTTCGGAAGTCTATACATATCCGAATATCATTGTTCTCTTTTCTGAGTGGGACAAGATTGGAGTCCCACTAGGAATCTATGACAAGAAAAATAATCTTGTCTTTCAACAGTTTTTTCAATTCAGATTTAATCTGATTTTCTAAATTATGATGGATCTTGCTTAATTTTTGTTGAACAGGTCTTTCATCAGATGTCATGGGAATAGTATGTTGAATAATAGACGTGTCATATGTCTTAAGATATTCATAGTTCCATGCAAGGACATCCTTGTATCTCCTCAACAAATGTATAAAGGCTGATTTTTCATTTGATGTAAGTCTGAGGCCTAGGTTTATATTTTGAGGCTTTAGGTCAGTTCCAAGGTTAATCAATTCAAACCTCAGAGTTGAACTCTGAAGTTTTGAATTGGTGGGTCGTTTAAATCTGTCTTTGAGGTCATATAAATCTTCCAACTTAACTACAGACTTTGGTATATCATTATTGATTATTTCTTGTTTAATTTGGTTATCATGTTGGTCTTCATCAACTATCTGGTCATCATAAGAGACTTCTGAATTCAGGAAGCTTATGATATCCGGATCGTTATTAAAGACTCTCCAGTTGGTGATATTATCGGGAATAGAAGGCCTAAAAATCAATTCAATGGAAAATCGATCAGGGCTATAATCCTATAGTGGAATAAGCTTGGAAGCCACATTAACTAGGAGATCGGCACTAGAGTTTTGGAGTCTTGGAATAGGGGAAATATTAAACATTGTAAAGTGAGAGGTTAGGTCTTGGACTAACGACTGATAATGTTTTAAATGTCCTGAAAAACAATCTATAGTATTTCTCACCTGCTTTATCACAATTTATGAATCTCCAAATACTTGGAGGTGTTTGATATTAAGGCCAATTGCTTTATACAAACCTTGAACTAGTGCTTCTAATTCAACAGTGTTGTTTGTGCAATCAAATTCAAGTCTGCATGCAAACATAGTCTTTCCCCCCTCTGGGCTAACTAATATGCATCCTGCTCCTACTCCATCATTGGATTGAGATCCATCAAAAAATAATTTCCAAATTAAAGAGCTAACTAGAGGTTTCTCTACAAAATTTATGCATTTAGAAGTGTTTGTTTGGGAAAAAATTTCGACTTGAGGTACAACAAAGTTTTCTAAGAAAGGTGAAGTGTAAGCATTGAAATTTCCTAGAAATCATTCTATTGAGTAGTTACCGATGATATTGTTGTTGTATGTGACTAGTCCATTTTCTCCTTCTCTGTGATTATGTACTTTTAATGTTTCTCGCGATCAACACTTATTTGGTTTGGCTTGCCATTATAGGGAAGCCACATGTGAGACCAATCAATTTCAAAATAACCATGAAGTTTTTTTGACCAGTCTCTACTAAGGATTAAGCCATATAACTCAGGTCTATCAACCACAAGTATGTCAATGACTTGAAAAATTTTAGGGTTTGACGAAAGTATGATAGTTACTTGATTAAGTTCCCTAACAACTTCAACTTGAGATCGATCTAACTGTACTATACATACAACAGATTTTTGAGGTTGAACATTCAACTTTGCACAAACTGTTTTAGGTAAGATGTTAGATGAAGCTCCTGAATCAAATAAATGGTTGTGTAAATTCTTATTAAAGACTTCAAAAGTAAGGAGGAATGGAGGAGTATGAGGTTTAGATTTTCCTTCAATTAGAGCGATTTTGCTTGGATCAATATTGTTTAAAGAGGTGCTAGGGGGCCTTCCCATTTCTTGTGCAGCTTATGAGATCACGACAGCAGAACGTGGTGCAGTAGGTACTGCTTTGAGTTCCTTAATGAGTAGCTTCTACTAATTCTTTAATTTGCTAAGCTCATGAAAGGTGATGTTTGCCCTAGTCTTCTTCATATCATCGACAATATTATATTCCATTTCATCATAAACTAACATGGTTTTAGGTGAAGGTGAATAATCCAATTGAGAAGTAGTTTGAGTGTATTTTGATGAAGACTTCTTACCTGTTGTTTTGTCCCTAGGAGGTGGCATTGTAGCCTTCTTCTTTGAATTTGTTTGTGACAAATCAACAGGGTTTTTACTTTGGGTAGCAACAGGCAGTGCTTCTTGAGTTTCCTCATTGGGAAGGATAAAATCCCACATTCCTTGTAACTCTGCCACTTCTTCATCGTCCGTTTGTTCTTCATTGGAAACTTCATCTTCTTCTCATCTAATTCAACATTAGATATAGCATTTCGAGGTTTAGGATCAACAAGGGAATTCCTTTTAAATGGTCTAAAATATTTCTTAGAGGAAGTCTCTGCTACTTGTTTTTTTATATCAACCATTTCGTTAGACATGGTCTTGAGGACTTTCTATAACCCTTCAAGATCAAAAGGATCTTTAGGTGGTTTCTTCTTGGAGTCATCCCTAAAAGTCACTTTCTTAGATTTTCATTCTTCTAATGCGTTTTTCTTTTCTACAGCTAGAATGCATTTTTCTACAGCTATTGCCTCTTTCATATTTTCTGCCAAAGTCAGTTTGGTAGCTCTATCAACGAAAATAGTTGTGTTTGAAGGTAGAGCAGAAATATACCACTCATTTTGGACCTCATCGTTGGGCTTAGATGTCGTTGGTATTTTATTCAATAATTTATTGAAGCGAGAGTTGAAGTCTTTAATGGGTTCTTTCGGTTCGGCTTTCAAATTGGAGAGATCATTGATTAGGGTAGCCATGGATCTATCATCTCCAAATTTAGTTAAGAATTGTTCTTGAAAAGCATCCCAACTATTGATCGAACATGACAGTAATGAGAAGTACCATGATCCTACTGCTCCTTGTAAAGTATAGGGAAATAATCTTACAATTGCGTCTTCTTCTACTACTCCATTCAAATTAATGGACAACATAAAATTGTTTATGTGTTCCTCAACAAGTAAACCATTATCTAGGTTGAACTTGGGTAACCATTTCTCTGGATGAGTTGGTAATGGATTTAAGGGTCCAGCCATCCTGACAGCCCTAGGATTTGTCCATGGCCTTGAAGGATTTTGGGCCATTGTTGGTATGTGAGTAGGAGAAGGTGTAGCAGTGGTTGAAGGTGATTGGGTAGAGGAGGATGTAGTTCCTGTACCTGTGTGAATCATGATCTAGAGTGGCGAGGCAGATGACTGATCTTTGGATGGTATAGACGGAATGAATGAAGATGAAGATTGTGTCGATGAAAGAACCTTTCTATGAGATTCATATTGTGTTTTCTTAGCTTTCTTACAGCTTGGCATAGGGAATCCAAATAGGGGGATTCCAAGTTTTTCACTCTGTGCTCTAGTTAACCGTTGAGATGGGGTAAAGTGAGAGGTAACACTATCTTGGGATAACTCAGATTCTTGTTGAGATAACGAAATCCCCTGTAATTTATGAATGAAAGATTGGACTTCAGGGGCTTCAGTAGAAGAAGAATGATTTGGCTTCTTTGGGATTTTAGCAGTGGGTTCTGTAATTTTCTTTGCAACTTCTCGCTTAGGATTAGGGGATTTGGAATGTGATCGAGAAGTTGGAGGTGATGGTGAGGGAGTTTTACTCTTAGAATGGCATGTTGATTTGGACTTACTTTCCATTCACAGTCAGGCTCTCCTTCTAGTGCCAAAATATTGAAGCCCTGAAAATCATTGCTTCAACATGGGGGAAAACCACTCAGTCCAGACCTTGGTTGGCAGCTCCTTTTCCATTTGGTGTAGTGGCTCTGACTGGGGATAATGGGACCAGTTTCCCAATCTAATTTATGATAGTGCTGATGGGGTGATATGTGATATTTTGGAGTAATGTTTAAGCTAAAAGTAATCTAATCTAAACTAATAATCACATGCATATATCCTAATTTAAACACTATCTAATTATGACTATACCTGGGAATAATTTGATGTATGTGATCTACAATAATGTCCAAAAGCAATTGGTAATAAAGATCATTCAATTGCAATAAGAAATGAAATTGTTTAACAATAATCATTTCGTATAAATAGTTAGCCGAAACGATTGTGAAAAATATATTGCATAAGAAATTATTCATGTATTTAGCATAAAATTTAGGCCATAATCATACAGAAATGCAATAATGTTAACCAAGATTCAAACTTTCATACATAAACAATCTGAAGAGAAATTATTACTTCATACATAAGTAAAAGAGAATTACGAGATAAAAGTACCATTTGTAATAAGTCCTACTCATGTTCTTCCACAATATTGATCTACTTCCCATCCATCCAACACCATCTAAGTGTACAGAAGTGCAATTTCAGTAGAAGATGCCAGATAAGATAAAAATAAATCCTGTTCCATTAATTTCACTAGAACTTCCTCAAAGGGATAGAAGTGCATGTTTTGAAGATTGTTTCTGATAAAATTTCTGGACCCCTCTCTAAATGCATGAGAGGGGTTTAAATACTAAACTATAAAACTAAAAATAGATTATTACAAAAATAGTTGAGGAGGTTTAAATGAACTTCCTCAAATTATGAAAAAATAAAGAAAAATAGAAATGAACATGGTGACTAACTGTTCTGCATTTGATATTTTAGATCGAAAATGTTTGTCATGAGTTTGAGTTGTGTCGGTTGGTTGATTTCAACTTTCAATTGCCTAGTGAAAACTGCATCGATCAGTGCTAACACCATTTTCTCCGTAGAAGTGGTTAGGGATGGCAGGGTCATCCACTCGTTATGAGGTTTCACTAAATTTCGCCACTATGCTTCCCACTTTAGCCTGGTCATTTTCTTAATTGCTTCTCCTTTTTCTTTTGTTGCCTGCCTCCACTGTAGTCCAAGTTGTTTTACATTAGGAAGAAAACTTGGAATGGACTCTGCCACCAGGTTGGCGCTATGTAAATTTTCATTACTATTCTCAATAACACTGTTTGTTGCCTCTATCACATCTGCTATTTCTTTTTCTACCTCTCTAAGCCGAGAATCCAAGTTTGCAAATAATATTTCTTTGTGTGACTCCTCCAGTTTAGGTAAGTCGACCTTTCTCCCATCTTCTGAATTCTGCCAGGTGATGAAGTCAGAGACTCTTTTCAAGATTTCATCATATTCAAGTCTCATTTCAATGACTTGACTTGTCAATTTGTCGCTTGTTTCGCAATAATAATTCCATTGCGAAATCTTCTGGCATAATAGTTCCTTTTGGTGCATTAGTTGGGAGTTAAGGCCAAGCACTTCAGTAATAAACTGATCAATTTTTGGATCATCCTTATGCAGATCAGTTATTTCTTGTAACTATGCTTCCTTTTCTACTAAGCTGGCTTGATGTCTTATTTGTATCTGCTCGAACTCTTGTTGAAGCTTAGCTAACTGTGTTTCTACTTGCTGGTTGGATTTTTCTTGTTGTAATTGTTGTTCAAGCAACATAATTTTATTTTCTTTTTTCCTTAAGCAACATTTTCACCTCCATTGCTTTTCTGATAGTCACTGTAGCATAGGCACCAGAAAACTGTGACAGTCTAGTAAGATTTTCAGATGGATCGATGGGTAATTCTTTCTAGACATCCATCAGTTCATTATCAGGGGTACTAACAGTTGTAGAATCCAATTTCCTTTTCTTCCTTTGTCTTTTAACAATTGCTTTGTGTTGTGGGCTATAGAACACATCTAAAGGGGGAATCTCCTCAATTCTCAAAACAATTTTAGAGGTGGGAGTGACAGGAATGTGCTCTACCTCTTGAGTATTTACAGTCTCCTTTGCTGTAATTTCTTGAGTTGCTTTCTGTTGTGGAGTTTTCAACTCTGGCATTTGTTCCTCTGTATGGAGATTTTTATTAAATTTCTCCCATTCTTCCTCTAAATCAATCACTAGGGGTTTTATTGGCTGGGTGGAGGTGGAATGGATTTTAGCTTGTTTGCTAGCTAAAATTTGCTCAGTTGTCTTTTCTGTAGATTGGGTTGTATCTTTTTCTGACTCCCTGCTTCTGCTTTTCCCATTTTGTGATTGTTGCTCTGACTGCTCTAACTCCTTGGTAGACTTCTCTTGGGATTCTGCTCCAGAATCAATTTTAGATTTTTCTTTGGAATCTCCTTCTAGACTTATCTGGGAGTAGGCTCCCTTATTGGTTCAATCAATAATTGGTCCAATGGGACCTTCAATAACCTCCTTTCTCTATACTCGTGAAAGGCTTCAAGATCTTCACGGTCAAAAAGTAATTGTGCCATATGCTTCACCTCTGTGAACATGTTCTTCTGTAAAAAGATGTCATCAAATGCATCTTCCTCATTACTGAATACTTTCACTTTTACCATGGTGGTAAAATCTTTGACAGTGCCAAATGGGTCATATTGCCTTCCTCAGAATTTAGGTAACTGCAGAGATAACATGATTTTTGCTTCTTTGAATGCATGCCCCAGGTCGTGCAATGAAAATGCTCTACACTATAAAGGGAATGTAGGCCAAATGGCCTTCTTTGAATCCTTTAATGTTTTGCTCAAGGCTGCCAAATACCCTGAAATTCATGAGAGTTTCCTCCCCAAACCATTTGGCCACTAGGAGGATATCTACCTTGGCTTCCTTGGGAGCATGACTCCATGGCAAATTTTATAAAAATGTGGTTGAAACTGAGGTTCCCACATGTCTTTGTGGTATATATGAATGGGAATCAGATCTTGGATAGTCCACTTCCATCCTATGATAGGAAATTTTGAACCAAAACAAATTGCATCCATTACATAGGCACTCATAAAAATGGAGGGTAAACCCTCGAAGCAACACTTATTTTCCTTCTATATTCCATTATTGTTCTTACTAAATTATCAGAAAAAATTTGTGCCCAATTCATTATAGTTGCATTTATGGCTGCATCTATCAATGGTAGCCATTCTGGAGAAAATTTAGTGCTATCATGTTTGCCAAATAGTCTACATAGCATGGCTGCTGCAAAACTATGATGGGGACAAATAGACGAAATAGAGTACATACAGTTCTTATCTTTTTTTTATTTTTCCCTCATTATTTGACCAGGTCCGGGTGCAGTCTTTTACGTCCTCGTTCTATTTGGCAAACTTCTCAACGAACTGCTTGTTGTAAATGACTTGTGGCTCTGTTAGGTGGTACATCAGCCACAGGGTGTTTGGCATGAAAGATCCCATAACCTCTTGGTTTCTGGTCTTGAATTCTCTGTCTGAGATGTTGGCTTCACACTACAACAAAACCAGCGATTAGCGTCCCTTTTTACTTCTTTTTTTGCATCTAGAGCCCATTTTTGGTGCGATTTGCATCCATTTATCAAATATGGTGCAAAACTTGACACAAAATTTGCATCAAGTTTTGCACCAAATCTTACACCAAGTTTAGCACCACGTATTGCAATAGGTTTTGCACCACGTTTTGCACCAAATTTTATGCCAAGTTTTGTGTCATCCTTTGCACCAGGTTTTGTTCCAGGTTTTGCATCAATTTTGGCATCTATTTTTGTTTGACATACTTTTTCATCCTCATTTGCATCCACTTTTTGCACCTACACTTGCATCAACTTTTGCATCGACTTTTGCATCCTTTTTTAAATCATTTTTTGCATCCATTTTTTCATCCATTTGTGCATCACTTTTGCGCCACGTTTTACATCGAGTTTTGTCTAGTTTTGCATATAATTTTGCATCTACTTTTGTTGCATCCACTTTTCCATCTTGTTTGGCATCCATATTTACATCCTCTTTTGCATCTATTACTGTACCCACTATTGCATCTAATATTTTTGTGCCACAATTGGCGCCTAGTTTGGCACCTCCTTTTGCACCCACTTTTGATTATAATTTTGCATCCATGTTTGCATCCTCATTTGCATCTAGGTTTTCATCAACTACTACATCTATTTTTGCATCCCTTTTTGTATCCAATTTTGGACCAAGATTTGCATCGGGTTTTGTGTCTCATTTTGCATCTACTTTTGCATCGACTTCTATTGCATCCACTTTTGCATACAATTTTGCATCCACTGTTACACCCATTTTAAATTTCACTTTTTGCATCCCTTTTTACATCTTCATTTGCATCATACTTTGATTCTTTTTTTTCATCTATCATTACATCCACTTTTGTTATGCCATAATTTGCACCATGTTTTGCACTCACTATTGTATCCACGTTTGCTTCCAATTTTGAATCCATGTTCACATCCTCTTTTGCATCAAATATTGCATCTATTTTTGCATCCACTTTTGTGTCAGGTTTATGCATTGGGTTTTGCATCTCATTTTGTATCTACTTTTGCATCTACTTCCATTGTATCCATTTTTTTCATCCAATTTTGTTTTGCCTGTTGCATCAATGTTTGCTTCCACTTTTACATCCATTTTTGCATCTTATTTTGCATATTTTTGGTCTATTGTTACATCCACTTTTGTTGCACCATATCTTGCGCCTACCATTGAACCACATTTGCTTCCACGTTTGCATCCACATTTTCATCCTCTTTTGTGTTCAAGTTTGCATCAGATATTGTGTATGTTTTTGCATCCCCTATTGTATCCACTTTTGTTTCATCCATTTTTGCATCTACTTTTGTGTCCGTTGTTGCATCCACATTTGTTTCACCACAGTTTGTGCCAAGTTTTACACCTACCATTGGACCCATGTTTGCTTCCACTTTTGCCTTCATGTTTGCATCCAAGTTTGCATTGACAACTGCATCTACTTTTGCATCCACTTTTGTGTTAGGTTTTTCATGTTGTTGTGCATCTACTTATGTTGTATCCACTTTTCATCCAATTTTACTTCTATTGTTGCCCCCATTTCTATGTTCGCTTTTGCATCCCTTTTCCAACACTCATCATATTTTCTGCATTGATGATATTCCTTATGGCATTGACAATTATGAACAATTGATGACAATGTCAATAATATTGACAATGATGAAAATGAAGATGATGGCGATGACATGAATTGTGATTATGATGATAAAGATGATAGTGGTTACAATGACATTAATGATGATGATGGCAATGATTATGATGATGACGACGCTAATGACCTTGGCGAATCTTCCCAATTTTAGATGTTGTCATTGTCATAATCATAAGCATTATCTTTGGTGTCATCATCATCATTTTCATCTAGGTCATCATAAAAAACAATAATGGCATGAATGATGATGATGATTACAACAATGTTGATAGAAATTACATTAATGATGATGATGGGGATGATAAAAATGACAATGACGATGATAATGGTGGTGATGATGATGATCATCGATCATCTCTCAAAAATAGAGTTGTTATTTCTCTTACGTATATCAATGTGTCCTAAACAACCCTTTTCTAGCACTGATCACATTTTTTGGGTTGATGATATTTCTTACAACGTCTATAATTATAAACAATTGCAAACAATGTCCATAATGATGATGATGATGGAGCTGATGATGATGGCATGAATGGTGATTATGATGATAATGTAATGATGGCAATAACAATGACAAGGATGATGGTGATGATGATGACAATGATTATGATAATGAGAATGAACAATTACTAGTTTCACTACCATATTCTGGATACATATTACTATCATACTTTTTAAATTTTCTGTCTCTCTTGAGGTATCTTACTATAATGGTGTTGTCAACACTAGAAAGATATCTTGTTGTAATGGTGGTTCTAATGTTAGCACTAGCAAAGTTTTTGTTAAATTTTGGTTAAAAAAAATCGATTTATGCAAATATTTTGACAATCTATGTAAAAAAGTAAATAACATCCAATTATTTTGACTGTAGTCCCATTGATTATCATGAATTCACCAGTCTGAAGACCATCTTCTACATACATATTATTATTAAACTTTTTGCATTATATCCCTCTTATATCTTGTTGTAATGGTAGTATTAGCACTAAAAAAATATCTTGTTGTAATGGTGATGTTAGTATTAGCACTAAAAAAATCACTAAATTTTGGTAAAAAAAAGTTTATCATTTATTTATTTTTAATTTGGGAAATTTTTGTTTTTATTTTTTTTGTTTTTAATTCTATTTTTATGCAGTAATATTTTTTTTGGTTGAATTTTGGTAGTAACTAGTTTTTGGTCGAATCATATGTATTAACCATGTTCTTTATGCTACAAATCTGATTGTTGGGACAAAATTGCTCTTTCAAATAAGTTGCAAAAGCTATTTTACATCCATTGTTGCACCCATGTTTACACCCACTTTTACATCCCTTTTTGCATCCTATTTTTCATCTTCATTTGCTTCTTTTTTTGCATCTATCATTACATCTACTTTTGTTGTGACAAAATTTGTTCCATGTTTTGCACATACTGTTGTACCCACGTTTGCTTCCAATTTTGCATCCATCTTCACATCCTCTTTTGCATAAAATATTTCATCTATTTTTGCATCCACTTTTGTGTTGGGTTTTGTATCTCATTTTGTATCTTCTTTTTCATGTACTTCCATTTCATCCATATTTTGCATCCAATTTTGTTTCTCATGTTGCACCCGTGTTTGCATCCACTTTTACATCCCTTATAGCATCTTGTCTTGCATCTAAGTTTGCATATTTTTTTGTGTCTATTATTACATCCACCTTTTTTGTGCTATTATTTGTGCCATATCTTATGCCTATCATTGCAACCCACATTTTCTTCCACTATTGCATCCATATTTTCATCCTCTTTTGTGTCCAAGTTTGCATCAAATATTGTTTATGTCTTTTGCATCCCATTTCGAATTTACTTTTACATCCACTTTTGATTTGTCTAGTTTTGCAACTAATTTTATGTTCACTATTGCACCCATGTTTGGCCCATGTTTACATCCCTTTTTTCATCCAAGTTTTCCTCCTTTTTGCATTCAAGTTTGTGTCCCTTTTTTTTTACATTCATTGGAGTATCCACATTTGTTTCACCACAATTCATGCTAAGTTTTATGCCTACTATTGTGCCCATGTTTTCTTCCACTTTTTCATCCATGTTTGAGTCCTATTTTGTGTTCAAGTTTGTATGAACTATTGCATCTACTTTTTCATCCACTTTTGTTCAATTTTTCTGTCTTGTTCTGCATCTACTTATGTTGTGTCCACTCTTCATCCAAATTTACGTCTATTTTTACCCCCATTTTTTGTTGAATTTTGCATCCATTTTCCAACACACATCATATCTTTTGCATTGATTATATTTCTTATGACATTGAAAATTATGAACAACTGATGACAATGTCAATAATTATAACGATGATGATAATGAAGATGATGACGATGACATGAATTGCGATTGTTATGATAATGACAATGATGATAAATACGATGGGAGTTACAATGACAATGATGATGATGCTAATGACCTTGGCTATTCCTCCCAATTTTTAAATGTTATCATGGTAAAAATCATAATAATTATCTTTGGCGTCATCTTCCAAGTCATCATCATCTGATCATCATTATCATTATTTTCATCTTGGTCATAATCAAGAACAATAATGGCATGAATGATGATTATGATGTTCATGATGAAGATGACAAAAATTATGATAAAACTTATATTAGTTATGATGATGGGGATGATGACAATTATAATGACGATGATAATGGTAGTGATGTTGATGATCATCAATCATTTCTAAAAAATAAAGTGGTTGTTTTTCTTTCATATATCATGTGTCCTAAGGTTGGTGATATTTCTTATGATACCTATAATTATGAACAATTGACAACAATATACAAAATCATGATGATGATCATCATCATGAATAAGACATGAATGGTGATTATGATGATAATGAAATGATGACAATAATGATCACATTGATGGTGGTGATGATGGCAATAATGAAGATGATGACCCTCCCTCTAAACTAGCGAGGTACTCATAATGAGACAAAAAAGTAATCTCAAGTTGAAATATTCATATAAGAAGGGATCTAGATTGATAAGCATCAATGATGATTTACATCATCATAGCCAAAATTTTCAAAATAGTAAGGCCTTGACTAACAAGTTTATCTCTCCATTAGATCAGAGCACAATGTTGGGAGGCATAAATTTGGACACCACTGCCTTTCAAGGCACTTACCCCACCAAGATGTTTACCAGGTATGTCCTCACATGATCATTTCCTAATCCACTATCATAATATTTGACACCAGAAAATGTCAATCCTCATGACTATTCTTATCTTGGATTAATGTACTTGACTTATGGCGATTAGTCCTAGTCAATGTCCAAATTCTCAAAGAATATTGGTCCCAGATGTTTATCCAATCCACCATTATCCCTACTAGTGCCTTTACTAGGCTTACGATTGTTAATCCTAGCCATAGTACATGACACATGGATAACATGGTGTCTACCCTCACTCCCTCTCAACCAGGGAGGAAACATCCACAAGCATAAGATTTTCTCAAGAATACCCATCATTTTCGTAGAGAATAACATCATTAATTTGTTTTCATCACATGACGACTTTATGATTAAGCATTCATAGATTTGTGGCAAAATATTTCCCCTTTTGTATTTGTGATGAAATACAATAAAAAAGTGAAAGCCAAAATCATTAAACATACACTATATTGATTTATCTAAGTCTAAACTCTAAGGTTGAAGTGAAAATTCATGTAAATCTTATATCTATGAGTTGTGCCAAACTTATGAAAACCTTATTCCCTAAGTCCTATATATAAGAAAATGAAAAAGAAAGAAAAATAAGGGCCAATAAATGGTAACTCATGTATTCACTCCCTCTTTGGAAAATATATGAATATATACACTCCTAGTCACACTTGATCACATGTATGTGATGGTTAAATCATGAATTCTTCTTTTCTCCTTGCATTTTCACTTCATCATTTAAGCACCTAATTGAGGATCTAAGGAATGTTTGTTCCTAAGGCTTTCATGTCTATTCTTGGTTTACTTATGTCACACTACTGTCAATTTATGTGACAGAGTGAAATACATAAGTTTGTGGAGTTATTATAGAGGTGTATTGAGTTCGTAACCACACACACATGTATTACATCTCATTGATCCACATGTGTGGATTGGAGACTCATTTCTTGACAACTTTAATGGAGACTACTTTGTGGCTTTAACGGTATAGCTTACAAAATATCTTGTTAAACATTTCGATTCATTCTTTCTTTTCCTCGAGACACTTATAATATTGAATTCACTCCCAACAATCCATGGAGATGGGGAGTATAAATTACTTGTGCTAGAAATAGAATTGAGAAATAGAGGTTTTCCATTTGCGATATTGGATTCATAGACATTGGATACATGGTAGTAGTCCTCAATGTCAATTAACTAAAATTGTATTGTCATAATGCGAAAAGAGGTAAACATATTGGTAACCTTGATGTCTTAATCATTTCAAATAATAACCATTCCACCCAAGTATCTCTAAGCATCAATCACTACTACTTGGAAATTCCTCCCCCATTTTCTAATTATATGAGGTTGAACCTCACTTAATATTTTTGCTTCTTATATCAACATTATTTATGGGTGCTTTGCATACCATTTTTCTTTTAGGAGTTTGTTTTCGCTTACTATTGATGCCCCTCATGTTCCAAGACTATTTTCATAAAACATTTACATAGAAAGAAAGTATAAAGTGACTAAAAAGAAACATGTCTCAAGATTTAAGTGCTTGGACAATTCCACTTCATGACTCCTATATTTCCTTAACCTGGGACCAAATGGTGAACTTGATGGCCTTAAGGGAAACTGATCAATGAAAATCTAAAAAAGAGGTGATTTTTGACTTTATCACATACAATTTAATATACTAAAAAAAATATCCATAACAATTTCATCAATCAATGAATCATTAAAAAAAATATCCAAAACAATTTCATCAAGCAAAGAATCATTGCATTATAAAATACAATCTATAAACATTTTGGGAAAGTTTTGCTAAAACATGCTTAAAAATCAGCATATTTAATATTAATATTTAACAATAATATGGACAATAACACATTTTAATAAATTAAATAACATATTATCAAGCCTAAAAAATGTCACTAACTGAAAACTACAAAGCATGCAACTAATGGAAGTGACCACTCAAGGCCACCACAAGACAATTAATCTATTAAGACCAAGATTAATGGGGACAAAGATCTATAAAGGACAAAGGAAAACCTATTTTAACTTTATTGTTTTATTAACCTGGTTCAAGATGAACATTTCAAGATATCATGAAGAACATAATTAGTTTTATTGCATTAAGAAAACCCAAGCACATTCTATAACTTAGCAAGAAAGAGATGTATAACACCCATCTCAGCAACACGACACATGACATTAAGTTACTTTACTATATATAATTTAAACTCCTATCATAAAATCACAAATTTAGTATGAATGGAATGTTTAAAATCCATTTTTATAAAAACAAAATATAATTTTTCTTATAGAAAAATATACCAAAAACTAAATATATTTTTCTAGAAAAAAAAAATACTAAAACTAAATATATATTTAAAAAAAAACTAAAACATAAGCAAACTAGAATTTGAATTTGAAATTCTTGGTCACTTTCGGAAACATATGGTGGAATGTAATCTCTTTATCCTCATCTTTAGCTTTTTCCTAAAAAATAAAAGCATACAAAAGTGGGAAAGAGCCATAAAGCATGGGGAAGCTTTTTCCTAAGCACAAAAGCATCTAAAAAGTGGAAAATTCCTTTTTTATATGAGGAAACATTATTCACCCAAAAGATTTTTCCCAAATTGAACTAATGAGGAATTTTGGAAATCTTCACAGCCTCCACTTTCCTATATATTAGAGGCTTGGCCATTGAAAAAATGATGGGAATTTTGTATTGTCATGCTCTTGAGATCTGTCTTGAGAGGGAGAGTTTTGGAGCTATGAGTTGGGGGAGGTGATGTTGCAACTATATCTGATTGTTGTAACTTTCCTCCAACTCCTTTATTCATATAGATCAGTTGTTCTTCCTTCCATATGTTTCTATTCATTCTTTACTTCTTCTATTTAACTAATGTATGCATGGGTTTTTGGTTTATATTTATTTATTCAATAATATTTATATGTTTTTTATAGTTTTGATTATTAAGATATTATGTTGTGAAGGTTGCTTTATTCTCTCTCTTATGTGTAGGACCAAGCTTTGGAGCTAGCTAGGAGCGCTTCTTGGCTATACGAAAAACTCCAAGAAGACCTGCATGCGAGGACTCACAAGAATTCATTCTCTTTTTCTTAATCTATACTCTACATCTTGATCTACTAAGAATCCTAAGCCTTAGAACAACATTTCTCTTAATTGGTTTGTCCTAGGTTTCTGAGATAAACTGAGAGGGTTTTGTTTTCATCTAACCATGCATTAAATCCTACAGCAAAATGATATTTAGAAAATTTAATATATTTCACTATGTAAATGAACTTAGTAAAATGAACCCATAGAGGTGGTCATAAATGGAAATAAAAGTAAAACTCTAAACAAGAAGCCAAAAGTGGATTTAACCATGGATGAAAATTGGGAGTAGAATTCGATGTTAAACTAGCCATCAAAACAATATGCAAACAATGACACAAAAATGTTTTTAAAGTAAAATTAAAAAAGGGTGCAACACTAGACACAAAGAAGGGAACAAAATAGGGCATATGAAAGGATACTGAATTGGGTGCAAACAAGGATGCAAAAATGGACACCAAAATGGGGATGCAAAGAATGGTGTAAAATTAGGATGCAAAAAGGATGTAAGAAAAGACACAAAACAAGATGCAAAATGGGACTAAAAAATGGTGAAACCAAGGATGTCAAAGATGATGCATAACTAGATGAAAATTCCAACTAAAATCTAGGTGCAAAATGAGATGCAAATGTGGACACAAAATGTGGCAGAAAAAAGGATGCAAATTTGGAAGCCAAAAAGGATGAAAAACTAGATACCAAAAAGGATGCAAATTTGGACATAAAAAATGGTGCAAAATTGGACACAAAAGAAGAAAAAATGGTGCAAAAATGGACATAAAAATGGCTCAATTTTGGATGCAAATTGAGATGCAACATTGGATGTAAAATGATGCAACAAATCATTCAAAACTTGGTGCAAAAACAAATGCAAAAGTAGACGAAAAAATGGCTCAAAAGTGAACGTAACAATAGACACAAAATGGGATGCAAAGGTGGATGCAATATATGGTTCAACATAGGATGCAAATTTAGATGCTCAAAAGGATGAAAAATTGGATGCAAGAAATGGTGTTAAAAATGATGCTAAATTGGATGCAACAAATGATGCAAAATTAAATGCAAAATATGGTGCAAAATAGGATGCAAAAAAGGGAGATAAATAAAATGCAAAAGTGGATGCAAAAAATAGTGCAAAAATGCATGCAAAATTTGGCACTAAATCAGATTCAACATATGGTGCAAAATTGGATGGAAAAGATGGTGTAAAAAAAGGCAGAAAAATTGGCACAAAAATAGATGTAAAAATAAGTACAAAATTAGAAGCAAAAGATGGCATAAGACCAGATGCAAAAATTGGCACAAATTGGATGTAAAAAAAGGCGCTAAATAAGATGTCAAATATGGTGTAAAAATCAATGCAAATTATGACACAAAAATAGAAGAAAAGAATTCCACAAAAGAGGAAGAAAAAAATGATGCAAAAATAGATGCAAAAAAAGGCACAAAACTAGAAGCAAAACCTGTTGTAAAACCAAATGAAAATCTTGGTGCAAAATATGATGCAGAAAATGATGGAAAATTTGGCGTAAAAAAGATGCAAAATTTGGTGCAAAAAAGGACGCTTTAAAAATTGTACAATAGAGCCAGATTTAGCGCCAGGTTGCTCATCCCAATTAAGAAAAAAATGCACTAGAATCTGGTGCTAAATCTGGCGCAAATTGCCTGTTTTGTTGTAGTGTCATCAATAACCCATTTAACCATGTCTATATAAGGGATTATTTTTGGATGCACAACTATTCGATGCAAAAATGAGCATGTTGTCTCAAACATGGATGCGTCTAAGGAATCATGACCGTTAATTGTGACCTTCGTTTCCAGAATCCTTGGTTGCTCTTCTTCCAGTATATTATACATGGCTTCCCACGTAGAGGTTCCTCCCTCTCTGCTACATGTAGTATCCGTAAATAGAGGAGTCATTTTTTATTTCTCAGACATGACTGCCTTGCCTTTCTTCACCATTGCTCCCAAAGATTTGCTCTGTGGATTTTTCCTAAAAGTGAAGAACAACAACTATCGGATATACAAAGATAACAATGAACGTGAAATGGAATAATGTGGATAGCTTTGAAAAGGTGATAAGAAAGGAGTTTTATTTGAATGCAAGTGAGAAGATATCATATCATGTTAAATGGCTCTTCATACATAAATGCAGTTAACTCTTACTAAATGCCTACTAATTCTTTGTTATCTCTTGTGTTTACTGCTCATAAATGTCCGCATCACAAGTCGGGAAGAAAGCTTCTAGGGTGGCAAGCCTTTAAATTGTGATAATTTCAATTTTGCGATTTGTGAAGCAATATCACAGATCACAATATCGCATTATGCCTTTTCGCTTTTCTTACCTTCCCTTACGTTTCTGCGAGATGCAAGATGCGAGCCGCTCGTTTATTGCCTCAAAACATAGCTACTTGTCAGGTTTTTCTATGTAAAGACCTTTTTAATAAGTGATAGACCTAAACATTTGTTCATAATGTATCCAAGGAGTGGGTCCGGGTCTTGATTGCATTTCGCAATATCAACTGATGGTAAGTTTGCGGTTTTCTTTTAAATGCTCGAAATGTGATGCGGTAAAGGTTACGATGCCATCGCAGTTTCGCATTTCGCTTGTTTTGAGGTAACCTTTTAAGGTGGGCCCTTTATAAATAGCGATATGCAATGCGAGACTCAGTTTTGACGAGAAAAGCTTTAGGACCTAGTTTATATCAAAAATATGATAGTTTCGAGGTATAAAGTGTGGAGTCCTCTTTCAATCGTTTTTCACTAGATTTGGTGGGTTAGAAAGGTTTTTGATGATGCTCAATCATGCGACATGTGGGAAGACAAGTGTTTACTAGTACTTTTGAAAAAAATGGGTTTGATTGATATCTTGCTTTATTCCAAAATTAAATAAGAAAAATGCCTAAATGCTAAGTTTATTTTTGGAAGGATTTTTTAAAGAGTCCCTATTTATTAATGTAATATTAACTACTACTATTACTAAATGGGGGGTTGTTCAATAGCACAACACAACCTTACACAACACTTTGTCTTGCTTCGTCAAGTACTCATGCTTCAGTGTTTTCCTCGCACAAAGGCAGCCCGTCGATCACAGTCGATCCATTCCCCTCACGGGTTGCTTACCCGGACTTGGTCTAGATGCAGGCTAAGCAGCTTCCCCTTAAAAATTGTGCATTCCTAGAGGGAAACTAGCCTTCCCTTGAGGAATTGCACAATCCTCTCTGATAGCCTGCTAGTCTCCAAGATTGCGCGATCCTACCAGCCAACCCTCCCAACAAGATTTGCACAATTTTTCCCAGCAGTAGGTTGTTCAGTTGTAGTATACCTAGGGGGATAATATGGGGTACAGAGGGAGGTACCCAACGGAATAATGTAATAATGGGATGGAGCATAGTAATAAATAAAGTGGTTAACCCGTATCATGTAAGGGACCACAAGTAGTAGCAATAATATAATAAGCCCATGGTATTAGATAGATGATATTGAGGGAAACATGGTAATGACCCATGGTATTGTATGCATGAGGCCTATATAGAGGCTAGAGACTCCCCATTGAGAGATGTCAAAGAATATTGTATGAACAGGCATATGGCTTGTGGAGTGTTCTCCTTCCGTAAGGAGGGAATGTATGGTGTTACCCTACCTTAAGGGTTTGATTAATAAAGTGAAGCATTTCTATCTATTTTTATCTTCTTATTTCTGGGTATATTTCTATTATCTTATATTTTTAGATCAGATCTATAACAAGTGGTATCAGAGCACTTTCTTGGGCAAAGTGGAGAATTTTTATTTTTTATTTTTTTTAGGAACTTTTTGGGGCGGCGAGTTTGCAGATTAGATCTATACATTCTGGTGAAAATTTTGTAGAATATCATTGCATATCTGGGTTCTTTGTAAAACAATACCCAATTTGAAAAAAAAAATCGGCCGAATCGGAGTCTGGATGGGGGAGATATTGTTGATTTAAAAAGCAGCTGTGTTGCAGACATTTTTTGGGAAGGCAAGTTTGCAGATCAGATTTGTACGTTCTGGTGCAAAATTTTCAAAATCTAATTACAGATTTGGGTTCTTTGCAAAAAAATACCCAATTTCAAAAAAAAAATAGGGAGATATCGTTGATTTAAAAACAACTATTTTTCAGAAATTTTTGTAATGGCAGGACAGTTGTAGTGCGAATCTGAAATTCCAGTGCCTAGATCAGGATTTCTATCACATGGGAAGACGCAGAATGTTAGTTCCATTTTTGAAAATAGGTCATAATAGGGATTCTGAGCAATATTGACTAAATTGTGACAATTTCAAATTTTCGCCAAGTAAGTGAATTTTTTTTCCCAAACCCTCTTCATGGCGGTTCTATATTTTACAAGAAAAGATAATGGTCCTACTATTGAAGAATACATAAAAAAAAAAGTCATTATGGGCAAAACATTGGAAATTTTGGGTAGTGGCTAGTTTTACAGATGAGGCGGCCACATGGTGGGAATTATTTAACAAAGAGAAGTGTTCCAACCTGCCTGATGAAGAATTTGAAAAATTTCTTTTAGACATATGGTCTCATGCTAGAAAACAAGATAATGAGAAACATGTGGGGTTATTTTCTACCGGTATCTGCTTATTACAGGTTCATGGATATATTCAGAAGGAGAAGATCATTGTGTCTATAAATCCTAGTTGCAATCAAAATCTTATAAATTTCAATTTGGCAAAAAATTTGCAAGTTCTAGCAAAACAAATGGAGCACACATAGGTTAATAATGAGGAGGTGCAAGTTTATAAAGATTTGAAGATCTCTATGGAGAAGCATGTATTGCATTCTGATTTTTATGCTTCAGATATGGCTAATGTGGATGTTGTTTTAGGATACCCTTGGATGGAATTAGTGGGTACTATCAATATTAATGTGCAGAAGAAATTCCTGAAGCTTTGGTACAAAAAGAAGAAAATTACATTACAAGATATTTCCATCAATAAACAGGTAGAATCCAAGGAGGTTGAAGAAGAAGATGTTCCAAGGACTGACACATCATATGATGAGCCCTTTATGGTCGACAACCAAACATAATCATAAAACTAGGTAAGAGAAAAACAGGTAGAGTCCAAGGAGGCTGAAGCAGAAAATGTTACAGGGATGGATACATCAGATGAGGAATTAGTGGTTGAAGTAATATTGGAAGGTAAGAAACAACAATAGGAACCAAAACATGTACCAGCTACCAATCAGGCTCCATTAGGTGGCGAATTAAAGAAAAAGACATCGTTGGTTAAAACTTCAGCATATCACCACCCCCATCACCCCGCAAGAAAACAACCAACAAGATGGCAACGAATTAGCCACAAGGACAACAACCCCTACATGACGGATAGAGAAGGGAAATGATCCACCTACTACACATCATCATAGAAGAGCCGCCAGGGTCAACTTCCATCTCAAGCGAGCGAGGCACCAGCTAGATCGAGGGTTCGCCTTTCTCTGGGATGGCTAGATGCATGTGCATGATACCAGTGAACTACTCTTTTGAGTAGATCTTATTATTTGTGTTCTTCTTATGTTTCGGGGATGAAACATGTTTAAGTGGGGGTGGAATGTAGTACACCTAGGGGAATAATATGGGGTACAAAGGGAGGTACCCAAGGGAATAATGTAATATGGGATGGGCCATAGTAATAAATAAGGTGGTTAACCTGTATCATGTAAGGGACCACAAGTAGTAGCAATAATGTAATAAGCCCATGGTATTAGATAGATGGTATTGAGGGAACCATGGTAATGACCCATGGTATTGTATGTATGAGGCCTATATAGAGGCTAGAGACTCTCCATTGAGAGATGTCAAGGAATATTTTATGAACAAACATATGGCGTATGGAGTGTTCTCCTTCCCTAAGGAGTGAATGTATGGTGTTGCCCTACCTTAAGGGTTTTATTAATAAAGTGAAGCATTTCTATCTATTTCTACCTTCTTATTTCTAGGTATATTTCTATTATCTTATATTTTTAGATCAGATCTATAACATCAGCCCAGGATTTGCACAAATCTAGGCAGCAGTCAGCTGCTTTGCTCAGAAATTGCGCAATCTCCTTGGGCAGTTAGCCTGGCTTACGGTCAGGAATGCCCATTTTTCCCAAGCAGTTGAGGACTGGCATGCATGGAGAGTCTGGTTGACTAGTTCCACTCGGGACCGAGGAAACTTGACTTGCATGCATGCATGACTTGGTCTTGACGGAATAGCAAGAGACAACATGCAAAAGACATCCCATGATCCAGGGAGCTATTTTTAGCAGTTGGGGGTTACATGCAAAGTTGTTTTAGAAGTTTCCCTCCAAGTGTCGCTTTTTCCTATATTTGTGGCATGCACGTCTTGAGACCAAAATTATTTATTCGATGCATCAGAGCTAATTCGTTCACATCGATCTTGGAGCTCTGACATCCCACAACACATCCAGGACTCTTTGACACATCCAGCTCAGCTATCCATGGGTAAGTGGCCTCAACTTGTCCTTTTCAACATTTCTATCTCTTTTTGTGTATTGGCTTGTGTGAGTGTTGTTTGCGTGATTTCTTTGAATGTTTGTTGTCGTTTACATATATTCTAGTTTTTCCTAGCTTTGTTTCAATTTTCGTTGTTATCTTACTGTTGTCGCATGCATGAAACTGTTTTGCATGGACGTTCGCCCAACCGACGAATGGCCTCACCCACATGCATGTTGATCTATTCGCTGAATCTTCCATTCATGTTTTGCATGCACTTTTTATCACTTTTGCTATCACTTAGTGTCGCAATGCATTTCATCGACTTACTTGCTTTCAGTTGCTCTTCGGCGAGTCAGGACAACCTTGATCTGGTCTCTACCTTCACCAAGGCTACATTGCACAATTTGGAGAAGGAAGGCTCACCTTCCTCTCCAGATTTGCTTATTCTAGCCAAGCATTGGCCTCTTGGATTGATTTGCACATTCCCGGAGGGCAGTGGCTGCTTGGCCCAAGAATTTGCGCAAATCTGTCCTTGGGCCAGTAGTGCTTCCCAGCTGGGATTGCGCATTGCGCAATCTGAGTAGCCAACTGCCCACCTAGATTGCCTATTTCGCAGATCTTTTTGAAAAGATAAAAAAGAAATGCTAAAAATAAAATTCCTATAGATAGCATTTCAGGATACATTCCAATTTTAATTAGTCCCTAAATTAAAATTGTGAATTAAAATTCGAATTTGAGCTCAACAACTGTTTGTAAAATAATTAATTAATTCATCTTGAGTTAATTAGTTAGAGAAAATCAAACATGAAGTCTATGTCAAGACATGCAACAGTTATCCCTTTGATTGAGGAAGTTATCCCTTAATTAAGGAGATCACGATGAGTTGTACTTTGAGTTGTAATTAGTTAGCTCAGTTAACTGAGTTAAGTCCAGTTAGATTAGTTCCTACAGTTTGTGGAACTAATTGTGAGTTCAGTTAGTCAATGTATGCATGCATGCAGCTAGTGTACTTCAAATAACTGAATATTCTCTCATAAATAAGTCATGCATGTCAGTTCAGACAGAGACCTAGTTGAGATCAAAGGACGAGACAATGTATTATTAGTTGCAGGAATACTCCCATGAGGATAACTCTTGCATGCAGTAGGAATTATTTCCTTGAGGATTGCGCAGTTATTTCTGAGTTTGGTGAGCAGTGTGTGAGGTAATTACACACAAGTGGCAGCTTGAGGACCCAGAATAAACTGCGCAAGGAAATATGAGGCTTGGAGGACTGAAGGAAGGCATATGTGTTGTCTATTCGGTCTATGAGCAGTATTGAGGGATTGTACTGAGAGTTGGATAGTTGGTAAGCTAAAGCTTTGTGTAATCCAGAGATATTTCCACTTGTATGATAATACAGAGATCGAGGTTTTTAACTGAGGCTTTCCCTAGAGTATTCTTTTGTGTTCATGTGTGATTGTTTCTTATTCCTCTGTTATATGTGTTCTGTTTGATCTTTTCTCAAAATCGATTAAGCTTCTGTAAGTTTGTTTGTAGAAGTAGATCAAGTATTTTTCTTTAGTATATTGCAATATCAGGTGATCTATAATGAAATTTCTACATGGTATCAGAGAAAAGGTGATCAAAGCGGAGAACAGTATAAAAATAAGGCAGAAGTTCGAAGCTTGAAGTTCATGATTATAGAAATCGAATTCTTATCACATCTCAAATTTCACCAATGGCATTTAATGGTTTGAGATTCGAGTATGCCCTGGATGGCAGCTTGAATTATATAGCCTGGAAGGATTGCATGGAAGCGATATTAGAGGACAACGGTTTGAAGGACTTCATTGATTAAGAAGTCCCCAAGCTAGCAGTAGCTAATGCCCAAGAATTGGCGGAATGGAAGAAATGTGTGGCTAGAGCGAGGAGGATTCTTCTGGAGAGAGTTTGAGACCACATTTTCTCAAGTCTCCATGGGAAGTAGACACCGTTTTCAATGTGGAAAACATTGAAGGATCTATATCAGAACAATAGCGATCAGAGGAAGCTGGTGCTAAAATACAAGCATTGGAAAATCAAGTGTGAAAAGGGCGACACGATCTCTACATATTTGAACAAGCTCACCACCTGCAGGGATGAGCTTGGAAGTGTAGGAATCATGACAGCCGATGATGACATGGTGAGTCTTGCTCTCCTCGATCTTCCTAAGAGTTGGCATAGCTACCAAGACTCAGTAAATGGAAGAGAGAAACTGCTAGATTGGGAACGACTGTGGTCGGAACTAATGCAGGAGGAGATGAGGAGAAGCACTAGAGGTGGATCTTCATCAAAGCATGATGATGAAGAAAATATAGCCTTAGCGAGTAAGGCGAGGAAAGGGAAAGGGAAGGCTTCCAATTCCAAATCGAGTTCTTCACATGGTGGGAAGAAGATTGAAAAATCTAAAGTGTGATGCTTTAATTGTCATGAGGTGGGCCATTATGCTACAAATTGTCCACATAAGAAATCAAACAAGAAGGGATCCTCGAAAGGATCAGATGGTGAGGCACTGGCCTCACAGTTCGAATTGGATTTCACCCTCATCGCATGCATGGTTTCATCAATGGTGGGTTTTGTTTGGTACCTGCACAGTGGAGCCTCCTTCCACATGACCCATGACAAGAGTCTATTCAGTACCTTGGAGGAGAAGGACCTCCATATGCGCATAGATATGGGCGATGATGGAAAGTACCGTGTTTTAGGTGAAGGCACGATTGTGTTTTAGAGGGAGCATGGAGCTCCTCTCACCCTGACTGATGTAAAGTATGTGCCTGGATTGAATAAGAACCTAGTATCCGTCGCAATGTTGGAAGACAAAGGCTATTATGTAGTCTTTAGTAAAGGAAAGGCATTCCTAAGACACATCGGCGGGGGATAGACCAAGAGGATTGGGATTCGAGTGAAGAATCTCTATAATTTGGAGGTAGATGATTGTGCTGCATTGAGTTCCAAAGAAGAGTTGGTGCAAAGCCAAGATATTGGCGAGCTATGGCATAGAATATTGGGCCACTTGCACCATGCAGCCTTGAAGATCATGTAGCAGATTTCTACCGGACTTCCCAAGGGTAAACTTGAGCAAGTGGATACATGCAAAGGTTGTACCTTGGGTAAGTATGAAAAATCTTCCTTTCAGGATCGAGACAGTTGAGCTAGAGCAATCTTGGAGCGAGTTCAAACAGATGTGTGTAGACCATTCTCGACAGTCTCCACCACTAAACAAAGGTACTATGTTATTTTCATTGATGATTTTTCTCGTAGACGCTAGATCTATTTCATGCAAAAGAAGGATCAAACCTTCTCAAGGTTTTGTGAGTTCAAAGCCTTGGTTGAGAAAGAATCAAGAAAGAAGATAAGGGCCTTGTGAAGCGACAATGGTGGAGAGTATGTCTTTCAACAGTTTAAGGACTTTTGTACAGTAGAAGGAATTAAATGGGAGTTGACAGCACTCCATAACCCACAGGAGAATGGGGTGGTCAAAAGGAAGAATAGAATGATTGTGGGAGTAGCTCAGGCAATGCTGCATGACCAAGGCCTACCACTTCATTTGTGGGGTGAGGCATGCAATATAGCGGTTTACTTGCAAAACAAAAGCCTGAATCACATATTGGGGTTGAAGACACTAAAGGAGGCTTTCTCTGGGAAGAGACCAGATGTGAGTCACTTCAGGATCTTTGGCTCATCGGTATTTTTCCATGTGACCAAAGATGCTCGGAAGAAGCTAGAGCCAACAGCTGAGTTGGGGATACTTGTGGGGTACACTGATACACCCCACAACTATCGGGTGTTCTTGCCTACCAGTCAGAGGACAGTGGTACACAAAGATTTAAAGTTCAACAAGCAGAAGGCCATGTGAGTATCCCTTGAGAGGGAGCTCAAGTTGCATGCAGAGGAGGAACTTTTGATTCCTAAGGAGGAGGAGCCTCAGACTGATGCGGAGTAGCCACATGCAGAGGATCCAGGAGTGGAGACATCCACTCATGCAGAGTCTTCCAAAGATGGGTGGAAATTCTCAAGGGAAGCTGACAGATTGTTGATGGATGCAAGAGAGAATGTGGGACAACCATCTTCTCAGCGCAGACAGAGGAGGTCACCTGAGCGGTACACTGGTTACGTGGCCCTGGTTTGGGAATGCATAGAGACTGAACCATCTTCCTTTGGGGAAGCAGTGCAACAACCAGTCTGGGTTGGTGCTATGGTGGAGGAGTATGACTCCATAGTTCAGAACAGTGTTTGGGATGTTGTTCCAAGACTAAAGAACAAGTCAGTGCTGAGTTCTTGATGGCTTTACAAGGTAAAGAAAGCAGCTAATGGTAGTGTGGAGAAACATAAGGCAAGGTTTGTTGCTCGTGGTTTCTCACAGGTCGATGGGATCGACTATGATGGGACTTTTGCTCCTGTAGCAAGGTACTCATCTATCAGATCGATGTTGGCACTATCAAGACAGATGGGTTGGAAGATCCATCAGATGGATGTGAAAACTGTGTTCCTCAATGGAAAGATTGAGGAAGAGGTGTACATAGAGCAGCCGAAATGATTTGAGACCTTCGATTGTGAGTCACATGTGTGTCGAATCAAGAGAGCTTCGTACGGGCTGAAGCAAGCACCTTGTGCTTCGTGCACCAGGATTGACAACTATTTCACCGGGTTGGGCTTCACAAAGAGTGAAGCATATGCGAACCTATACCACATCATGGTAGAAGGTAAGCCATTGATCATTGTTCTTTATGTTGATGATTTAATATTAACAGGTGATGATCAATTGATCAAGTCTTGCGAGGAGGACCTTGTAAAAGAGTTCAAGATGAAAGACATGGGACTCATGCACTACATTCTAGGCATGGAAGTATGGCAGAAGGATGGGGAAGTGTTTGTGTCTCAAGGCAAGTATGCCAATGAGATTCTCAGGAGATTCCACAGGGAGAAGTGCAAGCCCATGCACACTCCTCTAGTAGGTAACTGGAGGAAGTAGGATGCCACTTCAGGTGAGGTAGTAGCTGCTATTATCTATCAACAGCTTGTGGGTTCATTGATGTATTTAGTGAACACACGACAACATTTGTGCTTTGTGGTGAATCAACTGAGTCAAGCTATGGTTCAGCCTACCAAGTTTTTTTGGAAGGTAGTGAAGCATGTGCTGAGATACCTCAGAGGCACATCTCAGTATGGATTATGGTACAAACGGACAGAGGGACTGAAGCTTTAGGGCTTCACAGATGAAGATTGGGTAGGGAGTCCATTAGATCGGAAGAGCACTTCAGGTGGAATTTTAAACCTTAGTTCAACTGTAATTTCTTAGTACAACAGGAAATAGAAGTCAGTTGCACTTAGCTCAGCAGAGGTTGAATACATGGCTTCCAGTCAGGTAGCATGTGAGTCCATTAGGATGCGGAAAATTCTATTTGGATTGTTTGATCAGAGGATGGATCTAACTGTGATCTATTGCGATAATCAGAGGTGTATCAAACTCTCTAAGAATCTAGTATTTCATGATAGGTCCAAGCACATCGATATCTGGTATCATCATCTTCGAGACTGTGTGGTGAAGAGGGTCATGTTGTTGTAGTATGTTTCGACTGAGGAGCAGGATGCAAATATTTTGACTAAGGCATTGTCACAATGCAAATTCGAGTTCCAAAGAGATAGGATCGGGGTGACTGATAATCCCTTTCTTGTTGAGAGAGAGTGTTGAAAATAGCAATAAGAAATTCTAAAAATAGAAATGCTAAAAAAGCATTCCTATAGATATCATTTTGAGATACATTCCAATTTTAATTAGTCCCTAAATTAAAATTGTGAATTAAAATTCGAATTTGAGCTCAGCTATTGTTTGTAAAATAATTAATTAATTCATCTTGAGTTAATTAGTTAGATAAAATCAAACATGAAGTCTATGTGAAGACATGCAACAATTATCCCTTTGATTGAGGAAGTTATCCCTTAATTAAGGAGATCAGGATGAGTTGTACTTTGAGTTGTAATTAGTTAGCTCAGTTAACTGAGTTAAGTCCAGTTAGACTAGTTCCAACAATATGTGGAACTGATTGTGAGTTCAGTTAGTCAATGCATGCATGCATGCAACTAGTGTACTTCTTATAACTAAATATTCTCTCATAAATAACTCATGCATGTAAGTTCAAACAGAGACCCAGTTGAGAACAAAGGATGGGACAGTGTACTATCAGTTACAGGAATATTCCCATGAGGATATCTCTTGCATGCAGAGGGAATTCTTTCCTTGAGGATTGCATAGTTATTTCTGAGTTTGGTGAGCAGTGTGTGAGGTAATTACACACAGGTGGTATCTTGAGGACCCAGGAGAAATTGCGCAAGGAAATAGGAAGCTTGGAGGACTGAACTAAGGCATATGTTTTGTCCATTCAGTCTATGAGAAATATTGAGGGATTGTACTGAGAGCTAGATAGTTGGCGAGCTAAAGATTTGTGTAATCTGGAGATATGTCCAATTGTATGATAATACAGAGATCGGAGTTTTTAGCTGAGGCTCTCCCCAGAGTATTCTTCTGTGTTCATGTGTGATTGTTTCTTCTTCATCTGTTATATGTGTTCTATTTGATCTTGCTCAAAATCGATTAAGCTTCCGCAAGTTTGTTTGTATAAGTAGATCAAGTATTTTGCTTTAGTATATTTCATTATCAAGTGATCTACAGTGAAAATTTCTACAGATCTAGCAGCCAGTCCAGCCTCTCGGTCAGTCTTGACTACCTTTTGTGCAGTTCTGGCAACTAGTCACTCAGCCTCTTAGTGAAATTTGCGCAATCTTACTCATAAGTTTCCCAGGTATGTGCTATGTCCTTACCCATATTTTCTTTGTTTCCACTGACATATTTATTGCCATGCATGTTGCTTATTTCCAGATCTTTCAGGTGTTCATCTATCTCAATGGCTTCCAAGAGAACAGGATCTCAGGAAACTGATGGTATGGCAGTTGGAGTAGCAGTTGAGCAGGTGTCCTTTGGTTTTCCTATCTATGAAGATATGAATTTGTATCTAGACAAGGACATCAAAATGAAGTGGCAAGAGGTTAATGAGACATTCACGGGTACTTTTTGGGAAGGCCTTGAAGATGATCAGGTGTACGTGAACATTCTTAAGTTCGTCTTGTACTGGATTTCATGCAGATACCCCGTGTTCCCATGTGCAGACATGATTCACTGGATCGTCTCTCACATTGACCCCGAGACAATGACCTTGAGCAGTGTCAGTGGGGAGAAGCTTGACAACTTCTGGGCTTGAGATTACGATGAGATGTATCAGATGGACGAACCCATGATTGGCATGACCCCTCTGTTCAACTTTCCCAATAGCAGAGGACACTCCAGAGACATTCTAAAGGATTGGGTAAAGGAGCCAGCTCGTTTCAGGATGACACCCAATCACATCTATAAGACGAAGATATTGAGGAAGGTATACTAATACTTGGTCATATTCGCATATCGACTGAGTGGCCAAGAAAGCATTGAGACCTTCCCTCAGAGTTGGTAGTCGCACTAGACCAATTGACTAGAGAAGGAAGACCATGCAACTAGTCCAGCATACTGACTCATCAGTTAAAGGAACAAGTCACACAAGCTCAACAGTCACCCGAAGGCATGCATGCATAAATTTACATATCTGCCTACATTCTAGATGCATTCTATGCCCAACATGACTTCTCGGGCTTAGAGTGGGCATGGTCACCATCATAGACTATTGTGAACACGTATTTCAAGATATTCTTCGAATGCAGTTTCAAAGGAGTAATCATATGGTTGTCCGAGCATCTTTAGACCCCGGTTTACAGGTTGATATTCGAACAAGATCCACCCTGCATGTCAGAAGAAGCGATGAAGTCATTGTTAGGCATTACAGATTGGTATGCCTCACTAGACAACCCATTCATCCGAGTGTTTAGTGTGGAGAAGCCTCTGCATGTTCTGCCAAAGTTTGCTTTGGCCGTGCTTGTCATGCAGGAAGAAGCGTATCATATCTCAGCAGGATTAACAGCTAGGCTGCAGTGGAAGAAGAAGGAACCTTGGCCCACTCTTCCATTGCAGATTGGATTATACGAGATCTAGAGCATCAAGCAAGCAGATGTCGAAGTTGAACAAATGAATAAGTACCCGTTCGACCTCTGAAGCTTCAACCGGTGTGACCCACACTAAAGGATCACTACATCAACGTTCAGTTCAATTGGATCCATGGGCCCTGTCATTGGGCCAAGGAGGACTCATGGAGGTATTTGTTGGCTTGATGGGCCTTGACCCAGGTTCCACATTAAGAAGCTAAGCAAATCCCTACACTACTGGCCCTTTCGGCATCAATTCGCGAAGCGTGGACTGAAATCTCACCCGAAGCAGTATGGGGGGATGCAGGAACCAAGTTTCTACACCCTGAGATGGTTTTGATGTCAATTATTTGCCCTAACCTTCCTTTGCACATATCAATAAGCCCTTTAGATCTTATCAAATTACTTCTCTTATTCGTCCTCAAAGCGTCTGCAAAATTCTTCTATCGTCCTTCGCGGGCCCTAAATAGATAGATCAGGCACTTACATGCCTCTGTAATTACTCTTACTTCTGTATCTACCCAGATTCACTTAAGTATTGGTTACTTTAACATGCATTACGGTTATCTTCACGTAAACATATATTCCTACTTGCGTTCATATGACAAAGTAAAATACATAGATTCACGCATCAATATAGCATTACTTCATACTCCATTATTCAACATAACATAATCGCAACATTCATAACAGAAGTAAAATAATGCATACACAGATAATTACAGAATATTCCTCTTTATTGATAATCCAGATTTCCAATACAGACCTTGACTGCCCTACGCACTTCTACCTTAGGCCTCTACATACTTAGCTATAGAGCCTCTTCCTATGCTAAGACTCTTCGCTCTTAGCTGTCCTAGACCCATACATAAAACATAACAAGACTCTACTCCCGTCCACTGAACTGCCTTAGAATCTTCTAAGACTCCCTTTTTATACAATCCCATGGTCTACAGATGATGGGTAGATCTCTAAAGCCAACATGACTTATACAAAAGAAGGGCGGAAAAACCTTAGTAACTCTTTACATCTTCACGCTCTGCAGCCACAGAATGTAGAGACTTCACATTCTTTACACAAAACTTGGGCCTTTAGCCCCAAAACTTGGGCTTTTAACCCCAAACTTGACCCCATGGGACTCGTTCCCAACAGGTCCCCAACACAAATCTGGTGACTCACCATCGAGTCACTCCATTGGCACTGAGATCCTATTGCGAAGACCTCCCAGCTCCACTTGTACCACTCTGACTTCAATGGTGGACTGTGTTGCTGCCTGCTTCATCTGCTCGACTAGCTGCTCTGTCGTTGGCCCTGCACCATCTACATGTACCTTCTGTTGTGTTTCCAGTAGACTTATATGGGTGTACTAGTGTTAAGAATAATAGTAGTACAAATAGTCTAAGAAAGATGCTTAAGAATCCTCTCCTGAAATTGAGAGCGATGGCGGCCTTTTATTCGAGAGTTCGCTTACTCACCCTGCCGGGGGCATCCTCTCCTTTTAGTCGAGCAATGCTTCCTTGATGCTTATTGGTTGGCCCCTCTCAAATAAGTAACTAAAGGGTTGTCTCAAACAATGTAAACTTTGAAACGGGAACTATAAACTCAAAACAGGAACTCTGGCCAAAAACCCAGAAAAAAATCAAAAACAGTGCTAAAAACAAAAAGTGTGTATACTGGAATGATGGTTTTTTTTAGGGTCAATTTTGAACATATTTTAAAAATGGCAGTGAAAATGAACTTTTCATGCAAAAAACACCCTGAAAACGAAAAGTGTTGATACTGGAATGACGGTTTTCTTTTTAGGGTCAATTTTCAACATTTTTAGAAAATGTTAGTAAAACTGGATTTTTATGTGCAAAAAAACAGTTGTTTATGAGGAAAAAAACACACTATTGTTTTTGGTAGAATAACATTTTTTTTTCCTAAGTATAAATTCAACATGTTTTAGTAATGATCATAAAGATAAAATAATGGGATCTGCAATACATTAAAATTCTATTACCCTGAAATCACCCCGCCACCCCCGTGGACCGTTGGGCCGCCGAGGTGGGGTGGAGGGTTGTAAACAGCCTCTGCCCCACCCTGGCGGCCCAATAGCCCGTGGGGGTGGTGGGGTGATTATGGGAATGACCTCGCCCTCCGCCCCACCCCGGTGGCCCAACGACCTGTGGGGGTGACAGGGTGATTCTGGGAATCACCACGCCACCCCCGCGAGCCATTGGGCCGTCGGGGTGGGGCTGAGGGCTACGGAAAGCCTCCATCCCACTATAGTGGCACAATGGCCCGCGGGGGTGGTGGGTGATTCCAAGAATCACCCAGCCACCTTCGCTGGCTGTTGGGCCGTCGAGGTGGGGCAGAGGGCTACGGATAGCCTTCGCACCACCCCGGCGGCCCAACGGCCTACAAGGGTGGCAGGGGAATTCCAAGGGGTGAGGCGGAGCATTGCAAACAACCTCTGCCCCACCCTACCGGCCCAATGGCCCGTAAGGGTGGTGAGGTGATTCCAAGAATCACACCACCCTCCACCTCATCGCGGTGACCCAACAACCCATAGGGGTGGTTGGGCAATTCCCGGAATCACCTCGCCACCCCTGTGGCCAGTTGGGCAATCGAGGTGGGGCAGAGGGTTGTGGACAGTGTCTGCCCCACCTTGGAAACCCAACAGCCTGGGGGGGTGGCAAGGTGATTCCGGGAATCACCTCGTCCTCCGTCCCACCCACGGTGGCCCAACGGCACGCGGGGCTGGTGGGGAGATTTCGGGGTGGGGTGTTGAGTTGTTGGGGATGGCAATGTGATTCCGAGAATCATCCCACCCTGGTAGCCCAACATCCAGCGGGAGTGGTGGGGTGATTCCAAGAATCACTCCACCACCCCAGCAAGCCATTGTGTCGCCGGGGTCGGGTGGAGGGCTGCAGACAGCCTCCGCCCCACCCCGACAGCCCAACGGCCCGCGGGGGTGGTGGGCCAATTCTAGGAATCACCCTGCCACCCCCATAGGACGTTGGGCTTCCGAGGTGGGGAGAAGGGTTGTGCACAGCCTCTGCCCCACCTCGGCAGCCCAATGGCTCGCGGGGGTGGCGAAGTGATTCCCGGAATCGCCCCGCCACCCCCACGGGCTGTTGGGCCGACGGGGTGGGGCGAAGGCTGCGGGTGGCGGGGTAATTCCTGGAATCACCCCACCACCCCCAGTGACTTGTGGGGGTGGTGGGGTGATTCCGAGAATCACGCCGCCCTCTGCCCCACCCTCACGGATCAACAACTCGCCCTCCGCCCCACCCCTACGGCCCAACGACCCCCGGGGGTGGCTGGGTGATTCCGAGAATCACCCCCCCCTTCACCCCACCTTGATGACCCAACAGCTTGTGGGGGTGGTAGGGTCATTCCGGGAATCACCCCCCCCCCCCCCGCCCCACCTCAGCGATGCAACAACCCACGGAGGTGGCAGGGTGATTCTGTGAATCACCCTACCCTTCGCCCCACCTGTTATAGACATATTTGGGCACTTCAACCCCAGTCACATATGTCGATAAACCAAGGGATATTTAACCCCTAAAAGTGTTGTTTCATACCCTAAAGGATCATGGTCAACTGATTACATCATTTCCCAAAAGTTCCACCTGAAAAACCACTCAGAACTGGCCAAAACTGGACCATACTAACTGCTCCATGGTCAAGGTGCAATGCATACTGGCTACTACACTAGCCAGGTGCGATGTATACTGAAGAGGCCTTCTGTAGGGTGCGATGAGCAAGAATGGACAAATGGTAGAGATAGTTTACTAAGTGGAAGCTCATGGAATCTTCCAAAAACTTCTCCCATGACACTTGCCTCTCTGAATTCGCCCAGGGATGAGTAAGAGATCAATGAAATCTCCAAGTGGAACAAAGAACTATTAGTGGAATGACACTAATCATAAACCTAGAGTTGACTCACACCCTTGCAAGACATCTATAAATGGATCCCTCATATGAGAGATCTAGAGGTTGGAATTTTGTAATTTGTAAGGAAGTGTTGTTGGTTTATCTTTGAGAAGAGACAATGTATTGTTGGGTGATCTTGTTTTTCATGAGGTGAAGAGGGCTTTGATGCTGGGAGGATGATGTTGCATCAGACAGCTGGGTTGTTATCCTCTCTTCTACTATTAATAAAGTTCTTTGAGTTTTCCTCCATATAATCGTGTATTCGTGAATCTTGTTATTTGTGAATGCAATTGTATGGTCAATGTATTTCTGATTCTACATTGTTTATGATATTATAGATCGAGAGGCTTTGATGGTGTTTTGTTACTTTGACTCTACAGATAATCTCTAAAGCGGGACAAGTAGAAGAGGAGTTGCAAACTCTATTAAGGGAGAGAGAAATCAAGCAAGAATCCAAGCGAAAAATCCAGGTTGGTCCCCTTTGCTTCTCTCTTATCTATCATACATAAAGGAAATCACAAATTGCTTTGATTGTTTGTTTCTAAGATAGCTACCCGTCTTAGTGGAACTAGCAGATCGAAAAGACACTAGTTTTCCTGGAAACAAAATGGCAACTTCACTGGGGAGTGAATAGTTTGTTTGTTTGTTATTGTTGTTTGCTTTATAAACTACAGACGAAGCCTGAAGTTAGCCAGATAGCCTTCGAACTGCTCTTGCTATGCAATTGAAAAGTAGATGAATGTTGCTTCAGTCAATCTCCAGGTTGCTTTATGAACTGAACATCTGACTTACAAGCATTCTAAGAACCCTTGTGGTAGCTCAATAACCTCCTAATATCATACCCCTGTACTGTGTTCTTTACTGTTCATAATAGCTCAGCCTAAATCCCTAAACTCAGCTGCAAATTTCACTAAAAACCCAACTCAGTTTCACTCCCTGGGCCATCGCACTACCTGTAACGGAAACCAGTATTCATCACACCTCCTGTGTGTAGCAGGTGAGATGCATCCCTGTTTCTAGGAAGCACAGGTGCGATGACTGAGTGATCTCATTTCTCTCTTTGAAATTTGGTTTTTATCCTTGTTTTCAGCTCTGTTTGATTGTGTTGTTGCTTATGATCAATATCTCATTGCTGAAGCATCTTTCCTTTACATATTTCAGCCTCCATTGATTAGGATTTGTAAATGTTTTTATGTATTTTTCAATCATTTACAATCCTTCTTTGTCAAAGTAGCTTAATTGAACTGTCATTTTTGATGCAACAAAAGTGTCGTAACTGTCATTTTGAGTCAAAAGAAGAGTTTCATAAAGTATTCCTCCTCTAGATAGTCGATTGTACTTTTGTCATTGTATTTGATTTGAATTGTTAATATTTGAAGTGTCGAAAGAAGCTTTCTATTCGGAATCAAAAAGTGTCGTTTTAGTCTTCCTTCCGTTTTTTCAAAAAAAAATTGTCGAAATGTCGCTTTGAAGAAATATTTCAGACCTATATTTAGTTTTCCTTTTTGGCATTCTCACATTAAGGAAACGAAACACAAATACATGCATTTGCATTTGTATTTAGACTGTGTGCGAAAATGATTTAGGAAAAGTTCATTTAGTGTGTGCTCTTTGCTCTCTGTTGAAAGAATCGTAATCTTCTTTCCTTAGTAGCTAGGATTTTCATTGCTAAAAGAAAACAAACGACTGTTTATCATTTTATATTGCATAGGAATTTTACATCTACATCACATGGCGAACCTTGAAAGACAAACTTCTAAGCAAGATTAACTCTAAAATAAATCTCAATGAACATAAAAATGCTTTGGAACCTAACGCAACACATCTAGAAGTCTAGGCTGGAGACACGTTCCGCCGTCGTAAAACCTGGTAACTATCATTTTCATTGAAGGTTGGGTGATTCCTCCTCTTTGATACGACAAGTGATAGTATAGACTTGTGCTCCTCGTACCATCGAGTATATATTGGGAGACCACAATAGGCTGATATCCTTTATCCATAGGAAGCCATGTCTGTCGCCCTATCGTTCGCAATGCACTAAACACAGCATTTGGGAAGATTGACTACCATACATAAGTCCTTGGTAAATTCTCCTTAATTTATCACCAAGGTGTATTTTGCAATTTTGCGATTGGTTTGGTAATCCCTCTATCTAGATTTCCAGAGTAGTCACTTTCGCTCCTTTTCAACTCCTTAAAAGAAAAGGTCCATCTAAGCACTTGTCACTTTAGGCTCATTAAAAATCGAAGGCGACTAGAGTCATCTTTAGCTTTTTCTCAACTCTTAAAATTTGAAAAAGCAAAGTTGTGTTAAAGCGTCATTAAAATTTATTTAAATCAGAATAACATCCCTGTTCCTTCGTTGATCTTAGGTTGAGATAATGGAGTCCACCAATCAAGGAACCCCTCTTGGGGGGAATCCTAGTCCTTTCTCTTCTTGGGGAGATATTGGTGCTCCTTATATGGCTACATTGTCCCTTCCAGGAATCACAATCGGCCTGCTAGTATGGCTATTCTCAACCTCTATCATTCAAAATACCGTGATTCCTCAGTAATCGAATCAGCAACCAGATGATACTAAATTTGTCCCTTGACCTTCCACTTCGCTTGTTTCTCCCTCCCCTTCTTCCACTTCACTTGGTGAAACTAGTGATACTAAAAGCCAAGTAGCTGAGAAGAAGAAGAAAGGAAAGGAAAAGAAGAAGAAGAAGTCAAAGAAGCAAGGGGGCAACCTTGCATCACCCAGTGAAAATCTGCACACCAAACTTTCCAAACGTAGATCTCCATGCATAATTTGCAAGGGAGACTGCCTTCATCAAGATTGTCCTTGCATTCTGCGGATCTTGAGAGAATGGTCTCCCCGTTTGCACCATCCGGTGTCATCAACCTCTGGCAATCAAGTTGACAGTACACCATCAACTAGTGAAAATGAAGTCAATGGACAAAAAGGAAAGGTCAGATTTCCATGTAGGTTATGTGAAGATAATCATGCTCTTCACCGTTGTCCTTTTTTGCACAAAGCCAAAAGTTTCTTGGATAACCGTCCTGCTTCACCGCAACGACTTCCACTTGGATACAAGAAACTCTCACCAAGTCCACTGCTAGTTGAAAACCCGACTGGCATAACTCAATTGTCGGTCGAAATGCCTATCGTTGAAAGTGAACCTTTTGAGTCCATACCGAACTAAAGTCAACAGGTCAAGATGAAATTCGACCCAGCCTTGCCTTCAGAAGGTCCACCTTCAGATGATACAATTTCCAAAGAGAATGATAACGACACCGTTCAAATTCTTTTTTTCAATACAGAGTCTGATGAACTTGGTAGAAATCCACCTGTTCCTTTACAACAGGAGGAAAGCCCCCCAATTCATGAGGACCATCTAGCTGTTTATTCGGTACCTCCTTTGAGCAATCTAGTCATTTTTTTTGATTGGAATCAACTAGCAAGACCCCGCCTACCATATAATGTACCATTCTGGATCATAGTACAAGTTTACAAAAAGATCGTGTCTGGCACTATCATAGATGAAGGGGCTTTAGTGAGTATCCTTTCCTCTACTTCTTGGAAAGTACTTGGTTCGCCATCGCTTCTGCCTGAGACACAAAACTTGTCAGGCTTTAATAAAGGAACCAGTCGACCATTAGGGATCCTTTCGAAGATGCCGATAACTTTGAAAAATAAGATCGTTCAATTGAACATGATGGTAGTCCAAGGGCCTTTAGATTACAATATACTCCTTGGGTGTGACTATGTTTATAGCATGGAAGATATTGTTTCCACACTCTTTCGAGTGATTTGTTTCCCACATGAAGGCCAAATGGTACAACTTATCGCCCAGCTTTCATTTCCCAGTTCAATCACAACTACGAGTCAAACATCATCCCTAAATTGTCTCTTTGCATCAAGAATGTCTCTTCAACCTTCATTTCATCCACCTAATTACCACAAGTACTCCCGCGAATGTAACGAATCTTAGGGGGCATGCACCCTGGTCTGCCTCAACAGGCGAACCCAGCTGAAAAGATAAGTTTCCCGACAGGTTATGTGATTGGAAGCTCACAACATTCACCTTCGTTTATTTCGATGGAAAAAGCCAAGGAATTTTTTTTGTCTACCGCTGACAGAAACAGTCCTGCCTAACCGTAGGGACTTCCATATGGTGATCTTGAAACTCTCCTTTCCTTAATACCTGGGGGAATGAAAACCTTTGTATGCAAGTGAAAATGGCCAATTTCATTTTTTAGCTTTTTAGCGTTTTTATATTTTTAGCTTTTAGTTCAACTTGTTAGGTTAGGTGATTGGTCTGATCCACCATTCACCTTTGTCTACATCGCGCGGACGAAGCAAAGGAAGTGTTTTGCCTCGACGGAGGACAAAACCATCCTACCCAACCTCAGTAGTTCGTTAGCTTTAGTGTAGTTAGCGTTGTAGTTTGGTCGTTTCTAGCTTACATAAAAAGGCAATGAGCACATGTTATCGTAGAGTTCAAGCTCACTAAAAAATAAACCTACCAATGAGAGACATCTTTAAACGATCGAAGAAAGAATCTAACATGTTAAATGGTAAATTGAACGTCTTAGACCACTATCATGAGCAATGTTTTTGCAAGGTTCAAGCTCGTTAAAAAATAAACCCACCTATGAGCATAGTTTCTCCTGGTTCAAGCTCATTAAAAAATGAATCCACCCTCAGTAAATAACCTTTGTGATTGCCCTGCTATCAGCCTTCTGAACCTTGGTTGTGTTCCTACTGTCACCTCCATTCTTTTGGCAGATGACATGCTTCCACTTGATTGTTTACCCTTTTGAGGAATAGTTGTGACGATTGGTCCTATTAGCCACCCTCTTCACATTGCCATGTTTTGAGAAGTTCCAAGCTTACCTAGAACCAGTTGCTACCCGAAAACACCACTCATTCCTAAAAATCGAGTCTCTTTTAAACTCTTTTTAGACTCGTTAAATATAAAAATATTGTCGAGCTATTGGCCTTTCCAGCTCATTAAAGTAAGGGGAAGCATCATCCCTCCTATAAATTTTAATCTTTTTGGACCTGAGGGATTATCAAACAAAAATATCGAGTGCTTGTCTTTTTCGGCTCGCTAAAGCGATCGAAAAGTCATCCCTTTCGTACTACTTTATACTTTTTTGGACTTAAGGGATTATGCTACGAAAAAGGACTGCTAGAGTTTCCTTTTCGTCCCTTTTCAAACTCTCTAAACATCAAAATGACCGAGTTATCTTTGTCGTTAAACTTGTTAAAATAATAGTGACAAACTTGTCCATCCAGACAAGAACGAGTTTCACTGTCACTAGGCTCGCTATATAGCGACAGGTTTGTCCGAAGGGTAAATTATAAAACAAGCATATGTTATCCTCCTCAAGCTTGACAAAAATAAAGAGGTACTGGTCAGCAATGACTGGGGAAAAAGGGAAGAAAACTTGAAGAATTTCATTGGTAGCAGGTCGCTCTTGAATATGACACTTTCACTCCATCACCATGATTGAGTCGGGTTGGGTTATTTCGTTCACCAGTCATATCACCTTTGGTCCTCCATACCATCCATCTTTTAGGGTTAACGCTACCAATCCATCTCAGTGTCGCCAACATGTTCAGGAGAAGTCATTCAAAGAATTCATCATCCAATAAACACCTCATTCACTGCAATACCTTCACCCTTCATGACTGCCATTCCTGAACCTTGTATCATCAGATTGCTTTCACCTCCAAAAAATCATTTGCTCCATTTCGTGTCGTAGATGTGGGATACATCAAGGCCCTCCTACGATGGGTCATTTCTTGTCGACATTAGCTCATTATCCAAGAAGTTGACTTAGAAACAACCCTTTCAGTACTTTGAAGCTTGCATGCCTCAATGGTAAGTTTCTCACTTTCGGCGATAGGTTTACATCAATGACCTTCGACCGAAATATTTTGCATGGTGTTTGACATCGGCTCATACATTCACACCATGTGAATTGTATAGTAGTACCTTGAGGGTCATTATCATTATCGGTGACCCCTCTCGTGCCTGTTAACAGCTTACATTATTGGCTGGTAATCAGGCGATGTCTTTCCATGTTCGACTTCAGAACATCTTTTCACATGGATTGACTTATACATCGGGCGAAGATTGAATGAGTTTGAAGACCTCAAATATAGTTTCATCCATCCGGGCTGCGATATATTCAGGAAAATAAAAACATCAACTGTACACAGAAACTGCACATATAGTCATCTAAGCCAGGGAAGATGACTCTTCATGCGAAGAATCACCAGTCTGCAACAGCAGACGATTTTCTGTCCTATGTACATGAAAATGAATTTATAAAGTTGAGCATGGGAATGCCTGCCTTAGCTAGATCATGAAAATAATATGATGATGATGTATCGTATTGTATCTTATACAGGTCACCTTCCAGTTTGAATACCTCAGATCCTCATGATAAAGCATTTCACCCGACATCAAAAGATTTACGACCTCATGCTTTAGGAGGCAATTGTTATAGACATATTTGGTCACTTCAACCCCAGTCTCATATGTCGATAAACCAAGGGCTCTTTAACCCCTAAAAGTGTTTTTTCATACCCTAAAGGATCATGGTCAACTGATTACATCATTTCCCAGAAGTTCCACCTAAAAAACCACTCATAACTGGGCAAAACTGGACCATACTGACTGCTCCATGGTCAAGGTGTGATGCATACTAAAGAGGCCTTCTATAGGGTGCGATGAGAGAGAATGGACAAATGGCAGAGACAGTTTGCAAAGTGGAAGCTCATGGAATCTTCTAGAAACTTCTCCCATGACACTTGCCTCTCTGAATTCGCCTAGGGATGA
The DNA here is from genome assembly GCA_031772625.1 of Pinus tabuliformis. Taxonomy (NCBI): domain Eukaryota; kingdom Viridiplantae; phylum Streptophyta; class Pinopsida; order Pinales; family Pinaceae; genus Pinus; species Pinus tabuliformis. Next base: position 1,677,469,059 of record CM062820.1, read on the forward strand.
GTAAGAGATCAATGAAATCTCCAAGTGGAACCAAGAACTATCAGTGGAATGACACTAATTAGAAACCTAAAACTGATTCACACCCTTGCAAGACATCTATAGATGGATCCCTCATCTGAGAGATCTAGAGGCTAGAATTTTGTAATTTGTAAGGAAGTGTTGTTGGTTTATCTTTGAGAAGAGACATTTTATTGTTGGGTGATCTTGTTTTTCATGAAGTGAAGAGGGATTTGATGCTGGGAGGATGATGCTAGATCATACGGCTGGGTTGTAATCCTCTCTTCTACTATTAATAAAGTTCTTTGAGTTTTCCTCTATATAATCGTGTATTCGTGAATCTTGTTATTTGTGAATGCAATTGTATGGTCAATTTATTTCTGATTCTGCATTGTTTATGATATTATAGATCGAGAGAATTTGATGGTGTTTTGTTACTAGGACTCTACAGATAATCCCTAAAGCGGGACAAGTAGGAGAGGAATTGCAAACTCTATCATGGGAGAGAGAAATCAAGCAAGGAGCCAAGCGGAAGATCCAGGTTGGTCCCCTTTGCTTCTCTCTTATCTATCATACATAAAGGGAATCGCAAATTTCTTTGATTGTTTGTTTCTAAGACAGCTACCCGTCTTAGTCGGACTAGTAGATCGAAAAGACACTAGTTTTCCTAGAAACACCACCCCGGTGGTGCAATGGCCTGCGGGGGTGGCAGGGTGATTCTAGGAATCACCTCGCCCTCCGCCCCACCTCGGCGGCCCAATGGCCCACGGGGGTGGTGAGGTGATTCTGGGAATCACCTCGCCGTTCACCCCACTGCGGTTGTCACGCCCCCAAGCCGACGGTAGTCTTTCAACCGTGCTTGGCGAGGTGCGGCACCACCGAACACTTTCTTTTCACCAATACTTATGTTTGTGGACTACGCCTAACCACTTATCCTACTTATTTTGTGTTTCACAACCAAGTATTATTAATGTTTCCTTTATACCAATGAACACCCATACACATTCATTATCATCAACAATTATAAATGATGGACACAATTGCACAGTATAAAGGGAGGGTCAACTCCCTGAACAATGAGTCTGCCCGAATAATATATTATACAGTCTTTCAATATTACAAAGCTTTACAAGTATCCCTGGAAACTCCAAGTTTCATACTTAGCCAAATTTATGTCATCATCACACCTCCATGTGATATCCAAGATTTCCTTCCCCAAGGCAAATGGGCGCGCTCTCACATGAGCTGCCTTCTACTCTTCACAACCGAACCTTGTCTTCGTGCACAACGGGCAGGTGACTCCACCCAGTCACCAAGACACCCCATTCACACAACTGGCTTCACCAATGTTCCACTATGCACCCGGCTTCACAACGTTCCACCGTTCTCCAACTTCGTACCGGCGGGTGACTCATCAAGTCTCCACTGTTTACCCTTGCACGACGGGCGGGCACTCACCCGAGCTACCAAGACACCCGTGCCAAGTCTCACCCAAAACTGAGATATGTGCTACTGCTGTGTGGCCTTGCCCAAGAGCAGGCGCATCACCAAAATCTGCGCCTTTCCTTCTTGCTGCGTCCACCTATTAGATCTGCGCACTTCTCTACATGATGAGTGAAGTTGTTGCTTGTTCAAATGAGCTCCAACCCGTGCTAATTTATACGAGTGGCAGGGCGAGGTCTTGGCTACCTAGCCGACCTGCCCACACCCTCATCTCCATCGCAAACATCTCTAAACTTCATGTCGGCCTTCATCCAAAAGCCCACAAGTGTATTCGGCCTTGCTACGTTTTTTGGTTGGACGTGGGTACTCCTCCATGCTTCCACGCATATATAAACCCATCGCTCAACCTTCTACGCACTCGAATTATAACATAACTCCTTTGCATTGTAGGTTTGAGCTCACACTTCGTCGTCTCAAGCTATTCACCATCGCACTTCAAGTCGAGAGCGCATGTCAAGGACTGCAAGTCCTTACATCCTCCTCCACCTGAAGTCGTTGTTGTCCTCGACAACATACCATCCTGGTAGCCATCCACCAAGGTTCATCATCAATATCTGTCTCATCCTTGGTCCATGATGTCAACTCCTCCACATACGGTAAACATCCCTGCAACATATGTAGAACTCCCATCTCCATCATGTGTCGTCCCATCCTGTGAACTATCCTCCTTGTCTGCCTGATGCCAACATCTCTCCGTGCACTTCCGGACCCCATGTTTGAACTAGTTGGGTAGCTAATCCAATTGTCATGCTCAAGCCATGAGAGTGAACATCCTTATGCCTTCACGAGTCTATCTTGGATTCTGCCACATCTCGGACTCACCAAGAATCTCACCATGCTCAGGTCCATGGAAACTCCATCCCATCTGCAACATGTCATGATGCTTGATGTCGAACCATCCCTGCACCATCTGCCATACCTGCTTAACCTGTTTTAAGGAATCACTACCATGAGCAGCTAACAATGAGCCCCATCTTCTTTGCCATCTAAGAAGATGTGGAGGGAGTAGAACCTAAAGGCTCACCCTCACTAATCATCTCAATCCATCTATCAGGATTTTCTATCTCCATCCTCTGTAGATAAGTTACCCGATCCTCCTCCCTAACATTTGGCCTCACATAAGTCTCATCATCATCATCATCATCCTCAACCACTTCTACCCTTCTTGACAAATCCAAGATACTATCAAAAAGTGTCTTGATGACCAATGACTGCTCGGTAAGCTTTGTCTCAACCGTAGACAACTGCTTACTCATGTCTTCTATGCGCTTCTCATCCTCCACTTGCATTACTACCAACTTACAATCAGGATTTTTCACTCCAATGGTTGGTACACCAATGGGTACATCCTCCCTTCAATTGTAAATGTACACCTCTTCAAATGTGGGACAATCATAGCATCGAATTGTTTCAAGAATTCCATTCCCAGCACAGCTTCATAGTCATCAATCCGCACTATAGTGAAGTCGACCTTCCTTTTCCACTCACCTAGCGTTGTGTCCACCTTTTCAGCTACACCAAGAACACTATCAGGAGGAGAATTGATTGTCTTCATCTATGCCTTCACCGGTACAAACTTCAGCCCAATTCTTCTCGCAGTATCTTCACTCATGAAGTTGTGAGCAACCCCACTATCCACCATAGTGAGTATATCAGCACCCCCAACCTTCATCTGAACATACTCCAAACTGTTCCTCTCAGGATCCCTTCGAGAGATCACCTCTGTAGCAGCAGTAGCACCAAGTATCTGCATCATCCCCATAGAAGCTTCTTCATTCTTCACATTAGATTGTGCAATCGTAGCCACTTTAGGTCTAGAAGGGAAATTCTTCACTGTATGTGGTTTAGCACATATCCAACACTTCAAGGCTTTCTTCGTCTTCGACTTATCATCCGATTTCGAAGCATCATCCTTCTTCTTCTCTTTCGGCTTATCAGACTTCTTCTTCCTATCATCAGAAGTCTCATCATAATGCTCCACCAACCTGTCCACAACAGCAAAAGCTTCTTCAAGTGTTTTGATCTTCTGCCTCTTCACTTCATTGCGTGCCCAAGGCTTCAATCCAATAATGAAGTTGAACACCTTGTCCCTCTCCGCCATGTCAGGAAGTTCCAGAACCACACTTGCAAACTCTCACTGATATATCTGAAGGTTCCCTGTCTACTAATGAACTTAATCTTCATCCTTGCTTCCCACGTTTCATCCTGAGGACTGAAATGGGTCTGAAAAGCTTTCTTCATCTCATCCCACGAAGTAATGTCACCAGCACTGCCATTGGCAATCTGATCCATCCTCCTTCGCCACCACATCTTAGCATCCTTTGTCAAGAACTGAGCAGCTACCTTTACCTTTGTCTCATCATCAGATAGACCCAAGCATTCCAAGTATTGCTCCATGTCCCATAGAAAGTTGCCAAGAGTCTTTGCACTCCTTGTACCATCATAAGATTCTGGTTCCTTGACTTTCACATGAGGCACTCCTCCACCTGAGTTATGCCTCGCGGCCTTCTTCAACACCGCAATCTCATCTCTGGCTTCGTCAAGAGATTTCTGCAAGTCCACGATCTCTGCCAAGCCTCGATCTCTTGCCTCTTCAATCTCCTTGACCCTTACTTCAAGTTATGTACACAAAATAGCATTCTACTCGTGTTGAGTCTGGAGTTCCTCGAGCTCTTCCCTCATTTTCAAATTGGCCTCTTGATCTTTCTCGACCAAGTCCATCTTCTTAGTCCAGTAAGCCTCTAAGTCCTCCATCTTCTCCCACACTTTTTCCATGAATGCCATAGTAGCATCCTTCGCACCGTGACTAGACCCAACCTGAGATTCAGCTGCCATTGCCAACAAATTCCTTCTTATTTGCGATCTAGTTTCGACCATCCAACAGCTTCACCAAGATGCCTGCAACCTGAACTAACCCTTGTTCCACTTGTATGTGAAACAACTTCCTTCACGTGCAATTACCTGCTTCACTGTTACCAAATGTCAAGTGTATATACACCTGCTTCACCCAGCTTCCTACAAGACTTCTCCAAGTCTTTAGACTAGCTTTGATACCACCTGTCACACCCCCAGGCCGGTGGTAGTCTTTCAACCGCGCTTGGCGAGGTGCGGCACCACCGAACACTTTCTTTTCACCAATACTTATGTTCGTGGACTACGCCTAACCACTTATCCTACTTAGTTTGTGTTTCGAAACCAAGTATTATTAATGTTTCCTTTATACCAATGAACACCCATACACATTCATTATCATCAACAATTATAAATGAAGAACACAATTGCACAGTATAAAGGGAGGGGAAACTCCCTGAACAATGAGTCTGCCCGAATAATATATTATACAGTCTTTCAATATTACAAAGCTTTACAAGTATACTTGGAAACTCCAAGTTTCATACTTAGCCAAATTTACATCATCATCACACCTCCGTGTGATAGCCAAGATTTCCTTGCCCAAGGCGGGTGGGTGCGCCCTCACACGAGTTGCCTTCTGCTCTTCACAACTGAACCTTGTCTTCGTGCATGACAGGCGGGTGACTCCACAAAGTCACCAAGACACCCCCTTCGCACAACCGTCTTCACCAACGTTCCACCGTGCACCCGGCTTCACAACGTTCCACCATTCTCCAACTTCACACCAGCAGGCGACTCACCAAGTCTCCACCATTTACCCTTGCATGACGCGCAGGCGCTCACTTGAGCTACCAAGACACCCGTGCCAAGTCTCACCCAAAACTGAGATATGCGCTACCTCTATGCGGCCTTGCCCAAGAGCAGGCGCATCACCAAAATCTGCACCTTTCCTTCTTGTTGTGTCCACCTACTAGATCTGCGCACTTCTCTACATGATGAACGAAGTCGTTGCTTGTTCAAATGAGCTCCAATGTGTGCTAATTTATACGAGTGGCAGGGTGAGGTCTTGGCTACCCATTTTACCTGCCCATGCCCTCATATCCATCGCAAACATCTCTAAAATTCATGTCGGCCTTCATCCAAATGCCCACAAGTGTAGTCAACCTTGCTACATTTGTTGGTCAGCCGTGGGTACTCCTCCATGCTTCCACGCATATATAAACCCATCGCTCAACCTTCTACACACTCGCATTGTAACATAACTCCTTCGCATTGTAGGTTTGAGCTCGCACTTTGTCGTCTCAAGTTGTTTTCCATCGCACTTCAAGCCGGGAGCACGTTTCAAGGACTATAGGTCCTTATAGCGGTGGCCTAATGGCGGTGGGGGTGGCGGGGTGATTCCAGGAATCACCCCGCTGTTCGTCACAGCCAGGCAGCCAAACCGCAGCCCAACGGCTCGCGGGGGTGTTGAGGTGATTCCGGGAATCACCCCACCCTCTACCCCACCCCAACAGCCCAGTGGCCCGCGAAGGTGGAGGGGTGATTCTAGGAATCACCTCGCCCTTCGGCGCACCCCGGCAGCCCAACGGCTCGTGGGGGTGGCGGGGTCATTCCAGGAATCACCCAGCTCTCCGCCCTACCCCGGTGGCCCAACGGCCCATTGGAGTGGTGGGGTGACTCTGGGAATCACCTCGCCCTCCGCCCCACCCCGGCTGCCTAACGACCCGTGGAGGTGGCGGGGTGATTCTGAGAATCACCCCGCCCTCCGCCCCACCTGGGTGGCCCAATGGCTCGCTGGGGTGGCGGGGTGATTCCAGGAATTACCCCAGCAACCCAACAACCTATGGTGGTGGCTGCCCTCCGCCCCACCCTGGCATCCCAACTGCCCGCGGGGGTGGTCGTCCTCTGCCCCACCCAAATGGCCCAACGGCCCGCGAGGGTGGTGAGATGATTTCGGGAATCACCCTGCCCTCCGCCCCACCTCAACGACCCAACGGCTCATGGGGGTGGCGAGGTGATTCCGGGAATCACCCCGCCCTCCACCCCCACCCCGGTAACCCAACGGCCCACAAGGGTGGCAGGATGATTCCTGGAATCACCCCGTCCTCCGCCCCACCCCAACAGCCTGCGAGGGTGGCTAGGTGATTCCTGGAATCGCCCCACCACCCCTGCAGGCCATTGGACCGAAAGGGTGGAGTGGAGGTTGGCCCCAACGACCCACGGGTGTGGCGAGGTGATTCTCGGAATCACCCTGCCCTTTGTTCCTCCTTGGTGGCCAAAAGACTCGCAGGGGTGGCGGGGTGATTCTGGGAATCACCTTGCCCTCCACCCCACCCTGGCAACCCAACGGCTCGCGGGGGTGGCAGGGTGATTCCGAGAATCACCCCACCCTTTGCCCCACCTTGACGACCCAACAGCCCACGGGGGTGGCGGGGTGATTCCAAGAATCACCCCGCCCTCCGCCCCACCCCGGCGGCCCAATGGCCCGCGTGGGTGGCGGGGTGATTCCGAGAATCACCGCACCATCCGCCCCACCCCAGCAACCTAATGGCCCGCGAGGATGGCAGGGTGATTTCGAGAATCACCCCACCCTCTGCCCCACCCAAGCGGCACAACGGCCCGCACGGGTGGTCGGGTGATTCCAGGAATCACCCCACCCTCCACCCCACCTCGGTGGCCCAACAGATCGTCGGGGTAGCGGGGTGATTCCGAGAATCACCTCGCCCTCCACCCCACCCGGCGGCCCAATGGCTCGTGGGGGTGGTGGGGTGATTCTGGGAATCACCCCGCCCTCTGCCCCACCCCGGCTGTCACGCCCCTACACTGGCGGTACTCTTCCAACTGCACTATAGCGAGGTGTGGCACTACCAACCATTTACTTTTCACCAATACTTACGATTGTAGACTACGCCTAACATTCCATACTTCGTTTATTTTGTCATTACCAAGTATTATCTTTGTCCTTTATACATGTGCATAAACAACATTATACAAAAGAAATGCATAACAATATAAAGGGAGGGGCAACTCCCTGCAATATGAGTCTGCCCGAATCAATATATATAATCTTCTTTTATAGGTACAAGTTAAATCTTAGGAAACCCCAAATTTACACTTAGCCAAATTTCCAACTTCGGCAAACTCGGTTGCCCAACTTGTCGGCGCCTCCACATGGTCACCGCATGACTCACCAACCCTTCGTTCACCTTGTCACATGATCATGTTGTTTGCCCAACTTGGGCGCGCCTCGTCGTAACCAAGTCGCCAAACACGGGCACCTCCGCACTAGTCACACCTTTGTTCACAACTCCAACACTTCATGGTTTCCACTGTTTTGTCGTGCACGGTGCGCCCTACCCAAGTCGCTCATCTCCACGATTCTTCGTTTCGACATGCATGGCGTGCCCTCACTCGGGCACCCATCCGCACGTCCACCCATTCACCCAAACTCGTTCACCCAAACAACTTCACTTCACCCGAGTTGCCACACAACTTCACCCGGGTCGCCACACGACTTCGCCCGGGTTGCCACACGACTTCACCCAGTTCGCCCGAACGACCTCACCTGGGTCGCCACATGACTTTACCCAGCTCACCTGAATGACTTCGCCCGAGTCACCCGACGACCTCACTCGGCTCGCCCGAACGACCTCACCCAGTTTGCACGAACGACCTCGCCCAAGCTTCCTGCCCGATGACCTCGCCCGAGTTCTGCCCGACGACCTCACCCGAGTTTTCTGCATGAGTTTCTTGCACGAGTTTTTCGCCCGAGTTTCTCACCTGACTTTTCTGCACAAGTTTTTCACCTAAGTTCCTCACCCGAGTTTCTCACCCAACTTTTCTGCACGAGTTTTTCACCCAACTTCTGCCCGTCGTGCGGGCTCATCCATGCACCGCAGAACTCCTCAATCGAACTCGTGTTGGCCGAATGATGATTTGCCTCCATAAACCGTCCATCAATATATACGAGCGGGTGGCGGGTTATGTCACCCAGCCGAACCACGCCCAATGCCCAAGCCAACTCGTTAAGCATGTTGCCTTCACTCGAGTGGAGGGTCGACTCGCCCAACTCGTGGGACCACCCTCGCAACTCACCCAACATCATATAAACTCACCTCTTGGTTCATTTTGCACGCATTTCGCACAAGTCCTTCACACAATGAAGGTAACTTGGACTGGAATTCCTTACATCCTCCCTGTAAGGACCTGCAGTCCGAGTCACCTTCATCGTGCGAAGGACTTGTGTGAAATGCGTGTGAAATGAACCAAGAGGCAAGTTTATACGATGTTGGGCAAGTTGTGAGGCTGGTCCCACAAGTTGGGCGGGTCGACCCTCTAGTCGGGCAAAGGCAACATGCTGAACGAGTTGGCTTGGGCATTGGGCATGGGTCAGCCAGGTGACATAACCCGCCACCCACCCGTATATATTGATGGACGGTTTGTGGAGGCAAATCATCATTCAGCCAACACGAGTTCGATTGAGGAGTTCTGCGGTGCGTGGATGAGCCCGCACGACGGGTAGAACTCGGGTGAAAAACTCGTGTAGAAAAGTCGGGTGAGAAACTCGGGTGAGGAACTCGTGCAGAAAAGTCGGGTGAGAAAATCGAGTGAGAAATTCAGGCGAAAAAATCGTGCAGGAAACTCATGTAGAAAACTGGTGCGAGGTCGTCGGGCAGAACTCGGGCGAGGTCGCCGGGCAGGAAACTCAGGCAAGGTCGTTCGGGCAAACCGGGTGAGGTCGTTTGGGCAAGCCGGGTGAGGTCGTCGGGCGACCCGGGTGAATTCGTTCGGGCGAGCCGGGTGAGGTCGTGTGGCGACCCGGGTGAGGTCGTTCAAGCGAACCGGGTGAAGTCGTGTGGCGACCCATGTGAAGTCCCATGCCGATCGGTCGAAGTTGTTCGAGTGAATGATTTTGGGTGAATGGGTGGATGTGCAGATGGGCAGCCGAGTGAGGGCGTGTCATGCACGTCGAAACGAAGAATCGTACTGACGGGTGACTTGGGTAGGGCGTGCCGTGCACGACGAAACAGTGGAAACAGAGAAGTTTTGGAATTGTGAACAGAGGTGTGATTCGTGTGGAGGCGCTCATGTGTGGTGACTTGGTTACAACGAGGTGTGCCCAAGTTGGGAAAACAACATGATTGTGCGATGAGGTGAACGAAGGGTTGGTGAGTCGTGCGGTGACTGTGTGGAGGTGTCGACAAGCTAGGCAACCGAGTTTGCCGAAGTTGGAAATTTGGCTAAGTGTAATTTTGGGGTTTCCCAAGATTTAACTTGTACTTATAAAAGAAGATTATATATATTGATTCAGGCAGACTCATTTTGCAGGGAGTTTCCCCTCCCTTTATACTGTTGTGCATTTCTTTTGTATAATGTTGTTTATGTGAATGTTATGGGCTTTCGCTGTATAATGGACAAAGATAATACTTGGTGATGAAAAAATAAACTAAGTATGGAATGTTAGGCGTAGTCTACAATCATAAGTATTGGTGAAAAGGAAACGGTTGGTAGTGCCGCACCTTTCTATAGTGTGGTTGGAAGAGTACCACCAGTGTAGGGGTGTGATAGGTGGTATCAGAGCTAGTGCCAGGGAGCTGGTGCTGGTGAACTGAATCAAGGAGCTGATTCTACGAAGACCAAAGACTTGAAAGGAAGTTCAAGTTTTGCAAGTGACAGGTGGAATACCAGGGTGATTTTGGTGAATGGTGAAACAGGTTTAGCAGAGGTGAAGCTTTATGCTTGGGCCAAGCTGAACGACAAGGCATGGCAGGTTTGGAAGAATGAGAAGGGAAGCTCTTGCTTACCTTATACAGGTTGAAGCAGTTGAAAGAAGAGAACCCCCAGATTCCTGATAAACTTGAAGTCTTGGAAAAGAATGTTGAAGACAAAATTCTTCAACTTGGTTGGACAATGGAGCAGGATGAAGTTGTAGATTGTGCTAACAAGGAAGAGGAAGTCGTGATGATTGAAGATGTTGCAGGTGTGACAACGATGGAGGATGAACTTGAGATTGTTCAAGTTGGACCAGGATCGTGCAGTTTGCAGACATGGATGGATGGGGATACTCACATGGAGGAGCCTCATAATGATGATGTAAGTAATATTGATACTTGTGTTTCATTTGAGCATTTGGTAGATGGACTGTATGTAGGGAAGAGCAAAATCAGTTTGTCGATGCTAGGGAGGATCTTACCATGCATGTCTACAATGAGACGTTGTATCGAGAAGCAAGGATTATTGATTGTTGTAGGACTTGTTTGGGTTGTTTGTAACCTTATGGTAGAGGGTACAAGGGCCCGTGACAATGGAGGAACATGTTGATCATTGCTGAGGATTGGGTCATGCTTTAGCCATATGGAGAATTGGCTAAGTGCCCGACATGATTCATGGACATATTGGAGAAGGGCACACACTTGAGTTGCTTGAGTGGACTTCTCATGGCCGAGACCAAGAGCAAGTCTTGGTGGAACCTTTGGTGGGGGAGTTATGATGGAAGGGACTCATGGTGATGATGATATGGTTGGGTGACCGAGTTCACTAGACCAAAGATTGTAGACTTGGATGAGGATGACCGATTATTGTGATGGGTCTACTTAGTTGGACTACATGGGCAACTTAGTCATCGACATCAGGTTGGAGACATGGATCATGGTAGTCTTATGCAGGGACATTATGCTGGAGCACTTGTAGAGGTGTCACTTATGGGCATCCAATGAGGAGTGCCAAGGTAGGGATGTTGTGCAGGTGGATTTGCTAGTGTGACATGGAGATGTTTTATTTATGAGCCTATGGAGAGGTTGTGCACTTATGTACAACAAGGCCATGAACTTGGATGGAGTTGTGAGTAGACTATGGAGCATTCCCACTACATGGAGAGCTGAGGCATCTTGTAGAGACCTTTGGGCCGAGACTTGTATGCTTGCTAGAGTGTTGGTTGGAGATGACTCATGGAGCTCGTGATGACATGAGATTGTTGTGACTTTGGGAGTAATGGAGTTACAACTATGATGATGCCTTGGTGGCAACACTGGGCATGAGTTGAGCCGAGACTTAACCACTTTTGACACATGGGAGCTGATTGATCTATGATCATGGGCTGCACATGGATAGATGAGACAGGTGTATACTTGTTTCTATGGAAGACTTAAGGGATGGCACATTACAAATATGATGGAGGTTGCTTCATGGACTTGGATGTGGCACATCGAGAGTCAGAGTTGATCAGATGATCTCTTCACTTTGAGGAGATAGATGTTTTGCAGATGGATGATGATTTTGGACAGAAAACATCATGGACAACATGTTGCAGATGAGATGGAGGCTACTTCATGGACCTGAGCATGGCTTATACTTATGTGGAGATGGATTCTCGATCGAGTTGAGGATATGACGAGATGTTCTGAGAAACGACTGATGATGACATGGGGATGTTCACTCTCATGGTTTGAGCGTGACAGTTGGACTGATCACCTGACTAGTTCAAACATGGGGTCCGAAAGTGTGCAGAGATGTGTTAGCATTATGTTGGAGTATCATGGCAGTAGTTCACATGAGGACGATACATGATGAGGTCGACACAATATGTTGCAGGAAGCATGTAGCTTGAGATGGAGGGGCCAGCCTTCCACGATGAGGAGCAGCAGGTGGAGATTGTGACAAGATGGTTAATGATCATGGATTGAGATGATTCTCCAGTGTATGACATACCGATTGGGTGTATGCCTTGGTATGGATATCTTGGTGACAGATGGTTGCTGGGATGAGATATTGTCGAGGAGGACAATGATTTCAAGTGGGGGAGGATGTAAGGACCTGCGGTCCGGGTCACCTTCACCGTGTGAAGGACTTGTGCGAAGTGTGTGCGAAATGAACCAAGAGGTGAGTTTATACGATGTTGGGTGAGTTGTGAGGGTGGTCCCATGAGTTGGGTGGGTCGACCCTCCACTCGGGCGAAGGAAACATTCTAAATGAGTTGGCTTGGGCATTGGGCGTGGGTCAGCTGGGTGACATAACCCGCCACCCGCCCGTATATATTTATGGATGGTTTGTGGAGGCAAATCATCATTCAGCCAACACGAGTTCGATTGAGGAGTTCTATGGTGCGTGGATGAGCCCACACGATGGGCAAAACTCGGGCGAAAAACTCGTGCAGAAAAGTCAGGTGAGAAACTCAGGTGAGGAACTCGAGCGAAAAAATCGTGCAGAAAACTCAAGTGAGAAACTCGGGCGAAAAATTCGTGCAGGAAACTTGTGAAGAAAACTCAGGCGAGGTCGTCGAGTAGAACTCAGGCGAGGTCGTCGAGCAGAACTCAGGAGAGGTCGTCGGGCAGGAAACTTGGGTGAGGTCGTTCAGGCGAACCAGGTGAGGTCATTTGGGCAAGTCAAGTAAGGTCATCGGGCGACCTGGGTGAAGTCGTTCGGGTGAGCTGGGTAAAGTCGTGTGGCAACCCGGGTGAGGTCGTTCAGGTGAACTGGGGCAAGTCATGTGGTGACCCGGGTGAAGTCGTGTGCCGACTCGGGTGAATTTGTTCGAGTGAACGGGTGGACATGCAGACGGGCGGCAGGGTGAGGACACGCCGTGCACGTCGAAATGAAGAATCATGCGGACAGGCGACTTGGGTAGGGCGCATTGTGCACGACGAAACGGTGGAAACAGTGAAGTGTTGGATTTGTGAACAGAGGTGTGACTCGTGCATAGGCGCCCGTGTGTGGCGACTTGGTTACGACGAGGCACGCCCAAGTTGGGCAAACAACACAATTGTGTGACGAGGTGAACGAAGGGTTGGTGAGTCATGCAACGACCATGTGGAGGCGCCGACGAGCTGGGCAACCGAGTTTGCCGAAGTTGGAAATTTGGCTAAGTGTAAATTTTGGGTTTCCCAAGATTTAACTTGTACTTATAAAAGAATATTATATATATTGATTTGGGCAGACTCATATTGTGGGGAGTTGCCCCTCCCTTTATACTATTGTGCATTTCTTTTTTATAATGCTATTTATGTGAATGTTATGGGCTTTCACTGTATAAAGGACAAAGATAATACTTGGTAATGAAAAAATAAACTAAGTACGGAATGTTAGGCGTAGTCTACAATCGTAAGTATTGGTGAATAGAAATCGGTTGGTAGTGCCGCACCTCGCTATAGTGCGGTTGGAAGAGTACCACCAGTGTAGGGGCATGACACTCCCCCACTTGAAGTCTCATCCCAGCAACCATCTGTCACCGAGATATCCATACCAAGACATACACCCCATCGGTATGTCATACACCAGAGAATCATCTCAATCCATGATCATCAACCATCCTGTCACAATCTCCACATGTTGCTCCCCATCGTGGAAGGCTAGCCCCTTCATCTCAAGATACATGCTTCCTGCAACATATCATGTCGACCTTATCATGTATCGTCCTCGTGTGAACTACTACCATGATACTCCAACATAATGCTAACACATCTCTGCACACTTCTAGACACCATGTTTGAACTAGTCGAGTGATTAGTCCAACTGTCATGCTCAAACCATGAGAGTGAACATCCCCATGTCATCATCAGTCGTTTCTCAGAACATCCCATCACATCCTCAACTCGATCAAGAATCCATCTCCACATAACTATAAGCCATGCTCAGGTCCATGAAGTAGCCTCCATCTCATCTGCAACATGATGTCCATGATGTTTTCTGTCTAAAATCATCATCCATCTGCAAAACATCCATCTCCTCAAAGTGAAGAGATCATCTCATCAACTCCGACTCTCGATGTGTCACATCCAGGTCCATGAAGCAACCTTCGTCATATCTGTAATGTGCCATCCCTTAAGTCTGCCATAGAAACAATTATACACTTGTCTCATCTATCCATGTGCTGCCCATGATCATAGATCAATCAGCTCCCATTTGTCAAAAGTGGTTCAGTCTCAGCTGAAACCATGCCCAGTGTTGCCACCAAGGCATCATCATCGTTGTAGCTCCATTACTCCCAAAGTCACAACAATCTCATGTCATCATGAGCTCCATGAGTCATCTCCAACCAGCACTCTAGCAAGCATACAAGTCTCGGCCCAAAGGTCTCTACAAGATGCCTCAACTCTCCATGTAGTAGGAATGCTCCATAGTCTACTCACAACTCCATCCAAGTCCATGGCCTTGTTGTACAGTAGTGCACAACCTCTCCATTGGCTCATAAATAAAACATCTCCATGTGACACTAGAAAATTCACTTGCACAACATCCCTACCTTGGCACTCCTCATTAGATGCCCATAAGTGATACCTCTACAAGTGCTCCCGCATAATGTCCCTGCATAAGACTGCCATGCTCCATGTCTCCAACCTAATGTCCATGACTAAGTTTCCCATGTAGTCCAACCAAGTAGACCCATCACAACAATCGGTCATCCTCATCCAAGTCTGCAATCTTCGGTCTAGTGAACTCGGTCACCCAACCATATCATCATCACCATGAGTCCCTTCCATCATAACTCCCCCACTAAAGGTTCCACCAAGACTTGCTCTTGGTCTCGGCGATGAGAATTCCACCCAAGAAACTCAAGTGTGTGCCCTTCTCCAATATGTCCATGAGTCATGCCGAGCACTTAACCAATTCTCCATATGGCTAAAGCATGACCCAATCCTCAGCAATGATCAACATGTTACTCCCTTGTCACGGACCCTTGTACCTTCTACCATAATGTCACAAACAACTCCAACAAGTCCTGCAACAGTCAACAATCCTTGCTTCTCCATAACAGGTCTCATCGTAGACATCCATGGTAAGAACCTCCCTAGCCTTGGCAAATTGATTTTACCCTTCCCTGCATACGGTTCATCTACCAAATGCTCAAGTGAAACACAAGTATCAATAGTACTTACATCATCATCATGAGGCTCCTCCATGTGAGTATCCTCATCCATCCATGTCTGCAAACTGCATGACCCTGGTCCAGCTTGATCAATCTCAAGTTCTTCCTCCATCGTTGTCACATCTAAAACATCCTCAATCATCACAGCTTCCTCTTCCTTGTCAACACAATCTGCAACTTCATCCTGCTCCATTGTCCAAACAAGTTGAATAAGTTCTTCTTCAACATTCTTTTCCAAGACTTCAAGTTCCTTCTGAATCCGTGGGTTCTCCTCCTTCAACCGCTTCAACCTGTATAAGGTAAGCGAGAGCTTCCCTTCGCATTCTTCCAAACCTACCATGCCTTGTCGTTCAGCTTGGTCCAAGCACTAAGCTTCACCTCTGCTAAACCTGTTTCACCATTCACTTAAATCACCCTGATATTCCACCTGTCACCTACAAAAATTGAACTCCTTGCCAAGTCTTCGGTCTTTTAGAATCAGCTCCTTGATTCAGTTCACCAAGTTTCCTGCAAAACTTGGGCCAGCTCTGAAACCACCTGTTAGGCCCCTACACTTGCGATACTCTTCCAACCGCACTATAGTGAGGTGCGGCACTACCAACCATTTTCCTTTCGCCAATACTTACAATTGTATACTACGCCTAACATTCCATACTTAGTTTATTTTTTCATTACCAAGTATTATCTTTGTTCTTTATACAGTGAAAGCCCATAACATTCACATAAACAACATTATATAAAAGAAATGCACAACAATATAAAAGTAGGGGCAACTCCCTGCAATATGAGTCTACCCGAATCAATATATATAATCTTCTTTTATAAGTACAAGTTAAATCTTGAGAAACCCCAAATTTACACTTAGCCAAATTTCCAACATCAGCAAACTTGGTTGCCCAGCTCGTTGGTGCCTCCACACGGTCGCCGCACGACTCACCAACCCTTCATTCACCTCGTCGCATGATTGTGTTGTTTGCCCAACTTGGGCATGCCTTGTCGTAACCAAGTCACCACACATGGGCGCCTCTGCATGAGTCACACCTCTGTTCACAACTCCAACATTTCAGCGTTTCCACGGTTTCTTCGTGCACGGCATGCCGTACCCAAGTCGCCCATTTGCATGATTCTTCATTTCGAGGTGCACGGCGCACCCTCAGCCGGCTGCCCATCCGCACGTCCACCCATTCACCCGAACAACTTCACCCGATTCGCCACATGACTTCACCCAGGTCGCCACACAACTTCACCCGGTTCGCTCAAACGACCTCACCCGGGTCGCCACACGACTTTACCCAGCTCGCCTGAATGACTTCACCCGGGTCGCCCGACGACCTCACCCAGCTCGCTTGAACAACCTCACCGGGTTTGCCCAAATGACCTTGCCCGAGTTTCCTGCCAGACGACCTCGCCCGAGTTCTGCCCGACAACCTCACTCGAGTTTTCTACACGAGTTTCCTGCATGATTTTTTCACCCGAGCTTCTCACCCAAGTTTCACACCCAACTTTTCTGCACGATTTTTTCACCCGAGTTCCTCACCCGAATTTTATGCATCAGTTTTTCGCTCGAGTTCTGCCCGTCGTGCGGGCTCATCCATTCACCGCAAAACTCCTCAATCGAACTCGTGTTGGCCGAATGATGATTTTCCCCCACAAACCGTCCATCAATATATACGGGCAGGTGGCAGGTTATGTCACCTGGCCGACCCATGTCCAACGCCCAAGCTGACTCGTTCAGCATGTTGCCTTCGCCCGAGTGGAGGGTCGGCCCACCCAACTCATGGGACCACCCTCACAACTTGCCCAACATCGTATAAACTCGCCTCTTGGTTCATTTCGCATGCATTTCGCACAAATCCTTTGGCAGTGAAGGTGGCCTGGACCGCAGGTCCTTACACCGGCAGCTCAACAGCTCGCGAGGGTGGCGTGGTGATTGTTACAGGGAAAAGTGTCTACTCAGAACTGCTTATCCCACTAAGGTGTGATAGCTACCTTAGAAAACAAACAGAGTAAAGCTACTTTCGTTTTTCCTTTATGAAGTATAGATAGAGAAGAACAAAGAAGACCAACCTCTATCTTGCGCTAATCTCCTGGTTCGATTCCTCTCTTCTTTGATAGTCTTTCTCTACTTGTTCCCTTGCACGCCCAGCTTCACAGAGTACCTGTAAGATCACAGTAGCATAGCACTATACAAGAACATGAATCTATAATCATAAACAATCTAGGATCAGATGTAAATTGACCATACAAATGCAACAAATATAAATGACACAAGAGTATGGAGGAAAACTTGAATAGCTTTTATTGATAAACAAGAAAGAGCCAAGGGGAGTTACAACCAGTTGTTCTAACCCAGCATCATCCTGTCAGCAAGGAAGCCCCTCTTCACCTCATACAAAGCTTAGATCACCCAACAATCTGATGTCAAGAAACCAACAGCAATTCCTTACAATATGCAAAATTCCAGCCTCTGGATCTCTGGGATGAGGGATCCATATATAGATATCTGTAAGGGAGATGAGATAGCTTGTGACTTGATTAGTGTCTTCCCTCTAATAGTTCTTGCTTCCACTTGGAGATTGATGATCTCTTACTCATCCTTGGTCGAATTCAGAGAGCCAAGTGTCACAGGAGAAGTTTCTGGAAGCTTCCATTGCCTCTCCACCTTGTGGAATGACACTGCCATTTGTCATTTCTCGCCCATCGCACCCCATAGAAGGGCTTTTTGAAATGCAACGCACCCACATAGTGTGTTTAGGTGAGATGCAACGCACTTAGCCTATGGAGCAGCTGAAATGATCCTGTTTTGACCAATTCTGAGCAGTTTTTGATGGAGAACTTCTGGGAGAAGCTGTAATCAATTGACCTTGTTCCTTTAGGGGTTAGAACAACACTTTTAGGGACTTAGGAGCCCTTGGTTTATGGACATTTCATGCTTGGGGTTGTAGTGCCCAAAAATGTCTATAACAGTTGCCCCCTAAAGCATGAGGTCGTTAATCTTTTTGATGTCGGGTGAAATGCTTTATCATGAGGATCCGAAGTTCTTTCAAGCTGGGAGGAGACTTGTAATAAGATACAATACAATACATTATCTTCATAATATTTTCATGATCTAGCTGAGGCAGGCATTCCCATGCTCAGCTTTATAAATTCATTTTCATGTACATAGGACAGACAATCGTCTGAGTGTAGACTGATGATTCTGGTAGAGCCATCATCCCTTTGATTGGATGATTATCTGTGCAGCAGCAATGTACATTTAATGTCTTTATTTCCCTGAATATATATCGCAGCCTGGATGGGTGAAACTAGATCCGGGGTCTTCAATCTCGTTCGATCTTCACTCGAAGTACAAGTCGATCCATGTGAGAGATGTTCTGGAGTCGAACATGGAAAGACATCGCCTGATTACCAGCCAATGATGTAAGTTGTTAACAGGCGCGAGAGGAATCACCGATAATGATAATGACCCTCAAGGCACTGCAGTACAATTCACATGGTGTGAATAAAGGACTTGGCGTCGAACACCATGCAAAATCTTTCGGTCGAAGGCCATTGATGTAAACCTGTCGCCGGAAGTGAGAAACTTGCCATTGAGGCATGCAAGCTTCAAAGTACTGAATGGGGTGTTCCTAGATCGACTTCTTGGATAACGAGTTGATGTCGACAAGAAGCGATCCGTCACAGGAGGGCCTTAATGAATCCCACATCAATGACATGGAACGAAGCAAATGATTTTAATGGAGGTGAAAACGATCTGGTGATATAAGGTTCAGGGTGGCGGTCATGAAAGAATGGAGTATAAATGTATTGTAGTGGGTGAGACACAGGTGAATTCTCTAAATGGCTTCTCTTGAACATATCAGCAACACTGGCGTGATGGATTGGTAGCATTAACCCCAAATGTGGATGGTATGATGGGACCATGGTGATGTGACCGGTGAATGAAACAACCCAACCCGACTTGGATGCGGAGTGAAACTGTCATGTTCAAGAGCGACTTTATACCAACAAAGTTTCTTCAAGTTTTCTTCCTAATTTTTTCCCCAGTCATTGCTGACCAATACCTCTTTATTTTTGTCAAGCTTGAGGAGGATAACATATGCTTGTTCTATAATTTTCCCTTCGGGCAAACCCATCGCTATGTTTTAACGAGCCTAGCGATAGTGAAACTCGTTCTCGTCTATAGACAAGTTTGTCGCTATTAAATTTTAACGAGTTTAACAACAAAGATAACTCGGTCCTTTTCAATTTTAGAGAGTCTGAAAAGGAACGTAAAGGAAACTCCAAAATTCCTTTTTCGTCATCTAATCCCTTAAGTCCAAAAAAGTATAAAACAATACAGAAGGGATGAATTTTCGATACTTTTAACGAGCCGAACAAAACAAGCGCTCGATCTTTTTGTGTAATAATCCCTCAGGTCCAAAAAGATTAAAATTTAGAGGAGGGATGGCACTTCCGGTCCCTTTAACGAGCTGGAGAGGCCAATGACTCGGCAATCTTTTCATATTTTACGAGTCATTTGAAAAGAGCTTATAGGAGACTCGTCTTTTGAGGAACGAGTGATAAAATTGGGTAGCAATTGATTCCAGGTAAGGTTTGGAATTTTCCAATCACGGTAGTGTTACAGGGATGGCTAACATGATCACTCTTCGCAGCTGTTCCTCAAAATGGGTAAACAATCAAATGGAGGTGAATGATCGGCCAATGTAAAAGTGGAGGTGACAGTGCAAACACGACCAAGGCTTTAAAGGCTGAAGTGTTAGATTCACGATGGTTATTTACCGGAAATTGGTTCATTTTTTAAGTCCGCGCTAAAACTGCTCGATTAATCCAGTCGTATAATAAGAATGTCTCATATATAAAAATGGCAATTTTTAGAGTTTTGCCCCACATCCTTCCTTTATGCAAGTTAGGAAACGACCAATCCTACGATTTTAAAGTGTTAGAGGACCTACAAATTTAAAAAATAAATAGTTGCTCTTCGCTTGCACGCCAAAAGGTTTGGATGCCCCCAGGTATAAAACAGAGTTTCAAGGTTACCCCTTCTTCCTTCCATTAAAACATTTGTTTTACCGAGAGAGGTCTACCTCTTACAGGTTACCAAAGATTGTTCTATTAACGGTGTAAACAAAACACTTCTTCGGCGATGTTTATCAAAATAAACAAAGGTGAGTGGCAATGCTTGCCAACCCACATAACTTTGACAAGAGAATCTTATTCCAGAATAACCCCCTCTTCCAATCCCAGATGGGAGTACAGACTAGTCATATTTTCTCGCAAAAACCTACCCTATACCCGAAGTTTTCCTGCCGAAGCAGACCAGGGTGCATGCCCCCTGGGTTTCAGTCATGTCCCCCGAATCACTCACGCTCATCAGGCGGACGGACTGGAGATTGATGAGACATTCTTTGTGTGAAAAGACCATTCAAGGATGGTATATGACTATTTTCTCTGTGTGATCCGGGAAATGAAAGCTTGTCCACGAGCTTGACCACTCTTCCTTCGTGCGGAAAGCACATTACTCTAAAGAGTGAGGAGACAATCGCTCCCATTCAATAAATATAGTCTCGTCCAAGGAGTAGATTATAATCTAGGGGTCCTTGAACTACCATTACGTTCATTTGAACGGTTTTTCCTCTCAATGTTATGGGTACATTGGGAAGGATCCCTAACGGTCGACTGGTTCCTTTGTCAAAGCTTGTTATATTTCTCATTTTAGGCAAAAGCGATGGCGAACCAAGCACTTTCCAAGCAGTCGAGGAAAGGATACTCACAGATGCCCCTTCATCTATGATGGTACCGGCCATAACCATCCTATATATTTGAACAATGGTACGGAATGGTACACTAGCTGGTAAACGGGGTCTGCCTAGTTGGTTCCAATCGAAGGAGACAACTAGGTTTCTTGGAGGTGGGACCGAATAGACGGCCGGGTATGACTCTGACGAACTTCCTTCCTGCGGTAAAGGAATGGGTAAATTGCCCCCATGTTCATCGGAGTCTGTGCTTACGAAAAGAATTTGGACGGTGTCATCCTTGTTCTCTTCGGTGACTGTATCATCTGAAGATGGAACCTCTGAAGGCAAGACCGGGTCAATTGCCGCCTCGACCTTTTGACTTTTGTCTGGTATGGGTTTAGATGGTTTGTCTTCAATGATAGATGCTTCAGCCGACCACCTGAGCGGGCCAGCCGGATTTTAAACTAGTGATGGACTCGGCAAGAGTTTTTTTATATCCAGGAGGAAGTCATAACGGTGAAACCAGATGATCGTCCAAAACTCTTTTAGCCTCATCTAAGAAGGGACAACGGTGGACGGCATGATCGCCTTCGCACAGTTTACAAGGAAATCTATATTTTCCTTTTTGTCCTGGGGCTTCACTTTCACTAGTCGACGGTGTGTTTTCAACATGATCATCAAAGGTTGACGACACCGGGTTGTGCAAACGAGGAGACCAGTTCCTTAAGATCTGAGGGATGCAAAGACAATCTCTATGATAGTGGTCTCCTTTGCAAATGACACATGGTGATTTAGGCTTGGTTGGTGCAGTGTGTGGATTTTCGCTAGACGATGCTTGGTTGCCCCCTTTCGCTTTTGGCTACTTCTTCTTCTTCTTTTTCTTCTTCTTTTCTTTCTTCTTCTCAGGTACTTGACTTTTGGCTTTACCAGCCCCATCAAGCGAAGAGGAAGGAGGAGAGGAAGAATTGGAGGAAGTAGAAGGTCGGTGGGTAACTCTGGACTCGTCTAGTTGCTGACTCGATTGTTCAGGAATTGCGGTGTTCTGAATGACAGAGGTTGAGAAGAGCCATACAGGCAAGCCGATTTTCAGTCCTGGAAGTGACAATGTGGCCATATGGGGTGCACCAACATCTCCCCAAGAGGAGAAGGGACTAGGATTTCCTCCAAGGGGAATTCCTTGGTTGGTGGATTCCATTTTCTCAACCCAAGATCATCGTAGGAAAGGGTGATGAATATTCCGTTTAAAATAAATTTTAGATTCTTTGACACAACTTGTTTTTTCAATTTTTAAGAGTCGAGAAAAAACAAAAGATGACTCTAGTCGCCTTCGATTTTTAATGAGCCTGAAGTGACAAGTGATCAGATGGACCTTTTCCATTAAGGAGTCTGAAAAGGAACGAAAGGGACTGCTCTGGAAATCTAGGTAGAGGGATTACCAAACCAATCGCAAAACTGCAGAATACTTTTTACGGTACGGCAATCAATCTTCCCGAATGTTGTGTTTAGTGCATTGCGATCGATAGGGCAGCAAACACGGCTTCCTATGGATAAAGGATTAAGCCTATTGTGGTCTCCCAAAATATACTCGACAGTACGTGGGAGCACAAGTCTGTACTGGCACTTATCATCTCAAAGTGGAGGAATCACCCAACCATCAGTGAGAACAACAGTTACCAGGTTTTACAACGCCGGAATACGTCTCTAGCCTAGACTTCTAAATGTTGTGCGTTAGGTTCCAAAGCGTTATTAGATTCATTGAATTTATTTTATAGTTGATCTTGTTTATGAAGTTTGCCTTTCAAGTTCACCGCAAGATGTAGTATAATTCCTAAAATGCAATCTAAGATGATAAACAATATTTTTATCTTCTTTGTGTAATGAAAATCCTAGCTACTAAGGAAATAAAGACAAAATTCTTTCACAAAGAGCAAAGAGCACACTCTAAATGCACTTTCCTAAATCAAACCAATCAGACTGTCTAAATGCAAATGCACATGCATGTATTTGTTTTCTACTTTCTTAGTATATGAATGATAAAAAGAAAGTTGATGCACAAATCTGAATTTCTTTTCAAGTGACAATTATCAACAAGTTTCTTTTCGAAATCGAAAATAGAGGCAATCACAACACCTTACGATTTTGAAATGAATACTTGTTTTCGACACTAGAAAAATTACAAATTCAGACCAAAAACAATAGTAACAGGATAACCGACTATCAACAGCAATCAAACTCTTTCCTATGATTGAAAACGACACTTGCGACACTTTCAAATCAAAGGAAAATAGTACGATTACGCTACTTTTGCAAAGGAGAACTGAAAATGACTCAACAAATACACAAAAACATTTACAGTTCTTTTGTACAAAGGAGGTGGAATAATAGCAAGGAAAAGGGGTCTCAAACAGAGATATACTGATCACAGGCAGCAAAATTCATGAATAGAACTGGAAAGAATGAATCGCAGAAACCAAAATTGAACAATGCCTAGTCTGATCAGCGCAACTGTAACACAGGGAATTTGATATGCAACGCACCTACTACATTCGGGAAGTGCACTGAATTTCAGATTCTCAGAATAGTACCTGCGCTGGGCCAGAGACAAGACTTTGCTTGGGTTCCGGGTCATAGTTTACAGTTCAGTTCATGGGTTTTGGCCGAGCAAAAGGTAATCAGTAATGCAACAATCAGGGGTAGATCTAAGGAGGATCTAAGAGCTATCACAAGGGTAGTCAGAGTGTTTGTGAATCAGTTGTTTAAATCATAAACAAATCCCAGAGATTGACTGAAGTGGCATTTATCTACTTTGCATTTGCATAGCAAATGCAGTTCGAAAGCTACCTAGCACGACTTCAGACTCCTTCTGTAAGTTTATGAAATAGACAACAAGGAAGATAAACAAACAAACTAATTCGTCCCCAGCAGAGTCGCCATTTTGTTACAGGGAAAAGTGTCTACTCAGAACTGCTTATCCCACTAAGGTGTGATAGCTACCTTAGAAACAAACAGAGTAAAGCTACTTTCGTTTTTCCTTTATGAAGTATAGATAGAGAAGAACAAAGAAGACCAACCTCTGTCTTGCGCTAATCTCCTGGTTCGATTCCTCTCTTCTTTGATAGTCTTTCGCTACTTGTTCCCTTGCACGCCCAGCTTCACAGAGTACCTGTAAGATCACAGTAGCATAGCACTATACAAGAACATGGATCTATAATCATAAACAATCTAGGATCAGATGTAAATTGACCATACAAATGTAGCAAATATAAATGACACAAGAGTATGGAGGAAAACTTGAATAGCTTTTATTGATAAACAAGAAAGAGCCAAGAGGAGTTACAACCAGTTGTTCTGACCCAACATCATCCTCTCAGCAAGGAAGCCCCTCTTCACCTCATACAAAGCTTAGATCACCCAACAATCTGATGTCAAGAAACCAACAGCAATCCCTTACAATATGAAAAATTCCAGCCTCTGGATCTCTGGGATGAGGGATCCATATATAGATATCTGTAAGGGAGATGAGTCAGCTTGTGACTTGATTAGTGTCTTCCCTCTGATAGTTCTTGCTTCCACTTGGAGATTGATGATCTCTTACTCATCCTTGGTCGAATTCAGAGAGCCAAGTGTCACAGGAGAAGTTTCTGGAAGCTTCCATTGCCTCTCCACCTCGCGGAATGACACTGCCATTTGTCATTTCTCACCCATCGCACCCCATAGAAGGGCTTTTTGAAATGCAACGCACCCACACAGTGTGTTTAGGTGAAATGCAATGCACTTAGCCTATGGAGCAGCTGAAATGATCCTGTTTTGACCAATTCTGAGCAGTTTTTCATGGAGAACTTCTAGAAGAAGCTGTAATCAGTTGACCTTATTCCTTTAGGGGTTATAAAAACACTTTTAGGGACTTAGGAGCCCTTGGTTTATGGACATTTCATGCTTGGGGTTGTAGTGCCCAAAAATGTCTATAACAGTGATTCCAGGAATCAGCCCACCCTCCGCCACACCCCAGCAGCCCAATGACTCGTGAAGGTAGTGTGGTGATTCATGGAATCACCCCCCCTCCGCCCCACCCAGGCGGCCCAACAGCCCGGGGGGGTGGCGGGGTGATTTGAGGAATCACCTCGCCCTGCCCCCCACCCCGGCAGCCCAACGACTCGCAAGGGTGGTGGGGTGATTCTGGGAATCACCCCGCCCTTCACCCCACCCCGATAGCCCAACAGCCCACAGGGGTGGTGAGGTAATTCTGGGAATCACCCCACCTTCTGCACCACCTCGACGTCCCAACAGCTCACGGGGGTGGCGGGGTGATTTCAGGAATCACCCCGTCCTCCGCCCCACCCCAGCTGTCACACCCCTACACTGGCGGTACTCTTCCAACCGCACTATAGCGAGGTGCATCACTACCAACCATTTTCTTTTCACCAATACTTACGATTGTAGACTATGCCTAACATTCCATACTTAGTTTATTTTTCATTACCAAGTATTATCTTTGTCCTTTATATAGTGAAAGCCCATAACATTCACATAAACAACATTATACAATAGAAATACACAACACTATAAAGGGAGGGGAAACTCCCTGCAATATGAGTCTGCCCGAATGAATATGTATAATTTTGTTTTATAAGTGCAAGTTAAATCTAAGGAAACCCCAAATTTACACTTAGCCAAATCTCCAACTTCAGAAAACTCAGTTGCCCAGCTCGTCGACGCCTCCACACGATTGCCGCATGACTCACCAACCCTTCGTTCACCTCATCGCACGATCGTGTTGTTTGCCCAACTCGGGCGCGCCTCGTCGTAACCAAGTTGCCACACACGGGCACCTCCGCACAAGTCACACCTCCGTTCACAACTCCAACACTTCCTCATTTCCATCATTTCGTCGTGCACGGCGCGTCGTACCCAAGTCGCTCGTCTGTACGATTCTTCGTTTCATCGTGCACGGTGCACCCTCACCTGGCCACCCGTCCGCACGTCCACCCATTCACCCAAACTCGTTCACCTAAACAACTTCACCTAAGTTGCCACACAACTTCACCCGAGTCGGCACACGACTTCGCTGCCCAAACGACCTCAACTGGGTCGCCACACGACTTCACCTAGCTCGCCCGAACGACTTCACCCGGGTCGCCCAACGACCTCACCCAGGTCGCCCGAACGAATTCACCCGGGTTCTGCCTGAACGACCTCGCTCGAGTTCTGCCCGACGACCTCGCCCGAGTTTTCTGCACGAGTTTCCTGCATTAGTTTTTCACCTGAGATTTCTGCATGAGTTTCTCACCTGACTTTTCCTGCACGGGTTTTTCACCTGAGTTTCGCCCGAAGTGCGGGCTCATCCGCGCACTGCAGAACTCCCTTGATCAAACTCGTGATGATCGAATGATGGTTGTTTGCCTCCAAATTCCCTCCAATATATACGGGTGGGTGGCGGGTTATGTCAATCGGCCGACCCACGCCCAACGCCCAAGACGACTCATTCAACATGTTGCCTTCACACGAGTGGAGGGTCGGCCTGCCCAACTCATGGGACCACCCTCTCAACTCGCCCAACATTGTATAAACTCGTCTCCAAGACACTTCACACGCATTCGTTCATGTCTCCTTTGCACAATGGAGTCACCCTACCCGTTGCACGGACTGCAGGTCCTTACATCCTCCCCCACCTGAAATCATTGTCGTCCTCGACAATATCTCATCCCAGAAACCACCTGTCACCAAGATATCCATACCAAGGCATATACTCCATCGATATGTCATATATCAGAAGATCATATCAATCCATCATCATCAATCACCTTGTCACAATCTCCACATGCTGCTCCCCATCGTGGAAGGTTGGCCCTTCTGTCTCAAGCTACATGCTTCCTGCAACATATCGTGTCGACCTCATCATGTGTCATCCTCATGTGAACTGCTGCCACGATACTCCAACAAATGTTAACACATCTCTGTGCACTACCTGTCCCCATGTTTGAACTAGTCGAGTGATCAGTCCAACTATCACGCTCAAACCATGAGAGTGAACATCCTCATGCCACCATCAGTCGTTTCTCAGAACATCTTGTCACATCATCAACTCGATCAAGAATCCATCTCCATATAAGTAAAGCCATGTCCATGTCCAGGTCCATGATGTCCAGGTCTACAACATGCTGTCCATAATGTTTGGTATCAATGTGTTGCATGAAATCATCGACATCTACCCCAACATCATCATCCATCTACAAAACATCCATCTCCTCAAGGTGAAGAGATCCTCTCATCAAAGTCTGACTCTCAATGTGCCACATCTAGGTCCATGAAGCAACCTCCATCATATCTGTATGTGCCATCCGTCAAGTCAAGTATACACCTGTCTCATCTATCCATGTGCTGCCCATGATCATAGATCAATCAACTCCCATGTTTCAAAAGTGGTTAAGTCTCGGCTCAACCCATGCCTAAGTGTTGCCACCAAGGCATCATCATCATTGTAACTCCATCACTCCAAAGTGTCTCATATCGATCCTCCACATCAAGTCACTCTTCCAAGCCACACCCATACATGTACTCGAAAGTATGCATCCCATTTTGCATCAAACACTCTGACCTCAGCTCCTCAATGCATCAGATCCTCCAAGTCCACCATATATGAAGTCCCTAAAAGTCACAACCTCAAGTCATCATGAGCTCCATGAGTCATCTCCAACCAACACTCTAGCAAGCATACAAGTCTTGGCCCAAAGGTCTCTGCAAGATGCCTCAGCTCTCCATTGTTATAGACATTTTTGTGCTTTGCATCACTGAGCATGAAATGTCGATAATCAAGGGATCCAAAGTCCCTAAACATGTTGTTCCTACCCCTAGAGGAACAAGGCCAAGTAACCACAGCAATTCACAAAAGTTCTCCACCTGAAAACACTCAAAAACAAGGCAATTCTGGATCATGTCAACTGCTCCACTGAGCATTTGTGCTGAATGTCAACTACTCCACTGTCTACCTGCGTTGAATGTCAACTGCAAAGAAGGCTACCTGCGCTGAGCGAGTTTGGACAAGTGGCAGAGTCATTCCTCAAGGTGTCAATGCCCAGGAAGCTTCCAAAATGACACTTGGATCAGGGAATTCGACTGGTGATGAGTAAGAGGTTCCAAATCTCCAAATGGAAGCAAGAACCTCCAAGTGGACTCAAGAACTGAAGTGGGAGAGGACACTAGTCAGCTTCATACCAGCCTCAAGCTGACTCATCCTCTCTCCAAAACTCCTATATATAGATCTCTCTCATAAGGTATAGAGGCTGGAATTTGGTATTTGCAAAGAATTGCTGTTGGTTTGTGGCTAGAAACATTGGGTGTGTTATGCTTTGAAAGGAGCTGAAGAAGGAATTCCATTCTGCTGGGAAGAAGATGCTGGGTTGGAGCCCTATGGGTTGTATCTCTTCCTGAATCCTATTACTTTCAATAAAGCTATCTTGATTCTTCCCTATATGATGGTGTATTTTGTATGATTGCATTAGTATATTTGATTTACTTCTAATCCTAAATCATTTATGAATATGTATATTTGCCTTTGTATCGTGTTCTTCTCTTGTTGCAAGTAGCTGTTCTCTTGTCACAGGTAGCTGTTCTCTTGTGATCTCGTGGGATTCAAGTAGTTGTTCTCTTGATCAAACGAGGAGGCAAGTAGCTGTGGACACACAAAGAGAAGAGGATCTAGATCGAGGGACAACCGGAAGACAACGGTAAGTCTGCCAATCTCCCCTCTTTCACATTTCATAAAGGAAAGAATCATAGTAGCTGTATTCGTTTGTTGCTAAGGCGCTGTCACACCTTAGGTGGATAGGATCGTCCTAAATAGGCATTTTTCTCCACAAAAAATTGGCGACTCCGCTAGGGAAGAACTTGTTTATTCATTTCATTTGTGTTTCCGTCATTTGTTTACCTCATAGACTTGACAGCAATTCTTGAACTGCATCTTTCCCGGATGCAAAGTAAAAGTTGTTGCTTTGATCCAGTATGTTGGACTTGTCTATGATCTAAACTAGATCCACAAACGATTTGATTGATCCTTGTGATAGTCTTTAGTACCCTATCAAAGCATCCCTCTGTTTATACCTTGCTTGTGTTTCTGATTTGGCCTGAAACAGTGTATTTTTGAGCATTTTGTGACCCAGAAACCAAGGGAAACGAGAGTTTCTCTCTTCAGCGCAGGCACTGTGAAGGCAGTCTACATTTCAACGCAGGTCCCGAAGGGGCTACCTGTGCTGAATGTCAAACTGACAGTGTTGGACCTGCGCTGAACCAGAGTGGCCTTGTGCAGCTGGGGTTCTTTGTCCTTTCTTGCCCTGTTTTGATCTTTGTTTTTGCAGCCTTTAACCAAGTATAGGTGCTGGTCTGATAACCCTTTTCTTTGCCTGAATTCCACCCCAATTTTTGTACAAAAAGATTGTGAATGTTTTTATGTGTTTGTGGCGTCATTTACAGTCTTCCTTTGCATGAGTAAAGTAATCTTTCTGTAGCCTTTGATCTGATTGAGAGTAATCTTAGAAGAGAGTTCATTGGCTGTTTGTTCAGATTGATTATAGTTTTACTTTTTCTTATTGGTTTGAATTTGTCTCTTTCAAAGTATCAAAACAAGTCTTTATTTCGAAAATCGCAAATTGATTGTAATCTCTTCTACCCTTGTTGATTTCGAAGAAAGAGAACTTGTTTATTTTGATCATTGTAAAAGAAAATTCAAAGTTGTGCAAAAAGCTTTCTTTGTAGGCATTTATACTAAGAAAGTGAAAACAAACACCTGCATTGTGCATTTTTCATTTGATAAGTTTGCATGTTGGATTTAGGGAAAGTGCATTAGAGTGTGTTGATTGCTCTTTTAGAAAAGATAGTCGCTCTCTTTTCCCTTAGTAGCTAGGATTTTCAAAGTTGAAAGATTGTAAAGCTTGCTTATCATCTTAGACTACATTTAGGAATTTGTATCATACATCTCGTGGTGAACCTTGAAAGGCAAACTTTAAAAAGATCAACCTAAAATAAACTGAATGAACCTAACAACGCTTTGTAACATAACGCACAACATAGAGGTCTAGGCTAGAGACGTGTTCCAGCGTCGTTAAGCCTAGTGACTGTCGATCTCTAAGAAGGTGGGTGATTCCTCCTGAGAGACGGTCGCGCTAGTAGGGATTTGTGCTCCCACGTACCGTCGCGTATATATTGGGAGACCCCTATAGGCATATATCTTTTATCCTTAGGAAGCCGTGTCGGCCGCCCTACTGATCGCAATTCAGTGAACACAGCATTCACGAAGATCGACCACCCGTACCGTAAAACGTATTCTGTGGTTTTGCGAAAAGTTTGGCACACCCTCTGCCTAGATCTCCAGAGCAGTTTCTTTTGGCCTTTTTCAGACTCTATAACAGAAAAAGTCCATCCGAGCATTTGTCACTTCGGGCTCGTTAAAACATCGAAGGAGACTAGAGTCATCTTTAGCTTTTTCTCGACTCTTTAAAACTGAAAAAGCAAGTTGTGTCTAAAAGCATCGTTAATAATTTATTTTAAACGGAACAATCACCCTTTAATCCTGCGTTGATCTTTAGGTTGAAAAGATGGAGCTTTAGGTTGAAAAGATGGAGCACACCAACCAAGGAGTTCCCTTGGGTGGAAATCCTAGTCCCTTCTCCTCTTGGGGAGATGTTGGTACGCCCCACATGGCCACATTGTCGCTTCCAGGACTGACAATTGGCCTACCAGTTTGGCTCTTTTCGACCAATGTCGTTCAGAATACCACCACTCCTGAACAGTCGAGCAGACAGTTAGATCAGACAAGAGTTGCCTCCCAGCCTTCCACTTCATCTTCCTCCCCTCCTTCCTCTTCGCTTGACGGAACTGGTCGATCAAAAAATCGGGTTCCTAAGGAGAAGAAGGAGAAGAAAAAGAAAGAAAAGAAGAAGAAGGAACCTAAGGCGACTGGGGGCAAACAAGTGTCATCTAACAAAAATCCACACACCGCACTCGTAAGGCCTAAATCGCCATGCGTCATATGTAGGGGAGACCATTTCCATAGAGATTGTCCCTGTATCCCACGGATACTAAGAGACTGGTCCCCCCGTTTGCACAATTCGGGAGCATCGACCTCTGATAGCCATGTCGACTGCTCACCGTCAACTAGTGGGAGTGAAGCTCCAGGATAGAATGGGAGAGTTAAATTTCCCTACAGACTGGGTGAAGGCGATCACGCCATCCACCGTTGTCCCTTCTTAGACGAGGCAAAAAGAGTCCTGGAAGATCGCCCGATTTTACGAGCGAATCTTCCTCCTGGATATCAAAGAGTCCTGCCAAGTCCCTCACTAGTTGAAAATCCGGCTGAGCCACTTAGATGGTCAGCCGAAGCACCTGTCATTGAAGAAGAACCATCTGGATCCATGCCTGACGAAAGTCAAAAGGTTGATACGGCAGTTGACCCGGTTTTGCCTTCAGAGGCTCCACCTTCAAATGACACCATCACAGAGGAGAATCAAGACGACACCGTCCGGATTCTCTTCATCAGCACTGACTCTGATGATCAAGGGGGCAAGGCCACCATTCCTTTGTCGCAGGAAGGAATTTCATCAGAGCGCTATCCGGCCGTATATTCGGTCCCACCACCAAGCAACCTGGTTGTGTCCTTTGATTGGAACCAACTAGGCAGACCCCGGTTGCCAGCCAGTGTGCCATTCAAAATTATTTGTCAAATATACAGAATGGTAATGGCTGGCACTATCATTGATGAGGGGGCATCTGTGAGTATCCTTTCCTCTATTGCTTGGAAAGCACTTGGTTCGCCGGCGCTTTTACCTGAGATGAGAAATCTATCAGGTTTTGATAAAGGAACCGGTCGACCTTTAGGGATCCTCCCCAATGTGCCTATAACATTGAAAGGGAAGACCGTTCAAATGAACGTGATGGTCGTTCAAGGACCCTTCAATTATAACCTACTCCTTGGATGGGACTATATATATTGCATGGGAGCTGTAGTCTCCTCACTCTTTAGAGTAATGTGTTTTCCGCATGAAGGAAGAATGGTCAAGCTCGTGGACCAACTTTCGTTTCCCGGATCACACATCGCAAATAGTCATATGCCATCCCTAAATGGTCTATTCATGCAAGAAGTGTCTCAACCCACGGTCCATCCTCCTGATGAGCGCGAGTAATCCGGGAGGATATGACTAGAACCCAGGGTGCATGCGTCCTGGCCTGCTTCGGCAGGGAAACTTTGGGTATAGGGTAGGTTTCCGCGGGAGAATATGACTAGTCCGTACCCCGTCCGTGGTTGGAAGAGGGGTTGTTCTAGAATAAGATTCTTTTGTCAAAGTTATGTGAGAGGGCGGGGGTCGTCACTCACCTCTGTCTATTTCGGTAGACATTGCCGAGGAAGTGTTTTGTTTGAAAGAGTAACGAGACAATCTTTGGGTAGCCTGAAAGAGGTAAGCCTCTCCCGGTGAAACGAAAGTTTCGATGGAATTGAAGTAGAGGTAACCTTGAAACTCTGTTTTATACCTGGGGGCATGCAAACCTTTTGGAGTGCAAGCAAAGAGCGGTTATTTATCGGTTTTTTGGGTTAATCATTTCCTAACTTGTATAAAGAAAGGATGGGGAGCAAAGCTTAGTGAGATGAAGCTCCATAAAAAATAGAATCTTGATGAGACACTCTTATCAAAAGACTGGGTAATTGAGCAGTTTTAGCATAAAGTTCATGCTCGTTAAAAAATAAACGCAAGATCCGAGCAGTTTTAACGCGGTCTTCATGCTCGTTAAAAAATAAATATAAGCAGTGAGCAGAGTTTCCTCCAGTGTTTAAGCTCATTTTTAACTAAAAAATGAACCTATCCCGGTAAATAACCACTGTGATCGTAAATTTATTAGCCATAAAAACCTTGGTCGTGTTTGCACCTGCCACCTCCACTTTTCATTTGGTCGATCGTTCACCTCCATATGATTGTTTACCCATTTTCAGGAACAGCTGCGAAGAGTGATTTCACCTAGCCATCCTTGTGACACTGCCGTGATTGGAAAATTCCAACCTGTACCTGGAATCAGTTTCTATCCCTGTTTATCACTCGTTCCTTAAAAGACGAGTCTTCTTTAAGCTCTTTTCAACTAACTCGTAAAATATGAAAAGATTGCCGAGTTTTGGCCTTCCAGCTCGTTAAAAGGACAGGAAGAGCTATCCCTCCTCTAGATTTTAATCTTTTTGGACCTGAGGGATTATTGCACAAAAAGGTCGAGCGCTTGTTTTATTCGGCTCGTTAAAGTTATCGAAAACTCATCCCTTCTGTATTGTTTTATACTTTTTCGGACTTAAGGGATTAGATGACGAAAAAGGAATTTTGGAGTTAACTTTATGTATCTTTTCAGACTCTCTAAAAATGAAAAGGACTGAGTTTTCCTTGTCGTTAGACTCGTTAAAATGATTAAATAGCGACAAACTTGTCTTTAGACGAGAACGAGTTTCCCTATCACTAGGCTCGTTAAAACATAGCGATGGGCTTGCCCGAAGGGCAGGTTATAGAACAAGCATATGTTATCCTCCTCAAGCTTGACAAAAATAAAGAGGTACTGGTCAGCAATGACTGGGGAAAAATTGGGAAAGATC
The DNA here is from genome assembly GCA_031772625.1 of Pinus tabuliformis. Taxonomy (NCBI): domain Eukaryota; kingdom Viridiplantae; phylum Streptophyta; class Pinopsida; order Pinales; family Pinaceae; genus Pinus; species Pinus tabuliformis. Next base: position 1,677,502,624 of record CM062820.1, read on the forward strand.
AAGAAAACTTTGATGGTAGTAGGTCGCTCTTGAACATGACACTTTTCCTCCGTACCACAATCGGGTTGGGTTGTTTCATTCACCGGTCACATCACCATGGTCTTGCCATACCATCCATATTTGGGGTAATGCTACCAATCCATCGCATCAGTGTCGCCATATGTTCAAGAGAAGTCATTCAGAAAGAGTCAACCGGGTCCCATCCACTGCCATACATTATCCTTCATCCATTCATGACCGCCACCCTGAATCATATGTCACAGATTGTTTTCACCTCCATTAAAATCATTAGCTCCATTCCGTGTCACTGATGTGGGATTCATTAAGGCCCTCCTTTGATGGATCGCTCCTTGTCGACATCAGCTCATTATCCAAGGAGTTGATCTAGGAACAACCCCTTCAGTACTTTGAAGCTTGCATGCCTCAATGGCAAGTTTCTCACTTCCGGCGACAGGTATACATCAATGACCTTCGACCAGAAGATTTTGCGTGGTGTTCGACGCCAAGTCCTTTATTCACACCACGTGAATTGTACTACAGTACCTTGAGGGTCATTATCATTATCGGTGATTCCTCTCGCGCTTGTTAACGGTTTACATCATTGACCGGTAATCAAGCGATGTCTTTCCATGTTCGACTTCAGCGCAATTCTCACATGGATTGACTTGTACTTAGAGTGAAGATCGAACGAGTTTGAAGACCCGGATCTAGTTTCATCCATCCGGGCTGCGATATATATTCAGGAAAAATAAAGACATTTGATATGTACATCATTGCAGCAGATGATCATCCTACTCAAAGGATGATAATTTTCACCAAAATTATCAGTCTACTATCAGACGATCGTCTGTTCTATGTACAAAAATGAATTTATAAAGCTGAGCATGGGAATGCCCGCCTCAGCTAGATCATGAAAGCAGTATGAATCACAATGTATTGTATTGTATTTTATTACAGGTCTCCTCCTAGCAGATGGATGAACTTCAGACCCTCCTGGATAAAGCATTTCACCCGATAAACGGCCTCATACTTTAGGGGGCAACTGTTATAGACATTTTTGTGCTTTGCATCACTGAGCATGAAATGTTGATAATCAAGGGATCCAAAGTCCCTAAACATGTTGTTCCTACCCCTAGAGGAACAAGGCCAAGTAACCACAGCAATTCACAAAAGTTCTCCACCTGAAAACACTAAAAAACAAGGCAATTCTGGATCATGTCAACTGCTCCACTGAGCATCTGTGCTGAATGTCAACTGCTCCACTATCTACCTGCGTTGAATGTCAACTGCAAAGAATGCTACCTACGCTGAGCGAGTTTGGACAAGTGGCAGAGTCATTCCTCAAGGTGTCAATGCCCAGGAAGCTTCCAAAATGACACTTGGATCAGGGAATTCGACTGGTGATGAGTAAGAGGTTCCAAATCTCCAAATGGAAGCAAGAACCTCCAAGTGGACTCAAGAACTGAAGTGGGAGAGGACACTAGTCAGCTTCATACCAGCCTCAAGCTGACTCATCCTCTCTCCAAAACTCCTATATATAGATCTCTCTCATAAGGTCTAGAGGCTGGAATTTGGTATTTGCAAAGAATTGTTGTTGGTTTGTGGCTAGAAACATTGGGTGTGTTATGCTTTGAAAGGAGCTGAAGAAGGAATTCCATTCTGCTGGGAAGAAGATGTTGGGTTGGAGCCCTATGGGTTGTATCTCTTCCTGAATCCTGTTACTTTAAATAAAGCTATCTTGATTCTTCCCTATATGCTGGTGTATTTTGTATGATTGCATTAGTATATTTGATTTACTTCTAATCCTAAATCATTTATGAATATGTATATTTGCCTTTGTATCGTGTTCTTCTCTTGTTGCAAGTAGTTGTTCTCTTGTCACAGGTAGCTGTTCTCTTGTGATCTCGTGGGATTCAAGTAGTTGTTCTCTTGATCAAACGAGGAGGCAAGTAGCTGTGGACACACAAAGAGAAGAGGATCTAGATCGAGGGACAACCGGAAGACAACGGTAAGTCTGCCAATCTCCCCTCTTTCACATTTCATAAAGGAAAGAATCATAGTAGCTGTATTCATTTGTTGCTAAGGCGCTGTCACACCTTAGGTGGATAGGATCGTCCTAAATAGGCATTTTCCCCCACAACATCCATGTAGTCGGAATGCTCCATATTCTGCTCACAACTCCATCCAAGTCCATGGCCTTGTTGTACAAGAGTGCACAACCTCTCCATCAGCTCATAAATAAAACATCTCCATGTCACACCAGCAAATCCACCTGCACAACATCCCTGCCTTGGCACTCCTCATTGGATGCCCATAAGTGACACCTCTACAAGTGCTCCTACACAATGTCCCTGTATAAGACTACCATGCTCCATATCACCGACCTAATGTCCATGACTAAGTTGCCCATGGTGTCCAACTAAGTAGACCCATCACAACAATCGGTCATCCCTATCCAAGTCTGCAATCTTCAGTCTAGTGAACTCGATCACCCAACCATATCATCATCACACGAGTCCCTTCCATCATAGCTCCCCCACTAAAGGTTTCACCAAGACTATCTCTTGGTCTTGGCCATGAGAAGTCCACCCAAGCAACTCAAGTGTGTGCCCTTCTCCAATATGTCCATGATTCATGCCGGGCACTTAGCCAATTCTCTGTATGGCTAGAGCATGACCCATTCTTCCACAATGATCATCATGTTCCTCCCTTGTAACGGGCCTTTGTACCTTCTATCATAAGGTCACAAACAACCCCAAAAAGTCCCGCAACAGTCAACAATCCTTACTTCTCCATACAAGGTCTCATCGTAGACATCCATGGTAAGATCCTCCCTAGCCTTGGCAAATTGATTTTGCCCTTCCCTGCATACGGTTCATCTACCAAATTCTCAAGTGAAACACAAGTATCAATAGTACTTACATCATCATCATGAGGTTCCTCCATGTGAGTATCCTCATCCGTCCATGTCAGCAGACTGCACGATCCTAGTTCAACTTGATCAACCTCAAGTTCATCCTCCATCGTTGTCACATCTGCAACATTCTCAGCTATCAGGGCTTCCTCTTCCTGGTTAGCACAATCTGCAACTTCATCCTGCTCCATTGTCCAACCAAGTTGAAGAAGTTCGTCTTCAACATTCTTTTCCAAGACTTCAAGTTCCTTTCGAATCTGGGGGTTCTCTTCTTTCATCTGCTTCAACCTGTATAAGGTAAGCAAGAGCTTCCCTTCACATTCTTCCAAACCTGCCATGCCTTGTCGTTTAGCTTGGCCCAAGCACAAGTCTTCACCTTTGCTAAACCTATTTCACCCTTCACCTGAATCACCCTGATATTCCACCTGTCACCTGCAAAACTTGAACTCCCTTTCAAGTCTTCAGTCTTCGTAGAATCAGCTCCTTGATTCAGTTCACCAGCTCTAATACCACCTGTCATGCCCCTACACTAGCGGTACTCTTCCAACCGCACTATAGCGAGGTGCGGCACTACCAACCGTTTTCTTTTCACCAATACTTACGATTGTAGACTATGCCTAACATTCCATACTTAGTTTATTTTTCATTACCAAGTATTATCTTTGTCCTTTATATAGTGAAAGCCCATAACATTCACATAAACAACATTATACAATAAAAATGCACAACAGTATAAAGGGAGGGACAAATCCCTGCAATATGAGTCTGCCCGAATGAATATATATAATTTTCTTTTATAAATACAAGTTAAATCTTGGGAAACCCCAAATTTTCACTTAGCCAAATTTCCAACTTCGGTAAACTCAGTTGCCCAACTCATCGGCACCTCCACACGGTCGCCGCACGACTCACCAACCCTTTGTTCACCTCGTCGCACGATCGTGTTGTTTGCCCAACTTAGGCGTGCCTTGTCATAACCAAATCACCACACACGGGCACCTCCGCACGAGTCACACCTCGGTTCACAACTCCAACACTTCACCATTTCCACCATTTCGTCATGCACAGCGTGTCCTACCCAAGTCGCCCGTCCGCACAATTCTTCATTTCATCGTGCACGGCGTCCCCTCACTCAGCCGCCCGTCTGCACGTCCACCCATTCACCCAAACAACTTCACCTGAGTCGCCACACGACTTCACCCAGGTCACCACACGACTTCGCCCGAACGACCTCACCCAGGTCACCACACGACTTCATCGGGCTTGCCCGAACAACTTCACCCGAGTCGCCCAACGACCTCACTCGGGTTGCCCAAACGACTTCAATTGGGTTCTGGCTGAATGACCTCGCCCGAGTTCTGCCGAACGACCTCGCTCGATTTTTCTATATGAGTTTCCTGCACGAGTTTTTCACCAGAGTTTTCTGCACGAGTTTTCCGCCCGAGTTTCTCACCCGACTTTTCCTACACGATTTTTTCACCCGAGTTCCGCCCAAAGTGCGAGCTCATCTGTGCACTGCAGAACTCCCTTGATCAAACTCATGATGATCAAATGATGGTCGTCTGCCTCCAAACGCCCCTCCAATATATACGGGTAGGTGATGGGTTATGTCACCCAGCCGACCCATGCCCAACACCCAAGCCGACTCGTTCAATATTTTGCCTTCGCACGAGTGGAGGGTCGGCCCACCCAACTCGTGGGACCTCCCTCTCAACTCGCCCAACATCGTATAAACTCGTCTCCAATACTCTTCACACACATTCGTTCATGTCTCCTTCACACGGTGGAGTCGCCCTACCCATCGCACGGACTGCATGTCCTTACACCAGCAACCCAACGACCCGTGGGGGTGGTCGGGTGATTCCCAGGTGCGGTGATTCTGGGAATCACCCCACCCTCTGCCCCACCCCAGTGGCCCTACGGCCTACGGGGGTGGTGAGGCGATTATGGGAATCATTCCGACATACCCGTGGGCTATTGGGCCACCGGGGTTATTGTTATTGTCATGCTTCAAAGGGAAAACAAAATCAAGAATGCAGCTTACATGGTAAGACGTTTAAAATTTATATTTGATTAATGTTAAAAAATTCATTTATGTACAAGTTAATTGAACTTTTACTATTTCATGTTACAGACAAAAGTCAAATATTCTTAACCGTGAAGATCAACTATTTATAAATGACTGTGAGTTCATCCATATTGATAGTTGGGCAAAAGATGATAGCTATATGTCTATGATTTTTAATCGGTTAGATGGAAAGAGTCATAGCCAAACACTGACTTATGACGTTGTTGTGAGAAAACTAACATATGAAGACAAAGAAGCAAAAGGAGAGATAGTTAACATTTATCAAAAACCACAGTTATTGATTAACTGTCTTATAGACATATGTTCAAATGAAGGAAATTGGGTTCTGGATTTATTTTCTGGCTCAGGAAATTGGGTTTCGGATTTATTTTCTGGCTCAGGAAATTGGGTTCTGAATTTATATGGAATTGAATTTCAATATGTTATTTCTTAATTTATATGTCTTTGTACTAATTTACTTCATTATTTCCTTTGTGCTTGATAATTATGTACAACACTAGCATGTTGCCTTCAAAAAGGAAGAAATTGCATTGCCATTGAAAAATATCCAATACAATGCAATTTTATTCAGCAAAGAATTAATGCTCTTCAATTTCTTCCAGATGCAATGGAAGAAATTGGGTTGAAGAAATGGGACTTTAGTGAATCACGTGTGGCAAAAAAGGCAAAGGAACCCAACCACCATTACACGGAATGATTGGAAAGGCATACATTGGGACATTCTCAGACATCAAAGATCCATTAGAAGAGGAAAATGAGCAAAATGAAGCAGAAAATATTGTGGAAGAAGACAATGATGAAACTCTAGAGGATGAAGAGTTTGGATTACGTGACATTGTTGATTAAATTTAAGTTATACTTGTAATGTTTTGACTTTGACATTTTATGAGAAGAATATGCACTCAATTAAGGTTTTTATGCGTTCAATATTTGTATTATGTGATTTTCGCATTAATTTTTATGTTAATCACTATTTTTTGTAAAAAACAGTGATTATTATTATTTTTTTTACAAGAAATTCATAAAAAAAACTACTATTTAACCATTTTAGCTAAAATTTTCCTATAAAAATTGTTATTTTGACATGTCATTTCTAGCGAAAAATTACAAAAAATTATCAAAACGTGTAATTTTTTAGTTACATTTATGTTTAAAATGGTTATTTTTATGTCAATTGTTAAAAGTTATTGTTTTCTAGAGACAATTATTTCATGTGGATTGAAAAATTAACTAACGATGTATAAATATGTAGAATATCAAAAATTCAAAATATCAACCTTCTTCTTTAAATATGCATGTCAGGCCAGGGTAACTCCAGAATGAGCGGGAGAGAAAACTGATATTATTATTCATTAGCTAACTCATATTTATATACATAAATACAACGGATCAGTTCATCTTCTTGATGAATGTCCAGTTCACCCATCCGTTTCGGATTAGGTGTCAACATTCCCCCCCTTAATCTGAAGGGATGTTGGTGAGTCCAAGCATCGTTCTGACTCTTTCAAGCTTTTCTCTTCCAAGCGCTTTGGTGAAGATGTCTGCAATTTGCTCGTTTGTGGAACAATGACGGAGATGGATTGTTTTGGCCTCAACATGATGTCGGATCAGATGATATTTCGTATTGATGTGCTTAGTACGATCATGGAACTTTGGGTTCTTGCCCAACTTTATTGCAGATGTGTTATCAATCATGAGTGGAGTTGATTGTATTTGTTTTACCTGCAAATCTTCAAGAATTTTCCTGAGCCACACAATTTCTTTCGTTGCTTCAGCTTCTGCCACATATTCTGCTTCTGTTGTGGAATCTACTGGTACTGATTGTTTGCGTGATCTCCAGGAGATAGCTCCTGATCCAAGACTCATAGCATATCCTGAAGTAGATACCCCAGTTTATTTGTCTCCATCAAAGTTTGAATCAGATTATCCAATCAAGTTGAAGTCGTCCACCTGTGTATACTTGATTCCAAGGTCTTGAGTTCCCTTCAAGTACCTTAGAACTCTTTTTGCAGCAGACCAATGTCCCTCACAAGGCTTTTGCATAAACCTGGAGAGGATTCCAACAGCAAATGAAATGCTTGGTCTGGTAGTAGTGAGGTAGATGAGACTTCCTACAAGCTGTCTATACTTTGTTGCATCCTCAAATTCCTTTCCTTCAATAGATGTGAGCTTCAAGTTTTGTTCCATTGGAGTACAAAGGGGATTGCACTCTGTCATGCCAAATCTGTTTAACAAATCTCCAATGTATTTCTTTTGAGAAAGAAATATGGACTTTGGATGTTGGGTTACTTCAATGCCAAGATAGTAATGAACATAGCCCAAATCAGTCATTTCAAAAATTTTTCCTAATTCTTTCTTTATGGATGCAATATAGCTTTCATTGTTCCCTGTCATTAAAAGATCATCTACATATACCACAAGATATACAACTGTTTTGCCAACTTTCTTGACAAATAAAGTTGCATCATCAAGATCAAAATGATTGAAGTTCAGTTTCAGAAGATGCTCAGTTAGTTTTTCATACCAGGCTCGTGGTGCTTGTTTGAGGCCATACAAGGACTTCACAAGTTTGCATACTTTTTGTTCATGTCCTTTCATAGCAAATCCTTCAGGTTGGGACATAAAAACATTCTCTTTTAGATCTCCATTCAAGAATGTAGTTTTTACATCCATTTGATGGACTTTCCAACCGTTCTGAGCAGCTAGTGCAAAGAGTGTCCGAATGGTGGCCCATTTTGCTGTGGGGGCAAAAATTTCCTCATAATCGACCCCTTCCTTCTGTGCAAAAACCTTTTGCCACAAGCCTAGCTTTGTGCTTGTCAAGTGAGCCATCAACTTTGTATTTGTTCTTGTAGACCCACTTGCAGCCAATTGGTTTTGTTCCAAATGGAGGATCAACCAGCTTCCAAGTGCCATTCTTTATGAGGGCATCATACTCCTTCTGCATCGCTTCTTTCCATTCATCATGAGAAGTAGCTTCTTTGAAGGAAGTTGGTTCAAAATCTGTAGACAAGTTCAATTCACAATCATAAGTAACATCCATATCAACAGGTGAATTAGAGTTATCTACATCACCTCCATCTTGTCGGTTTGTATTTCTGGTTCCTGTTTTTCCAATTTCATCAGGATGAACACTTTCAAGTGTCTTTGTCAGCCACTTTGGGGGACCTTTCTGAGATGGTCCAGGCTGCTCTGTTGATTGAGTTGGGTCTGAATCAAGATTGAGTCTCCCAATTCTATCAATTACATCACTTAAAGCATCATCCGTTGTTGGAGTGTCATGCAGGGGAGATTGTTCTTCAGAAGAAGATTCCACATGTTGATCTAGTATAGGAATCCCCCCTTCAAGATGTGGAATCTGATTATCAAACTCTTGAAATGATTTCGGTTTTGTGAATCTATCCAAGCGATCAAGTTGCCGCTCAACAACACTGTCAGATTTGGATGATTCAAGAAAAATGACATCTCTAGATAAAACAAACTTTTTATTTACTCCATCATAGAGGTGGTATGCTTTAGATGTGTTTGAATACCCCAGGAAGACACACTTACGACTTCTAGCACCAAGTTTGTTTCTATGTACCTTTGGTATTAAAGCATAACAGGTGGAACCAAAGATCCTGAGATGTTTTACCGAAGGAACATGTCCATACCACAATTCATAAGGAGTCTTGTTTCTTATAGCACTAGATGGACATCTATTCTTTATATATGCAGCACATAGAACAGCATCAGCCCAAAACATTGTCTTTACATTTTTGAAGAAAAGCATGGATCGTACCATATTCAAGATTGTTCTATTCATTCTTTCTGCTACACCATTCTATTGGGGATTATAAGGTACAGTTGTTTGATGTTTAATCCCATGTTGGCGAAGATAGTGTTCAAATTCATTTGATGTATATTCTTTTCCATTATCAGTGCGAATAGACCCAATATAAGATTGTGCATCATTTTCAATCCACTTATGAAAATTATTGAATGTTTGAAAAGCATCAGATTTGTTCTTCAATAAATAAACCCAACACATTCTGGTGTAATCATCAATAAATGTCATGATATATTTATTTCCATTTGCAGAAGAAACAGGCATTGGACCACATAAATCTGAATGAATGAGTTCAAGCTTCCTATGTGCTCTTGAATGTGAATCATGAAAAGACTGTTTGCTATGCTTTCCTAGAATGCAAGCATCACATTGCTTATGTTTTCTAGGAATTGTAGGCAAACCAGCAACACCATTTTTCTTCAACAAGCGGAGACTATCATAGTTTAAATGTCCAAATCTAGCATGCCATAATAAACTTGACGGAAGTGTACCTTCTTCATGATGAGAAATATATGAGAAATGTTGCACATGAGCAGAAGTTCCTTGCAGTTTAAGAAGTCTTTCTTCTTCTATACCCCTCATGACAAGTGAGTGGTCAGATGCCTTTCTTACCTCAAGCTTGCCATCAAACATGTGAATGGAGTGACCTTGCTGGCGGATGTGGACCAGGGACAGCAAGTTTCTCTTGAGCTGTGGGCGATATAGAACATGATCCAGAAGAAAGTCTAGAAGACCAGGCAGTTTAAGCCTGATTGTGCCAAGCCCTGATGGCTTGATTTTTGACTGATCTGCAAAGTATACTGCTCCATCAAAATTATCAGTGAAATCTTCAAAAAAATCTTTCCTATGAGTCATATGACAGGTTGCTCCTGAATCAAGCAACCAGTCATTTTTCGAAGAAGAAAGTGAAGCATTAAACAAATCTTCATTTACTCCAATGTTACATTGTGCCTCAATATAGTGAGCGGATTCAGGTGCTTTACCTTTGTCTGTGTCATCAGTTTTACCTTTCTGCTGATTTCTTCTCTGCTCAATCTTGTCCCATGGTAGCTTGCATGTAGAAGCATCATGTGATCCATTTCGTTTGCAGCGAATGCAATGCAGATCTGCCTTTTCTGCTTGAGAATGTCGGCCCCCCCTGCCTCTGAAGTATCTTCCTCTTCCTCTTCGTCCACCTCTTCCTCTTGTAGAATCTTGAGCAGGATGCTTTTCTTTATGAGCAAGGAAAATAGTGTCTTCAGAAGATTCAGGGACTGTTTTCTTTCCAAAGGCTTTCTCTCTTTCAGAAAACTTTTTCACAAGAGACTCAAAGGTTATGTCTTTAAGATTTCCATTTGCTTGTAAAGACTCAAGATAATTGGAGTAGGTAGGATAGAGTGCTTTGAGAAAGGCAATAAGAGAGATATCCAGCTCAACCTTAGTGGATTTAATATCATGCATTATAGACTTTATTTCAGATGCAAGAGCAAGGGGATCATTATTTTTCAGTTCAAGAGTGAAGAGTTTAATCATGAGCTGAACAACTTCAAGTGCAGAATGTGAATCATAGAGTTCTTTCAGCTTTTGTAAAGCTTCAAAGGCAATGGAATAGGATGAAATATGACGACTTACTTCTTCATTTACAGATGCTGCGATCAATGCATAGGCTTTGCTATTCTTGTTTTCCCAGATGACAAGTTCTTTATCTGATGTAGGCTGCACAGGGTCTTTATCTTCTTCTCCGACACACACTCCTTTCCACAGCTCATTGTAGATGAGGGCGTGTTTTACCATCCGAGACCATTCTGAATAGTTCTCCTTGCTAGTGAGAACTATTCCTACCATAGAAATGATTGAATGCATTCTGTAAAAGAATATCTCTGCTAAAAAAAAACTTCTGTTGAAAAAAAAAAATTCTGCTGAAAAAATCCTTATGCCACAACCTTATGTACTTTATTTTCTTGTAACCTCTGTATGTAACAATGCATCACTATTCAAACAGCTTCGTGTTCAACCTTAAAACAGTCTTTTACTTGAGAACAGATTCAATGGTGTTCCATTTTCCTTCATACATCAAAGGCTCTTAAAAAATTTCACTTGAAATAGATGAAGAGCACTACTGAAAAAACTTTGAAACGAGGAAATTTCATTTCTATGAAATGTCAGCCTTAAAACAGCGCATATAAAAAGATGACACTTGGAATAGGACTACATCATTTCATGGACAGTTTGTAAGAACTGCTGCTTAACCTTTTATGGAGATACTGTAATATACCAATCATTTTGATGTGTCGTCCCATCAATAACAAAAAGCTAACATATCACAGATCTTTATACTTGCAACAGCAATATCTTATGCGGGCCTCAGACTTAAAAACAACGCAAAAAAATATTCAAACAGCTTCGTGTTCAATGAATGCATGAAAAAAAAAACTCGGGATCCTTTCCGCTTCAAGTATAGAGCCACAGCACCACTCAAGATTTGTATCAAAAATTTATGCAAAACAAATCGATATTCAAATCGACTGACCCAGCAATACGACCCAACTCCACTTGATCATTTCGATCCACTTTCCGTCGCTGTTGTGTAAGCAAAGTCTCGGCATTCAAAGCGGCTGGCCACAATGTAGTTCGAGGGCGTGGATCTCTACCTCCGCATTCAAAGAACTGGCTCAGAACTTGCAAAACCTCGTCAGAGGTCCTCTGGCCTCATCCATTCAACATCTCAGCGATTCTTCCAGTTTTCCTGCGGATCCGGACGAAGCATACGACTGGTTAGTTAATATCCACGACGATATATTCGAACGCGTCGACGTTTCCATGGACGAATTCAAGAGAGTTCGGCAGGAGCATCATAGCGGTAAACCGGGTAGTGTGGACGACATAGAGAGTGGTTTTCAGTTGGTTTATGGAAGCAGAAGAAAATGCAGAGAGCGGAAGTTGGCTCTGGGTGCGAAGGCCACGGCGGCGGAGGGGGATATTTCTGGAGGCGTGAAAGTGCTTTCACGGGATAAGAAAACCAGTGGTGGGCGTAGCCGGGTGCCGTTTCACATTCCCAGCATACCTCGGCCACAGGACAGATACAATATATTTGTGGATAATAGTAACGTGCCTTTCAAGCATCCAGGATTGCAGAAGACTGAAGACGTTGCATTAAATCCCATTTCCAAGTTTCAAAAATAATCTCGAAGCCGGGAGGCGTTCAAAACGGATGCGAATGTCAGGACAGAGAATGTCAGGACAGAGGCGCGGATGCGCAGAGAATGTCAGGACAGAGGCGTTGGCAGTTAATGCGCAGAGAGACAGAGGACAACAGCAGAAGTAGCGCTAACGTTCAAGGGCAGAGTAGCGCTCAGGGCTGAGCAGTGCTCAAGACAGAGGCAGGAGTTACAACTATTTTAGGGACTGGGACCTGAGCTCTGATAGCATGTCAGGCCAGGGTAACTCCAGAATGAGCGGGAGAGAAAATTGATATTATTATTCATTAGCTAACTCATATTTATATACATAAATACAACGGATCAGTTCATCTTCTTGATGACTGTCCAGTTCACCCATCCGTTTCGGATTAGGTGTCAACAATGCAAAACAATAAAAACCTCACTACATAAAAAAAAAAAAAAACAAAAAAACAAACAAGAAAATATGAAGAAGAAGACCACTTCAAAAATTATTAAATTTAGAAATAATTATTTACATTTCATACATTAGAAAATTTAAAGTAAAAAATTAGGTCTTTTAAAAAAAGGGCCTGGTGCAAAATTACCACCTTTTTAAATCAGCATGAAAATCACTACCATTCTAAGACGCAATGTAGATCAAAAAATTTAAAGTGCCAAAAACTATTCTCTAAAAAAAGATGTGTGTTCTGCATCACCTCTTTTCAAAATTGGGTCACTTTTTTGCTATCTCTACAAAATGGGTAACAGTATCAATTCTCGTTTCAATGTTTACATCGTTACTAACAAATTTTCCTTCAATGGTGGTCGTGAGCACATATGCTTCATTTAGCCAAGGCTTCAATCGAGCCTTCAATAATGCTTCCCTATGTTGTGCTATGTCCACCTGCTCTTTTAATGCCTTTGCTTCTTGCGCTTTGCTAGCCTTTGGGTAATGGAGACGGTGCGCGTCATTGCTTTAACCTCGTCATATCGCTGTTGCAGATCCCACACCTCTGTTTCCAGCCTCTGCACGTTGGGATCCTCTTGTAAGTTCGTGACTACTTCGAGCGACTGCTTGAAGAGCGCAGTGCAATCCTTTACTGCATTATCTATGGTTGCAACTATGTCCTTAACAACTGCCTTGTGTTGCTATCTAACTTCTTGCGGAGTCGAAGGCCAGGCCTTTAACACAAGTTCTGCAATCTTAAGGTTCAGTTCAAACTGAACCTTTTCCAACTCTGTTCTCACGTTGCGCACTCCGTCGGTGAGCTTCCGAATTCGCACATCCACTGGCTCATCTTCGGGAATTTCTAGTTCTAGGACAGAACTGCATGCCTCAGCCAATACCTTGGCCGTGCATTCATTCTTGTTTGTGATAGCCTTAAAGAGATAAATAGCAGAGTTCTTCTATGCAACCATCTGAGTGTTTTTCACCTATTTCTCACTGATAACATGTAGTGTGTACTGTTCATGGGCCAGAAGTTCTGGGATCACAACATCCTGCAAAGTGTGAAGGGCTTCACTTGGAAATGCGGCCAGATTGAGTCCAACCCCCTTGAGGGCACTGACAGTGGCCTTGTCAGCTTCAACTTCCATAGTCAGCACTCCGTCTGGCAACGCTATTGCTCAAGGGTCAAGTGTACGCACCATCCCTACTGCTTCTAAGGTGCCAGGTGCCAAACTAGTTAAGGTCGCACTACTCTGTCCCACACTGGTTTGCACCTGCGATGCCTAGATCTGCAGCTCATGCAAACCCGTCTGAATGGCTCCCAAGGCCTATTTTTCTTGCTGCTCGAATTACTACAACAGTTCCATAGTCGTATCCCTCACCGCATAACCAATGTCATTCAACTCACCTTTAGTCAAGGTCATTGGGTCCAGGGAAGTCTTGCTGGCCTTGGAATTCTTCTACGACCCTACTTTCTCCTTTTCCTAGGTGCACTTAATCTAGAATGGAGTAATTTCTGGGTCTTCCCCTCCCTACTCTGATTTTTGTTCGTCCTCCTTTGTCTCCGGGGAAGGCGACTTTTGGCTCCTGTCAGAACCGTTCTCCTCCTCTTCTTCCTGTCCTCCTATTTTGTTCGAGGTAGCGTGCTCCGCCTTGGTTTTATCCTCAACCTCTTTCTTCCTTTTCTTGGCCAATTGTTCCATCCTCAGCTTGGCCTCTTCCTTTTTTTGCTTCGCTATAGACTTGCTAGACCCAACTGTCAAGTCCGAAGCAGTGCATCAATCTGACGACCAACGGTCAAGGACCGTTGTGATCGTGTCATCTGTGGCTAGGTATGGAAGGTCATACCACCTTTTTTTATGATCCTTCCACGTGTGCATGGAGACATGGTGGAAGTCTGCCTTGAATTCCACATACTCTGTCAGCTAATCATAAACTGTCGACGACAATGGAAACTAGTAGTTGATGGCCATGTGAATACTCATCTCCATCAAGATCCAAAATACCTTGTTGTCCTTGACCCTTTGGGGGTCCTTTGTAGCCGAGAGCGAAGTGAACTTTGCTACTTCTAGTAGGTCCTGCACAATCAGAGGAAACTAACTATCCTCTGGTAACTGCCATAAGACTAACACTTTGGACAGCAGCAGCCATGCATAGTGAAACATTTTTCTTTAATATTGCGCCTCTTTGCCGTTCGCGAGGAAATTGCTACAGAGGTAGCATGCCCAGTTGAATTGTATGCCCTCCACACACTAGGCTGCTAGTGACACTACTGGTGTTGGCACTTCATCTGCACCACACTTCCTCATAATATCTCCTTCCAGGATCTGGGTGGCTACCTTGACTGCAGGGTTCATTATGCTAGTGATGGAGTAGCCGCACGGTCTCAGCGAGGTCTCACTCACCTTTCTTTCCGCCAAATGCCATGGCCGAATTTTCTCCTGTGTGCTGAAGCCGAGTGATCCTATGGATTATCATGTCAGTGATCAGTATCAACTCCTCTAGCCACAGAAACCCATCACACTAAGCACAACAGCTGCTTGATTACTATCATGGTTATGGGTGTGAGGTTGTAATGCAATACCCACATCATGTTTAATAGAATGGCCTTATCCACCCCTTTTGCCCACTTTCTCGGCTCTAGCGTGGTCACACTAGAGTCTTTATAGTATACGTGGTCCATGAGTTGATATGTCACTAAGTGAGGAAGCACTCCGTATCAGCCAAATCCCAATCCTCCAATTTTAAATTTGGGATGCACCCCAGGCACGGTCCCTCAAAGACGATTTTGTTCGGCAGCAAGGGTGTATGCAACGTGACCTTGCAATCATCAATGTCCTTCGAACCCTTTGTCTTGCCTCTGCGCAGAGGAATGTACTCGGGCAGTTTAGAGATAGGGTTGGACCCCTCAACGTCAACATCCTCCACCCCCATGTCAATGTATTCCTCATCCATAGGGATTTCTTCAACATCCTTTTCATGCTCCAAGTCAATTAGCTTACCCTTCTCCTACACAGTGGGATTTTCCTTATGTGGGTGCCTTCTGGGTGATGCGTGCACCAACTGTGGTGCTTTCAACTTTTCCTTCTTTGTAATTGGACCCTCTTTTGTCGGCATAGGCCTCAGCCTAGGCGACCTCGACGATTTAGGCACTTCTATCGGTACTTCGACGTTTGCAACCTTCGGGGCAGCTCCCTTAGCTGCCATTGCTACTTCTGGGGCAGTTCCCTCAGCTGCCATTGCTTCTCTAGCAATCGCGGTTTCTAAGGAAGCTGACAAGATACAAGACAAAAACTCTTGTGTTTCCTTTGGAAACTTCTCAAACACTGAACTCGTTATCAAAGCTTCAAAGTACTCATGGTCGATATGCGCCTGAGAGCTCAACACCTCAATTCTCAAAATGTCAAGTGTTTTTTACTGGGAAGCCACCTATAATTTATAGGCGTTTTCGAATTCAAATCCGACTATTCCCCTAAAAATTCATTCATAAATGTTGGATTGGCAGCGGATTTTCATATATCTTGCCCTTAAATTCTAACTTAAATGTCATGCCCCCCCCCACTCTATTTAGCCGTTTTCCCATTGTCAAGTCATGAACAGTGACCATAATGATCACTTTCCAGCTGCCCTGCGCGGTCCCTTCTTGGATAGCGCAACTCCCTGCACATTTCTGCTGACACTGTGACATTCCTCCATTCTACACAGTTCCCTAATCGTGCAACTCCCCAACCCAGGCAGTGTAGTTTATAGTCCTACGCCTCCTTTCAGCTGCATGGAGTGCTAAGACTATGCTTCCACCATGTAGTCATCTAGACGGATCACTGGTGTATGGCTTCAATCGGCTACCATTCACTCGCCCTAGGAATGGTTCTCCATTCAACTTTACCAACTGAACTGCTCCACCATTGGTAATCTCCTTGATGACATATGGCCCCAACCAATGCATCTGAAATTTTCCTGGAAATTTATCAAACTTGTTGTCATATAATAGAACTAAATCATTTACCTTGAAGGTGCGCAGTTTGATGTGCCAATCGTGTCATGCCTTTTCACGCTCCTTTTGAACTTGTTGATGGAATCCAACTAGAAATCTATCTTCTTCAAGCTCTGTTAGCTACGCAAGCCTCTCCTCCAAGGCTCTATGATTCTTCATTCCTGTGAATGATGCTATGCACAGACTAGGTACAATGTACTCCATCGGCATCACAGCTTCCCGGTCATAAACCAGTCTGAATGGCATTTGTCTAGCCAACTTCATGCAAGTTGTTATATAAGCCCATAGCACCGTGGGCATGCGAACATCCCAATTTTTTCTTTGAGCATTGCAAACATTTGTTAGCGCGCTATCCAATATTTTATTAAACACTTCCACCGTCCCATTAGCCTGTGGATGATATGGCATGCTTTTCTAATGGTAGACCTGAAATTCCTCTGTCATCGCGCTAATCGTCTCATTAAGAAAGTGTGTACCGTGATCGCTCATTAAAATTTTTGGACAAACAAACCTTGTCAAAACGTACTCAAAGATGAATTTGGTTATTGTTGTGCTTGTACAGTCCTTTAGAGGCTGTGCCTCCGCCCATCTGGTTAAGTACTCAGTCGTGGTGATGATGTACCACACACCCGTCTTCTTCCCTAGAGGTTGAATTGGTCCTTCAAAGTCAATCGCTCACTTCTTGAAGGGTTGTAGCAATATCTATGGATTTAGTGGCAGCTCATCCTTGCGCGAGGGTCTGCCAGTCCTTTGGCATGTGTCGCATGCCCTACAATACGCTTTTGAATCCTTATGCAAGGTCGGCCACCACAATCCAATGCATAGAATCTTCTGCGTTGTTTATTTTCCTGCATAATGACCTCCCACGGCTCCACCATGAGCCTCAGCGAGGATGATGTTTCATTCAAACTCTAGCACATAACATCGCAATATTTCATCTTATCACATTTTGTACAAGTGCCCTGCAATGACAGAAAAGTCTACCACCCGCACCACCTGTTCCTTCTTCTGTTGGCTTGGGTATCCTTCTAGAGTCGTAGTTATCATTGGGAAGTGTATAATATCTTCAAAGTGCTTGTTCACGACACGTACTGAAAAGAGTTTCACGTCAGGTAGTCCTTCCTACAAATTCGTAGGTTCCTCTCCTATTTCAATGGGCGACAGATGATTTGATCCAGCATTCAAGCGTCTTGGTTTCACAATAACTTTAAAATCATACTCCTAGAACAACAACAACCACCTGCATATCTCCCCCCCCATCACAAGCTTGTTGACCAGGTATTTCAATGCCGAATGGTCTGTATACATCTTAAAATGTCCGCCCAACAAATAATGCCTGAACTTCTGGAGCACGTACACCATAGCTAGTCCTTCGCGCTCTGTTGTGGAATAATCTTTCTTAGCTTTGGACAACTTCCTGCTTGCAAATGCTATAGGATGATCCAATTCCCCTTCACTGGTCTGTGTCAGTACTACTCCCAACGCAATACATAATGCATCCACATGCAGATGAAATTCCTTCTTCCAATCTGGGAAGACTAGGATCGGTGCGATGACCATTTTCTCCTTTAGCACATCTAACCTCTTCTGACATTCTTCATTCCAACATAATGTAACATCCTTCTTTAATAGTTTTTCCATCGGCGCGGTGATTTGGTCATAACTCTTGATGAATTTCCTATAGTATCCTGTATGCCCCAACGTTGCACACAGTTGTTTCACACTCCTTGGTGCCTCCAAATTGATTATGACTGCATGAACCAGCAAGATCCCAAAAGGGACACAGAACAAACATTTCTTCAGATTGAGCACGATCTGGTACCTTTGGTAGGTATCTAGCATCAAGAACAGACTTGCCACATGGCGTGTCACCAGTCTAAACACTAGCCAATCATTAAAGTATACTTCCAGAAATTTATGAATGAAATCCTTGAACGCCACGATGACTACACGCAAAAAGATTGTCGGCGCGTTCTTCAGCCTAAAAGGCATCACGGTATACTAGAAGCATCCCCATTCAGTTTCGAAGGTTGTCTTACTTCTATCCTCCGGTGCGATCTTGATATGATGGTACCTAGAGAACCAATCAGTGAATGAATATGCTTCCTAGCCGCCAACATTATCCAGCACCTCATCGGTCAACGGAGTTGGGAAGGGATCATGCACGCAGGCATCATTCAACTTCCTGAGATCTATGCATATCCTTATTTCTTCCTTCTGCTTCTTTTCCTGAACCACTATTATACTTACCCAATTAGATTCTTCCACCGGTTCAATAATACATGCCGCGAGCATCTTGTCTAACTATAAGCGGACCCTTTCTTTGTTCTTCGGATTGAGGCAGTAAGGTCTTTGCTTCACAGGTTTCACGTCCGGTTTTAGGGTGATATTCATGACACTCAGATCATTTATTATCCCTTTCAGATTTGAAAATTTTGTAGGAAACAGATCTTGATATTCGCAAAGTAGTTCGAAGACCTTATCTACTGTTGTGTCATCCCAGTAGTCCCCAATATTTGCAAACTTCGACTCTGCCTCCATGTAAATGTTCACCTATCTGGTTTTGAGCAACTCGGTTATGTCTGGATTCTCTAGTTGTGGTCCTTCAACTTCGTGGTGACCTTCAATCTTTGGGATATTAATCTTTCTCAGGTATTCATCTTCTTCCTCCACTGTGACATTGTAGCACTCCAGTGTGTGGCTTAGTTCGGTGGTCCAATCATGTTGAATCAAGTCTAGAGGATCCTGCAGTATCCTGAAAATTGTTGTCTTAACCTCCTACAATGCTTTGTCGATAGACTCAAATCCATACTCAAAACTAAACGTCCTAAAAAATCCTTGGCGCAAAATATCCCATTCTTCGATGCCATGGCGGAGTTCTGGCTCCAAGTACCAATTCATTGGTATAACATCCAGCGTATGACAAAAACGATGGACCCATTTTCGTTGAGGCTTCGCTCCATATAGTTCAGTCCACTTGAGCAGATGGTCGTGCAGAACATTTCTCCCATAATATTTTTCAGTTAGTTGCACCTTTGGATGACCAAAGAGTACCCTCATCGTCCTCCTATATTTGCGCCAATCATCAAAACTCTCCTTGTGCGTACCCCACTATCTTGCAGGCGTAGTGCATAGCACCCAATCCAATTCCTGGAAGCGATGCTTCTCTAGTACTTCCCTTTCAAATGCATCCAAAAAGTGATCAACATCAGTTAATGCATCATAGTGAGGCAAATTTCTTACCTCTGGTGATACACAATGCAACGACTTGGTTATCATATTACAGCGCAGCGTAGATACTTCATGTAATCGATTATGTCAGTGCCCCAGTTCTTCGTCTAAATCTGATGTGCAAGAGCTCTCGCAGTCCCATGCAATACGTTCGTCTGTTGTCGGATTCACCCAATCCGGATCTCGTGCCATTATCTTGTAAATCTTGTCCAAATCATCATCACTTTCATAATCATGAATCGGTTCAGTATAGCACGGTCCTTTTACAAGGTCAAGTGGCACCACTACGCGGAGTGATTTCTTATCAAATATCATCTTTCGCTTCTTTAGGTTGATTACCCCATTCATTTCAGTGGCCTAATCAATCCCAAGGAGCTCGGGGTAGGTATTGTTGTCATCCACAATCTCTATCACTTCAAAATATTCTAGTGCGCTCGTGCCTTCGATATCAACTGTTACCCCCTGTAACCTCCCCATTGGGATGATTTTCTACTGATTCTCCATCCTTAACTGAATCAGAGACCACCGTAACATAGGTCTCCCCATTCTTTCCCATGTTTGTCTAAGTAAAACTTTCACATTGGACCCTAGGTCCAAGATAACTTGGCCCATTTCGTATTCTCCTATCTGGATGGTGAGTCTCATCTCACGTCCAGTTCGTGCCTTGTGCTTACCAAGCTTCCTAACTACATGTGGTTCGTCAGTAGTGGTTTCCTTGCCAGCGCACCTATTAATCATCTCCTGCAATCCTTTCATAGCCTTACTATCATGGAGAAGTTTCATGTAGGTCTCCAAGAACGTGGTAATCATGGACAGGTCCATTTATTCATCCGATTTATCTTGATTCCCTGAGGTATAGTTCTCACCGAAACTTTTCTTCGCTTCCATAAATGTTCCTTTTGCGCATTCTAGATCAAACCCAGTCTACCTTTCTGGTGTTTTGCGGACCCACTCACCTTCTTCGGGCTGGTTTCCCTTATCCTCACTAGTCATCACTCCACTCCGTAGCACAATATGTACCTTAGGATCTTCCTCACGAGGCTCATCCCTCATCATCTGCAAGTTCTGAGTCGATTGCTGAGGCTGCACTCCTTTCTCACGTATCTTGGCTAACAATATATGGCAATCCTCCATTGAATAGTCAAACTAAGTACAATAGCGGCATGACAATTGCGTTGGATTCGGGCAGTATTGCACGTAGTGTCCTGGCCCTCTACAATTGTAACAAATAATCTTCCCTCAGCCTCTACCAGGTCCTCCTCCACCTCGGCCTCGGTCACGCCCCTGATACTCGCCTCTCTCTCCTCCAGCACCTTGGTCTAGAGGTCGCGTTTCTGCCTGCACCCTGTATGCAGATGTCTTGTCCATCATTAGTTCGTAACTTTGGAATTGCGCTCATCATGACCCATAGATTGACAAAATTTGCAGAAGAGTTGTTGTGGTGTCTGTACGAATTTCTGTAGCAAATCGCAATTGTTTGCCACATGTTTCCCATCTACTTGATAGATAGCACACCATAGCGTGGGCCCTGTACTTGGCCCCACTATACTTCCAACCTTAGAGGCATTGGTCCCCCTGATGCAACATAATTTTCAGAAACATGATAGTGATCATTGTCATGCCCCTAGCTTTTGCACTTTGTGCACCACACTTCTTCGTGTGCCTCTGGCTAAGCTGTTCTGTCTTTCTTCTAACTTTGCATTTTGAGGAAAGGTTTTTCAACTGTTCATGAATCTGTTGAACCCCCAGATTAGCATCCTAAATCGGTGTCTCATGCAATCTCATCACGATTTCCAAAGCTTCCGCCTGGGTCTCAATCTTCTGTTGTGATAGCATAACCCTTAGATGAGGCAGAAGTGAGGCCACAAACCATTCGTGGTGCTGCCCATCAGTCAGATTCATGTTGGCTTCGCGGATCGTATACTTCAATCTTTGATCCAAATCCCATGGCGTCTCTCCAGGCTTCATCATGATCTCCTTGAATCCCACAATTGATTGTGCCTCATACTTAGGTCTACTAAATTCCTTATTCAACACAATCTGGATATCTGCCAACGTGGACACCGAATTATCAGTGCAGTATATAATGTACCAAGTTAGTGTGTGATCCTCTAAAGCACTAACCAACATTGCTTTCCTCATTTGATCATTCGTGATGCCCTGAGCTTCCCACACAACCTTTGCAACAAACCAAAACTGGTCCGGATCTTCATTTCCTACACCCTTGAACATAGGTAGCTTTACGGAGTTCACCATGTTGAACGGTGGTGGAGGTGGTAGCGGTGTGGGTGAGGGGGTAAGCGGTGGAGGTGAGGATGGATGCAGTGTAGGTATTCGCGAGAATCCCTATCTTATCAACTTAATAACGCTCATCGGAGAAGCCTCTATTGCTCCTTTTTCATCACTTAGAGGAGGCTCAATCAACGGGCTATATTCAGGGCCTTTTCTTCCTCCGTCCCTGAAATTCCTTCCACTTCATGTAGCCCCAAACATCAAGGTAACTGCATAACCCACTTTTCACACAAGAGCATCTTAATCCAAGTATTTAATGATTTCAAATACTTACCTCGTGGCCCCTTGAAGAAGCGGTGCTCTGCTTCACTGTAACTGACCGAAGTATCGATCGTGAACTCTGTCACAAACCCTCTTATGATACGGTTGAGCCAATTATCAACAACGCGTGCGATCTTATCTTCAACAACTTCCAGTTTCCATACTAACTCAAGGGTCCAGACAATTGGATCGTCAAGCCTCCACCTTCCTTGGTCGTCTACCAACTTTGCGATTCACTCGTATAATTCAAATGGGAAGGAACAGAAGAAGATTCCGTGTATCTCTGTGTACAGATATTTTTCCAACCAATGTTCTTTCATTAATCATGGATTAATATTTTCTTGTGTCGTGAATTCACACATATTTCTATCCAACCAGTCTTCAATCTCCTTCTTAGTTGGATTCCAATGATGCGACATCACACATCTCATTATGCAGATCCCAGTCCCGACAATAGAACCATTTGTTGGCTTGATGGGCCCTGACCCAGGTTCAACATTAGCAGCCAAGAAAATCCCTACACTACTGGCCCTTTTGGTATCAGTCCGCAGAGCGCAGACTCAAGTCTCACCCGAAGCAGTATGGGGGGATGCAGGAACCAAGTTTCTGCACCCTAAGATGGTCGTGATGTCAGTGATTTTCCTTAACCTTCCTTCACGCAGATCGATAAGCGCTTTAGGGCTTATCAAAGTACTTCTCTTATTCGTCCTTGAAGCCTCCGCGAAAGTCTCTGATCATCCTTCATGGGCAAAAATAGATAGATCAAGCACTTACGCGCCTCTATAATTACTCTTACCTCTGTATCTACCCAGATTCGCTTAAATATTGATTACTTTAACATGCATTATGATTATCTTCACGTAAATAGATATTCCTACTTGCATCCATATGAAAAAGGAAAATACATAGATTCATGCATCAATATAGCATTACTTCACACTCCAGTATTCAACATAACATAATCGTAACATTAATAATAGAATTAAAATAACACATACACAGATAACTGCAGAATATTCCTCTTTATTGATAATCCAGATTTCCAGTACAGACCCTGAACTGCCCTGCGCACACAGCTGCAGGGGTCCGCACACACAGTTGCAGACTTCTACCTTAGGCCTCTGCACACTCAATTGTAGAAACTCTTCCTACGCTAAGACTCTTCACTCTTAGATCTCACAAACCCATACATAAAACATAACAAGACTCTACTCCCCTCCGCTGAATTGCCTTAGACTCTTCTATGGCTCCCTTTTTATACAATCCCATGGTCCATGGACCATGGGAAGATCTCTAAAGCTGACATGACTTATACAAAAGAAGGGAGGAAAACCCGTAGTAACTCTTTACATCTTCACGCTCTGCGGACACAAAATGCAAAGACTTCACATTATTTACACAAAACTTGGGCATTTAGCCCCAAAACTTGGGCTTTTAACCCCAAACTTGACCTCAGTGGACCAGTTCCCAACAGTATTGTTACAATTACTCTAGACCCAATGAACAGGTCGGTTTCGCCACAGAGTGGTTACCATGGTAGCATGAAGCAGCACCACAGAGAAAACCAGTAGTAGCAACAACATAAGAGGTAGTAGAGCCAAGCATACCTGTTCGCGATAAATTGAAGAGGAAGATTGTTAACTGCATGGAGGAGAAACAAAGCTGCAAGTTTCAAGCAAATCCACTTATAGAACAAGCAGCTATGGCTATTCAGTAGAAGAGGCAGCAACGTGACAAGCAAATCGCGTGAAGGCAGAGGGATAAGAAGAGAATGGAAGAAGCAGAGAAGGAGTTGCATGAGTTGATGGAGAAACTCTGGAAAGAACAAGAGCTACGCCAACTGGAGAAGGAAGTGCAACAACAACAGATTCAGCAGGGGGCGTATCATGTACAGACAGACAAATCAGTGCCCACACAAGTAGTTGATTCTTCTGAACAGCTGGCATCACGTGAACAAGGTGAGCCCTCGCTGGGGCAAGACTTTGCTCATGAGATAGAATAGGCTCTTGAACAGTTGGATGCAAACATGGAGAAGAAGAAGTTGGAACAAGACACTAACCTCATGCCTCACCAAAGAGACATCGAATCACCTCCTTCAATGCATCCATATGATGAGAAAGTATTGGATGACCAAGGAGGCACTGAGATCCTTGGTGGTCAATCGGAAGTAGAGATGCACAACATCTCCTTTGATGAATTTCATCACAGAGTTGTGCAGTCTTAGAGAGGACCAACTTCAGAAGACCAAACATCCCCTGCTCAATTTGAAGAGCAAGTGATCATGATTGATGTGCACAAGCATCCAACTACATTGGCCGATGCAACTAGAATGTATGCCAAAGCCACTAGCTCAAGTGTTCATTTTCTATAGCTGAGAATGAGTGAATGTAGAAAGAACTATAGGTGGCCAAGTAGGGAGGAGACTTGGTGACAATGTCTGCTCGAGATGAACTGAAGAAGACAATACTGGATGAAGTGTTGTCCTTGGACACAGTTATGTGAGCATTGTACTCCAAGTTTGGTATCATGCATCAAGTAGCCGTTCATCTCCACGGATGGCAGTAGCGATGTGCAAGAAGAGTATGAATCTTGAACAACATACATATTGTTGTTGATAACTGATCTTAAATGGGGGTTTAAAAACGTGTTATGCTTACAAGAACTTCCCACTCCAATGCTTAACAAAATATATGATCTAGCTTATGTTGACAATTGTGGAATTAAGTACTTGAAACAGGTGTATGTTTTGGTTAATTTTTAATTGTTTAAGTGCTTTAAGTCCATTTGTTTCTGCTGATATTAAACACATATAACAGTCACGTAATGCAGCAAATAAACATCAACACATAACAACAAATTTAATCTAGGAGTTCACCCGAATATCGTGGGCTACGTCTCCTTGAGCTTTTGTCATCTTGACTTGGCTCTTTGGGATTATGGAAAAGTTTCTTTTACAAGTTCCACACTTAACTCCAAAGGTTACTAAATTGAACTAGTGGGCTTAGAAATCCATCTATATCCCTGTCATGGCTATCATCACTCTGCAAACAGATCTAAGTCCCTTAGGCTTGATTCCTTCAATTGGTGCACTAAGCTTCCATGAGCTTCTTGATGGCACTAACTCCTTCAGAATTCTTCAACTATCTCTGAAACCTCTTCTACCATCTCCAGCACATATTAGACAATTGCAATAGACTAGTCATTTGCTCAAAATGAGCACTGCATCCCCAAACTAGGCCTTCCTCCACGGTTGGCATTGGGCTGCCTGAAACTTCCCTATAGCATCTTGGCCTTTAGAAGTCTCCAAATGCTTATAAAAACCCCTGAAATGGATTCAAAAGGCTCATTACAGTCAGAAATGATTTTTGGTTCGCTAAGAATGAGTATTGGTAGCTCCTGCAACTGCCTCTAACCCCTAGCAGCCCTGAGCTCCAAAATCTCCCTGGATGAAAATTTCCTTGAAGATGAATTCTTTAGCTTCTCTGGAATGTTCCATTGGCTTCAAAAGGCTCCAATTAGCCTAGATAGCCTCTTTTTTCACTCTCTTAGGTTGAAAATTTCTCCTGGAGTGCCTTTAGGCAGTTTCCCCTAGAGCTCCTCCACTAAAATTGGCAAACTGGCACTTAACTGTAGTTAATTTTGGCATGACCACCCTTTTTTAGTGCTCTGCCAAACTAACCATTGGAACTGGCCATTAAATTAACCACCTAGCATGCATGTGAATTGTTAATCCGTTGGCAGTTAGGGATAAGGCTATCGATTAATGTGCAACCGTGTGGTCTAGCGCTCCAAATGACGGTTAAGTCACGGAACATGTGATCAATTTTATGGGACTACTGGTGGTCCTAACCCCCAATATGAAACCAGTTACAACTTAAATATAACATTTGACCCTTACCTGTTAAGAAACAATGTAGAGTAGAGTTGGTAGCGTGCTAGTTTGTCTTGTCGGAGGTCACGGGTTCGATTCCGTCGGACCCCAACAAAATTTTACCATACCATTCCAAGGCCACGTGGCGGCCTCCAGTATTGCCACGTGTCAGCACCTGATTGGTCAGACAAAAAGAATATTTTGGGGAATATTCCAAGCAATATTCTTTAGAATGTTCCAAGGAATATTCCTTGGAATATTCTTTTTTTAATATTTCTCAAAAATCAATTTATTCTTGGAAATTGCAGTTTACTGGACTTTTCAAATTACGATAACTCCTTCATACACTGTCAGTTTTTGAACCATTCACGGCACCAGAATCAAGAATATGAGATCTATCTGGTCGCTCAAGTTTAACACTCTTTTGAACATTTTGAAATTTGAGCTATCATTAAGGTCCTGGATCAATATCTTATCACTCCTCCCCATTGAGAATCTTTTGGATCTAAAAAGACTGATATACTGATCTAAACAATAGATGAGAGTACAACACTCTCTTCTTTCAGCATCCATACATGTGCCTTGCATGGCTAGTGCCTTTGAATCAAAACATGAAGGTAGTCGACACTTCCCTTCCTGGATGTGCTTGTCCTCCTGTTAAGAATTGTCTTCCCTGAACTCATTCAGAATGTACAGAAGGTAGCTGAACATTGCTTCCAAGCCATTTCCATGGCGACCTTTGCTACTACAAATCTTCTTCTGCAGATGATGTCAAAATACAAGAAAATAACTTGACAACATAAATTCTTTCTCCATCAAAAGAAACAAATTTCACATCATGTGAATCATCATCATGTCTTTACATCTTGTGTACAAATCATCGACTAAGTCACAAGCTGACAAAAAAACATGCCTTTTCAAACAATTGACCCTTCAAGCCAAGCATGTACAAAAAGAACTTTAACGATTCTTTTTCAAAGATGAAACACTTCATCATTATCTCCCTTTTACAATCTTGGATACCAAATCAACTCTTCGAAGTCAACATGACATTACATGCGTGTTTAAACAAAACGATATGATGGTTGATTTCTTTCCTTCAAGTCAATTACATACATGTTCAAATAAAAGGAAATAATTGGCATCCCTGTGTTCATACATTCCATTCTCATGCATGTATTCGATTCTTCAACTTTCTCTTAAGCACAATCATAAGTACAAGATCCTCGATCATATGTACATGTACTTACAAAGCTGAAATGAATATAATTTTGCTGCAATAAAGTGAGTCTACATACTCAAATTTTCCATCTTGCAACTTGCATTCCATTAGCAAAGAAATGTGTCAAATCAAAAGACATGCAACTTTAATTGGATAAGAACTCTAACCATTTCTTACCAATCCACATTAAAGGCGCTTCCTTTAACTGCACATTGATATCAATGTGTGGATCATCCTGAAACACATCAATTATGGAAACTTCCTTTCCATTCTTGCCATACTCTTTTTCCACTTTCTTCAAATTTCATGGAAGCATTGTTGGATTCAAAGTCCAACACCTTTCAGCAATATGTCCTTGCTTATGGAAATAAGTACAACACATGTTCATCCTCTTTACAACATAATTTTCCTTGTCCAGTGGACCTTTGACTTCGTGCCTTCTTTCCTTCAAAAGTTTCTTGTATGTGGCCATTCTCTTCCAACATCTAGAAACACTATGGTTAACCAAACCACAAAAGGAACATGCAATTCTTTTGCAATGCTTATGTGGAAATTTATCATGCTTAACATATTCAAAAGAAGTGTGATTGAAATCAGATTTATACCTTTCTCTTTCACCTATATTACCTTCATGAGGAGGTGAATCAAATGAAGAAGTAGCTCCCTTTGGAACACCATCAATCTCTTCAATGCTTTTAGAGATTTCACAACTCTTTGGTTCAAGTGCATGCTTATGATCACCTTCTTTTTTCAAATGATGTTTCAAACAATTGCATTCCCCATGAATGCAATCTTTACAAACTTGAGGTAGGGAACCTGAAATGAAACTCCTTCTAGGAACTGTTTCAATTGCCTTCATGACTTCTTTGGAACTTTATCCATAAGATTGCCCATAGCCAAGACCCAAATACTTAGGCATTTCCTCAACCATTATTGGCTCAACAATGCCCTGTGCATGTTTTCCCAATCCTTTTCCTTCATAGCCCATTTTTGACATCAACTTGGACCCTATGCCTCTTGTATGTTTTTCAAAAGAACCAACATAAACATTCTTAGAGGAAATTGAAGACAAACTAGAATTGCTTACCTCTTCTTCAAGATGATACTTGACTAAGGCTTATTTGGAAGCAGGGAGCTGTGTCTCCAACTCATGCATCTTTTCCAGGTTCATCTTTGCAATATGGAGTTGGCTCTCCATTTCCTGCAATTTGTTAGAAAGCAACTGCTTCTCTTCCTTCATAGAATTCAATTGCTCTCGAAGTTTGGTGCTCATTTCTCTTACCATATCCATCATGATAAACAAGTATTGCTTCATGTCTTCATCAAATAATCTTGTGAAAGAGGAGGATTTGAAAAAATCACTTGTAGAAGTTGTCATTATCAAAATGAACAAAAGCATGTCAACAAAATTCACAAAGCTTTCAAAGAACTAATGACAAATTTCTGAACTAAATGGCAGTAGAATCAAATTCTTATTCAAGTAGCCTTTTGCAAACAAACCCTCTTATGCTTCAAGGGTTGCCTTGAGGTCCTTCGGGTAAGGGGAATGCCTTCAGCCCTTCTTCCTTCTTGTCCTCTCCTGGACTTAGATTTTCATTAGCTTTCCCTTCACCTTTGCAAACTCAAACAATAGTTAGTTTACAAATAATCGGACAGTCAAATTCTTTGTATTGTTTAAACACCTTTCAAGTCAAATAAGAAATATTTTGCTCTGTCAATAAAGCATCCTACTCCGATACCACCTGACTGTAATGAGCCTTCTGAATCCATTGCAAGGGTTTATAGAAGCATCTCGAGACTTCTAAATGCAAAGATGCTACAAGGAAGTTTCAGACAGCCTAATGCCAACCGTGGAGGAAGGCCTAGTTTGGGGATGCAGTGCTTATTTTGAGCAAATGATCAGTCTATTGATGTTTTCCGATATGTGCTAGAGATAGTAGAAGAGGTTTTAGAGACAACTGAAGAATTCTGAAGGAGTTAGTGTCATCAAGAAGCTCAGGGAAGCTCAGTGCATTGATTGAAGGAATTAAGTCTAAGGGAGCTTAGATCTGTTTGCAGAATGATGACAGCCATGATAGAGATATAGATGGTTTTCTAATCCCATTGGTTCAGTTTAGTAACCTTTGGAGTTAAGTGTGGAACTTGCAAAAGAAACTTTGCCATAATCCCAAAGAGCCAAGTCAAGATGACAAAAGCTCAAGGAGACGTAGCCCGTGACATTCGGGTGAACTCCTAGATTAAATTTGTTGTTATGTGTTGATGTTTATTTGCTGCATTACGTGATTGTTATATGTGTTTAATATCAGCAGAAACAAATGGACTTAAAGCACTTAAACAATTAAAAATTAACCAAAACATACACCTGTTTCAAGTACTTAATTCCGCAATTGTCAACATAAGCTAGATCATATATTTGTTAAGATTTGGAGTGGGAGGTTCTTGTAAGCATAAAAAGTTATCAAAACCCTCATTTTAGATAAATAAAATGTGAGCATGGACGATGAAGTACAAGGGAGCCCCACTTCATTTTCCAAAGATGATGAAGGCCAATGTAGTCAAGCTGCAAGCACGTATCCAGATTCAGATCCGGAATTATGAAGACCTACCGCAACTCATCACTAGCATACAGGCTTCACATGCGTGAGTATTCAAAAGCATGGAGGTTATAGTGCACACTCATGCGATCCCATCACTTGGGACCCTCACTCAGGTGAAGACCAAGAAGCAAGTCCAACAGGAGCTTGACTCGTACTTCGATGAGCTGATGCGCACCGCCACCAGCCACCAGACATTATGCGCAAGTATGTTGCTAGTCCAGCCACACTAAAGACAATGACGTGCATGCTCACAGACGAGTTGGACGAAGGAGCCCGAGTAGTGTACCTAGATTCTATGGAGGCAAGGTTCAAGTTTCATACGGATGTCATAGCAGAACACACAGACACTCTCAAGGACTACCAATCTTGGCATCAACATGTCACTATTGATCATCATGAGGATGTCAAGCAGTTGGACTTCTATGGTTGTCTAAGTCCGAATGATGTCTAGTCTAGCTTATCCAAGCCATTGTTCACATGGGTACATGTGCATTGTAATGTTAAGTCATGTCAAGTGTAAGTCAAGTGTCAAGAGTGAATGTAACAGTCATAGAGTAGGTGAAGAGTCATGAGGGTAGTTGAATAGTCACAAAGGGGAATGTCAAGGTTCGCCCCACCCTTTCCTATAAATAGTCCCTTATAACTCATTGTATAGGCTTTTGGTCAGCCAAGCTTCTACTCAGACTATCTTGAAGAAGGCTTGGAGAGTATTGTAATGCGCCTTGGCTTCTCTATTGCACGAAGCTAGTACATATCTTTGGAGGAGGAGGCAGATGTGGCTGTAACATTCCACTGTTGGGGCTACCAGGTTTACATGGTGTACTCTATGATTGTGACTTACACTTCTTTAGTAATAAGAGCCAACACATTTTCATGCATATGTTGGTATTGTAGTTGTACTGTTCCAGTTGCCTTAATGATATATGTTGTTTAACTTACGTACTTGTATATGAACTGATTTATATGCAATTATATGAATCTTGTTGTTAATTTGTTGCATATGTTCTTAATGCTCTCACTATCTGTGTCAACTGCTCTGCCGAAAAACAGATAGACCTTTCTCATGAACCTTGCTATATCAACTGTCACACTCATTTCAGACTGATCCGTAAGTGTTGTTCGTGTTATCTTACCTTGTTGTTGTAACTGTCGCATCCGAGTGGACTGCTCTGCCGGAAGCTGTGCATGTCCTTTGTGTGGTGTGTTCCTAGCCAAGTTGGGACTGATCCCTTCCAATCTGGAACTCACCTTCACCTTCCTCTCCCTTCGAAGTGTTGGAACCTCTTGTACACATTCCTTGACTCTCTGCATCAGTCACACCCTTACTACTAACAGAGTTATCTTATGTTGAATTGAGGCTTCTGTGATCCATAACAATTATTAAGAAGAATTTCGGCGTAAATCACATATAGAAAACCTTTGTCGACGCGTTTCGAACCAACTACTGTGGTTCATCGTCAAGACAAGTTGAGGAGTCAGATCATGGCTACCAATTAAATAGGGAGAGCAGATCATCCAAACGGCTAGGTTGACTGGGTTGACCATCAATGACTATCTAAAACAGCTAGATTAAAAATAATATTAAAATTAATAAGTCAAAAATTAATAGAATAAATAACTACTTGTAAATCCACACCATTCGTAAATCCCTCCGATCGGTGAAAGATCCCATTGACCCTAAGGACATGAAGGGTGTCTACTTGATCCCATGTTCTTGTGGGACCCCTATATCGGGGAAACGGGGCGCTCCATCCATCAAAGGTAAATGAACATGCCGCTGACCTAAGACATGGGAGAACCAAGTCTTCAGCATTAGTAGAGCATGCGGAAAAGACCAAGCCTCATGTTTTTATTGAGGAGGCCAAGGTTATTACCAAGGTTGCCCACTTCCATCACCGTAAATTTAGGGAAGTGATTGAAATTGAAAAAAGGCCTAACAATCTCAATAGAGATGATGGCTGGAAGATCAATCGTTGTTGGATCCCTGCCCTTTCTTCTTAGTCTTGTCAAGTTGTCCCCTTATTCCCTGGTTCCTTCTCCTTATATCTATCTTTTCCTTCCTCCTAGGGTTCTCCTTTTTGTTATATTTTTTACTATTGTCTTGTTCTTGTCCTCCTTGTTAAAAAAATTAATTAATTAAATAAATAAATAAAGTAAAATTTTGATGCTCGTTTTAATTTTTATTACTATTTCCTTATCAAAAATTTTATGAATATTATTATTCCTATTTGTTTCTAAGTTTCTACCCTTACCATATAAATAAAATTAAAATGAAAATAGAAATATATATTAATTTTAACCAATACTCATAATTTATTCCATTAAATCATAATTAAAATAAATCAATAAATTTAATAAATAATTAAATAAATAAATATTTCTAATATATAAACCCCTTTTCTCATCCCTAGCAATTCAATTGATTAAATAAATTAGAATTAGGTAACTTAGTATAATAATTAAAATAAAGTAATTTAACATTCTTTTTTCATATATGATTAAATAGATTATAAATGAGTTAAATTAAATAATTTGTTAACCTAAGAGAAATATATTAATATGATAAAATTGAATAACTGATATATTACAAGTAGTTATTTATTCTATTAATTTTTTAATATTATTTTTAATCTAGCCGTTTTAGATAGTCATTGATGGTCAACCCAGTCAACCTAGCCGTTTGGATGATTTGCTCTCCCTATATAATTGGCAACCATGATCTGACTCCTCAACTTGTCCTAACGATGAACCACACTGGTTGGTTCGAAACGCGTCGACAAAGGTTTTCTATATGTGATTTACACTGAAATTCTTCTTAATAAGAGTTATCTTACTTGCCTTTGTGCAACATCGTGGTCAAGGCATTACCTTACGACCCACTGTTGGTACTCCAAAACCAAATAGTCTGAGGTCTAATTAGGACTTCTTACAGGGGAGATCCCCTTGACATGTTGGTGGGTCCAACACCGTCAACATTTCTAGTGCTCGAAGGAGGGCTTGATGAAAAGCAGTGTCCTCTCAACCAGTTTTGAACCTTTGCATATCTTTCATGAAGTCTTGCATTCTTCTTCCCCCAAGGTGTTTTTCAAATCGTGAAGATGTCTCCATCTTGGGGAAGTTATTTGATCTCTTTTCCACTCACATGTATGATAGTGAAGGCGAAGTGGCCTGGCCTAATAACTTACATAACTTTCTTTCCATGATTTATGAGGAAGATGTGTTTACTGATGAACAGGCCGGGTTGTTGCTTACATACACACTTCGTGAACATCCTTTTCGTTGGGTGCTCAGCCTACCGTATGACACCATGCACTCATGTGAGCACTTTTGTGATCTTATTGAAGACACATTAAATCATTTTGATCCATACCATCTTGACCTAAAACTGTTACAGCAACGGAGGGCTCCGCATGAATCCGTTAATGATTTTTGGCAGTGCTTCCGTGACTTGCAATTTTAGGCTCCAAGGAGCCAGATGAAGTTTGCTTATCTTTGGGACCGGTTCGAGTACTTTATTAAGAAATCTTCTTGTCCCAAGAGGAAGCTTGATGTCAAGCTTCGCTCAACTTTCTTCATTGATGGAACTATGCAATCCCATGTGGGAGCAGGCACTATCTCAACAGAGTGTCTACCTCCCTCTCATTCAATAGTTCCACCATTGCCTAGTGATGTTGAGGATCATGTTCACACATCTATTCATCCTTCACACCCTACCAACATCACTCCACTCAACTTTGTGTTGAGTTGGTTGTGAGTCCTTCGAGTTCCCATATGCATTAATTTCTTCGACCTCCGTCTTCGCACTCAGGTGTTCCTCCGGATGATGTTGTCTTCTTTTCATCCATTCTAGACTCTTCACTTGTTGTGAATGAGGAACAACCCACTGATGGAATTGGTGTTTCACAACCAACATGTGTTGTCATTCATAGAGAGTATGAGTGGGAGATTGAACATCAACACTCGGTGAAGGATGACTCCCTTCCGTCAGAGCCCCCTCTGTTCTTTCCTAGCTTCTTTGGTGAACCTAACATCCATGATTTTGTATGTGTGTCTTCGTCCACGGATGCACCCATTTTTGATCACTCGAGAGACTCACCAGATGTTAGTCCATCATTCGACAATGGGGCAGATAAGTTATTCATTGAAGAGCCACTTGATCCTTCATCTGTATTTTACAAAAACACAGAGGATGAGTTCATTCACTTTTCATCTACCCCTCTGTTTGATTCATCTAATCATGAGGATGTCGAAGAATTAATTGATTTTTATGATCGTGGCGGTCATGATCCATTTGCTTCCAATTTTGATCACGATCCCGAATCTATCGCAGTTGATTTTTCGAAGCCATCGGTGTATGATGATCTACATGATGATGAAGTTGAGACACCCAAGACTGTCGAGGCACTTCAGCCCGAGATGATGGTTATGTCAAGCCCTCGCTATCTTGGGGTTAGTCTCACTTCCGATCATGAAACTGTTCAATCACCCAAGGCTCCTCATCACTTGTCTATATGCATTGAAGATCCATCTCACTCACATATCACACTTCATCCACTCAAATTGCATGATCCCATTTCTCATGCTTTGGAGGAGTATTACATCGCAAGCACTCGTTTGTGACACAAGTTGTCTTTGTTTCTTTCATTTGCTTGCATGTATCAGTCAAGAGTGTGCTTTTGCTTCAAATTTGCACGTAGTGTCACACAACACCATGATAAGTCCACGGACTATCTTTCATGCACATGCACTCACTTATGTCTGTGGGCACTTTGAAACACAAAGTGTGGTTGTCTTCACTATTATATCTTTCTTGTATGCTGGTCCGCACAACTGTGTTACTCGCGGACCAAGCTTTCACCCACATGGGTCTACTAATGCGTCAATGGCTGCAGTGGAAGTATCACTTCACGTGATTAGGCCCATGCACCGTTAGTGTAGGAGTAGGCATAGTGTTTGCTTTCAGTTGTTTGCTTGTATGCTTGTTTGCTTTCATGCTTTGATTTCTTGATTGTTTGCTTGCTTGTTTGTTTTCTTGCTTTGCTCTCATTTTTGCTTCTGATTTTGCTTGGCTTTTTTGTTATTTCATTCGCTTGTTTTGTTTGTAGGTTAGTTCACATGAAACCATGTGTGACTCATGAAACGAGCTGGGTAAAGTACAAGAGGAGTTGTACAGCTATCACTACTTGGTTATTTGTCATCTTGCCTTTGTATGATGAACTTGTTACTCTTAGTCCATGATACGTCGAAGGAAAATACATACTCTTCGAAGTGAACCTTGGTGTAAACACAACGCTTGCATGCTAACTAGTGTCACCTTCTCTAGTCGATTGTTTTTGGGTTAACCTTTGTCATCTCAGTCAAGTAGAGTAAGGTGAGGGGGAAAACCTTAACATGCACGTCAGAGATATAATAAACTACTTCTCTGCTGGGACAATCTCCTCTGATCTTAATAAGTCGGGATCCCTCTTCCACCTCTGAAATGAATAAGTGTTGTTCACACTGAAAATGAAAATGAAAAAAATGAAAAGTCAAAAAATTCAAATGAAAAATGTATCAGGCAAAAGAAGAGAAAGGCTTCCTATGTAGGGAGGTGATGCAAGTAACTCCGCCGGGGTACTGACTAGGCTCACTGGCAGTGAAGCCATGCTTGTGTTCCTATGTGACTCCATCGGGGTACTGTCCAGGCCTGCTGGCAGTGGAGAAACACCAGAGATGAAACTAAGACTTTGACGACTATACTGCTTGTGCACCTATGTACCCATCAACCCCAATTGAAACAACTGTGTTGCCTAGGATTGGAATCTGTTCCAATCAACCAAGATTCTAGCAGATGTTACATCTTACATCAAGCTAGTGTGAAGCCAAGATGAGCTAAGAACTGAACAATACTTCCAAAGGTGTTAGACTCATTTTCACGAACAAGGTCCATTCAGAGAGCTGGAGTTATACCAGTGTGTTGTCAAGTGTTGTAGCGGCTACAACCACCCTCCAAAATTTTGCCTTAGCCTCATTTTAGAGCCTCCCTTCCAACCTTGCACAACACTTTGACTTGCTTCGTCAAGTTGTCAAGCTTCAGTGTTTTCCTCGCACAAAGGCAGCCTGTCGATCACAGTCGATCCATTCCCCTCATAGGCTTCTTACCCGGACTTGGTCCAGCTGCAGGTTGAGTAGCTTCCCCTCGAAAATTGTGCATTCCTGGAGGGAAAATATCCTTCCCTTAAGGAATTGCGTAATCCTCTCTGACAGCCTTCTGGTCTCTAGGATTGCGCAATCCTGCCAGCGAACCCTCCCAGCAGGTTGTTCAGCCCAGGATTTGAACAAATTTGGGTAGAAGTCAGTTGCTTTGCCTAGAAATTTTTCAATCCCCTTGGGCATTCAGCCTAGCTTACAGTCAGGAATGCACATTTTTCCCAAGCATTTGAGCACTGGCATGGATGGACAGTCTGGTTGACTAGTTACACCCGGGACCAAGGAAACTTGACTTGCATGCATGCATGACTTGGTCTTCCTGGAATAGCAAGAGAAAACATGCAAAAGGCATCCCATGACTCAGGGAGCTATTTTTAGCAGTCGGGGGTTACATGTAAAGTTGTTTTAGAAGTTTCCCTCCAAGTGTCGCTTTTTCCTATATTTGTGGCATGCGCATCTTGAGACCAAACTTATTTATTCGACACATCAAAGCTCATTCATTCACATCGATCTTGGAGCATTGACATCCCACAGCACATCCAGGACTCTCCGACACATCCGGCTCAGCTATCCAAGAGTAAGTGACCTCAACTTGTCTTTTTCGGCATTTTTGTCGCTTTTTGTGTATTCGCTTGTGTGAGTGTTTTTTTCTTGATTTCTTTGAATTCCTGTTGTCGTTTACATATATTCTAGCTTTTCCTAGCTCTATTTCAATTTTCGTTGCTATCTCACTGTTGTCGCATGCATGAAACTGTTTTTCATGAACGTTCACCCAACCGTCGAATGACCTCACCCACATTCATGTCGATATGTTCACTGAATCTTCCATTCATGTTTTGCATGCACTGTTTATCACTTCTACTCTCACTTAGTCTTGCCATGCATTTCATCGACTTACTTGCTTTCAGTTGCCCACTGGCAAGTCGGGCCAACCTTAGCCCGATCTCTACCTTCACCAAGGCTGCTTTACGCAATCTAGACAAGGAAAGCTCACATTCCTCTCCATATTTGCACATTCTTGCTAGCACTAGCCTCCTGGACTAATTTTCGCATTCCTGGAGGGCAGTGGCTGCTTGGCCCAAGAATTTGCGCAAATCTTCCCTGGGCCAGTAGTCATTCCCAGCTGGGATTGCGCATTTTGTAGATCCAGCAACCAATCCAACCTCCTCGTTAGTCTAAACTACCTTTTGCGCAGTTCTAGAAACTAGTCACTCAACCTCCCAGTGAAATTTGCATAATCTTGCTCATCAGTTTCCTAGGCATGTGTTGTATCCTTCCCTGAATTTTCTTTGTTTTCACTGACATATTTCTTTCCATGCATGCTGCTTGTTTCCAGATCTTTTAGGTGTTCATCTGTCTCAATGGATTCCAAGAGAATAGGATCTCAGGACACTGATGGTATGGTAGCTGGAGCAACAGCTGAGCAAGTGTCCTCTGGTTTTCCGATCTATGAAGATACAAAGTTGTATCTAGACAAGGACATCAAACTGAAGTGGCAAGAGGTGAATGAAACATTCGCAGGTACTTTTGTGGAAGGCCTTGAAGACCATCAGGTGTACGTAAACATTCATAAGTTCTTCTTGTACCAGATTTCATGCAGATACCCCATGTTCCCATGCGTGAACATGATTCACTGGATCGTCTCTCACAATGACCCCGAGACAATGACCTTAAGCAGTGTTAGTGGGGAGAATCTTGCAACATTTTGGGCACGAGATTATGATGAGATGTATCAGATGGACAAACCCATGACTTTCATGACCCCTCCGTTCATCTTTCCCAATAGTAGAGGCCACTCCAGAGACATTCTGAAGGATTGGGTAAAGGAGCCAACTTGTTTCAGGATGACACCCAATAAAATTTATAAGACGAAGATATTGAGGAAGGCATACTAATACTTGGTCATATTCGCATGTCGACTGAGTGGCCAAGCAAGCACTGATACCTTCCCTCATAGTTGGGTAGTCGCACTGGACCAACTCGCTAGAGAAGGAAGACCATGCAACTGGTCTGACATACTAGCTTATCAGCTGAAGGAGCAAGTCACAAAGGCTCAACAGTCGCCCAAACGCATGCATGAAAAAATTTACGTATCTGCCTACATTCTAGATGTAGCCTGTGCCCGACATGAGTTCCCGAGCTTAGAGTGGGCATGGTCACAGGAAGATATTGTTGTGAACATGTATTTCAAGCTATTCTCTGGATGCAGTTTCAGAGGATTAATCATACAGTTGTTCGACCATCGTGTCACCCTAGTGTACAGGTTGATATTCAAACAGGATCCACCCTGCATGTTAGAAGAAGCAATGAAGGAATTGTTAGGCATTGCAGATTGGTATGCCTCATCAGATGGCCCATTCATCTAAGTGTTCAGTGCGGAGAAGCCTCTGTCTGTTATACCAAAGTTTTCTTTGGACGTGCTTTTCATGCAGGAAGTAGTGTATCATATCTCAGCACGATTAACAGCTAGGCTAGAGCGGAAGAAGAATGCACCTTGGCCCACTCTTCCGTTGCAGATTGGGTTATACGAGATCTAGAGCATTAAGCAAGCAGATGTCGAAGCTGGGCAGATGAAGAAGTACCGGTTCGACCTTCAAAGCTTCAACCCGTATGAACCACACTGCATTGTGAAGGATCATTGCATGAGAGTTCAGTTCAATTGGATCCATGGGGCATGTCATTGGGCTGAGGGGGACTCATGGAGGTATTGTTACAATTACTCTAGACCCAACAAACAGGTCAGTTTCACCATAGAGTGGTTAGCGTGGTAGCATGAAGCAGCACCATGGAGAACACCAGCAGTAGAAACAACAACAGAGGCAACAGAGCCAAGCATACATTTGCACAACAAAGGGAAGAGGAATATTATCGATTGCATAGAGGAGGAGAAAAGCTACAAGTTTTGAGTAGATCCACTTGAAGAACAAGCAGCTATGGTTATTCAACAGAAGAGGCAGCAACGTGACAAGCGAATTGTGTGAAGGCAGAGGGATAAGAAGAGAATGGAAGACACAGAGAAGGAGTTTCATGATCTGAGGGAGCAACTCCGGAAAGAACAAGAGCTTTGCCAACTAGAGAAGGAAGTGCAGCAACAATAGATTCAGCTATGGGCACATCACGTACAGACAGACAAAGCAATGCTCTTACAAGTAGTTGATTCTTCTGAACAATTGGCATCAGGTGAACAGGGTGAACCCTCGCATGGGAAAGACTTTTCTCATGAGATAGAACGAGCTCTTGAATAGTTGGATACAGACATGGAGCAACAGGAGTTGGAACATGACACTAACCTCATGCCTCAAAAAAGAGAGGTCAACTCACCTGCTTTAATGCACCTATACGATGAGAAAGTCTTGCATGACCAAGGAGGCACTAAGATCCTTGGTGGTCAACCGAAAGCAGAGATGCACAACATCTCCTTTGATGAATCTCATCACAGAGTTGTGTAGTCTCAGAGAGTACCGACTTCAGAAGACCAAACATCCCCTGTGCAATTTGAAGAGCAAGTGATCATGACTGATGTGCACAAGCATCCAGCTACATTGGCCGATGCAACTAGAGTGTATGTCAAAGCCACTAGCTCAAGTGTTCGTTTTCTCATAGCTGAGAATGAGCGAATGGCGAAAGAACTATAGGTGGCCAAGCAGGGAGGAGACTTGGTGAAAATGTCCACCCGAGCTGAACTGAAGAAGGAAATACTGGATGAAGTGTTGTCCTTGGACACAGTTATGTGAGCATTGTACTCCAAGTTTGGTACCATGCATCAAGCAGTCGTTCATCTCCACGGATGGCAGTAGTAATGTGCAAGAAGAGTATGAATCTTGAAGAGCATACATACTGTTGTTGATAACATGCAAGCATGGACGATGAAGTACAAGGGAGCCCCAATTCATTTGCCAAATATGATGAAGTCCAATGCGATCAAGCTGCAAGCATGTATCCAAAGTCAGATCCAGAACTATGAAGACCTACCGCAACTCATCACTAGCATACAGGTTTCCCATGCACAAGTATTCAAAATCATGCAGGTTATAGTGCACACTCATGTGATCCCATCACTTGGGACCCTCACTCAGGCAAAGACCAAGAAGCAGGTCCAGCAGGAGCTTGACTCATACTTCGAAGAGCTGATCCGCACCGCCACCAACCCAGACTTGCCTATCAGTGTAGACATTATGCACAAGTACATTGCTAGTCCAGCCACACTATAGGAAATGATGCGCATGCTCACAAACGAGTTGGATATAGGAGCCCGAGAAGTGTACCCAGATGCTATGGAGGCAAGGTTCAGGTTTCAAAGGGATGTCCCAATAGAACACATGGACACTCTAAAGGACTACCAATCTTGGCATCAACATGTCACTGTTGATCAGCATGAGGATGTTGAGAAGTTGGACTTCTATGGTTGTCTAAGTCTGAATGATGTCTACTCTGGCTTGTCCAAGCCATTGTTCACATGGGTAGATGTGCATTGTAAGGTTGAGTCATGTCAAGTGTAAGTCAAGTGTTAAGAGTGAATGTAACGGTCATAGAGTAGGTGAAGAGACATGAGGGTAGTTGAATGGTCACAAAGGGGAATGTGAAGCGTTGCCCCACCCTTTGTTAGAAACAGTCCCTCATAACTCATTGTATAGCTTTTTGGTCAACCAAGCTTCTACTAAGACTATCTTGAAGAAGGCTTGGAGAGTATTGTAACACACCTTGGCTTCTCCATTGCATGGAGCTAGTACATCTCTTTGGAGGAGCAGGCGGATGTGGTTGCAACGTTCCACTATTGGGGCTAGCAGGTTTACATGTTGTATTGTATGATTGTGACTTACACTTCTTTAATAATAAGAGCTGGCACATTTTCATGCATATGTTGTTATTGTAGTTGGATTGTTCCAATTTCCTCAATGATATATGTTGTTTAACTTACGTACTTGTATATGACCTGATTTGTATGTAATTATATGAATCTTGTTGATAATGTGTTACATATGTTGTTAATGTTGTCACCGTCTGTGTTGACTGCTCTGGCAAACATCAGACAAACCTTTCTCATGAACCTTGATATATCAACCATGATCCGGATTTAAATAGGAACACAACAAATTACAGAGATAACCATAAATATAGAGATACATCAGAAATAATACTTCATTTCATTAATGTAAAATACTAAAATATGCTTACAAACAGAAATGGAAATAAACTAGCTCAAGCGATGGTAGCTTATCTCTGAGGAGAGATGTGGTGGCTACATGCCTCTGAATTGTCTTACAATGAGGCTCGAAGGCCTATTTATTGTTGAGAAACAATGGAAAACCCTAAACATCCAAAACCCTAACCCTAGGAGATGAAGCGCCAAACTATGGGCCCCGTTTTGGGTAAATTGGTACATCAACTTCTCGGGGTCATAACTTTGGCATACGATCTTTGTTTGACGCGCAAAATACCTCATTAGAAAGATCTATCCAAGGAATAAAACTTTGGGATGAGAAACATCAATCCATGGACCCATGATTCTCCCAGGTTTCCCAAAAAACATCGATTAGGGCCTCAAAACGGCTTCAGAAGTTCAGGACCCGAAAAACTGCCAAAAATAGTAAATTGTGCTACAAATAAGGAAAGTAAAAAACTGAAAGAAACAATGGTGGGGGTCTAAGTGGAATTAGCGGGTGGCCACTTATATCCACCTGGATCATTCCTCCCCCCTTAGGAAGCAATGGTCCCCATTGCATTGAGTTCCTCCATGAGATGAGGAAACTTCTATTGAACTTGGTTGCTAGTGAGCCACCTTCCCTGGTGAAGGAGTTGGCCTGCTTTGACAACTCGATACAGTTGGATCTTCTACTATCAAGTGTGCTTGATCTGCGTGTCCATGATCTGATCAGTTGCAACTTGTTCCACCTAATCTAGATTTAACTCTGTTGGTGTAAGTTGTTCTGCAATGTCGAATGTGTCTAGTAATGGTGGAAAGTATGGCCGAAGGTGGTCCACATTAAACACTAGGTGCAGGCCAAGGAATGGGGGAATACTGAGCTCAAATGCATTGTCTCCCATAGCCT
The DNA here is from genome assembly GCA_031772625.1 of Pinus tabuliformis. NCBI lineage: Eukaryota > Viridiplantae > Streptophyta > Pinopsida > Pinales > Pinaceae > Pinus > Pinus tabuliformis. Next base: position 1,677,544,751 of record CM062820.1, read on the forward strand.
TGGTAATGGTGTAAGGACCATATTGTAGTGGTTTGAGTTTCCGATAGACTCTGGTAAGGTGTTCCTTTTGCAAATGAAACTAGACTTTGTCGCCCACCTGAAACTTGTGTGGTACCCGATGTTGATCATGTCGCTGCTTGTACTTGGCATTTGATTTCTCTATCATGTCATGGACCTACTGGCGGATATGTTAGATGTGCTTAATGAAGTTGTTTTCCTTATCTGTTTTGGACTGGAAATGAGACGAATCTGCCTGAGTAGCTGCAAATGGCATGGCCACATCAATGGGACATAGGGGTTGGAATCCCAAGCCCACCCGAAAAGGGATGTGCCCAGTCTAGTTGTGGGGAGCATGATTATATTTGTGTTGAACATAGGGGAGGCTCTCATCCCATGTGCGTGGATGCTTACATATGAAGAATGTGTACGATCATCCTGTTTACAACCTCTGTCTGGGCATCAGTTTGGGGATGGAAGGCTATGGACTTAGAGAGTTTGGTGTCCAGCATTGACCAGATACTGGACAAAAATGTACTGAGGAACTTGTTGTCCCAATCTAAGATGATAGACTGTGGGATCCCAAAGTGTACCCACACTTGTTCAAAGAAGAGTTTAGTAGTGGCTTTTGCTGTGATATTCTTCTTGCAGGCCGCCATAATGGCCATCTTTGAGAACCTGTTGACGACCACAAAAATACACCCATTTCCATGCTTAGTAGAAGGAAGGCTCGACATGTAATCCATGGAGATGGATTCCCAAGGTCGACTAGGAGTAGGCAACGGAGTATAGAGGCCTTACTTCTTGATAGTTGGTTTGAAATAGCATAGGTAGTGCAGGATCTGATGTACTTTCCGACATCCTGTCGAAGATTCAGCCAATAGAAGTACTTCTGCAGTATTACCACCATTTTCTCGACCCCAAAATGCCCAGTAGCCTGACTGTAGTGTGCTTCCCAAATCATATTGGCACGCTCGCTTAAAGGAACACATGACCCAAGTGGCATAACAGGGCATCCTGGAGGTGAAAATCTGGAACATGCTAACCCTCCAAGAGTGTCTGTTATGTGTGGCCAAATTCTGGGTCGCTTTTGTAGAGAAGTGGCCAATCAGAAGTCTCATGCCCACAAGAGTTGAGCATGGTGGTTAAGGCCATGATTGGTGGTCGACTGATGTAATCTGCAACATTATTCATGATGCCCTTCTTATACTTGATATTAAAATGGAACTGTTGTAGGTATGTGGACCACTTCTGATGGCGATCATTCTACAACTTCCCTTGCATCTGTATGAACTGCAGGGGCCAGTGGTCTATGTGGATGCTTGCTTCCTTCCCTAGAATGTAATGCTTCCATTGTCAGCATGCCTGCAGAATGGAATACATCTCTTTGTCATAAGTGGGATACTTTTGGACTGTGTCTGAAAGTGTCTCACTGTGAGATGCCACTGGATGTTCGTGTTGAGTAAGGATTGCCCCAATATCATATTCAGAGGCCTCTGTATTGATCTCAAATGGTTGTTGCAAGTCTGGTAATGCGAGCACTGGTGCTGAGCAGAGGTGATGTTTCAACTCTGTGAATGCCTTCTGTTGAGATTCAAACCAAAATAATTTTGTTTTGGCTCCTCCCTTGGTGACTTGACTCAAGGGCCAAGTGATATGCGAAAATCCCAACACGAACCTGCAATAGAAGTTGGCAAGACCCAGAAAGCTACGGAGCTCTGTCAGAGTGGTTGGGGATGGCCAATCCCAAATGACTTGGATCTTGTCTGGATCCACATGCACCGCCTGTTCATCAATAATGTATTCCAGATACTGAACTTGGGTCATGCTAAAAGTGCATTTCTCCAAATTGGCACATAACTTGTGTTGCCGCAGTGTTTGGAGAACCTGTCGGATGTGGTGGAGGTGCTCTTCGAAACTATGGCTGAAGATCAAGATGTCATCCAAGTATACCACTACAAATGAGCTAGTGAATGGCCGCAATATGTCACCCATTAGCCTCATGAAGGTTGCAGAATCATTTGTCAACCCGAAAGGCATAACCAACCATTCGAAAAGGCCCTCCTTGGCTTTGAAGGCAGTCTTCCATACATCGAAGGGTTCGATTGGTACTTGGTGATATTCTGACTTGAAATAGATCTTGCTGAAATATTTTCCCTCTTCAGTTGGTCCAGAAGGTCATCAATCCGTGGGATTGGGTACCTATTCCAGACAGTGATCTTATTCTACACCGGATAGTCAATACAGAGTCTCCAAGTCCCAGCCTTCTTCTATACCAACACGATTGGGCTCCCACAGGGCGATGAACTCGGTTAGATGTGACCTTTCTGCAGCAGCTCCTGAATCTGCCTTTTGATTTCATCATTCTCCAGAACAAGCGCTGATAGATTGGTCCATTGGGCAGTGGCGCACCTAGGGTCAGATCGATGGAGTGCATGACCTGACAGTGAAGAGGAACCCCTGTGGGGGAGGTGAAGATGTCCTCGTACTCCTCCATGACCTTGTCCATCTATAGTTGTCGTGCATAGGGGCCCTATCTAGAGGTCGCAGCCATCGTCTTCTTCTTTCCTTGAGGGCGTATCATCAGGAAAACAAATTTCCCAGTTTTGGAAATGAGCTTACTGCATTGTTTTGCAGTAACCAAAGAGATGGTGGTAGGTGGTGCTACCTCCGTTAGCCTGTACAACTTATTTCCCAAAGTAACAATAATAGCACAAGGCCTTGACTCATATATAGCATGTTGCTTCCACAAGTATGGTTGGCCTAATAATACATCACAAACATCAAGGGGAGCAACGTCACACAATAACTCATCTATGAAGGGCTTGATGTTGTACGGAAGGCGACATTGCTGGCTCACGCGAAGATCTCTTCCTTGGTGAAGCCACCCAATGGTGTACAGTTGTGGATATGTTGTGGTCGGTAAGCCCAGCTGCTTCATGACCTCTGTCGAAATGAGGTTCTTTTGGCTCCCACTGTCGACAATGAACTGTAGCAGGGATCCCTTTACCCACATTTGGGAATGGAAGAGGCACTCCTCCTCCTCTAGATCTTCGGGTTCCTCCTTCTGGATCTTCATGGTGGAAATGATGGAGTTGGGCTCTGCATCAATAATCTGCTTCCCTTTGTCATTCCCCTTATTGGGTTCTGACTCAGAGTCTGAACATGCATCTAATTCCGAAGACTTTAGCTCGACCACCAGTGACTGCTTGGCCCGACACTCACTTGTGTTGTGAGTGGAGCTCTTATGGAACTTACACCACTTTCTCGTGTCCTTCTTCGGCTTTTTGGTGTTCTTCTTTGCTTGCGGCTTTAGCGGGTGGTCCTGGGCCACCTTTCCTTAGCTTTTTCCTTTGCTCAGCGGTTTGGGGGCGCCTTTCCCTTTCTTCGGATTTGCAGATCCAAAGTCTCACTTCTTCTATTTAAACTTCTGCTCAATCTTGACAGCGTATGTATACGTCGTGCCGAGCGAGGAGATGTCCAGGAACTTCATCTCATCTTGGATGTACCTGTGTAGACAGCCATGGTATTTGAGTACCAAATTCAGCTCAGAACCCTTAATACCCAACTTTGTGCAAAGGGTATGAAAAATATTGGTAAACTCTGGCACGTCATGGTCCCTTCCCTACCGCAGCGTGGTCCATATTATGTATTTATCCCCATAGCTTCTGACAGGGTAGTACTGTTCCTTGATGGAATTCTGAAATGAATTCCAAGTGGGTACAACTAAAAACAGTGAGGCCATACTTTCATCCTTTTTTTCGCAGTAGGTTTCCCACCAGTCCTTGACGTGGGGAGTGGCTTTGAGAAGAGTGACAGTAATATTTTCCTGGCCGGAAATATCATGAACATAAAAATACCCTTCTGGCACATTTAACCATTTATCTACAGCATCTGCATCCATATGACCCTCAAATATGGGAATGTCAAAGTTAACTTGTAACTTAAAGGGTGTGGGGCTTCCAAAGTAGCTACTGGAAGTAGATGTGTCGGCCCCGGGTAATCGCTGAAGGATTTGGGCAAAGCTGTCCATCATCGCATTTCTTTGTCACTCGAGGGCCTCTTCGAGCAAGATTTTGATAGGATCTCCTACCCCCTCATCTTTCTTTTCATCTACCATGGGAGGCCATCGGGATTTGCGAGGCTAGTCTTGCAAAGGTTCGACCAGTTCAAGCCCTAACTCCTTATATCCTAACCTTGTTGGGGACATGCAAAGAAAAATAGAGAAAGAGCAAACCACTCTGATACCACTGATTCAGATTTAAATAGGAACACAACAAATTACAGAAATATGCTTAAAAATAGAAATGGAAATAAACTAGCTCAGGTGATGGTAGCTCACCTCTGTGGAGGGTTCGATTGGTACCTGGTGATATCCTGACTTTAAATCGATCTTGCTGAAATATCCCCCCCCCCCCTTCAGTTGGTCCAGAAGGTCATCAATCCATGGGGTCAAGTACCTATTCCGGATAGTGATCTTGTTCAACACTTAATAGTCAATACAGAGTCTCCAAGTCCCATCCTTCCATACCAACACAATCGAGCTCCCACAGGGCGATGAACTCGGTTAGATGTGACCTTTCTGTAGCAGCTCCTAAATCTACCTCTTGATTTCATCGTTCTCCAGAATGGAGCGCCAATAGATTGGTCCATTAGGCAGCGGCACACCTGGGGTCAAATCGATGGAGTGATTGAGCTGACAGCGCAAAGGAACCCTTGCAGGGGAGGTGAAGATGTCCTCATACTCCTCCACGATCTTGTCCATCTGTAGTTGTCATGCGGAGGGGACCTGTCTAAAGGTCGTGGCCATCGTCTTCTTCTTTCCTTGAGGGTGTATCATCAGGAAAACAAATTTCCTAGTTTTGGAAATGAGCTTATTGCATTGTTTTGCAGTAACCAAAGAGATGGAGATAGGCAGTGCTACCTCCGGTATCCTGTACAATTTATTTCCCAAAGTAACAATAACAGCACAAGGCATTGACTCATATACAACATGTTGCTTCCACAAGTATGTTTGGCCTAATAATACATCACAAACATTAAGGGGAGGAACGTCACACAATACCTCATCCATGAAGGGTTTGATGTTGTACAGTTGTGGATATGTTGTGGTCGATAAGCCCAACCGCTTCACGACCTCTGTTGAAATGAGGTTCTTTTGGCTCCCACTATCGACAATGAACTGTAGCGGGGAGCCCTTTACCCGCATCTGGGAGTGGAAGAGCCGCTCCTCCTCCTCTGGATCTTCGGGTTCCTCCTTCTGGATCTTCATGGTGGCAACGATGGTGTTGGGCTCTGCATTGATAATATGCTTCCCTTTTCCATTCCCCTTGTCGGGTTCTGACTTAGAGTCTGAACATGCATCTGATTTCGCAGACTTTAGCTCAGCCACCAATGACTGCTTGGCCCGACATTCACTTGTGTTGTGAGTGGAGCTCTTATGGAACTCACACTACTTTCCTGTGTCCTTCTTCAGCTTTGCAGTGTTGTTCTTTGCTTGCAGCGTTGGCGGGTTTTCCTGGGCCACCCCGCTTTAGCTTTGTCCTTTATTCAATGGTTTGGGGGCACCTTTCCCTTTCTTTGGATTTGCAAATCCAAAGTCTCACTTCTTCTATTTAAACTTTTGCTCGATCTTGACAGTGTATCAATATGTCGTTCCGTGCGAGGAGATGTCCACGAACTTCATCTCGTCCTGGATGTACCGGTGTAGGCAGCCACGATATTTGAATACCAAATGTAGCTCAGAATCCTTGATACCCAACTTTGTGCGAAGGGTATGAAAAATATTGGTAAAATCCGGCACATCTTGGTCCCTTCCCTGCCGTAGCGTGGTCTGCTTTATGTATTTATCCTCATAGCTTCTAATAGGGTAGTACTGCTCCTTGATGGCATTCCAGAATGAATTCCAGGTGGGTGCAGTTGAAAATAGTGAGGTCGTAATTTCATCCTTCTGCTCGCAGTAGGTTTCCCACCAGTCCTTGACATGGGGGGTAGCTTTGAGAAGAGCGAAAGTAATCTTTTCCCGGTAGGAAAAATCATGAACAGAAAAATACCCTTCTAGCACATTTAACCATTTATCTACAGCATCTGCATCTATATGACCCTCAAATATGGCAATTTCAGATTTAACTTGTACCTTAAAGGGTGTGGTGCTTCCAAAGTAGCTGCTGGAAGTAGATGTGTCGCCCCTGGGTAGCCGCTGAAGGATCTGGGAAAAGTTGTCCATCGTTGCATTCCTTTATCGCTTGAGGGCCTATTCAAGCAATATTTTGATAGGATATCCTACCCCCTCATATTTCTTTTCATCTGCCATGGGAGGCCGTCGGGATTTGTGAGGCTCGTCTTGCAAAGGTTGGACCAGTTCAAGCCCTAACTCCTTATATCCCTACCTCGTTGGGGACATGCAAAGAAAAACAGAGAAAGAGAAGACCACTATGATACCATTGATCTAGATTTAAACAGGAATGCAAAAAGTTACAGAGATAACCATAAATACAGAGATATAGCATAAATAATACTTCATTTCGTTAATGTAAAATACTAAAATATGCTTACAAATAGAAATGGAAATAAACTAGCTCGGGTGATGGTAGCTTATCTCTGAGGAGAGATGTGTCGGCTACATGCCTCTGAACTGTCTTACAATGAGGCTCGAAGGCCTATTTATTGTTAAGAAACAATGGAAAACCCTAAACATCCAAAACCCTAACCCTAGGAGATGAAGCATTAAACTATGGGCCCCGTTTTGGGTAAACTGGTACATCAACTTCCCGGGGTCGTAACTTTGGCATACGGTCTTCGTTTGACGTGCACAATACCTCGTTAGAAAGCTCTATCCGAATAAAACTTTGGGATGAGATCCCATGTTGCTTTTAGGTTTCCAAAAAAAACGTCGTTTAGGGCCTCAAAACAGCTACGAAAGTTCACGACCCGAAAAACTGTTAAAAATAGTAAATTGTGCTACAAATAAGGAAACTGAAAAACTGAAAGAAACAATGGTGGGGGTCCAAGTGGAATTGGCGGGTGGCCACCAATATCCACCTTGATCAAATTGTCACACTCGTCTCAAACTGATCCATGAGTGTTGTTCGTGTTATCTTACCTTGTTGTGACTGTCGCATCTGAGTGGACTTCTCCACCGGAAGCTGTGCATGTCCTTTGTGTAGTGTGTTCCTAGCCGAGTTGGGACTGATCCGTTTCAACCTGGAACTCACCTTCACCTTCCTCTCCCTTCAAAGTGTTGGAACCTCTCGTACACATTCCTTGACTCTTTGCATCAGTCACACCCTTGCTACTAATAGAGTTATCTTATTTGCCTCTGTGCAACATCGCGATCAAGGCATTACCTTGTAACCCAGAGCTAGGACTCCTACACCAAATTGTATGAGGTCTAATTGGGAATTATTACCGGGGAGATCCCCTTGACATGTTGGCGGGTCCAGCACCGTCAACACAAACCAATGGTGCAATTTAAATCCCTTTCCATGACTAGTGAAACTAGTTCCAATATCTCTGATGTTACCAGTTTCCTCCAAAAAAATTATAGATCCCTATATGGGCCATATATATTCAAAATTTTAATACGACCCAGAAAACCTTTGATATATCCAACAAGTAGAATACTCGCAAAACATGAGAAGGCCTTCATCTTGACCCATCTTGGATCCCATAAAGCAACCAAACCCCCTGAAAGTCCTGCAGCATCTGTAGCCGCCATATGCCAGTCAGGGAGCATCTTCCTGAATTATTTGATGACCTAGAGAGATGGATGCATAGTCTCCTATAGTAGTATGATCTATGGGTGCATCGAAAGGAAAAGTTCTTTGAGAGCCAAATATTTATGGGTAGCCCCCAAACCCCAGATGTTCATGGAAAGGATGAAGTTCATGGAAACCCATTAGTGGGCATCGTTGCTTTAAGGGCCTGAGGAGGGATGGACGAAGCAATGGGAACACCAATCAAAGTATGTGGGATGGATGGACTAAAAGGAACATGTCGAGAGCATCCTCTAAAATGTCTACTATCCCGGTTTTGTTTCCGATGAATAGTGATATTACCTGCCGAGGAGGGACTAATATGGGGGGATACTGAGCCAGGTGGCTTATGGATCATATGAGAGTGTAGGTCCAATGTCTTCTTTTGGAGGAGGAAATATAAAACACTATCCACCGAGTTTGTAGGAGAGTCTATGGGTGACATAGGCGATATAGGGCGAGACTTGGACGGTTGAGATGGGAGTGAGGCAGAAGGAGGGGTAAAAGTCGGGATATACGTAATGTGTGATGTGGAGGGAGCGTCGTGAGCCATCCCATGGGGAAGTATAGTATACAGAGGATTCAGGTCATGACAGGTAAGGAGGGGAATCTTATCCGACAGGGTCGAAGTGTTTTCCACAGTAGTAGGGATATCAGAGTCATCATAAGTGATGTAGATGATGGCACCAGAATAGGAGTGGACTCAGCACATTTCATAGGATTTAAATCGGAGGATGTAAATGGTATGTTGTAAGACAAAGTACTTGTTGAGAATAGTGCATCATTCGGTTCTTGAGTCACCCCCTGACCAGACAACTGAAAATTTGGACGACCGCCAACTGACTCCTTCACATCATAATAATGTCACCTTTGTGTCGCACGATGACCACCCATCCTCCGAGGACATTGATCCATAAGGTGTCTAGTGTGATGAAAAATGAGGAAATGAAATGGAACCCCCCAGAAATCCAATCTCTGTACTAGATGTGTGTCTTCCCATTGTAGTTCAATGTGGTTCAGGAACCCACCACTGTATTCCTTCTTGATTAGAATCCATGCAATTCTTTTATCCCGAGCACCCAGGAACTGTGGGTCAACATAAACAAACTTCCCTATAGCATTGCCAATGTCCATGAGTACTTGTCTAGTCTATAATTCAATAGGAAACCCTGGTAATTTAACCCATATGATTTTATTCCTGGGCGTCTCCTTCAATGGATTGAAACCAACATACCAAGCATGTAGAGCTAATAAAATCCACTCGTTTATCCATGGAAGTGCCTTTATTTTGTGTAAATCCTCCTGGCTGAGGAAATGGAAGCTATACCAGCCCCCCATCAATCGCACCACCAATGGCATGTAGCCCAACAATGATTTCCACTTAGTTTCAACCCAATTCCTCATTTCACCCTCGCCTAATCAGGAGAATGCCATTTTCCAACCAGCGCCCTCTTCTGTAAGTTGTTAACACGGTCGATCAGCACATCATGGCTGAAACATAGCAATGGATATGGGGTGGTGATTTTCATGGAACGATGTTTATTCTGACTTCGTCGATCACAACCATCAGGGCCTACCCCATGCACACTGAGGGACGCATGTTCACCGCTGGTCGACCCAACGGGGTCCCCACCAAACACCACGTATGCCTATCAGAAGGCCCACCATCCCACTCCGACACAGAGAATAATCAATAATTCGATATAGCTGCCATTGTGGCACAGATGAAGGCCTCATGAGTTGATGTGTCAGATTCAAATGGATCCTTCTCAGACATGATATGAGTGAATAATATGACTCAGATAAAGCAGGTAAAATTAAACAATCATAAATGTGTGTCAGGGTGGTAAGTCATACCACCGATGTATCCAGCAGGAAATCCCAAGAGGAATGTTTTGGGATCCACAAATTTAGTGCAGATGGTCAAAACTCACGTAGAAACATACCTGCATATCGCTTATCAAGAGATGTCATCGACATTCCACAATCCAAAATGGTAAATAAATATCGCCCAGCAATTAAAATATAGAAAGACCAATCTAGTGTACCAGCACGTAGCAAAGCATACCCAGGTACTCAAAAATTAACAGACAACGAAATAAATAAGATATAGACCCATGCCATCTCTTATTAAATAGCCCCAATGCTTGCCTACTGAGAATTCAAATATGCTGGAAATATGATTGTCCGACCGCCTAAAAGGCCAATACCGCCTATATCCCTTGAACCCAATACAGAGAAATACCAACAATACCACTTCCAATCAGAGCCAACATAAAAAATTATAACAATTATCCTTCATAACAGCAGCAACAACAACATCCCCAAGATGTCCACCACCGATTACACAGTCAAACACCAAAATCTTTGCATGGCCTTGAAATAATGAAAGAGTTAATCCAACACCTCCAGAGAGTATAATAATTAATAGGGCTAAGACAAGAACCTTCCCCCTAGTGGTAGTGTGGGCAAGCCAGAGAAAGAAGGTCAGTCCAAATTGGCATTTGGACGCCTGGTGTTGGGAGGAGTATGTATCCTATAAATGAAAATAAGAATGTAAATGGCTATAAGGAGAATTGTCAAAATGTGAGCAATCACTGATTGTAATAGAGGGAGAAGGTAAACCAGGAATAAGCCGGGCATACTAGAAGTCAGATTATTAAATGAACCCCAGTCCCCAGTAAACCAACTATGATCCACTCTACCAATGATGGGCTTATAGTGTAGGAGAGGAAACAGAGAAACAAAAACCAAACGGAAACAGAATGTCGGGATATTAAGATCGAAAACACTAAAAATTATACTCATCACCTGACTATGATAAAAACCATCTGAAATCACCCCAACTTTTATCAAAAAGGCATATACCAAATTAGTACAGGCCTCATCTGAGAGCGGTCCCCATCATAGTTTCCTAGGAAGTCGCTACACTTTTTAACTCGGGACTGAGATCCATAGTGAATAAGCTCAACAATCTACTCATATATTTACAATGGGTCACACTTTTTAGAGGAACCTCCCCCTACCTTTGATGTAAAGCAATTAATGAAAAGATTTGCACCCGGAGGTCTTTCGAAAAACCCTCATACTTTTATTAATAAAAAAAAATAGATACATTTTCGTGTTCAATTTTCATGCCTTTGCATCTATCATCCACACATATTGTTTCTCAAAATAAATAAAAATGTTGACATCTAAGTCTCTATAATCTACAAACTATTTAGAATTTTGTCATTTAACTGTGTACTTTTTGCTGTTATGTTCTTTCCACAACAGTTAAATTGTTTGTATTTTTAAATATCTTCATAATGAAATATATAACAAAATTGATTCAAACAAACAAACATATACGTATATGATTCTATAGATAGTCTTAGGTACAGTCCATTATATTCTTATACTCGTCAAACTAAAGATGGATCTATTGTCAAACGTTGTGTAGTGGATTTTTCCTAGCAAGCTACTAGAACCCTTCTTTGATAGAAATCTGCCACATCATTTTGTTCTCTATAAACATGATTAAAAGTTAAATTTATCGTCAATTTTTTAATTCATTGCATCCAAAATATGAGGAATGACGGCCAAAATGTAGACCTCATCTAAACCCAATCCAGTATCACCTTAGAATCACTAAACACTGCAATTGCTAGCCAATATGCACATAGAAGAGCCCCCCAAAATGCAATAAGCTTAGCTCTATTATTTGTCCCAATACCACTGTACTAATTGAAATGAAAGGAACGACATGGCTTCAAAACTACATAAGCCCCACTACCACAAACCCTATTTGTAGAGGCCCAGTAAAAGAAAACTATAGGAAAATGTGACCATACCTCCTTATATTGAAAATTTCTCCTTGGAAGTGCCTCCTTAATCCCAATCTCCAAAAAGAATGCTAAGATCTTTAAACATGTGCTTCATATATCTAAATCTTCTTGGTTGAAAATTTCTCGTTCCTACTTCTCCATATACCTCTAAATATAGAAAGGTAAAGAATGATATGTCTCGAATTCCTCAAACCATTATGTTAGACACCTTTCTATGGAGATCATATTCCAAATTGCATGTATTTTGAGTGATTGTAAGACCCCACTCTAGACCGGGACCACAAAAGGACATGACAGAAAAAGATGTACCACATCTTCTAAATCTTGTTTGCATAAAGCACATCCATCAGGACTCTAAAAACCCCTTTTGTGGAGATTATCCTACGTTAAAATATTCTTATGGACCACCAGCCACATAAAACATTTTAATTTAAGAGGTATATCCCATTTCCACGTCTTTTGAAACTAGATAGCTTTATCAATCGAACCACGTCTCTGTGAAATATATATATATATATATATATATATATATATATATATATATATATATAATCAGGATGATATTCTCTTTATACATACGACCTTCCCATATCAGCTTGTCTTCTTTCTAAGTCAATTCTAGACCTGCTAGACATAATTGTGCTTTCAACTAGGTCCATTTCGATTATAGATCCTATGGTAGACCAAGCTCATTTGCATTCAACCAATAATATGTAACAGAAGAAGAGCCCTTATTTGCAAATAGTTCATTCAAAAAGAGAAAACCTTTGTTATGTAAATGACAAAGGAGGGGAATAGAAAGAGTATGAACACCCTCCACTCCATTTATGACATCCAACCTTATTTCGATCATATTCCCCTTACTGACCTCCTATCTCAAATTTCCAAGTAGCCAGTGTTTATTCTTCATCATACTTCATATATATGATGCTACCTTCTTCTCTAGAGCCCCTCCTTTAATCCATTCCTCAAGCTATTTGTTTTTTAGATATTTTTCCTTTATAAAATACTTCCAAACGTATTTTCCCTATAAATATCTCCATAAGTTCTTAACTATTAATGCCTTATTGAAGCATCCAGTGTCCTTTATTCCCCATTCTCCATCCTTCTCATGTTGCAAAAGAACATCGAGACTAACTAAATGGGTCTTCTTTAAGTATTCAAGCCCTCCCAAAGAAACCTAGCTATAATAACATCAATTCTTTTTCATATATATTTAGGAAAATAGAAAACATGCATCCAATATATAGATATCTTCTGAAGGACCGATTTGATCATGACCAACCTCCCTCCCAACGTAAGTCACTTGTTCGACCATTGAGACATATTATGTTTGGATTTAATTATCAGCCATTCCCAGTCCTTAATTTCATATTTATTTGGTTTCAAGCTAAAACCCATATATTTAAACCCTCCATCCATAGAGATCGAAAGCAATTCCAAATATTCAAGTTGTTTCCAATATCGTCACCTCCTCCTTCTTCGTTGAGATTAATGTTGATTTACCTTTGTTCGTATATAGACATGAGGTTTCTCTAAAACTGGTAAGAATATGATGAAATGCTTTCCATTATGAGATAAAGACCTGCCCAATGAAAAGTACATCATCTATAGACATAGTATGTGTAATATTAATATTCTTGGTAATCCTACACCCAGTAATAGTTCCCTTTGATCAAGCTTCACTAATACCTTAGCTTAAACCATTAATGACCAAAGGAAAGAGTAAAGGTGACAAGGCACATCCCTATCTGAGACCTCTAAAAGCCTTGAAGAACTTTGTTGGGATCCCATTATTGATAAAAGCACACTTCACAAAAGTAATGCATGCCAAAATCCAGTCAACAACCATGACTTCAAAACTAATCTTGTGAAGAATCAGCTTTAAAAACTCTCAGTCCACAAGCTCTTACCATGTCAATCCTCATTAGACACAACTCCAATTGATGAGATTTAATAGAATGTAAGCACTCCTGAATTAATGTCATAGTGTCCTAGATTTGTCTATTGTCTGAGAAGCCAAATTGTTTTGGAGTTATATGCTTGGAAATTGAAGCTTTGATCTCATTGGTGATGATGTTTGAGGTCATTTTATACATTGTTGCATAAATAAATTGGCCTAAAATTAGCAAAAGTGATGGAATAGACACTTTGGGGATGAGAGCTATAAAAGTGGCATTGATAGACCCAGGCGTCTTAATTTCTCTGCCACTTCCAATAGAACATTATCCATGATGTCCAAAATGTGTAGAAAATTTTCTACTGAACATCCATCTCGACCAAGGCTCTTGTCCCTAGCTAGTGTTTTCAAAACCGCAATCAATTCTTCGTTGATAATGGGCCTCCCCATCTGTACACTTTCTTCTAAATATACCATTCTAGGAAACAGGTTAATGAAATTCATCTGAGTTTTAATATTAGCTCCTTCTTGCTCTTTGAGTTGTCAACTAAAAAATCTCACCGCCTCCCACTATATATCTTTTTGTGTTGTGAGAGGGTTCCCCACATCATATTTTGTATTCCAATTTGCATTTTCTGCAGTTGGAGGTCTATCACAGGAGAAAATGGTTATATTGTAAGGTAGGCACTGATTTTGTAAACATATTGATGTTGGTCTTTGAATACTTATGGATTAAGCCCTTGCATTGTAATAAGATTAGTTACAATGGAATACAACAACATCCACATATCATATTAAGGATTAAGAGTAGTTTAATTAGTAAGTGTAGGATAATTGTATTATTAAAAGTTAAAGTACTTGATGGATGTTACAAATTTTGAAGTGTGGAAAATGAGATGAATTAATATAGTTGTATTAATTAACTTGCATTTAAAATAATTATAAACATTATGTGTAATGCAAATTATTTGGGGACAAACAAAATGGTTGGAGATACATACAATAGTGTGAGAATCATTTTTAGTTTTTTATTGGGGCAATTTTGAGGTCTAAAATAGATCTTGTAAGGAAAATAACAAAATAATAGTTAAAATAATAAAATAAGAGTTATAAATTTCTAAATAAAATGAAACAAAACAATATTTTTAATCAAGTGTAGACACTAGTTGAATGTGGAATTGAATTCCACATGCAATTAGTACCAACTATATATACTTTAAAAAAAAAAAAAAATACATGAAAACTGTGTTGACTAATTTTTTAATGTATTTTCAATTTTAGTACACTTGAGATTTGAGTAAAGTTATATGGAAGTATGCCAAAAAAAATATACAATTAAAAAAATATATTCTCCAATATATTTACCATTCTCATTTTGAATCCTAATTAAAAAATAATAATTTTCTTTTTTTCCAATATATTTACCATTATTATTTTGAATCCTATTTATTCTTTTAAAAATATTTATTTTAAACAATTTTTAATCATGAAATTTCCTAACCTCCTTCCAAAATCATAATAATAATTATAGAAAATTGATAAGTTCCATAACATAAGTTAACATTAATCTTATATGTAATTTGCATGTTACATTATAATAAAAAATAAAAGAGAAAGAGAAAGAAAAAAAAGAGCGAAGTGAGTGAAAAATGGAGTTTTTTCACTATTGTAGAAGTGTTCATAATAATCTTCCTGAAATGTAGGATCGAAATAAGGATGGTTCCAACCAAGTAATCATGAGCGGTACCATCTTATAACCACCATCCTCCCAACGGAACCATGATTATCTTCCTAATCATGCTAATTTGCACGATCCCTAAACGTACCATGATTATCTTCCTGCACACAATAAAATGATCCCTGAACGTATGGAGATTGCTGTTATGTGAAATCTTCTGCCCTCTTCCATATGCTTGTATTATATTTTTGAGTAACCAGTCGCCCGTTTACAGCATGTGCACGCGAAACTCGCTTGCATTCCTTTCCAGCATACCTATATATATAGGTTTAATAAATTCAATTTGAGCTTCATCATGCCATTCATCACAAGTTTAAAATATGTACTGAAAAGCAGCTCCAGACATTTTTTTAATTGTATATTTTTTTTTGGCATACTTCCATATAACTTTACTCACATCAAAGAAATTCCATATTTCAAGAAGTTTTTAATATGTAGTGAGAGGCAGCTCTCAACTACATCAAAGTGACAACGAACATCAAAGAAATTTCATATTTCAAAATTATGATATCTATCGACGATTTCACGTGATTAATGATATCTATCGACGATTTCATTTCTTTTGTTTTCTCAATCGAAAAAAAGGATAGGACAAACAGACAGTACACATATTGAATGCAGAGATTTTGCCTGTGGAACTTAATGTATACCCCCGTTGCAGTGGAAGATAGGGCGGTGGTCCTGAATCTATCATTCGAGCAGATATTGACTTGAAAAGGATGGCAGAACAATAATGGATTATCTACCTTTTATATTTACAACGTCTATCTAGAAAGTTGTTGTAGTCGTGGTAACTAATAAAGAGGTCATTTCCATAAGCAATTAGCGACTTGGTCGTGTTTGTCAGAGGTTACATTACATTTCATTTATTGCTTGGAAGTTGTTTAGTAAGATTGCAGTATATTTTGAATTAGTTGTATGTCATAAATTTCTCAAATATTTATTAAACATTATTTTGCTTATTTATTATATTATTGTTAGCGTTATATTTAGAATCTAGAATCGTGAATATCAAGGAAAACACCGTATTATAATTTGCAGTTGTCTATAATGTTACTTTTTGGAAGTCTTTCCGGTGGATTTTTCGGGTCAAAACCGGCCAGCAATTTATTGAAATCACAGGGTTTTTCAGGGTGCTGAATCCAAATATGCACTTAAAAAACCATTTTAACTGCAACAAATCAAGATTTAACCTCAATTTCTTCCGCCCGATTCTGTCACCGGAATTAGTTTCGGGTTCATAGTTTCAAGTGTATCCGAGCTTAGTGGGCTAAAGTATTGTCTTACTTGAGCTGGGTTTATCCCCTTCTCAATCTAAACATGGTCTTAAATCCTAGTCACGTTGAGCAGATCTAACAATGTGTCGGATCTATGATATAGCCTAGCTACGCATAGCTATGGAAGTTGGGGATAAATTTAGTACATATAGGAGGGGTTCGGACAGCGTAGTAGTTTCAAGTGTATCCGAGCTTAGTGGGCTAAAGTATTGTCTTACTTGAGCTGGGTTTATCCCCTTCTCAATCTAAACATGGTCTTAAATCCTAGTCACGTTGAGCAGATCTAACAATGTGTCAGATCTATGATATAGCCTAGCTACGCATAGCTATGGAAGTTGGGGATAAATTTAGTACATATAGGAGGGGTTCGGACACGTAAATCTAGAGGGACTGAATGGAGGGTCTCCCAAGTACAGATGAGCTAGAGATCCCAGTTGCTTACCTGAGCATATTAGACTATATCTACGATTTCTTTATGTATGTTATAACGCTTTAGCATTAATATAAAGATTAGAATTACTAAGCTTGCTAATTTATAAGCTGAGGGGAGGCTTCATTAACTTACTGCCTTCGCTTTAATGAATTTTCCCTGCTTGCTAAGCCATATAACCTACTGAACTTAGGATCTTACCAGCCATTCCATGTTTACCTTGTTTGTCAAGCAATCTCACCGACCTACCTGAATGACCTTAACCTAACTGATCCGAAACATTGTTAGATCTGCTGAAGTGGTGAGGCCCTCATTTGCATTGTCTCCAGAAAATGGTGATCCGGAAACAACATAGCAGCAACCTCATGTAAGATAGTATTGGATAAGATAAATAAATCACCACAGACGCATATATAATATGAACCGAACGCGAATCGATGAGGAAACTCGAAGATAGGTCATATTCCCCTCTCCAGTAGGTTATCGTTGGCCCTGGAGACAATTACGGTAAACTTCCCCAACCAAACCCTATGCTTTGGTGAGTGCCATTGGTTACCTCATGGACTGACCCGCCTGTCATATGAATCCTATTGGATCCTTGACTGGCTGGCCTTCCGTCCGTGATGCCCAAAGGCCTCATCAAAGGCCCTTTTTCGAGATATATCGTAAACGTCGTGAAACATACCATAAACGACACGGAAATGGCCTTTGAAGGGGGTTGATGCGGGGTCATAATCATGGGGGTAAGTTGGCTGGGCTTGGATACTCGGACTAGGCTACTCGGCTGGGCTAGGCTACTCGGATACTATACTTCTTCTCTTGCTTTTCGGGCTTAGCTAGCTTCTCTGGCGGCTTCTCAGACAGAAGGTAGCAGATCCTTCCTAATGTAGTTGAAGGAGAGAGAGCAGTAAGGGTCATTTTATTGGTAAGGAGGCGAGGAAAGGCCTGTTTGGTTCCAGTATTGGAGCTATGGTTCCGTTGAAACCGTAAATTCCGCTTCCTGTTGGCTCAGCAGCAAAACCAGCGGATACACAGGCATAGGTTGAAGCAGATGTGAAGGCTACAAAGCAAAGGCGTAGGCAACCAAAAGCCACAGCCGGAACGCCGTTGATCCAGTTGATTCTGGCGATGAAGTGGTCGTATATAGGATTCCATTGGTCCATAGTAAGATAGCAGTCGTTGATCCAGTTGATCTGGCTTATCCAGCTTATCCACCACCTGATTAACCACCACCTCGGTAAGAAGATCGATACCCAGACCCGCCTCTAGCCCCAAAGTAAGCATCAAAGCCAGTAGCAGCATATGAAATTGAAGTAGCAGCAGCTTACCCAAAGTTGATAGACCAGAAGCAATTGAAACTACAGTTTCATTCATTGACCCAGCAGCTGCTTCCCCATCAATTCGAAAGCAAGTAAATGACCGAGTTGTGATTGCATAAGTAGCAAGGCAAGCTAGAGCGAAGGCAGCAGAGAGAAGGGTGAAAGCAGTAAAGGTAGGAGTATAGCGCCTAGTTCCAGTTTACCTGGTGGAAGCATCACTATAAGCATAGGCAGTTTTGCTGAGTAACAACTTCAGTTGATCCAATTAAACCAGCAGATTAACCAGCTGATGTTCCAGTACCTACAACCACCCCTGATTCTGTCACTCCATATGTATCTGCGCTCGCTTCTCCCGCCGTAAGACTTCCTTCCGTATCCAACTATCTCCTTTCTTATGACGGGGCCTTATCTTCTCATCTCAGCTAGTGTACCTGGTGAGTGAGTCCTAAGCAATTGAGTCAGTCTTCGAAGCCATCCCGAAGTACCAACCGAGCATTAGTCCTGCCCTCACCCTCTTAATAAATAAGATATGGGTAAAAGCCTTTTCTATTTACGATATAATTGCCCTCCTATCAATCACCAAAGTTGATTTATATCCAAGTTATGCAGAGCCTATTCCTGTGTAAGACGCATAGTCCGTTCCAGAGCCTTTAGTTTAAGATCCAAAGTGATATAAAGATCTAGAGCAATATGTTTACCGAATAGGAGCCACACCACCTATATATGCAACTTTATCTGGAACCGTGAAAAGGGAAGCAATTTATTATACATCGCACAATAAAAATCAGTAATTTGGGTTAATATTACAACTATCAATTTGGTTTAATATTAATTTTCAACTATCTTCGTGGTTTTATTCAAAAATTATATTACATTTTCTTTATTGATGTGAAGTTCTACAGTGAGATTGTAAGTATATTTTGAGTTGTTGTATTTCACAAAATTTTACCATATTTATTAAGCATTTAATTTTGAGTTTAAATTAATATAAAGTTTGTTTTTTTTTTATGGGAAGGGTTAGTTCCCTACAGAAGCATTTATGGGCCCTTTTTTTTATTACATATACATATCAGACGGAGCTGATAACAGTGACATTCACATTCATCACATCAAGCCTAAATCGCCAAATCGCCGCACCATAGCAGCACAATGGAGGTTCGAACGCGAGCGGGGAGCGAGTTAGCCGACTGCCCCATCCACTGAGCCATGCACTCATGTGCTAATATAAAGTTTGTTGTTATTTATAAATAATAACAATATACAATAAAAATAGTTTAATTTTTCATGGTTTTAGGTTTCCAAATACATTTTCCGAGATTAAGTAAAGGTTTATATAGTGAGACCCTCTTAAACGGGAGAGAGTAGTTAAAGAGAGTATTTGCCTAGTAGTGCTAGGGAAATTTCACCAAAACATAGCCCAATCTACCTATAAAACAGGGAAGAAGGATTAGTGTAAGAGTATTCTATTACTCACAAACTTGTGTTAATGTACATAGAAGACCTCCATTATATCGCAATGGAAGAGACCGAGTGTTAGTTAAGGATAACTACAACAACTAGACAGATGGAAGTCCCTATGTGAGTTTACAACTCATCATACTTACATAATAGGGAAATGAAGCAATGGAAAAGACAAACTTCAACACCCCCCCTTAAGCGAAACATAGGGAGTAACTAAACAAGAAAGAAAATAAAGAATGGGTTCCAACAACAAGGTCTGATTAGGTACCCATTTACAAACTCTCATAAGCGGAGAAAAAGATAAAACACGTAGGAAATTGAATGGAAAGAACATAGGGTTGCTCCAATCAAAAAGTATGAAATTGAAGTACCAGAACTCTGAAGATGAGATCCATGAAACCTCAATGAGGTCGGTCAATCTCTGAAGTAGGTTTGTTGCAGAGGCACAAGGGTGGAAAAAACTATCAACTTCTCCCAAAAATGCTTCAAATAAACTAGGTGTCAGTAAATAATTGGGACAAAGGCTTCAAACAGAAGCAACACCATCGACCAACAAACAAACAGTAAGGCTTGTAAGTATAATGAATGACGTTCAACAACACTCTTGAAGTTGTCTGAACGTTGTGTGAACAATAAGGCTTGTAAGTATAATAAATGACATACAACAACACTCTTGAAGTTGTCTTAACGTTGTCACTATCACACTGATCAAACACAAAAGATGACAACTATCAACAAAGCAACGACAACAATATCTATCAACATCTAATTGCCCCCCCTTTAAACACAATTTCTGAAGGAGCAAGAATCAATAGTCTTCGTTGTTAGCAAATTCCCCCCTGAAGCACAACTAAGGGAACAGTGGCAATCAACAAACGAACAACTGATGCAACACAATGATATGAATTCTTCAAGCATTGGTTCAATTTATGCCATGACCATTCATTGATCCATCCACAGTCGATCTTGATGGTTGGCACTAGTCCACAATTCATTCTTTCACATCTCTTCTATAACGATTTGAATGTTGGACTACTAATTGACCAATAATGTTGATGCTTGGGTAATTTCTTCTAATGAGGATATGTAGATAGCTTATTTTTAGAATCCAAGTTGGGTGACAGTTAAAATGGAAAAGCTTCATTATAATTACTTTGGGACCTTGAGAACTTACGACAGATTATTGAACGAGGCATCGAACACCACAAGCTCCGTGCACTTCTCGCTGCTTCAAGTGGTTGGTCTATTCAATAAATCTGTATGCTAACCAGGCACATCGACCTCGCCAACATGAATCGAGTCCAAGCACAATGTTTCATTGGCCAATGTGATCCTCAAATCATCGTCTTCTGCACCTTTACTCACTAAATTAGGAGACACAGATTTCAGTCTCCCAGTGAATAGAAGATCAAGTTCCAAAGCATGGCTACTTCACTTACCCTATAATTCCTTAGCTTTTGTTAAGGTTCGATCAGAGAACGATCTGCACAAGTTTGACATAGAAAAAAGGGAACACTTTCATGGCGATGCTGCAGATGAGAAACCATACCAAGGGGGGATGGGAAGTCGACCTCGTGCTCCGCATGCGGTGGTGTGGTTTCCTATCTCATGCCTTTATAGTGGAGGTTTAAGGACCCTCCCTCATTCGAGCTCCTTTTCCAGCGAACACTTTCCACTGAAATAAAACCAACTAGAAAGAACATGTCTGGACCAAGGAACCGTTCATGATCGGTTGGAGGGAAAGACCAAACAAAAGAACACACTCGCTTGAAATTGCACCAACGAAACACCATACAGAGTAGATAAATATTCAGGGCAGATAAATACTGAAGCCCTAGAGAAAGATACTGAAATGATCCATTACTTATTTATTCCAAATTATTTATTCCATTATAGAGTAAAGAAGATCCTGAGCCACTCGCATTGAGGCCACTAGTTATTGGAACCTGGATCGAAGCCACGAAAGACAGGTGTAAAACCCATTCATTTCATTATAGAAGAGTGAGGAAGACAAACTCACATCTCACCAACAAATGAGAATTCATTCAAGACCCACATTAGATAGAAATCATTATCACTCAAACACATATGTAGATCTGCAATTTCAAGACTTCAGTGAAACATAAGCCCTGTTTAAAATTATGACACTAAAAAAATAATTAAGCAGGCCAAGAATGGCAGCCTGTAATATTATGTAAGAGTATTCTATTTACTCACAAACTTGTGTTAAAGTATATAGAAGATCTTCATTATATAGCAATGGAGGAGGCCTAGTGTTGGTTAAGGATAAGTATTACAACTAGACATATGCAAGTCTCTATGTGAGCTTACAACTTACCATACTTAGCTCACAGAGAAATGAAGCATTGGAAAAGACAAACTTCAACATAGAGTAGAGTTTACTAGGTAACTAAGATATAATATGTTCATGTAGTATTCTTATTTATGAATGGAAACAATGAATTCCTTGCATATTTCATGTTCTCATATGTCTTAAAGTGATTTGGTTATTGCTATAGTTTTTAATGCATGCTAACTTGCCTTTCGAGGAGGCAAACATTTTCTTGTTTGGTGGTGCATGTGTGTAGGAGATCAGTTTGGAGAGCTTGGAGCAATGTTTACAGCAACTCAAAGGGTTCTCCAAACTACATCAACTTGGATAGATGTATAGACATGTTCTTGTCATCCTCCTATATGAGATGAATGGTATGTTGTTGCATTAGATGATAGATCTAGGGAATTTAATTGGATGCATCACACATTGTCTAACATATCTTGAGATGAGATCTGTGGAGAAACAACACCTAGCCTATGTGACATTTTCAAACTAACTGACATTCAAGAGAAAGACGTCAAATAACACACATGCAGAGAAAGAGATTAAAAGACAATATCATGGTACTAAAAGAATTGAATTGGATGAGTACCTTGGTAAAAGAGTGTAAAACAATTCCTTGGGTTGTGACCTCTAAATCCAAATAACATAGAAATGGCAAGTTGGTTGAAGCATGTGGCTTCACCATAAGGGCAAGATGAGCATAGGATAAGACAAGCACTACTCTAAAAGCAAATGGTATAACAAGAGAGTTAGGATAACCGTATTTAGGAATGATAATTGAATATTGGAGACTCACTAACTGCACAAGCACCTAAAGATTGAGGTTAAATAGTAACAAGTTACAATAGAACATTGTACATGAATAACTTCCTATATAATTGACCATTCTTGGAGCTAATTTATCTATGCAAACGGGTAAACATGGTTAAATATTAAAGATATTTTACAAAATAGAAACCCAAAATATTGCTACACACTTACTAGAGACCAGTAAGAATTTGAGAGTACCGTAAAAGTTAAAAAGCCTTTTAAATCCTTATAATAATCAACCTGCAATAAAAACATTGATCGTTAAATAATGATTATGCATTAAAGGCATTAAAAATTAAATAAATATATGTACAAATACAAAACTAAACCTAAAGAATGATTACTCGAAAATAAGTAAAACTACAACCATATATTTATTGTATATATAAATACATTATTAAATTCCAAAGGCATATGGCATGCATTTCATGCTCACCTTTTCTGTAGTGGAACTGCAGAGTGCCCCTTAAAGCTCACACTACAATAATATAAATGTTTTGTAACCACAGATATAATAATATAAAACTGGACATAATGATCACCTTAGGACCATCGAACAAACAGCGAGGCCTTATCATACAGTTTACGTCGTTTTCAACCACGTTTAGGAATCCTCATATTCATTTTTCGTGTTCTCTATCTGAAACAATGGAGATAAATATGGATGTGCCTTGCGGTATGACAGAGCAGATCTTAGTGTACCGTATATCGAACCCACATTTTCATCTTCACTGTGATCGTGAAGAAAACGGTAATCTGTATATCCCACAACCTGATCCCAAGTATGAAAGGTAGATCCATCGTACTTGTTCAACCTCCGCGTTCCCAGCAC
This sequence comes from Pinus tabuliformis, assembly GCA_031772625.1. NCBI lineage: Eukaryota > Viridiplantae > Streptophyta > Pinopsida > Pinales > Pinaceae > Pinus > Pinus tabuliformis. Next base: position 1,677,568,434 of record CM062820.1, read on the forward strand.
GAATCTGAGGGGAAGATCAGGGTTCGAAATGAAAAGACGACCATAAGAATAAGGTCAGCTTCTCCGATACCCACTGCAGCCATCCCAGAGTCTCTGGTATAACCTCCGGTGCCCATAAGCGTGCCTTTGTAGGCCTGTCTCACCATGGAATGGAAATTATGGAACTTCGAAATTTCCTTCTGATTTCTATTCGTTTTACTTACTGCACTGTAAGGAGGCTGCGTGAGATGCAAATAAGAAAGCCCTCGGCCATGTCGGGTTGCCATGAGGTTAAATTGATGTACTAAATAGAGTGCTAGGTTAAATTAATGTGATGAACGCTATATCTCCTTTAATTCTCACAGTATTTTTGGTTATATTTTAAATAGGGACATGTACGAGTAATGAGTGAACACTACATCTTTAATTCTCATAGTATTTTTGCTTAAATTTTAAATAGGGACATATACCAGTAACAAGTATTCAGGAGACTGTTAGAAATTATATATTAATGTAATACTAAGTACATTGCTTATTTTTGTTGATGAATCTGAAACCTTGAAAGTAAATAATTTATGTTTTAATTTAATTGTAATTAATAAATATAAACAAATAAGCATAAACATAAATTTTATTTATACCAATTAAATATTTTAATAGAAGTGTAAACTTATAATGAAATTAACTAAGTTAAAATTCGAAGAAATTGATAAATACAAGGAGAAAGAATAATATAAATCAAAGAAAAAGAAAGGAGAAAAATGCGAATCACACTGCACTTTTGAAATCCTTGTAATCCATTGCAAGACTCGAAATTTTTTGAGGATTAGTCTCATGGGTGTAGTGTATAAACTTAAGAGGAGTGGCTATCGCTCACCAAAATAACGAACCTTTTTCACCAATAACATAGTCTAGATATTAATCTTGATCATTTAAAATACATAAATTGGATTAATGTAAAATATTACAATACTCCCTAAAATAAAATATAGTAAAATTTTGAAGTAATACAAAGTCAATTATATAATTTTGACCTTTTACGAAGATTACTAATTAAATTTAAAAAATTGCAAAGACTTTAATAATTAAATTTAAAAAATTGCAAAGTCTCACTTTTTTTAGTTAATAATAGAAAATACAGAAACTTTAAAGTCTAACGATATTATGTTTTTTTACTATTAAACACAACACCGTAATTTTTATTAAAAAAAAAAAAGATCGTAATTTTAAATTTAGAATGTTGTAATTTTTTTTTTTCAATAATATATTAATTTTAATTTAAAATTAAGATGATTAATTATAACTTAATTTTTGTTTTTGAATAATACAAAACTTTTAAGTTAGACATTCTAGGGGGAGATGGGAGATGCGTAAAAATTAGATTTAATGTAAGAAAGATTGTATATCAATATTTTTTAATTATTTTATTTTAATTTTATTTTATAATATTTTTTTAAATTTAATCTAAAAGAAAAAAGGTATGGGTCAGATGTAGTGGTGTAAAATAATGATTATGTAACCATATTTATATTTAATTAATAAGCACATAAAAACTTAATACTTACAATAAACTTAAACTATTATAGTGGATATTCACCCCATTTTACCATAAATATTATTAACTTATAAGTAGACTTTGTTAGGATACCATAGTTTATCATCAATACTAGATGCTCAAAAACCAAAACTCATTTTAGAATCAAAACATTTTATTTTAATTTTATTTTATAACATTTTTTGAATTAAATCTAAAAGTAAAAAAGTATGTGGGAGATATTATAATGTAGGGTAAACATTGTGACTTGGTCAAATTACATAAAAAGACAAATAAAAATAAAATAAAATGCATAAAATTAATTATTGCGTGGGTAAAGATGTTATAATGTAATGTTTAACATTTTGACTAAGTTAACTAATAAAAATAAATTAATTAATTAAATTAAATTATATAAAAAGATGCAACGAGAACATTAAGGTCTGTGGTGTTTATGATTTAGATGTGAATCGGGTCTACACTGCTCATGATTTAGATGTGAATCAGGTATGTGGTGCTCATATATTTTCTGGGTATAATTTCTGATGCACTGAGTCTCCTTAGCATTATCTTTGACATAGCGTGTACTCCTGACGTCATTTTTGAGACAGTGAATCCTTCTCGGCTATATTTCTGTGACAGCGAGTTCTTTTGGGCATGATTTCTGGTACAACGAGTTCTTTCCTGACACAACAATTCCTTCTGGACACCATTTCTGTGATAGTGAGGTCTTTGGTGGTTGCGGTTTTGATACAGACCAGTGTGTTAGGGTTGCAGTGGTTTTTGAACCAGTACTATGGATGACACCCTTCGGTGGATCAAAATTTTTGTTGTGGAAGTCTGGAGCACTCGCAGGAAGAGGTTTTGTGACACAAATTTTTGTTGAAGCTCATAACCTTGTCACAGGCTATCCAAAATCACTAGAATCGATCCAATCTAGTCTGCGGGCTGCGGTTTCGAGGCACGTGCAGTCTGTGGTCTGGTTTTTTTCCAATCTTTGTGGTCTCAGCCATTCATCTTTCCAGATCCAATTTGGTCTGCGGTTTGATCCAATCTGGGGCACGTGCGGTCTGCGGTCCGGTTTGTTGATATCAGGTGCACACATTCCTTATCTTTTTCTAATACATATCTGCTCATATATTTTCAAGTATGAATAATTCACCATAGCTACCAAAGATTACCAAAGGTAGACCTAGCACAGTTACTCTACAGAGCCTTTATGAGTATATAGAGTCTTTAGAGAAACGTAGAGAAGAAAGAGAAGTCAAGCTACAAACAGAGTTAGAAGCCATGCTGGAAAATAAATTCACATCTTTTGAAGACAAGATCCAAAAACAAATAAAAAATAAATAGAACTATTGGAGAATAAAATGGAGGCAATGGATACTAGGTTGTAGGTTATAGAAAAACAAAACCAAGATACGAACCAAACATCCCAGCAAGGAGATGTTGATACTTTAGAGAGTCTTAAAATGAAGGACGTGATTAAAGAACTAGAAGAAAAATTTAATAGTCGCCTCACCTTAAATATTGTGGCAGGTAAATTAGATACCAAACCAATTAAAGATGAAATGGAAAAATTGATAGAATTAGACCATGAGCGTAACAAAAGTGCCTTGAACCTTATAATCTTCGGTTTGAAAGAGGAGGTAGACGAGGATACTTTAGCCATAGCCTAGATAAAATTACATAATGGATTACAAATTGAAACAACATGTCTCACAAAAGCAACAAGGTTGGGGAGATTAACTGAGTATAAAGGAAGGTTGATCTGAATAAAGGTGAGCTCTACTGACCATAAGTATGACATACTTAGTAAAACCTCAAGTCTAAAAGGAACACAAATGTTTATAAATGAAGATCTCATTCCAGAAGATCAAGCAAAATTAAGAAAGGAGGTTCAAAAGGTAAAGGAAGCTAAGAAGGAAAGAAAATGGGCAATAATCAGAAATAGAAAAGTCGTTATTCGAGATAGAAACCAAAAAGGTAGTAATAAATAGCAATTCAACATGCTTTGAATTCTTTCTTGGAACTGTCGGGGCTTTCCATGGAATAGAGGCCCCAAGCTAAGTTGGATCTCGAATGATGTTGATATTATATTGCTTGTTGAAACTTGGGAGCACGGAGAATCTAAGGTCCCTAACATAGATGGCTTTGCACTATGGTCTACCTGGAACAAGTGATCCTCCATAGAGGCATTAGGGGTATAGCTTGTTACATTAAGAGTAACATCTCCCACCATGCTAGGATTAATAAAAATGACCCTTACAACCAATATAGTTGGATAGAGATTACTGACATTAATGATAAAAAGACCTACATAGCAATTTGTTATTTTTCCCCCATCAATTATAACTTCTATAAGAAAAAGAATCTATATAAAAATAGTCCTTACAATGGTTATAGGAATGATATTTCTAGCATAAGGAATGAAGGTAAATATCCTTTTAATGGGTGACGTTAATGCTCAAACTTCAAGCAACCAAGCTATTCTTCAAAGAAATCATTCCAACCCTAATCCTCTTTAGTTAGACGAAGAATTTACTCTGGCTAGCCGGTACAAAAGGAGTGTTGAAGACCTTGGGGAGAATTTGTTTGGGTCAGATCTAGTTAAGCTCTGTAGTGCTCGGGATCTCATAATTTGCAACGGTCTAAAGAAGTGGCCCAATTCTAGCGAGATGACCTGCAACCATGGGCTTGATAGCAACGTGGTAGACTATGTTATTTCCGATCTCCCTTTATACAACGAAATAATAAATTTTGACATCTTAAACGACCACGCGCCTGACTCTAATCATAGGCCTTTACTTATAACTCTCAATTTTGTCATGCATAGAGATCCCATAGAAGATCATCCTTATAGCAAAAAGAACTTGATCTTTGATAGAAATAAAAACGATCTCTTTCTAAATGAATTAAAAACTAATTTGCTTCCTTTATCTAGTATAGACAACATAGAAGACCTCTATCATAATTTTACTACAACCCTCTCATATTCTATTAACAAGTTCTCAATTGAAGCTTCGAGTAATAAAAGAAATAGCAAAACCAACCCATGGTATGACAAAGATTGTAAAAGTGCGAGGAGAGAAATTAAGGAAGTTGTTGATGAATCTCTTAAAATTGGCAAGATAAAAATATACAAAGCCCTAACTAAAAGGGGAAAAAGGCAGTATATTTGTAAAAGACAAGAGAATCTCTTACACCTCTCCAAGGTAGAACCTGAGAAATTTTGGAGGCAGATTCTAACTAGAAAAACTAAAGATAATAATAAAATTTATTTACACCACTGGAATTCCTATCTTAAAAAGCTTTATGAATCTCCAAATGTCATGGATAACTTTGAAACCCTACTCACAATGAAAGAAGTTTTCTCATTAGAAGACATTGATTTTGGGGTTAAATGCCTGGCAAATGGGAAAGCTAAGGACATTGAAGGTTACCAGGTGGAAATATTAAAAATTGGAGGTCCTGTCCTCATCCCCCACATCCACAAGCTTTTCAATCAAGCATTCAAGCAATGGTTCCCTAAACCATGGACTCAGAGCCTCATTATCCCTATTTTTAAAAGTAGGGATACAAATAACCCCTCTAATTATCGGACAATTATGATCAGCCCTCTCTTAGCCAAGTTATATGGTATTATTTTGGAAAATAAGTTGAGCATATGGCTTGAAAGTGAAGGTAAGTAGGCTAAAGGCCAAGCGGGTTTTAGAAGGCAACACTCAACAATGGACCACCTCGTTACACTTAGGATCATTGTGGAGGAATGTTGCAATGATAAATCCAATCTCTCATGTTTCTTTGTGGACTTTAGAAAGGATTTCAATATGGTTCCTCCACAATGATAAATCCAATCTCTTATGTTTCTTTGTGGACTTTAGAAAGGATTTTGATACGGTTCCTAGGAACAACCTATGGAATAGATTAGAAGAGCTAAAGGTTCATTTCGAGTTGAGAGTTGCAGCTATAAGGTTATACAAGAATGTAATTGCCAAGTTAAAGAGAAATGAGGGGTGGTCAAAAGATATTAAGTGTAATATCAGAGTTAAACAAGGCTGCCCCCTCTCCCCTACCCTATTTGGCATTACATCGACAAGCTAGAAGGTTGTTTAGAGGAAGCAAGTTGTTCTTGCACGATCTTAGTTGGGATAGTCATCATCCTTCTTCTCTATGCTGACGATATTGTTCTTCTCTCAAGGTGCTCTTCTGATCTTGATAAGCAACTTATACTTCTTAAGGATTTATGTATGCAAAAGTTGTGCCACTCAAAATTTGACCTTCTTGTTTTCACCACCATAATTTGAGAGATGCCACATCACCCCAAATTATTCATGGGAAAGGGACTATCTATGTGATTATGATGAATAATACTCTACAAGAGTCCATATGGTAACTTTGGTTAAGTGTTAAGGTAGTCAAACCTAACCACTAGTACACTATCGGGATATGTCATAATTGAGCCACTAGGAGGAAAAGGGGTGCCCTCATTTTAGTTTGTTTAGGTTACGCCTAACAATGAGAAATATAAAAACTTGAGATTGAGATGTATCCAAATTTTGTGTAGTTTATATATGGTCATGTGTCTCTTTTTCAAAAAAAAAAAAAAAACATTTTATTTGTCTGTTCTATCTGTGCTTGCCATGGGAATGGTCATGTTGTAGTTTTAATTATGGGAATGGCTATGCAATACTTTTAATTATGTTTATTTTTTACCACCTCTCTTCTTTTCTTTCTAGCATATTTGTTGGCTTAGGGCGTTCTCAATTTGCTGAGAGTTTATCTCGGAAGTCAATATATCACAACACCTTCAATTATGTGGTTGTTCTTCTAACCATCGTCTATCTACGTTTCTCTTTGTCAAATTTATTGGCTTAGTCTATTCTCAATCCTATGAGAATATATCTCGTAGTTCATAATATCACCACGCCTTAGCTGTGATTGCAACCTATTTTTTGGCTTTGTATGTTCCAATCATTTTTTTTCTAAGTGAGCCAATTAGAATGATCCAGACCTTGGGGGGAGGCCCCCAAAATCTGAAAAATTGAAATGTCAAAAGAAAAGAGGAGAACACACAATAACAAAACCATAAAGAAACTTTTTATAAAATGGAGAATAACTGTAAAAGCTACATTGTGGTGGACAATTTGTCCTTTTACAAAATGCAACTTGTTACTTATAGCATTTTTCGATTACAATACCATCGGTAAATTCCATGGGTGAATGAATACCTTGGGTGGATATCACAATACCATGGGTGAATGAATACCATGGGTAAATTCCACTTACAATACCATGGGTGGATGCCACTTACAATACCATGGGTAAATTCCATGGCTGGATGGGTTGATGCCATTTTCTATTCAAATCATTCCTCCCTTCTAAAGAACCAATGGTCCCCATTGCATGAAGTTCCCTGCTGCGAAGCCTTTGTTGAATATAAAGAGCCAGTTAAGAGAAAGGTTTTATGTGGTTAACCCATAACCATGATGAACAAAGATCTGAGGATAGAGATACCTTGTAATTCTTGTGACCAAATGTGATACTGACAGTGTGTGGCCTAGAAAATGGACTTTGATGAAGTGTGGGTTTGTGGATGACCCATAACCATGTCAAACGAAGATTCGAGGATAGAGATACCCTCTAATGCTTGTGACCAACAGTGATACTAATAGTGTGCGGTCTCGCAAATGGACTTCGATGACAAGGATTTTGTGCAATTGACCTATAACCATGATGTTGGGTGTTGATGAAGTAGCAGGTGCCTACATAGCCCGGGGTGGGAGGGCACATCTCCAAAGAACCCAAGCTGAATGTTGTTATGCTGAAATTGATGAATGTGAAGTAGGTGCATACTAGAGCAGGTTGGGAGGGAATGTCTCCAAAGGGAACCCTCTCTGAATGTTGCTCCAGATTTAAAATGGACATAACTCAATCGATTTAACTCAGAATCTTTGTTATAACCTATTTTTGGAAACATAATGACCATTATGCATCTTCTCGTGTGTTGGAAACCCTTATCTGGACACTCTAGAATCTCATATTCATGCTATAATTGTTCCGTCGTCACAAAAGTTCTGAAAAAATAGTTGATTTTAAATCAGCAATATCTCCCACATACGAACTCTGATTCAACCCATTTTTTTTTTTAAATTGGGTGATTTTTTAAGAGGAGATCAAATCTGCAATCATTGTTCTGAAATTTTACACAAAAAGCTACAAAAAATGATAAGAGAGTCTCCGTCAACTAGTTGTCATCAGAAAATATTCTACAACATAGTTGATTTTAAATCAGTGATATCTCCCTCATCCACACTCCAATTCGACCGATTTTGTTTTTCAATTTTGGTATTTTTTCGCAAGAAATCTTGATCTGTAATTATTTTTTGTAAAATTTGTACCCAATGTTTCATACCTGATCTACAGAATCGTTGCCCAGAAAAATGCTACAAAAAAAATGGAAAAATAAAATTTCTTCCTGCTTGGCCCAAGAAAGTACTCTGTGGAGGTCGCAACACGTGCCTGAATATTGTTGAATATTGTTGCAAAAATTTGAAACTAAAATATGCATTAAACCCTCATTCCCATGGAATCGTAACCTGCTCTGATACCACAGATCCGGATCTTAGAGGGAGGTCCCCAAGGTCTAAAAGATTGAAATGGATCTTGGGGGGGGGGAGGCCCCCAAGATCTGAAAAATTGCAATTCGAGAAAGAAAATGAGAAAAACACACAATAAAAAAACCACAAAGAAGCCTTTTATGAAAACAAAGAATAACTGTAAAAGTTACATTGTGGTGGACAATCTGTCCTTTCACAAAATGAAACTTGTTACTTATAGCATTTTTCGGTTATAATACCATGGATAAATTCCATGGGTGAATGAATACCATGCGTGGATGTCACAATACCATGGGAAAATACCATGGGTAGATGAATACCATGGGATGATGCCATTTTCTATTTAGATCATAGAAATCTCTGAAGAGTGGTGGAGTTGATTGAGCCATTATCAAGAAGTTAAGTGAAACAATTGACTTCATTTCTATTTATCAAATTTAAAAATATACAATCAAATTAAGTTAACTAATTTAATTGATATATATTGAAGCATTATTTTTTATGTTTGAAAATTAATGATGTTAACAAGTCTATATTTACCATTTTTAATTATTTGATTGTCCTTATGATTATGTTAATAGTTCTCACTATTTTGAAATAATTAATATTTAAGATGTGAGGTATCTTCAAATAAAACAGAGGTTTTGATTAAATAATATTTATTCAACATGTTTGGATTTTTTTCTTAAGTAAAAGAAAAGTTGTGATTGTGTTGATAGTTGTTTGGGCCTGAAGTATGTCCTAAAACTACTTGTGTTTGGCTAAGAGCCAGTGTTCCGCGGACATAAGAAATAAATCAATGTCCCAAGACCCAGATGCATCTGGTAGGAGTGAAAGCATGCTCCCTTACGAACCATCGACAAGTAATTCTAGGTGGGGTGGTTTTCCTTGAATAATGGTGATGAGTCAGCTTGCATTCCAAAATAGTAACCAATGATGATTGTCCCCATTGTTGGTTTGACAACTGAGTTATGCTAGGTTTCCCCATTTTTGGTTGTCAACTTATAATATGTTTTCCTAACATTTAAAAAAATGTGTTATTTTAAATTTTGAAGATTAATGATAGTGATAAATTTATGTATAATTATATATTGTGTTAATAATTATATTATTTATATTTTAAAACTGTAGTATTAACATCAACTTAATCTTAATTTAAATATAAAAATATAATTATATTGATAAGAATTTTTTATTATTTTTTTTCAATCGATAAATCTATATTAATTATTATTATGCGAGATTTACGATTCTATACAAAAGTATCTCCCCTAGGTTTGGTGGCTAACCTAGAACAGCAAAATGACAAAGGACCCAATGTTTTCCTTAAAGTAAGTATATGAGGGGATGAAACCTACTTGGAATATGTCGTATGTTTCTCTCCTTCCTTATCTTGAATGCTCCAATCCTAGTTCCAACTGCCAAAATTAGAACCTGCACAACCAGACAGCACAAGCCAAGAAACTACAAGATCTATGTAGCATCATCTATCTATGTCATTCAAAAAATCAACATGGTATTAAAATATATGAAATAATGACATACATATATGAAAACAAATAACTCTTTGTATTAATATAAATGGAGTGAGTTACAACCATAAATAGGTGTTGATCTTGTAGAAGAGCTCCTCCAAGTTGTTGAGTTGTCCTTCCTTTGTCACAAAGTGCACCTCCAATCACCCTAAATACATGAGAAGGTCACTTTCACAACAGCAGCATAAGGGTAGAATCACTCTCCAAAATCCAACCCCTTTCATATGGAAGGTTGTAAATATATAGAGGAGTGAAGTAAGTTGGGATTTCTTATCCTTTTACCAATATTGAGATTGAGATCTACTCTTGATGGGGATGAGATCTAAGGATAAGGGATGGAAACTCCAAGGTAGGATAGGATAGGATTCAAAAGTTTTATCTGAGGTACATGGTTACAACAGATCCTGGAAGCTTCTGGAAATTAAGGCTTCAGGATTCTCTCTCTTTTTCCCGAATTTCTAGAATCAACGCATGTGCAAAGGGGAGCAACCTGTAGGTGATCAATGTAGGCCACAATGGAGGAACTTGTAGGTGAATGCTATCTAGCAAGAGAAAAGGGTTCTTTGGTCCTAAAACTATCTTAGATGATGTAGTTTGGGGCAGAAATTCTAGGGAATGAGAGAGTCATCAATAGAGCTTTGTGCAATGATGATGTAAAGGGGAATATGATATTGATTGATCCCATTAGGAGGCCTACTGGTTGAATGTGAAAAAATGGCCTATAACAGAGTGCCCCCTAAAGTGAAAAGTTATAGATGATGACTGATGACTGAAGTGCTTTACCTTGTGACAAGTCGGTATCAAGAACAATTGGCGAGATTATCTCTTGTTACAATACATTTACATCATGACATCCTTTTTATGAGGGAGGCATACCCATACTCAACACATAAGCTAACATAACATGTACAATGATCAAAAGAAATTCCCATTGATGAATGATGGTGGACCCATGACTGGATGATTGTCAATATGATCATAGCCATCATACATAGTGATCTAGTATAATCCTGGAATCATAGCCCAGATGGTGGAAACTAGATCCAGGGTCTTATATCTCATTCACACGATTAACCAATGTGTGATTCTAACCATGTGCAGCAATGATCTGAGATCGAGCATGGTAGACACCATTTGAATACCGGCCAGTGGTGTAATTAATTAACAAATGCGAGAGAAACCACCGATGATTTTAATGGCTCTCAAGGTACTCAAGTAAAATTTGTATGGTGTGAATGAATGAGTTAATGTCGAGCACCACACAGAATCTTTCCGTCGAATACCATTGATGTAAACATGTCGCTGAGAGAGAGGAAGCTTTCCATTGATGTATGCAAGCACCAAGGTACTGATGGGTGTTTCTAAGTCAACTTCCTGGATAATCTGTTGATGTCGACCAGAAGTGACCTGTCGGGGGAGGGCTTTGATGTATCCCCCATTAATGACACTAAACCAGTATCAAAACGGTGTTGATATGGAATTAGATCAAGAAAGGAAAACTTGGAATGAAGGCTTAAGAATATTGTAATAGATATCAATTGAATGACTTCTCTTGAACACACTCGCAACACTAAATGGAGTTGGAAGCATTGACCCAAAACCAAAATGGAGGTTCCGTATAGGTATGATGAATTGAAAGACAAGCAAATTACCCAACCCAACAGCCACGGAGATGAAGTGGAAGAGTGTTGTGTTAAATTGCAAATTGTAGAATTCCCTGGGATAAAATTAATGAAAGAAGAGAACAAATGCTTGAAAAAAAGATCAACTAATTCCATAAAAAGGACAGTTTTATGAGAATTCACATTATGTTGTTGCTCATTGTAATTTTCATATGGAAGATATATTTAGTACCTCTTTTTCTTCATGGATTGATAGTTGGACTTTACACACAGGTGCCACTTGTCATATGACCTTTAGAAGAGATTTGTTTGAACAATTCAGTGATAATATTGATGGAGTAGTGTATTTTGTTAATAATTCTCAAATCAAACCATCAAGGATTGGTTCTATTCAGTTAAAAATTCCAGGACTTTTTTATTATACTTTGAATGATGTTATTTACATTCCTCATTTCCAAAGGAATTTATTATCTCTTGTACAAATAAGACAGCAGGGACATTCCATTCACATATTTGATGGTAAAGTAGAAATTTGAAGAGAAACTGACAATAAAACTGTAATGACTGGTGTGGAAGAAGATAAATTGTTGAATTTAAAAGGTATGTCGTATGTTGCATTGAACACTAATTATTTGGTTCAGCAAAATGATACTCTATCATCATCTTTATTGTGGCATGCACGCTACAGTCATATTAATTATGAAAGTATTATAATTATGAGACAGCAGGGGATTAAATGACTTCCAACAGTTCCAAGAAAATTAACCCCATGTAATGCTTGTATATTGGGAAAGCATCACAAACAATATTTTCAGAAACCTACTTCTAGAGCTACAAGGAAAGTAAGCCTCATACACTCTGATTTATGTGGACCTATGCATGTACCAACTGCAAATGGAAATAAACACATAATGAATTTTATTGATGATTTTCAAGGATGTGTTGGGTTTATCTGCTTAAAGAAAAATCGCAAGTTTTTGATGTGTTAAAAAAATTCCATCTCTTTATTACAAATGAAGCTCAGCTTATATTGGTACTATAAGAACTGATAATGGGGGAGAATATACTTCACATGTTTTTGAAAAATATTTGCAAGAGAATGGCATCAAACACCAGACCATAATACCATATAATCCACAACAAAACGGTGTTACAAAACAAAAGAACATAACATTGCTTAATATGGTAAGGTAAATGATGTTTTATAAGAATGTAAAATTGATGTTTTGGGGAGAAGCAGTGACCTCTGCAGCATATATTAGAAATTGATGTTCTTCCTTTGTGATCAACAACAAAACTCCATATGAAATGTGTTATAATTGTCTTGTTGACGTTAAACATTTCATAATTTTTGGTTCTGTTGTGCTCTACAACAACCCCCCATTTCATATCATTTTTATTTACAAAATTATCATAGAAATGGGTCCCTTTAGAAGTTAATTGGTATCAACATTGTATTGTTCAAAAAGGTACGATAACAAAATGAAAACATTATATAAAAACCTTTTGAAAAACCCATTTTGATCAAATAAAACAATCTTTTATCATTGCGATAAAGCGATCGCATATCGCAATGACATAGAGAACACAAATAAGTGACATGTTGGTTTCCGCCGATGCGATATCGCTATCGGCTATCGGTGATACTCTATAAGCAGTCTTAAAGCGCCCCAAGCCTTTCACCCCGATGCGATGCGATATCGCAATCGGCAATCAGCAATATACTCGATGCACATTTTAAAGCGCCCCCATGCCATTACCCCTGATGCGATGCGATATCGGCGATCGGCGATCGGCGATATATTATATATGTCTCATATGATGCTAATACCCCCGATGCGATGCGATATCGCTATCGGCGATCGGGATTTTCAAAATATGTCAATATAAAAGGTTTAAGCTTCCCCCGATCGCCGATTGCGATAAAGCGCAGATTTCAAAAAGCCGTTGGAATAAAGGGATATCACGATTTATGCGTATTAAAGGCTTGATTCATCCAACAATGATTCACCTGCGCTCAACCGCCAAAACATCTACAGCACGCTTAAATGAATCATTCGGCCGATTAATGATATAATGGGCATTTAAGATTGGCAGGTTTTAAACGGCCATTTAATGTGATCATAAGTCCTAAAATCCTCCCATGGATTGTATCTGCGCCCATTTTAAAAGCTAATCCCTTATTACGCACCAGTCAATATATCTCATTACTTTGAAGTTTTCATTGCCAATTCTCCGTGTTACGTTTATTTTCACCTCTGTGCAGAATTCATCCAAAGGAGAAAGCTCAAGCAAAATGGGAAAGAAATCCAAGAAGACACAGGCGCTTCCTCTGTGCCAACTGCAGGACAAGCTGTCGCTGACAAAAAGAAAGGATTGATTTCAGATACCACATGTTCTGGTCTCGGCAGAACTACTTGGCAGAGTACCTACAACTTGACCGAAATTGAAGAACCTAAAGTGACAATAGTAGAAGCTACTGCAGATTCTACTCGGAAATCTCAGGGTACTCTTAAGGACTTAGCTGACTCTTTCCTTCACCGGATAGCAGCCAGGGAACAAATTCTCCCATACACAGATGTAGTATGGTGGGCAATTGAAGAAATCCCAATCCTGGATAGAACCTTCAGCACCAGAGACGGGAGAATCTTCGGGTCGTTCAAAGCTGATGATTTGAGGCAAATGTATCATTTGCCTGAGCCAGAGAAGATATACAATAAGGCGTTCCTGGAAAAATTCTCAAACGAGAACGAAGTTGAATCCGAACCCATCCGGGATTGGATACAAAATCCGGCAAAGCACAAACATGAGTCTTTCGGTAAGTACTCAGTTGATTCCCTGGCTTCTCCTTATTGCTACGCTGGAATAATGATGTGTAGATTGTGGGGATTGCATGACTCTTCTAATTTCACTATAGAAATGGTTCCTCTAATGGAAGCTGCATGCAACAGTATAATAATGGATTGGGCCACTATTCTCTCAGATAAACTGGCCAAAGCTGTTCTTGAGTTTAGGAATAAGACTCGCATCTCTGAAAGGATAATCCCCCCATTCTATTACAGTGCATATATTTAAGATACATTGTGTTTCAATTCTGAATTTTCCATGCTCGGCTGGAGGTGGACGCCACAAGACCCCACGGCTATCCACATATACCATCAGAAATTATGGAAATCCTCTTACAAGTACCATCTGTACCAAGTCTGCAATGGCTTTATGGTGCCTATTTATTACTCTATTTTTGATAAACCCATTCCCAAGATTTCCTACCAAGCTGCGATTGATTTAACAGCGGTAGGAAGATGGTTTGGAGAGGAGAAATTCACTTATATAAGAGTTTTCGGTAGCCAAGCCGAACCTCATGTTCTCCCTTTATACATACCGGATAAACTGTTGGCAAGAGAAATCTCTTACCAAATTATTGCTGAGAGTGTTGCACAGACTCTCAAGAAAAATAAGAAGCAGGGCTGGCCCTCTTTTCCCTTAAGGTTTGGTGTCTATACTCTGCATGATCTCAAACATGCAGAAAAGGAAGCCACGAAGATCAAATCATTAACTCTGGCGACTCTCCCAAATAGGCCATTTGATCCAAACAAAGTTGCCTATAATGCACTAGAACAGGCCAAATTGTCAAAGTTTGATCATAAGGAAGATATGTTTGACGACCTGTTCTCTTCAGCTGAGACAATAATGCAGGTTAAAGCATTGGCCAAAATGAAATATAATGATGAAGGGTTGACAGAATTTAATAAACTTAGAGAACAGAGGTTGCAAACTCTGCCTCTAGATCTACTAGCGACAACCCGAGCTACATCGTCAAGCGAGCCTGATCGGCAACAGTCAAAGGAACCTCCAGTTATAACGAAAGAACAAGAGAAGCCACAGGAGGAAAATCGGAAGAAAGAACAAGAAGAAAAGCAAAGAAGAGAAAAAGAGGAAAAGCAGAAGAGAGAGCAGGAGGAAAGGCATAAGAGAGAGCAGGAAAAAGTGTGGAAGGAGACCCAAGCTGAAAAGGAAAAACAAACCACCATTGATGTCAATATAGATACTCATATTGACCCTAAATTGCTCCAGGAATGGAAGCAATTTGATTCCATTATCAGTGGTTTGGAATGTTCGAAGGACACAGACACTTCCAAGGCAACGGATACACAGGAAATCACTTCACCACAGGTTCTAAGCGGAACCAGCGGCCCACCCATTTCTAAAGAGGTAGAGATAATACCAAAGGACCCCTCCGACCAAATCATTTTGGCAGGTAGAAGATATTCCTCCCCTGGATGTTTTCTACAGCCCAAGGCAAAAAGCAGTGGTTAAACGACAAAGGAAAAGAAGAAGGACTGATCAACCTTCCCTTTTCCCAAAGCAAACTGTCACGGGCAATGTAGTTTGGAAGGAGGAATTTGACCCCTCCGATGACCTGACAAAACTGTCACAGTATGCAGGAGCTTATTCGACAGCGACAATAGACAAGGCATCGGAGGTAAGCCTTTTACTGAAAACCAAGGATCAAGAGATTTTCTCATTACAGGCGCAGTTAGCTGAAACAAAGCAGAAAGCGGAGCAGGCAGAGCAACAATTGTTGACGCAACAGCAAGTGAACAGTCAACTAACTCAACAATTGCAGGCAGAAAAACAAAGGATCGATCAAAGCGCAATCCAGAAGCAGAAAGAATTATCAGAGGCATTGGCACAATTGAAGGCAGCGAACGAGCAAATGATGAAATCAAAAGACGAGCAAATTGCTCAATTATCAGCGCAAATTGAAAAGACAAAGGGCGTTCCACAAGTGGCCGAATTCAGAACAGAAGCACTACAGATAAATACTGCATTGATAGCTCAAATTAAGCTTCTATGTCAACAAATCACCCAGGCAGAGCCCCTATGTGAGTTAACGGCATCCATAAGTAATAAAGTAGACAAGGCTAGGACTGAATTGGATCAAGCCGAAGAAACGATAGTTGCATTTCTCGATTGGCAAGATACAGATCAAGGGAAAGCGGCTAATTTACCAAGAATACTGGAGTCATATAAAGATATACTCTTTACAGAATGGCAGTCCCAGTTAATGAAAGCTGAGAGGGCGGTTTCGAGATGCAAATTAACTTCAAGCAATCTGGTTGAATTAGTTAATAACACTCTCTACTTATCAAACATGATCTCCCAATGCACACCAGGAAAATTGACAACAACGAATACATTGGAGCAATAATGTTATCCAGATTTAGAGGAGAAAGGAAGGTTAATCGCTGGGATTAACAGTTTAACCTGGGACACGTATTGGTTTTTCTTGGTAAAACCACACTCGCAGAGAGCCGCCCTCAAGTGCCTTATGGATGCAATCGGGTATATTATCCCCGATATTCAGGATGCCACATACACCGCCCAGCTCAGCTCTTGCCTCAACAAACCACCCGAAGTGGAGCCAATGCTTGCTACAAGTCAACTCAGATTTAAAGGCAAGCAGCCTACTTGATGATTCATGCCGCCGACTGCCAGATCGCTGAAGGAAAATATGATCAAAATTGATTGATACCAGTTTAGTAGGATTTCAGTTTCATAGATAGTTATCATAATTAGGTATTTATAGACCCTTTCATTGTTTTGGAAAGGGTCGTAAAGTTTTGTACTTGACTTAAAGACTGAAGTCACACTATTGTGCTTCAGCCATATTCTTTTATAAAACTGGACTAGTTATTCTAAATTCAACATGGTAGCTTTTCTGCAAATGTGCACTATTGTCTTTGTTTGAAAGCATCTCTGCGTTGAAGGAAGAATCACAGATAGCGATTGATATTGGGAGTATTTTATTAGCTCATATGGTACTATTATCTATGTCTGATTCCATTCTTTTCATATGAATTGTTATCCGATTTCCTTTGCTATTATCAGATATATGTATGTGTTTTAACAGCAGTTTTGTATTCTTTCCACTATTGGATGTTTATGGTATGCTTTTCTTTTAATCATATATGTGTCGATGATATAAATGATGAGTGTAGTATATTTGTTTTAATCACTTTGCTTAACTACTTAAGTAAAGTAGTCGTTGAATGAATTAATGTCTATGCCTGCCAGATGGAGTCATCTATATGCCTGTTTGAAAACATAGATCATCAAGCGCTACACTTAGAGAAATATAACCATTCCCGGGATTAGTAGTAGTTATTTTATTATGTCAATAGATTAAGTTATTCGCCTATCATTAGATTAGTTAAACAATCATCCATTCATCCCGTTTATCCATTATTGGGAAACTGGTCCCATTATCCCGAGTCGGAGCCACCATTCCAAATGGAAAAGGAGTTGTACTAAGGTCCGGACCGGGTGGTTATCCCCCAATGTTGTTGCAACGATTTTTGGGGCATCAACATTTTTGGCGCTAGAAGGAGGGCTTGAACTGTGAATGGCAAACAAACCCAAATCTGCAGGCCATTCTAAGAGTAATTATCCCTCCATATCTCCTCGTTCTTCCCAATTGTATGTTGGTTCTCCAATATCCAAACGAGAAGAAGAGGAATCAACTACCACTGCTCACACCCATCATACTCCAAAACAATTAAGTCTTGAATCACCTGAAGTCCAGTCTCTTATCCACAAACTTCAGAGCTTCTCGATTTCACCACAGAAATCTGAGGTATCACAAAGCAGTGCGACTTCGCAGTTCAATTTACCTCACCCTCTCACCAGACTTCAGAGCGAAAAGCTCAGTATTGAACCCACTGAGTTCCCTTTACCCAAAAGGAAAAAGGCAAAGAAATATACAGAAGGATCTGACATTGAAGAGCTTTCATCCACATCCTCCATTGCATCTTCCCCTTTGCAAAGTCAACCATCCACTCCCCCATTACATATTGTTGTTCATCAGGGATTAGGAGCTTCAACATCCCAACCTGCTCACTCCTCAACATTATTTCCTTCCCAGACATATGGAATTCCAACAGTAGTATCAACCACTGCTGCTATTACAATGGCAGATCCATGGACCAGGCCTGGTGTAGTCAACATGCCTGCACCATTGCATCCATTACCAGATGCTCCTGAAAAATGGCTACCTAAGTTTAACCCAGATGATGGGACCCAGGCTGAAGAACACATTAATAATTTCATGTTGGCAGTCAACTTGAAAGGAGTAACAGAACAAGATGTTGTCGTTAGACTTTTTCCATATACCTTGCAAGGATCAGCAGGATCCTGGTATTTTTCTTTACCTTCTGGTTCAATTACCAGTTGGAACACTTGCCAAGAGAAGTTTCTTACCAAATATGGAGATGATAGGTCTTTGGCTACCCTAATAAACGATCTCTCCAATCTGAGAATAGAGCATAGGGAACCAATTAAGGAATTTAATGCCCGCTTTAATAAACTCCTGAATAAAATCCCTACAGCCTCCAAACCAAGTGAACAAATTCGAAGCGAATGGTATATCACCGCCCTACCTGCCAATATAGCCATTTTTGTAGACAGGGCTGGGAAACCTACCTTAGCTGAAAACATGAGAGAAGCACTTGCTGTGGAAAAGCGCATTAATGCTCTAGAAAAGAAAGCTGCTCTGGAAGACAAAAAAGCCAAAAAAGTCTCTTTCAAAGAGGACTCAAGAAAGAAAACCCCAAAAGACCCATACGACATGGAGGGTTTGCAAAAAGTCCTAAAAACTTTATCAAATGAAATGGTTGAAATAAAGAAACAGGTAGCCGAAACCTCAACCAAAAGACCCTTTAGGGCTTATAAGAAAAATGAATCAAAGCCACCGAATGTCATATCTAATGCAGATTCAGAGCAAGAAGAAGAGGAAGAGGAAACAATCTCACCAACTGATGATGAAGAAGAAGTAGTAGAATGTCATGGAATGTGGGATTTTATACTCCCCAACTCCGATTCCGATAATGAAGAAGAAGCATTCCCGGTCACTACTAGGAGTAAAAGTACTTCCGAACCTGTTCAGGCAACGTCAAAGAAAAGGAGTGCAGGTGCTGCTACAACCAAAGAAAAAATACCTGCAAAGAAATCACCTGCAGCAGTTCCCCAAAACCAGCCTTCAACTTCTAATATTCCTTCAACATCTAAAACATTGGTGGTATCTGATTCAATGGAGTACAATATTGTTGATGACATGAAGAAAACTAAAGCAAACATTACTATGTTTGAACTTAGTAAATTAAAGCATCAGCAAAAATTGCTTCTCAAGGAATTGAATGTTGTTCCCTCTGCACCTCTTCCCAGTGCTAAAGCTGCTAATGATTCAGGCCAACCCCCTCCCGGTATGGTTGAAGCTACCGATTCAGTTTTGATTGGCGATAGATCAAATTCTCATACCCCACCTTTCCTATTGACCTATGAGATTTACAACAGAAACCTGCACAACTGTTTAATTGACTCAGGGGCATCCTCTAACATAATGCCAGCTTCAGTTTGTTCTAAACTGAACATTGAACCCCAGAAGTCTGCTATTCATATTGTACAGTTGGACAGGACCAAAGTACAGGTTTTAGGAGAAATTAATTCCGTAACTATTAGGTTATCTGCTGATCCCAGAATAGTACAGAGGATTGATATTCTAATAGCCGATATACCTGAATTTTACGGTTTAATTTTGAGTAGGGATTGGTCTGAAAAATTGCATGGGTATATTTCCACTGATTGGTCACATATGTGGCTTCCCTACAAGGGTAAGCCAAATCAAATAAGGATCGATCGGGAAAAACATATGACCCATACAGTTACAAAATTCGAACAAGAAAACCAGCCGGTAACATTCAACAACAACATTTTGGGGAATTATTCATCAGAGTCATTCTTTGGCAACTTCGTTGCCCAACCCTCTTCGTTCTTAGTAAACCATTCTACATCTCAGATCAAAAATTTTTCACAAACAGATCGATCAAGATGTTTCAATGATACTGAGAAAACTGTAAATACAATTGTTAATACTTCTTTATTTTGGTCATTATATTTCGATGGGTCCAAATCTAGTGAGGGCTCAGGAGCAGGATGTATTTTGGTTAGTCCACAAGGGGAAAAGACAATGCTGTCCTGTAGGCTAGAATTTGAATGCACTAACAATACAGCTGAATATGAAGCCTTAGTCCAGGGACTATATAAAGCAATTGGCCTTAAAGTGCAATATCTAAAAGTATTCGGCGATTCTGAAATTATTGTTAAACAGGTGAGGAATGCAATCCATTGTCTTTCAAATCACCTCAAGCATTATCAATCGCTAGTACAAGAACTTACCTCGCACTTTTCCGCATTCAACATTTCCTCCATCCCTAGGTCTCAAAACTCGACAGCCAATCTCCTAGCCAATGTAGCTTCCAAGCTCCTACCTTCTGAAGACTACAGCCCAGATAGATTTTCTGTAGAATTGCTTTTTAGGCCCTCAATTCCTGACAATGTCACTAATTGGAGAGTATTCAACCATGATGAGGATATTTTACAATTTCTAACTTCTGAAAAGTCCTATGACGATCAAATTATTGAGGAAAATGACCATGACCTACAAATGAAAGAAACGCCTCAAGAAAATTCAATCCCTAAGCCAGTGGTAAAGCTCGAGGATCTTTATGATATCAAAGACAGGTTTAAACCTGTAACTAATGCAAAGCTCCAAAGTTCTACCCTTAGGTTTGAATTGATAAATCTTGGCACCGAGCAAACTCCTCAAAACATTAACTTAGGACTAGGACTTTCCTTGGAAGAGAAGGAGGCATTCATTAGACTGTTAAGGAAAAATAAACAGGTCTTTGCTTGGAAATACGATGATTTGAAGACATATGATACATCCATTATCCAGCATACCATTCCAATGCTTCCCGATCAGAAACCGATTCAGCAGAAGTTAAGAAAAATACATCCAAACTTAGAGAGCCAGATAAAATCGGAACTTAACAAACTCTTGAAAGCCAAGATTATCTTTCCTGTCCGACACTCAAACTGGGTCTCTAATATGGTGCCAGTCAGAAAGAAAAATGGCGACATTCGGATTTGTATTGATTTCAGAAATTTGAACAAAGCGAGCTTGAAAGACAATTTCCCATTACCTACTATGGAGCAAATACTTCAATCAGTAGCAGGCTCTGAATTGATGTCCTTTCTAGATGGTTTCTCAGGATATAACCAAGTCCTGGTTCATCCTGATGACCAGCTTAAAACCACATTCAGAACAAAATGGGGAACATATGCATATCAGAAAATGCCTTTCGGACTTATAAATGCAGGAGTGACATTCCAAATAGGTATGGATATAGCTTTTAAAGGGTTGATTAATAGAACAGTAGTCGTCTATCTAGACGACATTACTGTATTTTCTAAGGAGAGGTATAATCATTTGCATGATCTAAATCAAATTTTTCAACGTTGCAAAAGATATGGTATTTCTCTTAACCCTAAAAAGTCTTTCTTTGCTCTTGATCAAGGGAAGCTCTTGGGTTTTATTGTGTCCAAAGATGGCATTTATATTGATCCTGATCGGATCAAAGAAATCTCTGAAATCCCTTTCCCACACAATAAAAAATCGATGCAGTCATTTTTAGGCCAGATCAATTTTGTTAAAAGATTTGTTCCAGATTTTTCTCAAATTATTTTGCCACTTCAAACAATGATTAAGAAAAATTCAGTCTTTAAGTGGGGATCAGCAGAAAAAGAAGCTTTTGATCTAATCAAGCAATCAATAATCAATGCCCCAGCCTTAAATACTCCAAATTTTTCTAATCATTTTACATTGTATACCATCGCATCCAACTTGTCTTATGCTGCAGTACTCACGCAACTAAATGATCACAATCTGGAAGCACCCATTTCATTTTTTAGCTCAAATATTCAGGGTGCTGAATTGAATTACTCCGAGGTAGAAAAACAAGCCTTTGCTGTATTTAAAGCGGTCAAACATTATAGACCCTTCCTTTTGAAAACCCACACAAAAGTCATAGTTCCTTTCCCTGCAGTTAGGCAACTATTAATCCAAAAAGAACTGGGTGAAAAAAGGGCAAACTGGGTCACAGCGCTTCAAGAATATGACTTAGAAATTAGGCCAGAAAATGTTGTTAGGGGCCAAGGTTTTTGCAGGTTATTGGCAGGAGCATCCAACATCCCAGAATCAGGTGATACAGATCAAACTGAAGAAATCAATCAGATAAGTATTACTGATTCTGAGTCACAATATGCAGATTTAATCTTTTATTTGAAAAATGGATATGCACCTCCTAACCTGTCTTACAAAAACAAAAGGGCCATAAGGTTAAAAGCGAAAAATTTCACAATTATTGATGATGTGCTTTTTAGGCAGAATTATGATTCAATCTTATTAAGATGCCTTGAGAAACCTGAAGCACAAAAGGTTTTGCAGGAGTTACATGATGGACCAGCAGGAGGACATTTTGGAGCTGACACAACAGCTCACAAAATTATTCATGCTGGATACTATTGGCCAACTCTGTTTAGAGATGCCCACGAGTATGTAAGGAAATGCCGCAATTGTCAAACTTCTAGTGGAAGACAACGAAAACCAGCTTTCCCTCTGCAACCGGTCAACATTGAACAACCATTTGAGCAATGGGGATTGGACATCATTGGGGAGATTACTCCACCTTCTTCCAAACAGCATAAGTATATCCTTACTGCTACCGATTATTTTACTAAGTGGGTTGAGGCAATTCCTTTGAAGACAGCAAATTCTGAAGAAATCATTGAATTCATAGACCAATTCATCATTACCAGGTTTGGTGTCCCAAATGCTCTTGTTTTTGATAATGCATCCTATTTCTCAGGCAATGCTATGTTTTATTTCGCTATTAAAAGAGGATTTAAATTAAAATATTCTGCTAATTACTGTCCCCGGGGTAATGGTTTAGCAGAGTCTACTAATAAAAATCTGATCAAAATCATTAAGCGAACTATCGAGCAGAATCATAAAAACTGGCACAAATCCTTAATGTTTACATTATGGGCTGATAGGATAACACAGAAAGCTTCTATAGGATCTTCTCCGTTCAATCTTGTGTATGGAAAAGAAGCAGTACTACCCACAAATCTTGTTCTTCCTTCTTTAGCCCTAGTACAGTTCATTGAGGAGACTCCTTCTTCTTCTATTCAGCTTAGACATGATCAAATTCTAAAACTAGAAGAACAAAGAGAAAAAGCCAGGGTTACTCATGCCAAACATCAGCAAATCATCAAAGCAGCTTTTGATTCAGTCTCATCCGGTTCAAAACAATTCCAAGTCAGTGATTTAGTTCTGAAATGGGACAAAGCCCATGAGGACAAGGGAAAACACACCAAGTTCCAGAAGATGTGGCTTGGACCATTTCAAATCTGTGAAAAGATAGGCCATTCGACCTTTTTATTGCAAGATTTATCAGGTTCCAGAGATTCTCTCCCTATTAATGGCCTTATCTTGAAAAAATTCTTCAATTGAGGAGGTAACCCCTTCTCCTTTTATTTTAATAGGATTTTGTAGTTTGTAGGATCATTAGGAAATAAAGTTGTAAGGTATCTTCCATTGACCTTTTGCTGCGTTTGAAAAGTTGTCCCACAGAAGTAGTATGGATATTAGCTTTTAAATAATAGAGCTCACAACCAAAAGAGATAATTTCTAGGAAATTAGGTGTCATTGTATTCTGAAACCATATTTCAAGTTTTGTGAACTCCTCTCAAAGTTTAGAAGTATTATAAATCATTTTCTGTTTTTAAATTGGTCTCAAAAGGTTATCAATATCAAGATAGAAGCTAATCCAATTTCAGCATCTTCAACTCTTACCCTGTCATCCATTTACTCTTAAGGAGAAAACTGTTCATCCCATTCACTAAAGTTTATGATTACTCAGAGTGTAATTCTAAAATATTTGATATAAAAGATAAGAGGTCTATTACAAGCCTGCTTACCATGATCATCGGGAAAATAGTTTAACCGACATTACCAATACTGCATACCATAACAGGGTAATGGCTTAGTAATTATAAGACAAGGGATCTCATCACGAGCCAGCTTGTTCGGTTAGATTACTACCAGTGAATGGCATTGTCAATAGCTGGCTACCAAACCAGGACAATGGCTTTTTTATCTTATCAATAACAGCAAAAGAAAGAAATACAAAATATGAAAACATGTTTTGGATTCATTCTGTTAATCACACTCTTAATTGGATGGAACAATGGACAATAGCATGGTTAAAAGGTATCCCTGTCGAAACTATAAACATTTGCTGGCAGCAGAGGCTCTACCTATGACAGAAGAGTTCACTATAAAAGCTGATTTGGAAAGGTTTTCTGTTTTATCATTATAAACCAATAGAGGCCTATTTAAAACTTAGAATGTATCTATTTTCTTAAAAAAGAGAGGAAATTAGCAAAAATAGATTCATTTTACTTGGAATGCATATATACCTAGTTATATTAGAATTTTCCCCTTTGATTAGAACTCTATTTTGAAAAAGTTTAAGTATTTCTATGCTTTTCAGAGATAACTGGTTCTTCCAGCGAATCGCCAATTGTTGTGCTCTACAACAACCCCCCATTTCATATCATTTTTATTTACAAAATTATCATAGAAATGGGTCCCTTTAGAAGTTAATTGGTATCAATATTGTATTGTTCAAAAAGGTCCGATAACCAAATGAAAACATTATATAAAAACCTTTTGAAAAACCCATTTTGATCAAATAAAACAATCTTTTATCATTGCGATAAAGCGATCGCAAGATCGCATATCGCAATGACATAAAGAACACAAATAAGTGACATATTGGTTTCCGCCGATGCGATATCGCTATCGGCTATCGGTGATACTCTATAAGCAGTCTTAAAGCACCCCAAGCCTTTCACCCCGATGCGATGCGATATCGCAATCGGCAATATACTCGATGCACATTTTAAAGCGCCCCCATGCCATTACCCCCGATGCGATGCGATATCGGCGATCAGCAATCGGCGATATATTATATATGTCTCATATGATGCCAATACCCCGATGCGATGCGATATCGCTATCGGCGATCGGGATTTTCAAAAGATGTCAATATAAAAGGTTTAAGCTTCCCCTAGTCGCCGATTGTGATAAAGCGCAGATTTCAAAAAGCCATTGGAATAAAGGGATATCACGATTTATGCATATTAAAGGCTTGATTCATCCAACAATGATTCACCTGCGCTCAACCGCCAAAACATCTACAGCACGCTTAAATGAATCATTCGGCTGATTAATGATATAATGGGCATTTAATATTGGCAGGTTTTAAACGGCCATTTAATGTGATCATAAGTCCTAAAATCCTCCCATGGATTGTATCTGCGCCCATTTTAAAAGCTAATCCCTTATTACGCATCAGTCAATATATCTCATTACTTTGAAGTTTTCATTGCCAATTCTCTGCGTTACGTTTATTTTCGCCTCTGTGCAGAATTCATCCAAAGGAGAAAGCTCAAGCAAAATGGGAAAGAAATCCAAGAAGATCACAGGCGTTTCCTCTGCGCCAACTGCAGGACAAGCTGTCGCTGACAAAAAGAAAGGATTGATTTCAGATACCACATGTTCTGGTCTCGGCATAACTACTTGGCAGAGTACCTACAACTTGATCGAAATTGAAGAACCTAAAGTGACAACAGTAGAAGCTACTGCAGATTCTACTCGGAAATCTGAGTGTACTCTTAAGGACTTAGCTGACTCTTTCCTTCACCGGATAGCAGCCAGGGAACAAATTCTCCCATACACAGATGTAGTACGGTGGGCAATTGAAGAAATCCCAATCTTGGATAAAACCTTCAGCACCAGAGACGGGAGAATCTTCGGGTCGTTCAAAGCTGATGATTTGAGGCAAATGTATCATTTTCCTGAGCCAGAGAAGATATACAATAAGGCGTTCCTGGAAAAATTCTCAAACGAGAACGAAGTTGAATCCGAACCCATCCGGGATTGGAGACAAAATCCGGCAAAGCACAAACATGAGTCTTCCGGTAAGTACTCAGTTGATTCCATGGCTTCTCCTTATTGCTACGCTGGAATAATGATGTGTAGATTGTGGGGATTGCATGACTCTTCTAATATCACTATAGAAATGGTTCCTCTAATGGAAGTTGCATGCAACAGTATAATAATGTATTGGGCCACTATTCTCTCAGATAAACTGGCCAAAGCTGTTCTTGAGTTTAGGAATAAGACTCGCATCTCTGAAAGGATAATCCCCCCATTCTATTACAGTGCATATATTTTAGATACATTGTGTTTCAATTCTGAATTTCACGTGCTCGGCTGGAGGTGGACGCCACAAGACCCCATGGCTATCCACATATACCATCAGAAATTATGGAAATCCTCTTACAAGAACCATCTGTACCAAGTCTGCAATGGCTTTATGGTGCCTATTTATTATTCTATTTTTGATAAACCCATTCCCAAGATTTCCTACCAAGCTGCGATTGATTTAACAGCGGTAGGAAGATGGTTTGGAGAGGAGAAATTCACTTATATAAGAGTTTTCGGTAGCCAATCCGAACCTCATGTTCTCCCTTTATACATACCGGATAAACTGTTGGCAAGAGAATCTCTTACCAGATTATTGTTGAGAGTGTTACACAGACTCTCAAGAAAAATAAGAAGCAGGGATGGCCCTCTTTTCCCTTAAGGTGTGGTGTCTATACTCTGCATGATCTCAAACATGCAGAAAAGGAAGCCACGAAGATCAAATCATTAACTCTGGCGACTCTCCCAAATAGGCCATTTGATCCAAACAAAGTTGCCTATAATGCACTAGAACAGGCCAAATTGTCAAAGTTTGATCATAAGGAAGATATGTTTGACGACCTGTTCTCTTCAGCTGAGACAATAATGCAGGTTAAAGCATTGGCCAAAATGAAATATAATGATGAAGGGTTGACATAATTTAATAAACTTAGAGAACAGAGGTTGCAAACTCTGCCTCTAGATCTACTAGCGACAACCCCAGCTACATCGTCAAGCGAGCCTGATCGGCAACAGTCAAAGGAACCTCCAGTTATAACGAAAGAACAAGAGAAGCCACAGGAGGAAAATCGGAAGAAAGAACAAGAGGAAAAGCAGAGAAGAGAAAAAGAGGAAAAGCAGA
Organism: Pinus tabuliformis; assembly: GCA_031772625.1. Classification (NCBI taxonomy): domain Eukaryota; kingdom Viridiplantae; phylum Streptophyta; class Pinopsida; order Pinales; family Pinaceae; genus Pinus; species Pinus tabuliformis. The sequence goes on from CM062820.1 coordinate 1,677,595,797, forward strand.
AGAGAGAGCAGGAGGAAAGGCAGAAGAGAGAGCAGGAAAAAGTGCGGAAGGAGACCCAAGCTGAAAAGGAAAAACAAACCACCATTGATGTCAATATAGATACTCATATTGACCCTAAATTGCTCCAGGAATGGAAGAAATTTGATTCCATTATCAGTGGTTTGGAATGTTCGAAGGACACAGACACTTCCAAGGCAACGGATACACAGGAAATCACTTCACCACAGGTTCTAAGCGGAACCAGCGGCCCACCCATTTCTAAAGAGGTAGAGATAATACCAAAGGACCCTCCGACCAAATCATTTTGCAGGTAGAAGATATTCCTCCCCTGGATGTTTTCTACAGCCCAAGGCATAAAGCGGTGGTTAAACGACAAACGAAAAGAAGAAGGACTGGTCAACCTTCCCTTTTCCCAGAGCAAACTGTCACGGGCAATGTAGTTTGGAAGGAGGAATTTGACCCCTCCGATGACCTGACAAAACTATCACAGTATGCAGGAGCTTATTCGGCAGCGACAATAGACAAGGCATCGGAGGTAAGCCTTTTACTGAAAACCAAGGATCAATAGATTTTCTCATTACAGGCGCAGTTAGCTGAAACAAAGCAGAAAGCGGAGCAGGCAGAGCAACAATTGTTGACGCAACAGCAAGTGAACAGTCAACTAACTCAACAATTGCAGGCAGAAAAACAAAGGATCGACCAAAGCGCAATCCAGAAGCAGAAAGAATTATCAGAGGCATTGGCACAATTGAAGGCAGCGAACGAGCAAATGATGAAATCAAAAGACGAGCAAATTGCTCAATTATCAACGCAAATTGAAAAGACAAAGGGCGTTCCACAAGTGGCCGAATTCAGAACAGAAGCACTACAGATAAATACTGCATTGATAGCTCAAATTAAGCTTCTATGTTAACAAATCGCCCAGGCAGAGCCCCTATGTGAGTTAACAGCATCCATAAGTAATAAAGTAGACAAGGCTAGGACTGAATTGGATCAAGCCGAAGAAATGATAGCTGCATTTCTCGATTGGCAAGATACAGATCAAGGGCAAGCGGCTAATTTACCAAGAATACTGGAGTCATATAAAGATATACTCTTTACAGAATGGAAGTCCCAGTTAATGAAAGCTGAGAGGGCGGTTTCGAGATGCAAATTAACTTCAAGCAATCTGGTTGAATTAGTTAATAACACTCTCTACTTATCAAACATGATCTCCCAATGCACACCAGGAAAATTGACAACAACGAATACATTGGAGCAATCATGTTATCCAGATTTAGAGGAGAAAGGAAGGTTAATCGCTGGGATTAACAGTTTAACCTGGGACACGTATTGGTTTTTCTTGGTAAAACCACACTCGCAGAGAGTCGCCCTCAAGTGCCTTACGGATGCAATCGGGTATATTATCCCCGATATTCAGGATGCCACATACACCGCCCAACTCAGCTCTTGCCTCAACAAACCACCCGAAGTGGAGCCAATGCTTGCTACAAGTCAGCTCAGATTTAAAGGCAAGCAGCCTACTTGATGATTCATGTCGCCGACTGCCAGATCGCTGAAGGAAAATATGATCAAAATTGATTGATACCAGTTTAGTAGGATTTCAGTTTCATAGATAGTTATCATAATTAGGTATTTATAGACCCTTTCATTGTTTTGGAAAGGGTCGTAAAGTTTTGTACTTGACTTAAAGACTGAAGTCACACTATTGTGCTTCAGCCATATTCTTTTATAAAACTGGACCAGTTATTCTAAATTCAACATGGTAGCTTTTCTGCAAATGTGCACTATTGTCTTTGTTTGAAAGCATCTCTGCGTTGAAGGAAGAATCACAGATAGCGATTGATATTGGGAGTATTTTATCAGCCCATATGGTACTATTATCTATGTCTGATTCGATTCTTTTCATATGAATTGTTATCCGATTTCCTTTGCTATTATCATATATATGTATGCGTTTTAACAGCAGTTCTGTATTCTTTCCACTATTGGATGTTTATGGTATGCTTTTCTTTTAATCATATATGTGTCGATGATATAAATGATGAGTGTAGTATATTTGTTTTAATCGCTTTGCTTAACTACTTAATTAAAGTAATCGTTGAATGAATTAATGTCTATGCCTGCCACATGGAGTCATCTATATGCCTGTTTGAAAACATAGATCGTCAAGCGCTACACTTAGAGAAATATAACCATTCCCGGGATTAGTAGTAGTTATTTTATTCTGTCAATAGATTAAGTTATTCGCCTATCATTAGATTAGTTAAACAATCATCCATTCATCCCGTTTATCCATTATTGGGAAACTGGTCCCATTATCCCCAGTCAGAGCCACCATTCCAAACGGAAAAGGAGTTGTACTAAGGTCCGGACTGGGTGGTTATCCCCCAATGTTGTTGCAACGATTTTCGGGGCATCAACAGGTTCTCAATGTTATGATTTGATTCCTAAACATCAAATAAATAAGTTTAGTGAAAGAAGCAGAAAATGTATATTGTTGGGGTATTCTATGGTTTCTAAGGCATACCAATTGTATGATGAAAAGAATAAGAAGTTTATTTTGTTAAGACATGTATGTTTTCTTGAATTTGATAAAGATTCCCTTACTGTTGATAGACAACTTAATCAAATAAAAAAGTTTGTCCCTCAAAAGTTTTATTATGAATCAGATAATATTCTTCCACATCCTAAAGGGGGGATTCCTATATTAGACCATTCTATGGATTTTCCTTCTCTCAATGATGACAATTATTCTTTTGAAGAGAAATTGGTTTATGTAAGTGTTTCTATAGAAATGACAGGGACATAGACGACAACAAAGATGACAGGAACAAAGATTGCAAGAACTGAGACAGATGAAGAAGATGAGCAACTTCTTACACAACCTTTGCGAAGATCAACTCGTATTAGAACATTTCTAAAGAAATGTGATGAGTTTAAGATAGGAAGTTCCTCAGCTAATTATTCTCATTGTGAATTTAATTTTTTTGTCGATAGTGAATCTACTTGTTTCGAAGAAGCTGCTAGTTATGATCAGTTGAAAGATACAATGCAAAAGGAATATGATGCTCTCATAAAAAATTTCACATGGAGACTGGTGGATCCTCTTGTTGGAATCAAACCAATTGGTTGCAAATGGATTTATAAAACTAAGTATAAAGTTGATGGTTCGCTTGATAAGAACAAGGCAAGACTTGTAGCAAAGGGATATGCACAGAAAGAGGGTATTGGCTATACAGATACATTTGCTCCTATAGCTAAATGGGCATAATTAAATCTCTATTTTCCATTGCATCCTAGAAAGAATGGAAAATTCATCATATGGATGTTAAAATTGCTTTTTTAAATGGAGATTTGAAAGAAGATGTTTACATGTTTCAACCAGAAGGTTTTTCTGTTAAAGGGAAATAACAAAAGGTATGCAAACTAATGAAGTATTTGTATGGCTTGAAACAAGCGCCACGTGCACGATATGAGAAACTAACTGGACATCTTCTTAAGTTAAATTATAAGCATGTTGACCTAGATGATACAACTCTTTTTGTTAAGAAATTTGGAAGATTGGTTGTATATCTAGTTGCATATTTTGATGATTTGATGATCACATGTAACAATGATCAATACATATCATCCATTAAGAAGGAATTGAAAAAAAAAATTGATATGACAGATTTAGGTTTACTCATTATTATCTTGGAATTGAAGTTGGTGAAGAACCACAACATATTTTCATCTCTCAGAAGAAATATGTTGGAAAGTTATTAAATAAATATAGTATGATGGATTGTAATCATGTTGCTACTCCAATGGAGCATAATTTGAAACTCGCTTCAAAAGAAGGAAAACAATTTGAAGGTCCAACAAGGTGTAGGCAACTTGTTGGAAATTTGATTTATTTATTTATTACTTGTCCTTATATAACTTTTCTTATTGGAATTCTTTCGAGATTTATGCACCATCCTTGTGAGGGTCATTGGGTAGTAGCAAAAAGAGTTCTGAAATATTTAAAAGGAACCCAAACTAATGGCATCAAATATTCCAAAGTTTTAGACTTCCATCTTGTTGGTTATTTAGATTCTGATTTTGATGGAGATAAAGAGAATGGAGTCCCTACTTCTGATTATTTGATGAATCTAGGATCAGCAAACATCAATTGTTGATCATGCAAGAAATCTGTTCCTATTGATTTTATCACCAAAAATGAATATGTTGCAACATTTCAAGCCACTAAGGAAATCATTTGGCTTTAAAAAATACTTGAAGATTTGCAAGAGAAACAAAAAGCTTCAACTCATTTATTTGCTGACAACTCTACTGCAATTCAATTTGCCAAGAATCCAAAGTTTCATGATCAAACCAAACATATCAACACCAAGTATCATTTGATTTGGCATCTTGTAGAGGCCAAAACAATTCATCTGACACATTGTCCAACCTTTGAACAAATTGGAGATATCTTGACCAAAACATTGGGGCATGAAAAGTTTGAAAAGTTTAGATCTTTACTTGGTATGCAAAATTTCCCTTCAGATTAAGGGGAAATGTTGTAATCCTTCAAGATTTTTTGTATATAGATATGATTAGGTATTTCTAGATTTTTTATAGTTATCGAGACATAACTGTCTCTTTCAATTATAAATGTAACCCTCAGTGATTAAAAAGATAATGCAGAACACAACACTTTGGTCATGGAATTCTCCAGACTCTATAACGACCATAAGGAAAATTTGCATCCAAATGATTAGGCCAACCGTTTAGATTCTAAAATTGTAAGGGAGGATTGTTGAATGTACAATTTAACAATGGAAAATAGAAGGACAAAACCAAAATCAAAATTTGCATCCAAACACTTAAGGCAATTGTTTAGATTCTAAATTTGTAAGGCAAGGATTGTTGAACGTGCATGCCTTAGTGAGCCATGTAATATACATGTTGAATTTATCTGTTTGGGAGAATCCTATTTTGTTTGTCATATTGTTTTTAATATATGCACAAAATATTATTATTTTTTATATCCTTAAAAACATTATATAAAATAAACAAAATTGTTTATGTTCAAACGTGAAAAGCTTTCACCCTTTAATTGTCTAAGGACTTTACAAAATTGTTTATGTGCAAACATGAAAAGCCTTCATCCTTTAATTGGGTAACGACTTGCTTAAATTTCTGGTGGTAGTAACCACTACTAAGTTTGAACATTTATATTTTTACTCCACCACAACTCAGTTTGAGATTTATACTTTTAATACTTTTACTCCTAGATGTTAAAGCATTAGACGAAAACATAAATAATATATTTATTTTCATCTTATTCATAATCATTTATGGTGGGCAGTAATAATTATAAGCTATTTTCAAATACTTTAATTTTAAGTGATTTTAGTATGAAACTTAACAATAAAAAAATCATTGCACAAATATTTGAAAATCATGGAATAAATATTGTAATTACATCTAGAAATTTTGGCAAAAAAAATTCAAGAAATTATCACATGACACAAAGGCTACAATAAGACCTTCAAAGTTATGGTACAATCAAATATTTGAAAAATAAATTTTTCAATCATATTAAAAAATAAATATTTTCCATTTCAAAATTAAACATTATAATATTAATCAATACTAAACACTAATAATATTATGATTCATGAAAAAAATAAAAATTTTTCATTTCAAAATTAAACATTATAATATTGATCAATGTTAAACACTAATAATATTATGATCCATGAAAACTAATTTACATTGAATATACTAAGAAAGTAAATAAAACTTTAAGTATAATGTTGTAAATTCTATCTTTCAGCTTCTACCATCCAACTCCAAGAGTTGTACCTTTATAAAATGTCGGCTCCCTTTCCTTCGGTTACATTTTCCTGATAGATAACTGAGTGGATATTTTCTTTTATCTCCTTCCTCCCTGCCCTGGGAGTTTCATTTTAATAAAATTACCTGTATAATCACATTGATACCATCTTATTAAATTGACTCCAAATTCTTATGTTGGGCGATATATTATTGTATAACGTCACAAAAAGACAACATTGAGTTTGTATTTCTAGCAGGAAACTCCACATAAACATACTCTCCTCTCTGATATTCCAGCTGGACGAAGGGGTTGAATGTCGTCACAAATATACCTCCCCCTACCTTTGATGTAAACCAGTTGACAAAAAGATTTGCACCTAGAGGTCTTGGGTTATATTCTCAGGACGTACTAACCTGTAACACGCCTTTTTGCTGGGCTCACCAGTGTTATAATGCCCTGAATACCACTCTAAGTTGGGTTATAGCTCAAACAAGAAGAAAAAATATTTCTCTCTTCTTTCTCACAGATTACTGCTGATTAGCTTTCCCCAACTCTTTGTAACCTCACTCTGGTACCAATTTGTTGGAAAGGCAGAGGAGCCAAAAAAAATTCACACATGAGTTGTGGCGCTTTTATTGATCACACAAAACTTGATTCTTACAACAAACCTAGTGAAGGGTATTTAAACATTTTTGACTAGCGACTTGTTCGAAAATTTCACAAGAGCAGTGGAGAGAAGTTTCACTCAGAAATCAGTTGCAGCAAGAAAATCTTCAGTTGTGGAAAGAAGATCGCAACTGGACAGAGGCTTAACCAAAACACAGAAAATAACTCACAGCAAAACAGAGTAAATCTTGGAGCAACACAATAAAACTTTGGATTAAATTCTAATGCATGAAAAATACATTCATATGAGATTGTGGCTCATTCACCAAGTAAAAAACAAGTTTACGACGATTTACACTTCACCAAGGGTTGCACAGTAACACACAGTAATTGTTGTTTTCACACGCCCACCAAAATTTGCTCCACAATTTTCTCTTCACCTCTCAGACTTTCACCCTCTCTCTCGCTCAACCTTGCAAATGAATTTTTCATTCATATTTATCAAAACATACAACTTTGACTCATTAATTCATGGCAGATCAAAACATTAATACATAGTATGGGTGATTTTACATAATAAATGATTTTCTGAACTTACAGGTGTTGTGGAGTGTAGATAACAATCGCGGAGTGAATTTTTTCCCATACCTATTTACCAAAAATTCATTAAGTTCTTTAAATATATGATGCGTTGCGGAATGGTCAGTGTTGTACTTCTACTCGGAACTTCAAACCTTCCGCCTACAAACAAAATCGCAAATTGCAGAAGTTTATTGGGCAAGTATGGTGGTTGTCAATGTGTTTAAGGCGGTGGTTGGGATTAATATTTCCAACACTCCATTTTAATCAAAACTGCAGCCATTGACAATTCCCAAACAATCTTTGAGATAAACAAAACTTTCACATGCCAATGTCTTTGTGAAAATATCAGCAAACTGTTCCTGTGACCTGTAGTGCTGCAACACAATTTCACCATTGTTAATTAACTCTAATAAAATGATATTTAACGTTAATGTGCTTGGTCCTCTTGTGAAAAACAAAATTCTTTAACAATACAATTGCGGAAGTGTTGTTGCAGAAAATAGTTGTTGTTCCCTTTTGGTCGTGGCGAAGATCCCTCAACATCCTTCTCATCCAAGCTACTTGACACGTTGTTGCTATTGCGGCGACATATTTATCTTTTGTTGTTGGTAGTGACATTATTGGTTGATTCTTGGAGGCCCATGAAATGGCTCCAGAACCCAAATGAAAAACATATCCTAACGTTCTCGTTTTGTCATCGACAATTCCTGGCTAATCACTATCGGTGTAGCCAACTAGCTTGAAATCATTTGTTGTTGCATACAAAATACCATATTTCTGTGTCCCATTGACATACCATAGAATTATTTTGGTTTATTGCCAATGTGCCTCCTTGGGTGTCTCCATGAACATTGACACCAAGCTTACTGCATACATTATATTTGGCCTAGTGGCGGTCAAATACATCAAGCTTCCTATCATGCTTTTGTATAATGTCAGATTGACATTGTTGCTGCAATCTTCTTTGCTTAACTTCAACCCCATGACAGTTGGAGTTAGTGTGGGCTTGTTGTTCTGCATAATAAACCTCTCTAAAATGTTTGCTACAGAAGTCTTTTCTTGAGAAATAAAAATGCCATTTTTTGTTTGCTTCACTTCTATGCCCGAAAAATATCTTAACAACCCCAAGTCAGTGATTTAAACTCACCTTTCATGACTTCTTTGAAATCAACGATGAGGAAATCATGACTGCTTGTAAAAATCAAACCATCTACATATAAGACAACAATAAGAGTCTTACCATCACTCTCTTTGATGTAGATATTAGGCTCACCATCACATTTGTCGAAACCATTGTCCAACAAGTAAGCATCTATCTTGCTATACCATGCATGCGGTGCTTGCTTCAGCCCATAAAGAGCTTTCCTCAACCGATGCACTTTGTTATCTTGGCCTTCTACCTCATAACCGAGTGGTTGCGCAACATACACTTCCTCTTTCAGCACTCCATTCAAGAATGTTGATGTTACGTCCATTTGATACACTTCCCATTTAGGTTGTGCGGCAATCGCCACAATTGTACACATTGTCTCCATCCGCGTGACTGGCGCAAACGTCTACACATAATCTCTTCCATGTTTTTGCTTGTATCCTTTAACAATTAGCCTTGCTTTACGCCATTCAATCTTCCCCTCAACATTTCTCTCAGTCTTATAGACCCACTTTACTACAATGACATTTGTTCCTTGTGGAAGGTTCACTAACTGTTTCTGAGAAAACTAGTGTCTTTTCGATCGACTAGCCCTATAGGATTGGAAGCTATCCTAGAAAAAAAAAAAATTAAGCAATTTGTGATTTCCTCTATGTATGATAGATAAGAGAGAGGCAAAGGAACCAACCTGGATCTTCCGCTTAACTCCTTGCTTGATCTCTCTTCCCCTTCACAGAGTTTGCACCTCTTCTCCTACTTATCCCGCTTAGAGAATACCTGTAGAAACAAAGTAACAAAACACCATCAAAGCATCTTGATCTATTAATTATAAGAATTGCAAAATTAGAAATACAATGAACATACAATGGCATTCACAAATAACAACATTCACAAGTACGCAATTGTATGGAGGAAAACTCAAAGAACTTTATTAAAATAGAAGGGAGAATTACAACCCAACTATCTGATCCAGCATCATCCTCCCAGCATCAAAGCCCTCTTCACCTCATGAAAAGCAAGATCACCCAACAATACAATACTCTTTCTCAGATACAAACTATCAGTACTTCCTTACAAATTACAAAATTCCAACCTCTGGATCTCTTAGATGAGGGATTAAGGATAATTTTAAGGGTGAATGTTCGCCCTTTGGCGAAATTAAGGGGTTTTAAATTTTTAGTGGGCGAATATTCTGTATCATAGTACATTTTTACAAGTCACCTCAAATAGCCCACCTTATTTTAAGGGAGAGGGTAAAAAAGGTAAATTTAGCCCTTCAAATTAGGACTTACAACCTTCCATTCGCCCATTTTCAAGAATAGGTTTTATTTAAGTGAATCCATTCGCCCATTTTCAAGAATAGGTTTTATTTAAGTGAATCCTATGGGCCAAATACCATATTTATAAAAGAGGTATGGTAAATTAATAAAAATATAATGAGAGGTATGGTAAATAAATAAAACATTTTTTATATTTACTCCATAAGTCACCTTATATACATGTAAGGGTGTAAACAAATAAAAATATAAGTAAAGTGGAGGTATGGTAAATAAATAAAACGTCTCTTTATACTTACTCAAAAGGTATGGTAAATAAATAAAAATATAAATAAACTAGACGTATTGTAAATAAATAAAACCTCTTTTTATATTTAGTCCATAACCCCCGTTCTATTTATGAAGGCTCAAGAAAGAGGTTTTATTTAAGTGAATCCTATGGGCCAAATACCATATTTGTAAAAGAGGTATGGTAAATTAATAAAAATATAAATAAACGAGAGGTATGGTAAAAAAATAAAACAATTTTTTTATATTTACTCCATAAGACACCTTATATTTAAGAACACTCAAAAAATGGGTTATATTTAGGTGAAACCTATGTCCAAAATACTATGGGACAAATACCATGGACTAGATTGTTATTAATACCATGCAAAAAACCATTATTAACCTGAATATTAGAATTAATAAAAATAAAAATGGCACATGGTATTGACCCATGGTATTCACCTAGAATGTAGCTTATTTAAATGGGGGAATTAAACCAGCATGTATCCTATGCTAAGATTCACTAGGACTTTACAAAGTTTTATTATTTAGTGAAAGACTCGCCAAGATCTTACAAGATTTTATAATTGAGTAAAATATTCGCCATGCCTGGTGAGAGATTCGCCAAAAAATTATATATACATATTATATTATTGACAAAATCGCCTTCCATTTTTCCTATATACCATGGAGATTCGCCCATTTATTATATTTATAAATTTAGGGGGGGTTCTTAAAATTTTCCCTGTGAGGGATCCATTTATAGATGTGTGCAAGGGTGTGAGTCATCTCTAAGGTTTTATTAGTGTCATTCCACTTGTTGTTTTTGGTTCCACTTGGAGATTTCTTGGATCTCTTACTCATCCCTGGGCGAATTCAGAGAGGCAAGTGTCATAGGAGAAGTTTCTAGAAGATTCCATGAGCATCCACTTAGCAAACTGTCTTGGACATTTGTCCATCCTCGCTCATCGCACCCTACAGAAGGCCTCATCAGTATGCATCGCACCTGGCTAGTGTAGAAGTCAGTATGCATTGCACCCTGACAGTGGAGCAGTCAGTATGGTCTTGTTTTGGCCAGTTCTGGATGGTTTTTTAGGTGGAACTTTTGGGGAATGATGTAATCAGTTGACCATGATCTTTTAGGGTATGAAAAAACACTTTTAGGGGTTAAAGAACCCTAGTTTATCGACATATAAGATTGGCGTTAAAGTGCCCAAATATGTCTATAATAGTTGCCCCCTAAAGCATGAAGTTGTAAATCTTTGATGTCGGGTGAAATGCTTTAACATGAGGATCCGAGGTTTTCGAAATTGGAAGGTGACCTGAATAATATACAATACAATACATCATCATAATATATATATTTTCATGATCTAGCTGAGGCAGGCATTCCCATGCTCAGCTTTATAAATTCATTTCATGTACATAGAACAGATAATCAGCTTCTGTGTACATTTGATGTCTTTATATTCCTGAATATATTGCAGCCCGGATGGATGAAACTAGATCCGAGGTCTTCAAACGCATTAAATCTTTGCCCGATGTACAAGTTGATCCATGTGAAAAGATGTTATGGAGTCGAACATGGAAAGACATCGCCTAATTACCAGCCAATAATGTGAGTTGTTAACAGACGCGAGAGGAATCACTGATAATGATAATGACCCTCAAGGTATTATAGTACAATTCACATGGTGTGAATATATGATCCGATTTCGAACACCACACAAAATCTTTCGGTCGAAGGCCATTGATGTCAACCTGTCGTCGGAAGTGAGAAACTTTCCATTAAGGCATGCAAGCTTCAAAGTACTGAAAGGGAACCAAGCAAAAGAAAGCAAATGTTAGTGAATCTCACGTTGTTTATATGTTCATATATATATATGCAAAACTATGCGAGAATGGCGGGGAATAGCATCCTACGATAATGCGGGGGACTACCCTCCTAGCTTCCACCTATGCGAGGCGGGTATACGTATGCGAGAAAGTAGCTATGCGAGAATGATCAACTTCTTGGATAATGAGTTGATGTCGACAAGAAGTGACTCGTCAGAGGAGGGCTTTAATGTATCCCATATCTACGACATGAAATGAAGCAAATGATTTTCTGGAGGTGAAAACGATTGATGACACAAGGTTCAGGAATGGCGGTCATGAAAAATGGAGGTTGAAGGTATTGCAGTGGATGAGGCATTAACTGGATGGTGAATTCTCAACTGAATGACTTCTCTTGAACATATCGGCGACACTGAGATGGATTGGTAGCGTTAACCCCAAAAATGGATGGTGTGAAAGACCAATGGTGAAATGACTGGTGAACGGAATAACCCAACCCGACTCAATCATGGTGATGGAGTGAAAGTGTCATGTTCAAGAGCGACCTGCTACCATAAAATTCTTCAAGTTTTCTTCCCTTTTTCCCCAGTCATTGCTAACCAGTACCTCTTTATTTTTGTCAAGCTTGAGGAGGATAACATATTATTTTTCTATAATTTTCCCTTCGGGCAAACCCGTTGCTATGTTCTTAGTGAGTCTAGCGACAGTGAAACTCATTCTTGTCTTGGTGGACAAGTTTGTCGCTATTGTTTTAACGAGTTTAATGACAAGGATAACTCGGTCCTTTTCATGTTTAGAGAGTTTGAAAAGGGACGAAAAGGAAACTCCAGTAGTTCTTTTTCATAGCATAATCCCTTAAGTCCGAAAAGGATTAAAATAATACAAAAGGGATGACTTTTCGATCACTTTAGCGAGCCGAAAAAGACAAATGCTCGAACTTTTTCGTGAGATAATCCCTCAGGTCCGAAAAATATTAAAATCTACATGAGGGATGGCACTTTCAATTACTTTAGCAAGCTGGAAAGGCCAATAGCTTGACAATCTTTTCATATTTAACAAGTCTGAAAAGGGTTTAAAGAGGACTCGTTTTTGAGGAACGAGTGGTGTCCAGGGTAGCAACTAGTTCTGGGTAGATTTGGAACTTTTCAAAACATGGTGATGTGAAGAGGTTGACTAATAAAACCACTCATCGCAGTTGTTCCTCAAAAGGGTAAACAATCAAGTGGAAGCATATGATCAGCCAAAAGAATGGAGGTGATGGCAGGAACACAACCAAGGCTCAAAAGGCTGATGTAATGGCAATCACAAAGGTTATTTACTGAAGGTAGGTTCATTTTTTAACGAGCTTGAACTCTGGGGGAACATATGCTCTGTGTGGGTGCGGGTTCATTTTTTAATGAGCTTGAACCTTGCGGAAACTATGCTCAGGGGTAGGTTTATTTTTTAATGAGCTTGAACCATGCAATAACATATGCTCAGTGTGGGTGCGGGTTCATTTTTTAACGAGCTTGAACCTTGCGAAAACTATGCTCAGGGGTAGTTTTTCTTTTACGCAAACTAGAAATGACAAAACTAAAAAGCTAAAAAAACTAAAAAGCTAAGGAACTACTGAGGTTAGGTAGGATGGTTTCATCCGCGGTTAGACAAAACACTTCCTTTGCTTCGTCCGACTATCAAGTGGATGAAGGTGAATGGTGATCAGACCAATCACCTAACCTAAGAAGTTAAACAGCTAAAAAGCTAAAAAGCTAAAAAGCTAACAAAACTAGGAAATGAAATTGGTCGTTTTTAGTTTGCATAAAAAGGTTTGCATGCCCCCAGCATGATGAAAAGGAGAGTCTCCAGTAACCATATGGAAACTTACTATGGTTATGCAGGATGATTTCGTCCGCGGAACAGACAAAACACTTCCTGCACTTCGTCCGCAAAATAGACAAAGGTGAAAGGTATCTCAGACCAATCACATAACCTACAGGGAAACTTATCTCTACCGTTGGTTTTGTCTGCAAAATAGACAAGGGTGCATGCCCCCAAGCTTCGTTACGTTCACTAGACTACTTGCGGTAATTAGGTGGATGAAAGGAAGGTTCTTTTTCGAGATCAAGTGGAATACTCTACTTGGAACTTTGCTCCAAGGGTCCTTGTTTCATTTTTTAACGAGCTTGATACAAGACAAGGAACTTTGCTCAGATCCTTGGTTTCATTTTTTCACGAGGTTGAAACAAGTCAACGAACCATCCTTGAAGACCCTTGATCACAACTCATAAGGGGTCATAAAGGAAAGATCTGGTTCCAATGCCCCCAGTACATAATGTACAACATCACTAAATTGATCGTCATTTGATGTAGGTATGAAAGAGGTTGCCACATAATTAACCTGTGGCGGGGATGATACCATTGGTATAAATGGACCATTTAGGAACGATGGTTGACTAGGAGTTATATTTGGACCGAGAAATGAAAGCTGGTCAACGGTGACAATTCTGCCTTCATGCGAGAAACAAATTACTCAAAAGAGTGTTGAAATAATAGCTCCCATGCGATAAACATAGTCACGCCCAAGAAGTAAATTGTAATCTAAAGGTCCTGGGACTACCATCACGTTCAGATAAACGGTTTTTCCTCCCAAAGTGATAGGTAACTGAGGAAGGATCCCTAACGGTCGACTGGTTCCTTTGTTAAAGCCCAATAGATTCTGTGTAACAAGCACAAGCGGTGGTGAACCAAGCGCTTGCCAAGCAGTTGAGGAAAGGATACTCACGGATGCACCTTCATCTATAATAGTGCCAGATACAATCATATTACAAACTTGTACTATGATCTGGAAAGGCACATAAGAAGGAAGGCAGGATCCTGCCAGTTGATTCCAATCGAAGGAAGTAACTAGACTACTTGGAGGGGGCACCATAGAAACGGGAGAATTAACCCCTTGAGTTACTAGAACTGGAGGATTTTCCTCCTGTCTTGCTGGAACAGGTGGACTACCCCCAAGCTCATTTGAATCTGAGGTAACAAAAAGAACTTGAGTGGTATCATTTTCACTCTCAGGAAGTGTATGATCTTCTGAAGGTAAAATGGGGTCAACTGTCATCTCGACCTGTTGACTTTCGTCGGGTATAGACTCAGAAGATTCACTTTCAGTGATAGGCATTTCGACCGACGGTTGAGTTAAGTCAGTCGGTTTTTCAACTGTTAAAGGACTTGGGGAGAGTTTCTGGTAACCAGATGGAAATCACCGCGGTGAAGTAGGACGGTTATCCAAGACTTTTTTGGCTTCATCCAAAAAAGGACAATGGTGAAGGGTATGGTTCCCTTCACATAACCTACACGGAACTTTGACCTTTCCTTTTTGTCCATGAACTTCACTATTACAAGTTGATGGAGTGTTACCAACATGATCACCAGAGGTTGATGACACCGGACGATGCGAACGGGAAGACTATTCTTTCAAGATCCGAGGAAAATAAGGACAATTTCGATGAAAATGGTCTTCCGCACAAATTATGCATGGATATTTAGCTTTGGGTGGCTTAACGGACAGATTTTCATTAGAAGTTGCATTCAAAGCAATGGTTGCTTGGTTGCCCCCTTGCTGAATTGGCTTCTTCTTCTTCTTCTTCCTTTTCTTCTTCTTCCTTTTCTTCTTCTTCTTAGCCACCTAATTACTAGTATTAATACTTTTACCAAGCGAAGAGGAAGAAGGGGAGGTAGAAACAAACGAGGGAAAAGGCAAAGGGCCAACATTAGGATCAACTGGACGTGTACTCGATTGCAGAGGAATCATGGCATTTTGAACCACAGAGGTTGAGAACGGCCATACTGGCAGGCCAATGGTAATTCCCAGAAGGGACAATGTAGCCATATGAGGAGCACCAATATTTCCCCAAGAAGAAAAAGGACTAGGATTCCCCTCAAAATGGATTCGTTGATTGGTGGTCTCCGGATTTGTCGCCATATATCTCAACTTAAGATCAATGAAGGAACATGGATGTTATTCTAAATTTAATTAATTTTAATGACGCTTTGACACAACTTTGCTTTTTCAATTTTTAAGAGTTGAGAAAAAGCTAAAGATTACTCGAGTCCCCTTTGATTTTTAATGAGCCTGAAGTGACAAGTGCTCAGATGGACCTTTTCTTTTAAAGAGTCGAAAAGGAACGAAAGTGACTACTCTGGAGATCTAGAAATAGGGATTACCAAACCAATTGCAAAAATGCAAAATACACCTTGGTGATAAATTAAAGAGAAATTACCAAGGACTTATGTACGGAAGTCAATCTTCCCGAATGCTGTGTTCAGTGCATTGCGATCGATATGGCGGTAGACACAGCTTCCCATGGATAAAGGATATAAGCCTATTGTGGTCTCCCAATATATACGCAACGGTATGGGGAGCACAAGTTCGTGCTAGCACTTGTCGTATCAAGGAGGAAGAATCACCCAACCTTCAATGAAAACGATAGTTACTAGATTTTACGATGCCGGAACACGTCTCTAGCCTAGACCTCTAGATGTGTTGCGTTAAGTTCCAAAGCGTTGTTAAGTTCATTGAAATTTATTTTAGAGTTGATCTTGTTTAAAAGTTTGCCTTTCAATGGTTCACCACATGATGTAGATTTAAAATTCCTAAATATGCATTCTACAATGATAAACAATCATTGTTTATTTTGAGCAATGAAAATCCTAGCTACTAAGGAAAGAAGATTATGATTCTTTCAAACAAAGAGCAAACAGCACACACTAAATGCACTTTTCCTAAATCATTTTTCGCACACAGTCTAAATGCAAATGCAAATGCATGTATTTGTTTTCATTCTCTTTAATGTGAAAATTCCAAAAAAGAAAACTAAATGTAGTAAAGATCTGAAATATTTTTACTCAAAGCGACATTTCGACAATTTCTTTTTCAAAATAGAAAGGAAGACTAAACGACACTTTTCAATTCTGAATAGAAAATGCTTTTGAAACTTCAAATATCAAATAAATCAAATCAAATATATGACAAAAAGTCCAATCGACAATCCAGGGAAGGAAGACTCAATGACACTTCTCTTTTTGACACAAAACAACAGTTACAACACTTTTTGTACCAAAACGACAGTTCGACTTAAGCAACTTTTTGACAAAGGATCGTAAATCATGGACAAATACATAAAAACATCTACTAATCCTAATCAAGGAGGCTGATCTATCTGACGCAAGGAGGCTTCAGTAATGAGGTATTATTCATAAGCAGCAAAACAACTAAACAAAGCTGAAAACAAGGACAAAAACTCCAAATTTCAAGAATGGAAATAGGCTCAGTTAGTCATCGCACCTGAGCTTCACAAAAACATGGATGCAATGCACTTTTCAAGCTCATGAGATGTGATGCATACTAGTTTTTAGTGACAGACAGTGCGATGGGCCAGGGAGCGCAACTGAGATGGGTTTTGGCTCAAATTTGCAGTTGATTTCAGTGAGTTAAGCTGAGTTATGATAGACAGTAAAGAGCAAAGTATAGAGGAATGATCTTGAGAGGTTACTGAGCTAC
The DNA here is from genome assembly GCA_031772625.1 of Pinus tabuliformis. Taxonomy (NCBI): domain Eukaryota; kingdom Viridiplantae; phylum Streptophyta; class Pinopsida; order Pinales; family Pinaceae; genus Pinus; species Pinus tabuliformis. The sequence goes on from CM062820.1 coordinate 1,677,612,863, forward strand.
CAAAAGGGCATCTAGAATGCTTGTAAGTCAAATGTTCAATTCATAAACTAAACTGGAGATTGACTGAAGCAGCATTCATCTACTATGCAATTGTAGAGCAAGAGCAGTTCGAAGGCTATCTGGCTAACTTTAGGCTCTGTCTATAGTTTATAAAACAAAAAACAATAACAAACAAACATCTATTTGATCCCCAGCGGAGTCGCCATTTTGTTTCTGGGAAAACTAGTGTCTTTTCGATCGACTAGCCCTCTAGGATTGGCAGCTATCCTAGAAACAGACAATTTAAAACAATTTGTGATTTCCTATGTGTATGATAGATAAGAGAGAGGCAAAGGAACCAACCTAGATCTTTCGCTTAACTCCTTGCTTGATCTCTCTCCCCCTTGACAGAGCTTGCACCTCTTCTCCTACTTATCCCGCTTAGAGAATACCTGTAGAAACAAAGTAACAAAACACCATCAAAGCATCTTGATCTATTATATCATAAGCATTGCAGAATCAGAAATACAATGAACATACAATGGCATTCACAAATAACAACATTCACAAATACGCAATTGTATGGAGGAAAACTCAAAGAACTTTATTAAAATAGAAGGGAGAATTACAACCCAGCTGTCTGATCCAGCATCATCCTCCCAGCATCAAAGCCCTCTTCACCTCATGAAAAGCAAGATCACCCAACAATACAATACTCTTTCTCAGATATAAACTATCAGCACTTCCTTACAAATTACAAAATTCCAGCCTCTGGATCTCTTAGATGAGGGATCCATTTATAGATCTGTGCAAGGGTGTGAGTCATCTCTGGGGTTTGATTAGTGTCATTACACTTGTTGTTTTTGGTTCCACTTGGAGATTTCTTGGATCTCTTACTCATCCTTGGGCGAATTCAGAGAGGCAAGTGTCATAGGAGAAGTTTCTAGAAGATTCCATGAGCATCCACTTAGCAAACTGTCTCGGACATTTGTCCATCCTCGCTCATCGCACCCTACAAAAGGCCTCATCAGTATGCATCGCACCTGGCTAGTGTAGAAGTTAGTATGCATCACACCCTGATAGTGGAGCAGTCAGTATGGTCCTGTTTTGGCCAGTTCTGGATGGCTTTTCATGTGGAACTTTTGGGGAATGATGTAATCAGTTGACCATGATCTTTTAGGGTATGAAACAACACTTTTAGGGGTTAAAGAGCCCTAGTTTAACAACATATAAGTTTGGGGTTGAAGTGCCCAAATATGTTTATAACACCAACTGCCATGTGTCATTCTTTTCTATCGCTTCTATTTCTTCCTCCATTGCCACAACCCATTTTTCTTCTTTGACTGCATCTTCAAAATGGAATGGGTCATATACATGACAAAATAATGCAAATAAGGAATTCAAAGCAGCGTTACTATCAACTTCATCTTGCTCATAAATCTCATTTAAATTTTTGAATTTTGGTCTACTTGTGCTTGCTGAAGATGGGCTTGACATGTCACTTGGTGTTGCGTTTTGCGGCGTGCTTGGATAAACACTTGCTTGACTACGTGACGTCATCCTATTGTTTGTTGACAGTCTTACTTGCTACCTGCTTTGTTGGACTTGAATGGGAGTAGAGGGAGTCACTGTTGAGGAATTGCTTGTTGTTGTCAATTCCTCTTTGCCCTCATGTGGTGTACATGCTTTTACATTGATTGTATTCTCTAAACTTCCATCCCATGCTTCCTCTTCTATGAACTACACATCTCTTTTTATTATGACCTTCTTGGTTGATGGATTGTAGAGCTTGTATGCCTTGGATTCATCACTATATCCAACAAATATGAATTTCTCCCCCTTTTTGTCCAACTTCTTCCTCAACTCATCTGGGACATGTGCATACACCAAACATCCAAAGATTCTCATGTGAGTGACACTATGCTTTCTTCCACTCCATGCCTCTTTAGGAAACACATTCCTGGCACTTTTGGTTGGACACCTATTAATGATATACGCTGCACAAGCGACAACTTCAGCCCAATAATCATTTGGAAAATGCTTTTCCTTCAACATACTCCTTGCCATTTCCATAATGGTCTTATTCTTCCTTTCTGTTACACAAATTTGCTAAGGTGTATACCTTGTTGTAAATTGCTTGTAAATTCCATGCTACCTACAAAAACAAATGAAATCCTTTGAGATGTATTCGCCACGTTTATCAGTCCTCAAGACTTTGATGTAGTGTCCACATTTCTTATCAACAAGATCTTTGTATTTGCGAAAACGCTCAATCACTTCACTTTTCTATTTTAGGAGATAGACCCATGTCTTCCTTGTGTAGTCATCTATGAAGGTCAATAAATAATCGTTGCCACCAATTGATGGTGTCTACATTGGTCCACATAAATCTGAGTGGACAATCACCAAAGGTGTCTTTGCCCTCACTGACTTTCCTGTTGGAAATGTCTCTCTATGTTGTTTGACCAAGATGCATCCTTCACATAGGATGTCTAGTTTTTCTATGAGTGGCAACCCCTTCACCATGCCTTTCCTATGCAGTAAATTCAAACCTTTGAAGTTGAGATGACCAAATCTCAAATGCCATAACCAATTTTCATCTTTTAACTCTGCTTGATAGCTCACTTGTTTAACAGCGGCAACTTTTCTTTCATCCTCTTGTGAATTCATTGACATTTGTGCTTGTGCACCTTCTTCCTTCAAATCTAATCTTATCTTGAGAGGAAACATTCTATTGCTTGTCATCTAAACCTTTGCAATCAACTGTCTGCTTGGAGGCCTATCCAAAATTGTGCACTCATCATTTTTGAAAAAGACATTGTAGCCCTTTTGCATGAGTTGTCCAATGCTTATGAGGTTATGCTTCAAACCAGGGACAAAGTAAACATCTGAGATATACTTCTTCTCCCCCTTCTTTGTTATAATATTGACTCTACCTTGCCCATGACAAAGACTTTGCTATCAGTCCCTAATGTCACTTCAGATTTCACACTTTCATCTAGATTGGAAAACATTTCTATGTTCTCTGACATGTGGTTGTTTTACCCCGAATTTAGATACCATACATCACTTTGTTTTTCTTGTGCTACATTACAAGCTAAAAGCATGCTATCATAGTTCTGATTTTCCTTTGTGAAATTTACACTTGGTTTGTTACTAATGTCATATTGCTTCTTTCTACATTCATTTGCATAATGACCATACTTCTTACAGTAATGGCATTGAACTTGAGATTTATCATACCTCTGACCTTGTGCTTGATTTTGGTTTGGGCCTTGACTTGGATTTTGATTGCTACCCCTTCCACTTGAGCTTAAAGGGTTGCTTCCTCCACCTTTGTGTGGGCTTCTTCCTCTTCCTCTAGCATATGATGTTCCTCTACTTTGACCAAATGAAACTTGTGTCTTGAAGGCATGCTCCAATGAGGAGCTTGTTGCTATATTATGTCTATGTTCATGAGAAACCAGTGATGCATGAAGCTCATCCACTAAGAACTATGAGAGATCCTTTGTCTCTTCTATGACCACAAGAATGGCATCAAACCTTGATGGCAAACTTCTAACTTTCTCAACTATTCTCCTTTCCTCAAGTGTCTCACCATGAGACTTGATTTGAGTAACCAATGCAACTGAAAATACCTTATTTGAGTAACCAGTGCAACCGAAAATTTGCTGGAAGGAGATCGCAACTATACATAAGCTTAAATAAAACACAGAAAATAACTCATGAGACTTAATTGGCGACAAAACAGAGTAAAGCTTGGAGCAACACAATCAAACTTTGGATTATATTCTGATGCATGAAAAATAGCTCATTCACCAAGTAAAAAACAAGTTTACTGTGATTTACACTTCACCACGGGTTGCAGAATAACGCACAGTAAAACAGAGTAACGGTTTTTTTCACATGCCCACCAAAATTTGCTCCACCAATATGGGCCATTTTACATAATAAATTATTTTCTGAACTTGCAAGTGTTGTGGAGTGTAGATAACATTGGTGGAGTGAATGTTTGCCCATACCTATTTACCAAAATTCATTAAGTGTTTTCACTCTATGATGTGTTGCGGAATGGTCAGCCATGTACTTATGCTTAGAACTTCAGTCCTTTTGCCTACAAACAAAATGGCAACCTGCAGAAGTTGACTGGGCAAGTATGGTGGTTGTCATAGTGTGTTTAATGCGATGGTTGGGATTAATATTTTTGTCCTTCCACCTGCAAACAAAATCGCAACCTGCAGAAGTTGACTGGGCAAGTATGGTGGTTGTCAGTGTGTTTAATGTGATGGTCGGGATTAATATTTCCACTGCAAACAAAATGGCAACATGCAGAAGTTGACTGGGCAAGTATGGTAGTTGTCAGTGTGTTTAATGTGATAGTTGGGATTAATATTTCCGTCCTTCCGCCTGCAAACAAAATCGCAACCTGCAGAAGTTGACTGGGCAAGTATGGTGGTTGTCAATGTGTTTAATGTGATGGTCGGGATTAATATTTCCAACAAGGCTCGCCTAAAATAATTTGACATGCACATATACTTAATTAACTCACACACTAAATATGGACATAACTTGACATGCACACATACTTAACTCAGTTAACTCACACTTTAAATATAGACTTCACTTAACTCTTCATCCATCACTGGAATTGACTCAATGCTCAATTAAGTGACTCTCTAATTTTAGCTAACCCCACATGGGAAAGTAATTACAATTTCTAATAACTAAGGCTGAGAAAGACATCAAACCAAATTTCGTGTTATTGCAACACATGATTATCTTCCTAATCCTGCTAATTTGCACGCAATAAAATGATCCCTAAACGCAGGGAGATTGCTGTTATGTGAAATCTTCTACCCTCTTCCATATGCTTGTATTATATTTTTTAATTAACCAGTCACCCGTTTACAGCATGTGCACGACAAACTCGCTTGCATTCCTTTCCAGCATCCCTAAATATAAGTATAATAGATTCAATTTGACCTTCATGATGCCATTCATGATCAGATGTTTTAAAATATGTACTGAAAAGCAGCTCCAGAATTTTTTGTATTAAAACTGAAAGTGACAACTCACAAGAAAGAAATTTCGTATTTCAAGAAGATTTTAATATGTAGTGAGAGGCAGCTCTCAACTCTTTTTGTATTAAAACTGAAAGTGACAACTAACATCGAAGAAATTTCATCTTTCAAAATTATGAAACCCCAAGGACATTCATTCTGGTTCACGTGATTAATGATATCTATTGACGATTCATTTCTTTTGTTTTTTATTCGAAAAAAGGATAGGACAAACAGACAGTAAACATATTAAATGCAGAGATTTTGCTTCTAGAACTTAATGTGACTTAGACACCCGTTGCAATAGAAGATAGGGCGGTGGTCCTGAATGTAGCATTCGATTTGATAATGACTTGAAGGATTACAGAACAATAAACTTGAAGGATTACCGAACAATAATGGGTTACCTACCCTTTTATATCTAGAAAGTTGCTGTACTGGTAACTAATAAAGAGGTCATTTCGGCGAGTTCTTCGCGTTCGTCAGAAGTTACTATTACGTTTCTGGTTGAGTAAGATTAAGTATATTTTGAGTTAGTTGCATGTTACAAAATTCTCTCATATTTATTAAACATTTAAATTTTGCTTATTTATTATACGTTTAAATTTTATTTATTTTTATTTATTATACGTTTAAATTTTATTTATTTATTATATTATTGTTAACCTTATATTTAAAAATAGTATTATTCTTAGTCTTATATTTAGACTCGTGTATATCAAGGATAACACAATATTACAATTTTAGCAATCTAAGTAACATAAAAGCTTAAATTTAATATAAAGTTTGATGTAATATAAAATTTATTATACATTGCATAACTTGGTTGTGTTGGTCAGAAATTATATTACATTTCTTTTATTGGTTGTGTTGGTCAGAAGTTATATTACATTTCTTTTATTGGTGTGACCTTGCGCCGTAAGTATTATGTCATGTAAAAAATATTATATTTATTAAACATGTAAATTTTGGGTTTAAATTAATATAAAATTTGTTGTTATTTATTATTAATGGATAATAATGATATACTATATAAATGGTATAATTTTGGTTTGATATTAATTTTTTTTTAATTAAAGAAATTTAAATAATAAAAATAAAAATAGATATTTAATTTATATTTATAATTAAATATAAATTATTAGAGATTAATTTAATTCATCTTATTTTGAGTTGAATGAGGATTAATTGTTGGATAAGTTTTTAAATTTCTCATTGCCTTAATTGTCTAAATACATCTTCTTAGACTTAGTAAAGGTCTATATAGTGAGACCCTTCCAGGGGGAGAGAGCAGTCAAAGATAGTATTTGCCTAACAGTGTTTGTGAAATTCCCCCAAAACATAGAAATTCTCCCAAAACATGAGCTTAGTCTACCTATAATCCCAGGGAAGAAGAGTGCCAAGGATTATAGGAGAGTCTACTAAGTATAAGGTATAATATGTTCATGTATTATTCTTATTTATGCCATGGCAATAATGATTTATTTCCATATTCCATGTTCTAATATGTATGAATGTGATTTGGTTTTCATGTACTATTCTTATTTATGCCATGGCAACAATGAATTCTTTCCATATTCTATGTTCATATATGTATGAACGATTTGGTTATTGTTATAGTTTATGATGCACGTTAACTTTCCGGAGGCAAACATTTTCCTTTTTGGTGGGGTATGTTTGTAGGAGATCAAATTGGAGAACATGGGGAGGGTTTTTGCAAACTACATCAACTTGGGTGGATATATAGGCATGTTCTTGTCATCCTCCTCTAGATGACATGAATGGTTTGTTGTTGCATTAGATCTAGGGAATTTACTTGGATCCATCACCTATTGTATAGCATATCTTCAGACTAGATCTATGGAGCAACAACACCTTAGCCTCTATGATATTTTCAAGCTAACAAATATGCAAGAGCAAGACATCAGATAACACACATGCAAAGAAAAAGATTAGAGGACAAGATCATGACACTAAAAGAATTGAATTGTTTGAGTCTCCTGGTAAAAGAGTTGTAAAACAATTCCCTAGGTTGTGACCTCTAAAGACAAAAAAACATAGAAATGGTAGGTTGGTTGAAGCATGTGGCTCCACCATTGGGGCGAGATGAGCATAGGATGAGACAAGCACTACTCTAAAGGAAGATGGTATAACAAGAGAGTTAGGGTGATCATAGTTATGAATGATAGTTGAGTGTTAGAGACTCACTAACTGCACAAGTACCTAACGATGGAGGCTAAACATCAACAAGTTACAATAAAACAGTGTATATGAGTAACTTCCTATATAATTGGTCATTCTTGTAGCTAATTTACCTATACAAACTAGTAAACATGGTTGATGAATAGTAAAAATACTTTTACAAAAATAAAAACCCAAAATATTGCTACATACTTACTAAAAACTAAGAAAAATAAAAATAACTAACTAACTATTTAAATTTTTATAATAATCCACCTACATTAAAAACATTAAACAATAAATAATTATATGCATTAAAATTAAATAAATATATGCACAATTACAAAACTAAACCTAAAAAATAATTACTTGAAAAGTAATAAAATTACAACCATATATTTATGGCATATATCTCAATATTAATACATTATTAAATCCAAAAGCATATGGCATGCATTTCATGCCAACCTTTTTCCATAGTGGAACTGCATAGTGCCCCTTAAAGCTCACATTACAATAATACAAATATGTTTTGCAACCACAGATATAATAATATAAAACTGGACATAATGATCACCTTAGGACCATCAAACAAACAGCGAGGCCTTATCATACATTTTACGTCGTCTTCAACCACGTTGAGGAATCCTCATATTCATATTGAATCTATCATTACCATTCGAGTATATAAGGACTTGCAATTGTGTGAAAAAGATTGCAAAAGAATAATGGCGTATCTACCTTTTTATATTTACATCTATTTAGCAAAAGAATAATGGCGTATCTACCTTTTTATATTTACATCTATTTAGAAAGTTGTTGTAGTCCTGGTAACCAATACAGAGGTCATTTCTATAAGCAATTAGCGATTTTGTCGCGTTAGTCAGAAGTTACTATTACATTTTGAGTAAGATTAAGCATATTTTGAGTTAGTTGTATGTCACAAAATTCTCTCATATTTATTAAATATTGAAATTTTGATTATTTATCATATATTTAAATTTTCCTTATTTATTAGTCCCTGCCATCTGGCATCCGGCAGGGACTATAGTAATCGATATGACCCGACTTAGCATTAGTTCACCCCTTTCCTTCTCTGTTATACGGCGGTTAGAGCGGGGATATGCCTAAGTTTCATTTGCACTCACTATAAAGTTTGGAATTCGCCATCCTTCGCCATCTTATTTGGCCTCTTCCCGAGGCGGAAGAGGCCCGACCATAGCCTAAATTGCTATTTAGGCCTAGTTCGTTATGCGTGACCGTCAACGGTTTGCCCTTAATGCTAACATTAATCCATAGTATTAAATGCTAAAATGTCAAATGTTATAATACAGCAACGGTTATACTTGTTATTCTGATTGCCACCTACACACCCATCCCACTGCCGCTTGCATGCCATGCAGATTTCGTGTGTTCGGTGGCCTTCACCGCCTCATTCCTAAGTTCCAGGAGAATTTCAATAAACATTTTGTGAAGAAGCACTATTTCCATAAGCAAAAGTCTCCCCACCAGTAGCAGTTGGAGCGGCACTATGACCAGCCCCATAAGCCTCCCTATCATTTGAAGGAGCATTCCCTGCATAATACCAGATTGCAGAAACGTATTGCAGAGATTGCAGAATACCAGATTCTCTGGCAGCAGCGGCATCTGCACAATAGCAGCGCAATCCAAAAGAAGAGGCGAAGCCCGCAAGCGTCCAGGGCAACGCTTGTTTACCCATATCCACCTTCACTTTATCTCTGTTAGCGGGCCTACTACTAGCGTGAAGATCAGTGGAGACGGCAAGGGGGGTCAGCTTATCAAGAAGAGCTGGAAGATGAGTGGAAAGGGCCTCCCTTCTCTGAGAGCTCTGACTTGTTTCCTGCAATACACTGTAAGGTGAAAAAACCATTGATATGTAAAGGTGAGGATAAACTACACTCTGTTTATATTCATTTGATCAACTTGAGAAATTTGTGAAGTTTCAATAGTTATATATTCTGACATTACAGTAGAATTACCTTGCCTGCTTGTCTCCCTGAGTGAGGAATCAATTTATGAGAGTCGCTGTTGATGTACCACTTGGATAGGTGAGCTTATAGCGCCGCGCTGTTGTCTTGGATGCTTCTCGGGCCCTGACAACCCATTTCAAAGGCCGAGTCAAGGGTTGGTGCCGGAAAATTCGTTTTTGCGAAAGGACCCCTAAGATATCTAGCTGCAGCATCGTACGCTTTAGCAGCTTCTTCGGCGGTATCATAGGTACCCAACCAGGTACGACTTTTCTTCAAATGGTTTCTGATTTCTGCACCATAACGTCCCCAAAATTTTTCCCTCACTCCTATATAATGCACTTTCCCAGCCAGAGTTTCAAAGTCCGTAACAGTGACTGTCGTATCGAAATACTCTCGAACTTGTATGACTATTCCTTTCTCTACCGTCCAGACGTGCATCCAATACGGAGTTTCGTCGCCTCGACTTTCAACTAACACCTTATTGCCGAGAGCGGTAATGGAGTAGGATTTGAACTTGACACAGTGTAATTCACAGTTGGGTTCGCCTGTGAGCAAACGCGCTAAGTATCGATACCGTGGCGGGCCGTGGAACGACCACTCTGTATCGGGGGCCAAAATCTTCCGCACTGTCGCGCCATCTTTCGATTCTAACGCAACGTACAGCCGAAGAATAGCCTTTTTATTTTCTTCACCCTCCAATGTGCAGTCTGTTGAGTAAGTTGGGTTAACGAGCATTGAAGACGTTGGAGATTACAGAGACCAGAACAGCCAGACAGCAGGTGAATCGAAGGCCATGGGAGGAATTAATTGGTCTACATGGGAACAATTAGTGGGTGCTCTGTGTTAAACGCTGGCTTTTTGAATGAGTTACATATGTTAGCTTGATGCAACATTTAAGTGGCGCTGTTACGGATTGCATGCTATGTAATGGTGATAGAGGATAGAGTGGCAAGGCATGTGGCTCTCATGCGAAGGCCCACATAGTCCACTAACTTTTTTTCCTTTTTTTTTATTCCATGCGCCTTTACATGCCAATGATAATACAATTACATGATTCTGCCTTTATTTTCCGTTTGCATTTTCATTTTCCCCATTGTTAAGAATGTCGCGTTTTATAACAATGCCGCGTTTTAAATGAGATTGATGAACACAAGGTATTTACAGAGATTGAAATTTTCCAAGAATAGGCATATTCTTGCGTTTAGAAGTCTTGAAGTCCTTAATTCTTATTCAAGCTTCATGTCTTCATTGATTTTCCAAGATCTGAATTTCGCAGTGGTTTTAACAGTAGCATTTAATTCTTTTACAAGAACACAGCAGTCCCTGTATTAAGATTTTCTGTGGTCGATCATTCTATAATGTAAAACTCAAACTAAAAATAAAAATACGGAGAATAAGAAAATCCGAGCATCTTAATATCGTTAAATTCTTTTTGGTCTTACTTTGCAACAATGCATTTCATACAAGGTACCCGTTATGCGCATCTCTGCGAAGAATGGATACTAATATGCAAATCTTTATCTCCAGGTCGTTCGAATCGCTAAAATGGCCGAATGAATGATTATATCTTGCAGTCTGAAATCATTCTATGACAATGATTTTGATTTTGAGCTGGCAAAGTTGCGGAATCAAATCTAAGGTCTGCACTCTATGGGAGAGTGGAAATGGGATCAAAGTCAAATGGCTCCGGTTCCGCCTTTACTACCGGTGGTTCATCGCCTCGCAACGGAAGAAGCAGTTACTAATACGTAATCCCCAGCGCGAGCAGAGGCGGTTGTTTCATCTGTTGATCCAGCACCATCAAAGAAGTGCGCTATGTATGCCCAAATGAATGTAACGCTCACCATGCTTTCATCTTCGTGCTAGCATGGAGAGCTGCTTCTGAAACGTATAAGATCTGAATAACATCTGTTCGTAAGACCGAGGACTTCTTAAAAGTATGCTGCGGAAATTCATGTTTGTAGAGACCGATGGATACATACTGGGGAAAATACTATAGTTATTGAAACCACCGCTATCATAGCGTACAACCAACTCTATCTTAACAAGTTATACGAACGCAAGAATAAAGTTGTTAGTTATGTAAATAAAGTGGTTGACGGGAGAAGTAGTTTGGCATTACTAGAGGATCGTATTTGTTCCCTAATCAAATGAGTACTGATATTATTATAGCTTAAGCACGATTTAACTGTATTCAAATTAGCTTCATAAGGTTAAGATTACCATAGTTATGCAAAGGTTATGTTACTGTAATCACTGGATATTGCTATTCCACTGTAATGGTAATCATAGCATGTAAAACATAACTAGTTCTGTTAGCTTATCACATTGGGTGTAACAGAACTTTCCATAATAGTTACAAGCTACTTAGTGTAAGTGAACCATAGGACTTCCCGGTAAGACTTGGCTAGCAGTGCCCTTCAATGACTGTCTGGCAATGACCCGGCTGGTAATGAGGCAATTGGCTGGCAATGGCCCTTCTGTCAAAGACTTTTGACTGCCATGACTGGTGAATGTATGAATTCTTTTCACCAAATCTTTCGACTAAACTAAAAAGGGGCCAACCCAAAGATGAGGGTAAGGCTTAGTCATATGCCTATAAGCTTGATTCCATATCATGACTGAATCTTCATAGGTGAATCGTCTTCGATTTATGGTTTCAATACAAACTGCCTTATCCTGCTTGAATCTTCATAGGTGAATGGTTTCAATACAAACTGCCTTATCCATAAAGCGGTTTAGCTCTCGTAAGCTGTGGGGTGGAAACCAAGCCCGGAACTGTTGCAGCATATAATGTTCTTTTACATGCTTCCTGCTCAATGCAGGGACTAGCTGCGGTGCAGCCATCTTGTTATATTAGAGTCGTGTATCTCAAGGGTAACACGGCATTAAAATTTCAGCTCTCAAGTAACCTAAAAAGCTTAAAGTTAATATGAAGTTTGTTGTAATATAAAATTTATTATTCATTGCACAATAAAAATCTGTTGAATGTAATTTGGCTTGATATTATTTTTCATAGTTATCTTTGTGAAAATTTATATTACATTTTTGTTATTGTTGTAAATCTGTATAATAAGATTGTAAGAGTTGTATGTCACAAAATTTTACTATATTTGTAAAATATATAAATTATGGGTTTAAATTAATATAAATTTTGTTAGTAGTTATCGTTAATAAAAAACAACAATATATAAAAAAATGATTTGAATATTCTATAATTTAGTTTGATATTATTTTTTTAGTAATTATATAAATTAAAATTAAAATATATATATATAAATTATTAGATATTAGCTAGATTCAATTTATTCTTAAGGTTTCCTCGCATGCTAAACAATATCTTTAATGTGACTGTATATTGGAAAATACCTCTAAAAATCACATTATCTAACTCTTTATCAATAAGAACCCAATACACCTTCCCGATTTAAAAATCCCCTATTTTTAATAGATATTGTAGATATCCATTTTTAATTAACATTTTTTACACCCATTTATATTTTTTTATTAACTTAATATATTATGTCATTTTTTCCTCAATATATATTCCCTAATTTGAATGCACATGGTAGGGTATTGCTCCCTCACTGAACCCCTTGACATCCTCCCAAACTTAGTAAAGGCCTATACATTGAGACCTTCTCAAATGGGAGAGAGTGGTCAAAGAGTCACATCCTCCTAAACTTAGTAAAGGCCTATATAGTGAGACCTTCTCAAGGGGGAGAGACCACTCAAAGAGAGTATTTGTAGTAACTTTGGTGAAATTCAAACAAAACAGGAGCCCAATGCAGATGGAATAAGAGTGCCAAGGATTAGAGAAGAGTCTACTAGGTAACTAATATGTTCATGTACTATTCTTATTTATGAATGGAAACAATGAATTTCTTCCATATTTCATGTTCAAATATGTATGAATGTGATTTGATTATTGTTATAGTTTTTGGTGCATGTTAACATTCCTTGCGAAGAGGTAAACATTTTCTTCTTTGGTGGTGTATGTGTGTAGGAGATTAGATTGGAGAACTTGGAGCAAGGTTTTGAGCAACTCAAAGGGATCTGCAAACTACATCAACCTGAGTGGATGTATAGGCAAGTTCTTGTCATCCTCCTCTATGATATGCATGGTTTGTTGTTGCATTAGATCTAGGGATTTTACTTGGATCCATCACACATTGTCTAGCATATCCTAAGACAAATATGTGGAGCAACAACACCTTAGCCTTAGTGGCATTTTCAAGCTAACAAACATTCAAGAGCAAGAAATCAAATAACACACATGCAGAAAAAGAGATTAAAGGACAATATCATGCACTAAAAGAATTGAATTGGTTGAATCTCCTCTTAAAAGAGTTGTAAACAATTCCCTGAGTTGTGACATCTAAAGCCAAAAAACATAGAAATGGTAGGTTGGTTGAAGCATGTGACTCCACTATAGGGGCAACATGAGCATAGGATGAGATAAACACTACTCTAAAGGTGCAATGGTATAACAAGTGAGTTAGGATAACCATAGTTATGAATGATAGTTGAGTGTTGGAGACTCACTTATTGCACAGAGTTACAATAAAACATTGTATATGAGTAGCTTCCTATATAGTTAGAGATTATTATAATTGATTTACCTATGCAAAGTGGTAGACATGGTTAATGAATAATTAAGATATTTTTATAAAAATAGAGACCCAAAATGTTACTCCACACTAGAAAAAAATTGAGAATATGAAAAATGTTGAAAAACCTTTTAAACCTTTATCATAGTCATCCTACCTTAAACATTAAATAAAATATATAATAAATAATAAATACAAAATAATTAAAAATAAATAATATATTATACCATAAATGATAAATACAAAATAATTAAAATAAAAAAAAAAATTACAACATATATGTCCATATTAATGGATTATTTAAAACCACATTATATTATTAAAACCTATGTGGAACTGCAGAGTGCTCCTTAAAGGTCACAGTACAATAATGCAAATGTGTACAATAATGCAAATGTTTTGCAAGGACAGATATGATAATATAAAAATCCACATAGTGATCACTTTAGGACCATCAAACAAATAACGAGGCCTTACCATACATTTTAGGTTGTCTTCAACCAGGTTTAGGAATCCTTCTATTGCCTGATATTCATTTTTCGTGTTCTTTGTCTGACAGTGCCAAAACAATGAAGATAAATATGAATGTGCCTTGCGGTATCACAGAGCAGATCTTAGTGTACCGTATGTTGAAGCCACATTTTCATCTTCACTGCGATCATGAAGAAAACGGTAATCTGTATATCCCAAAACCTGATCCGAAGTATAGAAGGTGGATCTATCGTACTTGTTCAACCTCCGCGTTCCCAGAGCGAATCTGAGCGGAAGATCGGGGTTCGAAATGAAAAGACGACCATAAGAAATAAGGTCAGCTTCTCCGCTACTCACTGCAGCCATTCCAGAGTCTCTGGTATAACCCCCCGTGCCCATAAGCGTGCCTTTGTAGGCCTGTCTCACCAGGGAATGGAAATTATGGAACTTCGAAATTTCCTTTTGATTTCTATTCTGTTTACTTACTGCACTGTAACGAGGCTGCGTGAGATGCAAATAAGAAAGCCCTCGGCCATGTCGGGTTGCCATGAGGTTAAATTGATGTACTAAATAGAGTCCTAGGCCAACGGGGTCTGAGTCTGTGGCGTCCAAGTGATCTACAACGGGAGAAATTCTGATGGCCGTTCTCTCGGCCCCAATCTCTTCCATCACGTTCCACAGGATTTCTAATGCAAAACGGCACCGGTTTTCCAGTGGGCCGCCATACTTGTCGCGCCGGTCGTTAATGCCGTCTTTCATGAATTGGTCGATTAGATAGCCATGGCCGGCGTGGACCTCAACCCCGTCGAAACCTGCGAGAATTGATAATAATCGACTGAGAGTTGTTCTATCATTCCCTTTATGCGAATTCAAGGGTTAAATTGTTGGGGTTACTTAATTACCTGCAGCCATGGCATTTCTAGCGCCCTGACGGAACTGTTGGACGAAAAGCGGTATCTCTGAGGCCTCAAGCGCTCTAGGGTTTGAATAATTTCCTAACGTTCCATCCGACATATTTATTTTCCACTCATCTGAAATCTTCTTGCTCGTCGACGAAACGGGTAAATCTCCTTTGGGTTGGTAAACTGTATATCAAACAAACATATTTGGGATTAATTAGTTGAGAAAATGATTCACTGAAAGTAATTATCATTTAGTTGTGCTTGCAACGAAAAAGAAAGGATGTTTGGAGCACATAATGAATACGAGTCTAAGAAGAAGAATTCACCCATATGCGATGCCCGCCCGACGTGCCAGAGTTGACAGAAAATTATGCCGCCCTTCATATGTACCGCGTAAACAACTCGTTTCCAGGCGTTTATTTGTTCATTGGTAAAAATTCCTGGTGAATTGGGAAACCTGCCAAAACAAACTATCAGATTGCCTTGCAGTATATTTATATTAACAAAGTTATTGTTGATGAAACTTTAGAAATAGAGTGTACCCAAATCCGGTTTCTCCAACAGAAGCAGCTTCAGTGATGAGCAACCCTCCGGGAGTGGTTCTCTGTGAATAAAACTTAACATGGGCAGGCTGAGGAACGTGATTTATTGCTCGGCATCTTGTCATTGGAGCCAGCACAACTCTGCAAAACATGATTACCATCGTTATTCCGTCCATAAACGTTCTCCTAAAATATTATCTGTCTGTGAAAGTTATAACATACACAGTGAATATATCACATTATCCATACCTGTGTGATAAATTGAATGGGCCGAGCTGAAAAGGTGACATCAAGCCAATTTCTGTGGTATTGCGACCCATGATTGCTGATTTTCACACCATAAAATGATATATGAACGTCTGGAGATTGCTGTGAATTCCTCTCTGCTTTTGAGCATGCCTATGTTATATTTATAGAGAGTACCCGGTCCTCACTTTCCAATATTTGTTGCACATTGGGAATATACTTTCCACCCTTCCATATGACTTTCATGATATCCATGCATTTCATGTGCTCAACTTCATATATTTTATTCCTTATTTCCTCCGGCCATCCATGTCTGAACTTTATATATTAGTTTTTCTTTTTTTTTTCTAACTTTCTCCGGCCACCCTAAATGGCGAGGGAAGGAGTAGGTCTGAAATTTTATTATCTTAATTGAAGTTCAGAACTAAGGGCAAAGAATAGCCCACGCTTTAAATTATTTTTCAATGTTCACGTGCTTAACGCTTTATTTATGAATCTTGATTATAGTACTGTTGGTAATTTTCCAAACATTACGGCAATGTTCATGGTAATTTTGGTAATTGTCCAAACGTTACGGGCAATGTTTCAATGTTCATGTGATGAACGTTTTATCTCCTTTAATTCTTACAGTATTTTTGGTTAAATTTTAAATAGTGACATGTACAGGTAACGAGTATTCCAGAGACTCCAGTTCTTAGAATTATATATTAATGTATGTTAAAATTATATATTAATTTTGCCAAAGACTCCAGTTCTTAGAATTATATACCTTATATATTAATGTATGTTAAAATTATATATTAATGTAGGCTAATACCAAATATGTTTGTTTTGTTTATTTCTGTTGATGAATATGAAACTTTAAAAGTACATGATGAATCTGAAATATGGAAAGTACATAATCTATATTTTAATTTTGATAGAAAAAGTAAAGTTGAGAAACGAAAAAATACATCTAAAATAAAATATAAATTTCATTTATATAAATTAAAATTTGAGAAAATTGATAAATATAATCATTGAATTTGGAATTTTGCAAAACATGGGGAGCTAAGTTACAAGACACGTCCTCAGGGTCACGTGTCCTTCCCGTATTTCACGTGTCGGACACGAAATACCACCTAAAACGTGTTCAAAACAGTTTTTATCGTGTCCTCCAACCAAGACACGCGTTTTCGACATGGTGAAAACGTGCCCTAACGTTTTTGTCTCGTAGGACACGTGTCCCACGAAAAGTCACTCATAAAGTTCGCACATGGTTCATATTTTTGGTTTTTCAGTCATTTTTCGCTATTGAAATTCGCTAGAGTCGTTGTTGTGTTGGAACTTGGTCATTGTTTGCTCACTGGAGTCGTTGTTGTGTTGTGTTGGAAGTTCCTTCAGTGATTCCCAACTGTCAACTTCACATTGACCTAGGTCCTAGATAATAGCATTCATGGTTTGGAGCTCATGGTTTGGGGCTTAAATTTCTTGTTTTGGAGCGCATGGGGGCCAGGTCAACATTTTCTTGTATTCCATACACCCATATCTATATAATTTGTTTCAATGTATTCAAGTGCCTTTTCTGGTGCCGACTGTCATTCATGATTTTTAACTTTTGAAATAGCTTTCTTTATGGTCTCTATAGCTCGATTCATTTGCTTGTTCTCTAAATATCCATCCACAAACATTTCCCATGTTTCGAAATTTGGTTTTCCTCCTTTTTGTAAAACATGTTCAAGAAAGACTTTGTGGGTTGCCTTTTCAATCATTCATTTTGTGATATAGGCATCAATTAGTACATTGGGCACTCTGATATCATAACTTAGGCCATCAAATTCCCACTCTTCAAAACATTTTTCGACTCCCTGCACATCTCCAAGTTTGACCAATGAAGAAAGCATGCATATATAGCCATTGTATTGTTTTAATTGCAAATTTTAATGGCTACAGAGAGCTGACTTAAATATATAGGGCTCTACCTAGGTGAGTCTATCTTGCAATTGCCCACTTTTTCCAGGATGTGCAACGTGAGTAAGTCAGATTCATATACTAGTCAACAAGAGACCTAGAACAACTGAGAAATAAAATATTAGTCTAATGTCACATGTGCATTGAGAGACCCTATGTCACCCTTTTCAAGCATGTGAGTGACATGGCACCCCTAAGGGTAAGCATTGACATCAAAGAGGGATGTGCTAGCCCTCCTAAGTCATCTCAATGATAACCATCCTCATCTGTGCTTTGGAAGAAGGCACCATCCACCAAAACAGGGTCAAGGCCAGCCAAGGGGCATCTTCAGTCCATTTGGGCATATCATCAAATAGTCCAACATCCAAGCTTTTAAGTTTAGTGTTTTAGCATTTGGAGGCTCATCAAGGGGTGTAGCATCACGTGGAATCAACTCAAGGCTCTATGCTCATCTTTGAAGGGCCAAGATTGGGGCCACAAAGTTAGGTTTTCTTTAAGAAAGGGGCAAAGAACCTATTGGAAGGTTTTGAAGAAGAATGAAGCTATCCCTTAAGGAATCTCTACTACATATGTGATACCACCTAAACAAACCTCTCAAGATCAAGCGAGATAAACTTATTTAGGGACAAATAACCATTAAAGTATCATAGTGAAAACTTTGGAGTCCCGCAACAGCAAAAAATAAAAAATAAAATAAAATAAAAAATAAAAAAAATCACTGTTTTTAGTTCACGGGCCGCTGTCATCCAACCCGGCCGAGTAGGCTCGGACTTGGCCGAGCCAACCAGGTTATTACCGAGCCGACCAAGTTGTTAGACAACTCGGCCGGCTCGGTAATAACCCGGTCGGCCGAATCAGTTCACTGGCCAAGTCGACCCGGTGAGGCCTTGACTCGGACCAACTTGACCAAGTCGGTTCCAAGTCGGTCGAATCTTAAAACACTAATGTGCAATACGCAAAATGCCGCTATTGAGATCCTTGATTTGGTTCTCAATCTATTTAATAAGTTAATAACATGAAGATTCAAGAATCAACATTGAACTGTGAGTAATGAACATCATTGATGTAGTAAATTAATAAACTAATACTATATTTCAGTAACTTAATATGGATCAGGAACTATATATATATATATATATATATATATATATATATATATATATATATATATACAAAACGTGTCCCTCGTGTCCTATTTCCGGGGTCGTTGTGTCTCATGTCAAATACTCATATTTACATGTCCTCCGTGTCTCGTGTCATGTGACTTAGATGGGGAGGATGACCTGTGATGTAAAAGTTCAAACCGAAAACAATAATAGTGTCATGTTATGGCCATGCCAACCAAGATTCTTTGCAAGAAGCATTATTTCTAAGAAAAGAGAAGAAGAGTTAGTCATTGTTTTCCAACCCTTACCCTTCATGTGTCTCCTAGCCCGTGAATACACATTCCTCTCTAAAATTCCTAAAGGTAAAACAACTTTTTTCACCATTTTTTTGTAGAAATTTGTTGATTGCATAGATTACCAAAAGGAACTCTGTCTTGGTTACTGAATAATAAAGCTATGTAGGCGAAATATTTTTACTGACATAGTAGATTGCATACAATTTTCCTTCTTCAAGTTGTCTTAACACAATCCTATAATGGTGTCTAGGGCATCCATGGAAATATGGAATGGGAGGGACCAACTAGGCCCTATTAATATTGACGCCTTCAACACTTTAGACTTTAATTATTCGAAACTGTAGCACCCTCCTCCCACATCTACCCAAGTAAACAGCCAATCAGGGTAAACATGTGATGAGAGGCTACTATGATTGGATTCAACCTCCTAGGTGACCTTAAGGAAGTGGAATCGACTAAAACACAACATACATACCTTCCACATTAGCAACAGGACTCCTAAGAACCATCCCAAAATTTCTAGTAACCAACCCCTGGGTCCCACTGAGGTTTTAGACCACTTGTCCTTTGGATGCTCCCATGCTATGGGCCTGATAGTGTCCAAGAGGCTCTGGACGTTCTCATGACAAGACATGCCAGTGTCTAGGGACTATTTTGCTCAATGTTGTGCAAGTGTCCCCAGGATTTGAGCCACTTTTCTCAAACCTAGAGCCCAGGTCACTGCGCAAAATTGAATAACACCTTTAAAACATAAAGATAACAAGAAAACAATGATGTAAATGCAAATACTTAAACAAACCCTTAACTGAACACCTACTAGCCATGACAGACATTTTGTTAAACATATCACAAATATGTAATCTACAAGTGTAAGCAATAGATTTAAGCATCGGAGTCTCATACTTATCTGAGAATCGCTATGAAGCATTGTCCCCTTATATTATTTCCTTCATTATCATCTATTAGGTCATAGATACATTGTTCATTCATTTACAAGTAAAAATATTGATGAGAGCCATCCATAGCCACTGTCATAAAACATATATATAACCAACATAATAGCAACAAAAATACCAAGGAAATCACAACCATATGATCCACATATAAACCAATATAATACTCATAGAATTACAAGGAGAAATAACCTCATATTGATGATGCAAAATCCAAACCTGGGATGGGACTACCACGTTCCACCCAACCATAGAATGGTTGAGCCAAATCTCTCTTCAGCCATTCACCCCCATGCCATATTCCAAGCACGAATGTGGGACTCAAACCAAAAGAATCAACCAGGCATCACGAGGCTAAACCATCTCACCATTATCAATAGAATCCAAGCTTTACCTTAATCCATCCTGGATCACTGGGCCAACACAATAAAAATGCAATAACAGGCTTTACCATGATCTTCACTTGACCACTAGGCAAAACAAGCATGGATGCTACCATATTTTTCCACCTACACCGTGAGGAATTTTCCTGTCTTCTAGTCTCTCAGGCTTTACCACAATCCACAGTCTAATCGAGGGATCACTAGGCCCTAAACCAAGACACCACCCTCTAGGCTTTATCATATATCCCGCCATTCACTAGAAAGGATTCCAAGGTCTAATCAAGGGCAAACACCTCTAGGAGTTACCCTATATCCCTCCATTCACAGCAAGGATTCCTAGTCCCACTGAGGCAACACAACATGTATATTTACCGCAACCCACAGGCTTGTTCAGGGGTTACTAGGCCATGTGTTCTATCATTCGTAGATCTACCTCACTCAGCTTCGATTCCATCCGGCAATCCATCTCAACCAAAACATGAGAACCCCATCACACCATGGCTATCTAGAAATGGCAAGGCTAGGCTGAAAACATTGTCACTCCTCGCAAAACCCATGCCATAACAGCAAAAGAATCACATGCAATACCATGCATGCCAAATCTAGCAAGGAAAACACACATGCAATTTGATACCTACAAAGAATATTGTTGTAGCTTCTTGATCCTGCTCTTCCTTTCTTTCTCCTTCCAGGTATGCCACACTCCTCCAAGAGTGCTGCAAGAAAACTCTAAGTGTCTAAGAGAGAGAGGGAGAGAGAGGAAGAGAGAGAGAGAGAATAATGAGAGAGCTCCAAAATTGAACTAACTAAGCTTACACTAACCAAAAACCTGCCAACTAATCCTCATAAGCCTTTCTATCAATTAAGCCTCTATTTTCTTCATTTTCCATTATTTTCCTTCAATTTCCTCCTCACATGCAACCTGTGACCTTTTACCTTCATTTTCTCCTAATTTCCATTATTTTCGTAAATAAATGTGCCAAAAATGCCATTTTTCCTTTCCAAAACCTTTATCATTACCTTTGCCAATTTCCTTTAGCCATAATAACCAAAATGAACACCCACTAGGATGTTTTTTCCCACCATTCAGCTTGGAATACGTGACCCATCTATCATGGTCTTATATTTTTTACATGAATTTTTAAATAGGGTTGTTACAGAACCCTCCCCTTGGGGGGGATACAATTTGCGTTGTTCAATGACACCTATAGCCAACAAGATTGATGAAAACAAACACACTTCCCATGGAGCTTTATAACATAACTCGTTGCAGTATTTACAATGACCATCTGCTAAAAACATGACAAACATACCATTTACTGGAGTTTATACCACAACTCAGTACGGTATTTACAATAATAACCACATAACACACATACACATTTGCTTCACCCAGCAAATAATCATATTGTCTATGGAGATTTATAAATATAGCTTGATACAGTATTTACAATAATGCACATATACACATATGCACATTTTCTCAACCAGCAAATAAAAGGATATGATGTTTTCATCCTCAACAAGGGAATCCAGAGGCTCACGCCTCCACCCTCAAAGTAATACCAAGATTCACCTCCTTCCCAAGAAGTCGAGAATCCGCTACAAAGTCAAATATGCATCCAATATCCAATGATATAGTCTTGTGCCATTTGTCCTCTCAGTGAATAGTTACCAGCTCATTGTTTCAGAGCGCACTCCCAATGTGGATTTGATTCCATCTGGAAATGCTAATGACCAATACAAATCCATCCCCGATGTTCCCTTCTCTACTACACAATCCTGTAGATTCACAATCTCACGCAATTTACTAAAGCAAAAGACAAGAACCTACTTCCACTTTCAACTAGCGGAAACCAATAGGTTGATGAAAAAATATGGACAAGAAGAAGACAAATCAATGGCACATAACACAGTAATTTTTCTTGGGGAAAGCCACTGCTCAAAACCCCGCCTATCTATATTGCATTAATCAGAAATAGGAGTGAAGATACAAATCTTGTTCTCACTAGAACAATTCCGCACAAGTATGCTCAACTCTCTACCTCACAAGCCCACTCTTAGCCAACACTTAGCCAATTTCCACTACCTCCCACGCCCCTATTTCCTTGCGCAATTCCTAGGATAAATAGCCTGTATTTAAAGGGAATTCGTGCTTCCAAAACTGCACAATCCTAATTTGGTCCTCTTCATGATTGCATGCATTATATTTACAACTTAGTAATTCATACAACTGATAGTACACTATCCCTGCACTCTAGTCTCAACTGGTTCTTTCTCAGAATTGACATGCATGAGTTTCCGATGAGTGAATCTTCAATTAGCTGGAGTAGCACTTGTGTATGCACCAGTGCACTAACTGATTGCTAATCCTCTACTAGTTCAACAAATAGTTAGAACTAGTTTAACTTACTATAACTCAGTAAACTGAGTTATATAATTACAACTCAATCTAAACTCATATTGGACCCCTAAAATTTAAGGAGAACACTTACATGACTTCCAAAAGACTTCCAACTCGGAATTCCTAAGTTAATTGAGTTAATTAAAATTAATTAACTATTTACAAGTTTCTATGAGAATAGAATTCGATTTTAATTCACAGTTTAATTCAAGGAAAAATTAAACTGAAATTTATTGTTGCCATTTCTCAACACTCCTCTGCTACCACGATCCTGTTTCTGTGAAACTCGAATTTATATCTTGACAATTCCTTTGTCAAAATGTCAGCATCTTGCTCCTCGTGGGAATGTACTCTAACAACGTGATCTGCCTCAATACACAATCTCGTAGATGATGATATCAGATATCAATGTGCTTAGACCTATCTTGAAAAACTGGATTTTCATATAGTTTGATACAACTCTGATTATTGCAGTAAATCACTGTTAGATCCATCTGCTGACCAAACAGACCAACTAGGATCTTCCTCATCCATATGGCCTCACATTTTGCCTAACTTGCAGTGATGTACTCTGCCTCTGCCAAACTAATTGTAATCGATCTTTGTTTCATGTTGTACCAGGAAACTGTCACTGGCCCAATATTGAAAATCCCTCTTGATGTGCTTTTTTGGTCGGATGGACTACTACCCAATCTGCATCCGTGAAGCCTTGAAGCTTCACTCCCTCTGTCTGTCTGTTCCATAATCCTGAGTAGCACCCCTGAGGTATCTCAATACATGCTTTTCCGCCTTCCAATACATCTTGGTAGGCTTAACCATCGATTGACTAAGTTGGTTAACTGCATAGCATAAATTTGGTCGTGTGTTCACCAAGTACATGAGTGAACCCACAAGTTGCCTGTAAACAGTGACTTCCACTACCTCTCCCGAAGTAGCATCCTCCTTCCTCTAGTTACCAGCTAGAGGAGTTTCCATAGGCTTGCAACTATCCATGTGGAACGTCCTGAGTATCTCATTGGCATACTTTCCTTGAGACACAAACATCTCCCCATAACCCTTCCATACTTCCATGCCGAGAAAGTAATGCATGAGCCCGAAATACTTCATCTCAAACTCTCTTGCAAGGTCCTCCTTGCAAGATTTGATCAACTGATCATCAACAGCATTCTTTACCTTGTATCTACAACGAGAGCTCACCATGGACTTATCCTCTAGTCTTGGGACCACATCCCAAACACTGTTACGAACTATGGAGTCATACTCCTCCACCATGGCATCAACCCAAACCAGCTATTACACTTCTTCCTTAGAGGAAGATAGCTTTGTCATAACACATTCGCTCATAAGAGCCATGTATCCGATGTACTTCTCATGTGACCTCCTCTATCTGCATTGTGATGTGGGTGCTCCCACATTCTCTCTAGCATCCGAAAATAATCTAGCCACCTCTCTAGTGCGCTTTATCCCATCTCTGGAAGACTCTGCTTGAGTGGATGTCTCCACTCTCGGATCCTCTACATGTGGTTGATCCACATCAATCTGAGGCTCCTCAACCTTAGGAGCTAAAATCTCCTCAGCTGCATGTAACTGAAGCTCCCTCTCAAGTGAAACTCGCATGGCCTTCTCCTCCTCGAATTTGACATCCCTGCAAACCACTGTCATCCTACTAGTCGACAAGTACACCTGATAGTTGTGAGGTGTATCAGTGTACCCGAAAAATATTCCCAACTCTGTTGTGGTCTCAAGCTTCTTCTGTGCATCTTTGGTCACATGGAAATATACCGATGACCCAAAAATCCTAAAGTGACTAACATCTGGCCTCTTTCTGGAATAAGCCTCCTCTGGTGTCTTCATCCAAAGTATCTGATGTAGGTTACGGTTCTGAACATAAATTGTTGTGTTGCATTCCTCAACCCACAAGTGTAGTGGTAGGCCCAGATCATGCAAGATCGCCCTCGCTGCCCCTACTATTCTTATGTTCTTCCTCTCATCCACCCCATTCTGTTGAGGGTTATGGGGTGTCGTCAACTCTCATTTAATCCCTTCCTCTGCACAGAATTTCGTAAACTCGTTTTAGACATACTCACCAATGTTGAGTGCTAAACTTGTGTCTTTCTTATACAATTTCCTAGACTCTTTCCATTCACCTGGACCTCCTAAGCTATCAACATCATTGCATATTAATCATAAAAGAGCATTTAAAGTGGTTTTTAACTATGTTTTGTGTCTATTGTTTGAACTAGATTTTTGCTCATTGAGCTGCGGAATCCTGTCACTTTCCACAGCTGTTTTTGTTAAAGTCTACATTGCAGGTGTCAGCAGGCAAAGCAAGCCACATGGGCAAGTTGGAAATGACTTGGACATGGACCGAGTCCTATTGGCTCAGTCGGATTCATCAGAG
This sequence comes from Pinus tabuliformis, assembly GCA_031772625.1. Taxonomy (NCBI): domain Eukaryota; kingdom Viridiplantae; phylum Streptophyta; class Pinopsida; order Pinales; family Pinaceae; genus Pinus; species Pinus tabuliformis. Next base: position 1,677,638,338 of record CM062820.1, read on the forward strand.
GAGGTCGTGGTCAACGGTGGTCAAGCGGTGGTCAAACAGAAGAGTCCTACGGCAACAGGACTCCGTTTCCAAGCACGTGAAAGATTTTCATGGACGTTTCTAGATTTCTGGAGGCACGCTAACACCTGTAGGCTGCCCACGATGTGAATCCAACAAGCCATTTTCAATAGATTTCATAATCTTGGCAGCATGATGCTAAATCCATGGACGTTGTTGTTTACGTGTCCTCTGTCAGCGTAGTTTATAGGAAAACAGTTATATGTAACCTTTTGTTATAAATAATGTGTTTCTATACGCATAGTAGTTAGTCTTTTGAATATAATTTTGCTGATAAAAAGCCCATTGTGCCGTGACACTAGTTTTCATTATTGTGACTGCGTTCTGAAATATATGAGAAGACTCTGTTTATGAGCGTAATTCTTGATTGATAATTGTTTCCCGAGGTTGTGCAAAGGGCCCCTGCACACGCCGAGGTTTTGTTTCTTATTGTTGTATAGTTTGTTTCATGATGTGTTTCTTTATGTTTATTATGCCATAGTTATTCACTTATGTATATTTCAGTTACTATGGTACTAACGTTTCATTCTTGTTCATAATTTTACATGCTTTATACATTGTTGTTAACGCTGATCAATGTGTATGTTCCAGATTATAGTAGGCATCCCGGGCATTTGCATATAATTTTCACAATGACTAATGACATGGGATTAATTCTCTGATGTCTTTGCTTTTCCTAGTTTTTAATTTCAGTTCTGCTTTGTTAATTTCAGTTTTGTTTACTTGCTTTAGTAGTTAGCTTAGATATTAAATTTCTCATATCATTATTAGTTACCTCCGAAACCCATAGCTGGACTACTGGCGAGGGATTGAAGTATGAGTGTGTAATTTGATTTTAAGTTTTAATTTTCTGCAATTAGATATCAGATTGCTCAAGTTGTTGATGATTACCTCCAAAATCCATAGCGGGACTAACTGGCGAGGGGTCAGACTATGAATTGATGTGATTTGATTTTAAGCTTTACTTTTCTGCAATTAGATATCAGATTGCTCAAGTTGTTGATGATTACCTCCGAAAGCCATAGCGGGACTAACTCGCGAGGTGTCAGAATATGAATTGATGTAATTTGATTTTAGCTTTACTTTACTTGTAAGTTTTGGATTTCTTTGAGTGCAGTAGCTTAATTCATTTCTTTTGTATTTAGACAGCAGCAGGGATAATGGTTTCATGATCAATAGTTCACTGTTTGTTTGATTAGAATAGTGGCACATTTTCATTTTCTTTTAAGAATTAATTTCATCATTAGTATATTCTTAGACCCTCCGAAGTTTGAAGATTTGGAAATCATTATAAAAGACATAATTGCCTTGAAAATTTATATCCATACTTGTCTTTTAGAGTAATCTTAAAACTCAGGGATAGAATTTCCATTTCAAATTAGGAGATAAACAAAGATAAAAACCCCCAAAACAAAATAAAAAAATCAAAAACAACAAAAAGTAAGAAATAGGTTATCTTGCACATATAGTGTGCCACACTTCAACAGTTTACGACTCCCAGATTGACAATTAATATAGAAATTTAGGACACTCTAAATTGACCAAACATTTTGGCGTCGTTGCTGGGGAAGTGTAACTAGGTAGCCAATTTCTTAAAAAAAAAAAAATCAAAGAAGGGAAAAATTGGTAACTTCTCAAAGTATGCTCTCCTCTTGCACCTAGTGTGATATGGAGGATCAGAAAAGAGAGTTTTTGGTTCAATAATTTCTTGAGTATGCTCTCTTCTTGCACCTAGTGTGATCTGGAAGATCAAAAAGATAATTATTAGCCGACTTGAAGATAAAAATAAAAATAAAAAAATATATGACATGCATAGAGCAAGAGATTCTAGGGGAAGGTTTATAGCTAGGGCCAAGAGTTCGATTTTTACAACTCCAGCTACTTCAAGACATAGAAAAGATTCACCTCCATCATCTCCAACTCACACTCCCAGCCTTAGGATTCCTGGAATTCAAGGGGCAGCAGCTGAATTAGGAGACTTTCCCACACTATCCATCAAATTTTACCTAGGGAAAGAACCTTTCTTCACTTCTACAGGGGAACATATTGTAATCAAAGAATTAGAATCACCTGAAGAAGAAAAGGGAGAAATTCCTCCTCGTTCGCCATTAATAGAAGAACCAGAGGACTCTGAAAACTCTGAGGAAACTATCATGACAGAGGAAGTAGTAAACGAATTTGGAGGAGGAGGTAGAGGAGAGGTAGAGGAGGAGGAAAAAATGGAGGAGGTAGAGGTAATAATGGAGGAAATAGGGATGGAGATAACTCATTTGGATTTCCTATAGTTGATGAAGAAACTCATACAACAATGAAAAACATCTCACCATCTGTCCTCCCAAACTTCTATGGGTTGCGAAGTGAGGATCCTGAAACATTTCTATTTGAGTTTGAAGTCGTGTGCCGAAATTATGACTATATGGAAGACTCTCAAAAACTCAAATTGTTTCCTTCAACATTGAAGGGAGCTTCTTTGAAATGGTTCATGGGACTAGTCACTCAATCTATTAGGCCTTGGAATGATATGAAACAAACATTTCTGGATAGATACCTGGACTATTGCATGCCCACCAACCATAAGGATGAGGTATTCAAAATGGTGCAAAAAGAAGATGAAAACTTGGAGGATTTACTTGAAAGATTTCAATACAACTTAAAAAGAGAAAAAATGAGTAACTTAGATGAGGAGACCTTGAAAGCCCTTCTATTAAAAGCCATTAGAGATGAATGGATAGATATTTTAAACATGATGGGGAAGGGAGATATTTCTCAACTTCCACTTCGTGACATAGCAGAACTATGTGTCCATCTCTCGAGGGGAAAATCTAAAATGGGAAAAGGGCCTAGAGATCCTTCTCTTATTATAGCAAACAAATTTTCAACTGGATCAGTAAGTAGCGTAGAGATTGGAAATATGCTTGATGAGTTCAAAACTGATATTCTAGGGAGCCTTAGTGAACAACTAGACACCCTTAAAATACAAAACAAGCAGAAAGCAGAAGTTGAAGCCTTGGCCATCTTTTGTCCAAAATGTAGGAAGAAACATGCTCTAAGGGAATGCCCCTTGGATGCAAAAGTTGTAGAAACATGTATGATTTTCTCGGAAAGCCATGAGACCAAGGATTGTCCTTCAATTCCTAGGCTCAAAGCTATCTTTCAAGAAGATCCAAATTCAGTAGAGTCTCTCTGTTTTGTTTCAAGGAGACCTTGGCAGGGGCAACAAAATCAAAGGTTTAATAACCCTATGAACTTTCAACCCCCACCAAATTGGAATTCTTGGCAACAACCTTGGCCCCAACCTCAAAATCCATATTAATCATGGGCACAAGGGATGCAAAATCCTTATGGGAGATTTGCTCAATTTTATCAATATCCTCCATCTTTTCAAAATCAACAAGCTCCACAACTTCCAAATCAAAACCCACTACTTTCATTGCCATTTCCACAACAACAACAACTTCCTCAACAAAATTCCCAACTCTTGCTTCCATTCCAACAAAAGACAAATCAACTACTAGCCCAGCCATTTCCAAATCCTAATAACAAAAATCCTGAGAATGCTTACATGGTAGAAGGACATCAATTTCCTACCTATATGATTGTTCCTCTTAATGATGTACAACTCAGGTCTGGTAGAGTTTTAGAAAAACCTTCTATAGATGGTCAAAAGCAAAATACTTCTGAGGAAGATTCTCTTAAAGTCAATAAAGGTTCTGAAGCATCTCTTCAAAACCCAAACACTCAAAAAGAAAAAGAAAAAGAGTCAACCCCCACAACTCCTCTAATTGAGCAACCTGCATCTTCATCCACACCTCCTTTCCCTTAAAGATTACAAATTAACAAAGGGGTGGAAAGACAAATCTTGTTGCGTGACTATGATTTCCTAGATGAATTAAAGAATGTCTGTATCAAGATTCCCTTGCTACAAGCCATTAGAGAGATTCCTATTCTAGCAAAAACAATAAAGCAGTTGAGTCTCAAAAGACCAGGAAGGAAACCAAGAGATACAAGAAGAATCCACCTGGTAGGAAAAATTGCAGATATCATGATGGGAAAAATTACCATGCAGAAGTATGTAGATCCTGGTAGTCCAATTGTCAAGACACATATAAATGGGGTAGAAATTCCAAACACTTTGATTGACTTAGGGGCTGCTATCAACATTATGAGTAGACAGACTATGGGACAGCTAAAAATTCATAATCTTGTTTTTACACCTACTTTACTGCAGCTTGCAGATAGATCAATAATCAAATCAGATGGTGTATTAGAAGATATTTCAGTCTCCTTAGATTCTTGGGAATATCCAGTAGATTTCATGATTTTGACTCCCAAGAGTAATTTAGGAGGGCACCCACTCATCTTAGGAAGACCTTGGCTAGCCACAGCTGATGCTTTCATTAGTTGTAGATCTGGGGATATGTACATTTCTGATGGTAGTTCGACAAAGAAATTCAATTTGTATCCTCCAGCAAAAGCAATTACAGAAGTAGGAGATAATGAATGGGTCGATGATGAGGACACTATACAACCTGTCTTTACCATTTCTGAAATCAGTGAAGATAGTCAAATTTTGAACACATTAGAAAAATTTGAAACATCTTCAGAATATGACCACACACAAGTTCAGTTAGATTCTGACATTGATTATTTATCATCAAGACAAATGTCTCTTTACTCTATGGAAGAGTTCGGTAGTTCCACCATTGAGATTTTTCCAGGTAAAACATTGAATATCAATAAAAATTTGGAAAAGTCACAACAGGAAGAGCTAACCAAAATCTTGCAAAAACATTCTACTGCATTTGCATGGGAGTATACTGATATGAAAGGTATTGACCCTAAGACATGCATTCATCACATCTACATCGAGGAAAACAGTATATCAATCAGACAACCTCAGAGAAGGATGAATCCAAACCTTAGGGAGATAGTGAAAGAAGAGCTCTAAAAATTACTCAATGTAAACTTCATTTATCCAATTTCAGATAGCCGATGGGTTTCTCCTTTGGTTATAGTACCTAAAAAGAATGGTAAATGGAGGGTATGCATTGATTACAGAGAATTGAATAAAGCAACTTTGAAGGATCACTTTCCTTTGCCCTTTATCCATCAAGTATTAAATACATTAGCAGGCAAAAAGTACTTTTCATTTCTGGATGGTTTTAGTGGCTATAATCAAATTCAGGTAGCACCTGAAGATCAAGATAAGACCACATTTACCTATCCATGGGGAACTTTTGCTTATCGAGTGCTTCCTTTTGGATTGTGTAATGCACCCGCAACATTCCAAAGAGCAGTACTAGGAATTTTTTCTGATCTAATCCATGATTGTGTAGAGGTTTATATGGATGATTTTACAGTTTATGGTAATTCATTTGAAGAGGCATTAGAGAATTTCGAAAAAGTCCTTATAAGATGTAAAGAAGCAAACCTTTCATTAAGTCATGAAAAATGCTTTATGATGTTTACTGAAGGTATTGTTTTGGGACATCACATTTCAGGGGATGGGATTAAAGTTGATAGATCAAAAGTTGAAGTCATCTCCAAGTTGCCTATTACAAATTTTCAAAAAGATGTTAGAAGTTTTCTGGGATTTACTGGGTACTATAGAAGATTTATAGAGAACTTCACTAAACTAGCATCTCCACTCTTCAAATTGCTTACAAAAGACTGTGAATTCAAATGGGATCCTGATTGTCAATCAGCATTTGAAACTTTGAAAACAAGAATATCTGAAGCACCTATCTTGAGAGGACCAAATTGGAAACTTCCTTTCCATATTTCTACAGATGCTTCAGATACAGCTCTAGGGGTTGTGTTGGGTCAAAAGGATTTAGTTCCTTATGCCATTTACTATACCAGTAAAAATTTGACTCCCACTGAGTTGAACTATACTGTAACTAAAAAAGAGTTCTTAGTTGTTGTTCATGCAATCAATAAGTTTAGACATTATATAACAGGCTATGAAACTTTTATTCATACTGACCATTCTGCGATTAGAGTTACAAGGTGGCTCTTACTTTTACAGGAATTCAATATCATTGTGTTGGATAGACCAGGAAAACAAAATACAGTAGTTGATTTCTTGTCTAGGATTCAGAATACTAAAGAAGATTCTCTTGTAGAGGACAAGTTTCCTGATGAATATTTATTTGCAGTAACTACTAAGACTCCTTGGTATGCAGATATAGCTAACTATTTGGTTACAGGGAAACTGCCTCCACATTTATTTCCTGGTGAAAGAAGAAATATTATTCAGGAGAGTTCAAAATATTCATGGATTTCTAATGAATTGTCTAAAACAGGGCCAAATCTTGTGATCAGAAGATGTGTTAGGGAAGATGAAATGCCTGATATCCTCAAAGCATGTCATGATGAACCATGCGGCAGACACTTTGCTGACAAAAGGACAGCCTATAAAATCCTCTCTTTGGGATATTATTGGCCATCCCTTTTCAAAGATGCAAAACAGTATGTCAAAAGGTGTGACAGCTGCCAAAGAGTAGGGAAACCTACCCTTTCAAATGAAATGCCATTGCAGCCACAGGTACTCATGGAACCCTTTGAAAAATGGGCTTTAGACTTCATTGGACCTATTAACCCACCATCTAAACAAAAAAAGTATATATTGGTATGCACTGATTATGTCACTAAATGGGTAGAAGCCAAAGCATTATTTTCTGCTACTGAAAATTCAGTTGTTAATTTTATTTATGAGGATATTTTTACTCGCTTTGGTGTTCCAAGAGAAATTGTGACAGATCAGGGAAATAAATTCACATCTAACTTGGTGGAGAAGCTGATGGAAAAATACAAAATCAAGCACAGAAAATCTACTCCTTACCATCCGCAAGCAAATGGCCAAGTGGAGTCTACAAACAAAGTTATTGAAGGCATCATCACCAAAACTGTTCATTTACACAGAAGAGATTGGGCAGAAAGGCTTCCTGAAGCCTTGTGGGCCTACAGAACTACATGGAGAAATACAACAAGACATTCTCCCTATGAACTTGTTTATGGGAAAGAAGTCCTGCTCCCCATTGAGTTCCAAGTCAAAACTTTCAAGATGGCAGTTCAGTTGGGGATGGATCTATCAGAAGCCCAAAAGCACAGAATGGAGCAGTTGAATGAGCTAGATGAGATCAGACAAGAGGCAATTCTAAGAACTGATCTAGTTCAATATCAAAGAGCTAAGTGGCATGACAAATACATCAAAGAGAAAAAGTTTCAAGAAGGAGATTGGGCATTGCTATTTGATTCCAAGTTTAAATATTTTAAAGGAAAATTTCAGACTCATTGGCTTGGGCCATATGAGATTGACAAAATCTTTAGCAATGGAGCAGTAAGAATCAAAACCATTGATGAATATCAAACTCCTCTTATTGTGAATGGCCACAGATTAAAGATCTATCATAAGCCACTCTCAAAAGAGGAATTTGTCAAAATATTTCAAGATAGTTCTGCAATAAGGCTGGTGAAGAAGAATCCTTCTTCTCCACCAGCCTAGCCTTTGTTCCTTTCTGTTTCTAAAAAAAAAAAAATGTATAAGCCTGAAAACCAATCACTGATTGGCAGTCTTATACAGAAAATACAGGGCGAAAATCAAGAACTCCTGACGCCCTATATTTTCCAAAAAAAAATCTCTCTCATTTCACAGTTTTGTGACACTCCACTTCATTTCATTCCACTCCACTTCATTTCATTCCACTCCATTTCATCCATTTCATTTCATTATGCCAATAAAACTTTTTTTCATGACCATTTTCATTCAATCAGTTATCATCTATCCATCTCCATTCAGCCATATGATTGTTGTGTCAGTTTCCGCAACTGAACCCAGTTTCCACAGCCATAAGCAGTTTCCGCAGCCATCACTCTGTTTTTTCAAAATTGACAGTCAGATGTTAGTTACATAATCATGAAATCAAATGCAGGTGTGACCAAGAACCTATTATGAAGACATGAGGCACTTAAAAGCATCAACAAGAGCAGCTGATCAAAGATTAATAAAGAAAAAATGGCAAGAATTCCAAGGTATGAGTAAAAATTTATTTCAAATAGCATTCAAAGCACATTTTTACATAGTTATAAAACCATAGCTCCATTATATGCAATGATTGGCGTTGATAGCTCCATAACCGTTCCACGATCTCTATATGATTCCCCCACAATCCTTGCATTTATTTTCAAACGGCCTCATGATCAAGCCTCCGGTTCTAACTCGTGTTCGGTTGTACTTTGATACTCCACCTATAATTATGGGACGTGGTTGATTTGATCACGGCTTCTCTCTGCCACACAAATTCCGCATCCATTTCGTAAGCGTGTTTACGTCCACTTCGCAGCCATTCAGTTTAAATTTCTGTGGGGTTCACTTTACTCCACTACTATTTTATTGAAGCCACGGTTGCATTTCCACCTTGTTCATATAAGTCTCCGCTCCATTCCGTGAATTCACTTCCGCTACTTGTTCTCTGTTTTCCATTTACAGTCACTGTTTTCTTCTCCATAAACCTTGTTCACCACCGTTAACCCAGCCGTCTCACCTCCGCTAAAACCCTTACTCACGCAGACGAATTTTAAGACAGAAGGAAGGATGGGTCTGTTGTTGAGGGCAGAACCGGAAGGGCCCAAGTTTATGGAAGGGTACCCGCAAGTGAAAAACATACTGAAGAAGGCAAGGTGGCTATGGTTTATTCAAAAATTCAAGGGCTACAACAAGGAGATTACAAAGACTTTTGCGAGGTCTTTTAACAGCCTGGAAGTGGAAGTTGGAGACCTCAAGTTTACAATCACCGAGGCATCTATAGCAGCCGCTACAGAACTTCCGCAGGAGGGTGAACGCTGGTTCAAGAACAAGAGCTTTGACGAGAAGGCTTGGAGGGTTATCCTATGAAATCCAGGTATGGATGTAACTATTTTTAAACGAGGAATCCCTGTCCATGCTTTAGAAGAGAAGTGGGCCAGTCTATTGTTGATTATTCAAAATTTCATTACCTGTGAGGGACGTTTTGGATCAATGTATATGTATCACACCCGGTTGTTGATGAATTTCTTAGAAAACCAAACCCTCAATCTACCTTACTTTTTACTAAACAGTTTGAAAAAGATGTCTGTAACCGTCCAAAAGAATCTAGGGGACGTAGAACCACACTTGTATGACCATGGCCTTGTGAAAATCTTGATAGAAAAACAATTGAAAGAAAAGAAGGACACATGGGAGCAGTTTCTGATCAAAAATTTCTTTAAAGATCCACAAGAAACCCCTGAAAGCAGCACATCAAGGAGAAGCAGAAGAAAGAGAACAAGTGAAATTCAAAGTACTCCTACTAACATAGTTGAAGAAACTAGTAGAGAAGAAAGATTATCTAAAAGAAGGAAGGAAAATACTGAGGGTAAGAAGCCAACAAAATCAAAAGGGAAAAGAAGCATTGAGGTTGTGCATCGAACCCCAGAACCTTCCTCAGAAGAAGACCATCAAGTATTGTCTGAAAGACTAGTTCACCTTCAAGAATAGTCAGCAACAGCCAAGAAGAAAGGAAAAGAAAAACAGAGTAGGGAGGAAAAAGACACTAGTCCACACCATGTAAGGAGAAGCTCCAGGCTTAAAGGGAAATTAAGGACAGTGCAAACCAAAGGATCCCACTTTATTGACTTGGGAGGGGAAACACCGGAGCAACCTCCAGCAACCTCTCCTGACCGTAGCCCACACCATACTTCCATTTCATAGCCAAATTTTGACGAGTCCTTCTCAGCCAGATTTGAAAATCAGTCCTTCTCAACAAGATTTTGGGGTCAGCCCAAGGAAAAGTACACCGGAAATAGACCAGAATCAACAAGAGATGTATGATTATATAGAATCCTTGGGAAATACAACCACAGGTCCAAGCACCTCATCCACTCAGCCTCACACAGCACAAGAAGCTCTAGTCCAATCGTTGAAACAAGAAGTTTTTGAATTGGAGGTCCTAAATAGACACATTAAAAATGAAAATGAAACATTAAGGGAACAAAGCAGATTGGACAAGATCATTCATGACAACACTATGTTACATCTTGGGCTGTGGCAGAAAAAGAACAGGAAATTGAAGAAGAAGTGCAAGAGGTTGAGTAAAGCACTTATCAACCTCAAATTCATATGCTTGATGAGGAAGCATAGAATGTTAGCAGTACCAAGGAAGAGGAGAAGAGGGTTGGATGTGCTGGCAGAAGTGTCAGAGCATATGGATTGAAGAGAGGATGGTCAAAATTTTGGTTGCATGGGGACATGCAACACCTTCACAATGGGGGTATGTTGAGCCCTGAACTTGCATCTTTCCTATACACTTTCCTAGACTCTTTCCATTCACCTGGACCTCCTAAGTTATCAACATCATTGCATATTAATCATAAAAGAGCATTTAAGTGGTTTTTAACTATGTTTTGTGTCTCCTGTTTGAACTAGATTTTTGCTCATTGAGCTGTGGAATCCTATCACTTTCCGGAGCTGCTTCAACTTTCCGCAGTTGTTTTTGTTAAAGTCTACATTGCAGGTGTCATCAGGCAAAGCAAGCCACATGGGCAAGTTGGAAATGACTTGGACATGGACCAAGTCCTATTGGCTCAGTCAGATTCATCAGAGGAGGCCGTGGTCAACGGTGGTCAAGCAGTTGTCAAACAGAAGAGTCCTACGACAACAGGACTCCGTTTCCAAGCACATGAAATATTTTCGTGGCCGTTTCTAGATTTATGGAGGCACGGTGACACCTGTAGGCTGCCCACGATGTGAATCCAACAAGCAGTTTTCAATAGATTGCATAATCTCGGGAGCATGATGCTAAATCCATGGACGATGTCGTTTACGTGTACTCTGTCAGCGTAGTTTATAGGAAAACAGTTATGTAACCTTTTGTTATAAATAATGTGGTTCTATACGCATAGTAGTTAGTCTTTGAATATAATTTTTCTGATAAAAAGCCCACTGTGCCGTGACACTAGTTTTCATTATTGTGACTACGTTCTGAAATATATGAGAAGACTCTGTTTCTGAGCGTAATTCTTGATTAATAGCTGTTGCCCGAGGATGTGCAAAGGGCCCCTGCACACGCCGAGGTTTTGTTTATTATTGTTGTACAGTTTGTTTCATGCTGTGTTTCTTTATGTTTATTATGCCATAGTTATTCACTTATGTATATTTCAGTTACTATGGTACTAACGTTTCATTCTTGTTCATAATTTTACATGCTTTGTACATTGTTGTTAACGTTGATCAGTGTGTATGTTCCAGATTACAGTAGGCAGCACGGGCATTTGCATATAATTTTCACAATGACTAATGACATGGGATTAATTCTCTGCTGTCTTTGCTTTTCCTAGTTTTTAATTTCAGTTCTTCTTTGTTAATTTCAGTTTTTTTTCCTTGCTTTAGTAGTTAGCTTAGATATTGAATTGCTCATATCATTGTCAGTTACCTCTGAAAGCCATAGCTGGACTACTGGCTAGGGATTGAAGTATGAGTGTGTAATTTGATTTTATGTTTTACTTTTCTGCAATTAGATATTAGATTGCTCATGTTGTTGATGATTACCTCCGAAAGCCATAGCGGAACTAACTGGCGAGGGGTCAGACTATGAATTGATGTGATTTGATTTTAAGTTTTACTTTTCTGCAATTAGATATCAGATTGCTCAAGTTTTTGATGATTACCTCCGAAAGCCATAGCTGGACTAACTGGCAAGGGGTCAGACTATGAATTGATGTGATTTGATTTTAAGTTTTACTTTTCTGTAATTAGATATCAGATTGCTCAAGTTGTTGATGATTACCTCTGAAAGCCATAGCGGGACTAACTAGCGAGGGGTCAGAATATGAATTGATGTAATTTGATTTTAACTTTACTTTACTTGCAATTTTTGGATTTCTTTGAGTGCAGTAGCTTAATTCATTTCTTTTTATTTAGACAGCAGTAGGGTAATGGTTTCATGATCAATAGTTCACTGTTTGTTTGATTAGAATAGTGGCACATTTTCATTTTCTTTTAAGAATTAATTTCATCATTAGTATATTCTAAGACCCTCTGAAGTTTGAAGATTTGGAAATCATTATAAAGGACATAATTGCCTTGAAAATTTATATCCATACTTGTCTTTTAGAGTAATCTTAAAACTCAGGGATATAATTTCCATTTCACATTAGGAGATAAACGAAGATAAAAACCCCCAAAACAAAATAAAAAAATCAAAAACGACAAAAAGTAAGAAATAGGTTATCTTGCACATATAGTGCGCCACACTTCAACAGTTTACGACTCTCGGATTGAAAATTAATATAGCAATTTAGGACACTCTAAATTGACCAAACAACCACCGTTATCACTACATAGAGGTTTAACCTTCTTTCCCGACTTTTTCTCCACCAATGCTTAAACTCACAAAACTTTATGAAGGTTTAATCATTTTTCTGCATGAAAAATATCTATCATTTTCTAGAAAAGTCATCGACAAATATAACATAATACATGTGTTTGGCCGTAGATGTTGTCGATAATGGTCCACACACATGTGAATGGACTCACTCTATAATAGCCTCTGCTCCACTGTCTATGTCATGAAAGGAATACTTGGTGTATTTACATAAAGTACACCCCTTCCATGTATCAACTTGCACTAGTGTACCTTTGGAAGAATTGCTGGAGATCTTTTACATGATCTTCAAAGCCCCATGATGCAAGTGACCCAATTACATGTGCCACAACTCGCCAACGTCTAGGCTCTGCGTAATCTGTGCTTCCATGCTCAAATAAGCACAATCCTCTACCTCCATCTTATAGAGGTTCTTCACCTGAATCACTATCTTCTTTACTTGACCCGTAGCTATGTGTCAAAGGAACGCCTTTACTTTCGAGAAGATCACATCATAGTCTCTATCCTTAAGCATGGAATTGGATACCAAGTTCTTCTTCAGCCCCGGCCACATACATTAAATTTTCAAGGTGAGTGTATCCTCATGCTCCCTCTAAAAAGTAATTGTGCCCAATCCAGTAGCACTATACATCTCGTCGTCACCCATCTCGATATGCATCTAGAGATATTTCTCCTTCAGTTTACTAAATAACTCCTTGTTGCCAATCATGTGGAATGAAGCTCCACTGTCTAAGTACCATACACTTCCCATCATTGATGACACCATGCATTCAATGAGTAAAAAGTCCAAATCGAATTGAGATGCCAAATCCTTACCCATCGCTCCTCCTGAGGATTTCTTCTTGGACTTCTTGAGTGGTCAATTTGTAGCAAAATGGCCCATCTTGTGACAATGAAAGCATTTCACTTTTTTCGTGTCTTTCTTCTTAATCGTTAAGGCATAGTTCTCTTCATCATTAGTCTTTGATGAAGATCCATCCCTGGTGTTCCTCCTAATCTTCTCATGCATCAAATCCGACCACAGTCATTCCCATCAGGTAGCTTCTCCCAACCATTGAAAGAGTCCTAGTAACTATTCCAACTCTTTGGGAGTCCCACAAGAGCAAGACTCACCATATCATCATCGGTAACCATGATTCCAACACTTCCAAGTTCATCACAACATTGAGTGAACTTGGTCAAGTACTTTGGAATAGTCTCACCTTCTCCATTTTGTGTTTTCGCAGTTTGTCCTTCAGTGCCAATTTCCTTTGGTCATTTTTATTCTGATACAAGTCTATCAATTCTTTCCACATAACATATGGAGTTTCTTTACCATGGAGACTCGAGACAATGTGGTCTTGAACTCCCTCACAGATTATCCACCTCGCCTTCGCCACACACTTCTTCCATTTGGCCAAATTTTGTGCATCTGATTTTGCTAGCTTAGGAATGTCTTGATCAATGAATTCCTTCAAGCCATTATCCTCCAGCACAACCTCCATTCTATCCTTCTAGGATATATAATTCGATTTTCCTTCCAAGGCATACTCGAGCCGCAAACCATAGAATGCCATCTGCCGATCCTGAAGTATGTATTGCAAATTCAAATTTCACCTATAATCCAAAACTCAAAACTTCGAAATATATTCTAGTATATTATCTTTAGCTCCAATACCATGTAGACTTTTCCTGTGGATTCACAAGCTCATGCAATTTACTAAAGCACAGGACAAGTATCTACTTCTACTTTTAACCAGCGGAAGCCAATAGATCGATGAAAACAATAGGGACAAGAAGAAGAAAAATCAATGGCACATAACACAATAAGTTTTCCTGTGGAAATCCACTGCTCAAAACGTCGCTATCTGTATTGCATTAATCAGAAATATGAGTGAATATACAAAGCTTTTTCTCAATAGAACAATTCCGCACAAGTATGCTCAACTCTCTACCTCACAAGCCCACTCTTAGCCAACACTTAGCCAATTTTCACTGCTTCCCAAGCCCCTATTTCTTTGCACAATTTCTAGGATAAATAGCCTGTATTTAAAGGGAATTTGTGCTTCCAAAACTGCACAATCCTAACTTGGTCCTCTTCATGATTGCATGCATTATATTTACAACTCAGTAATTCATAAAATTGATAGCACTATCCCTGCACTCTAGTCTCAACTGGGTCTTTCTCAGAATTGACATGCATGATTTTTCGATGAATGAATCTTCAGTTAGCTAGAGTAGCACTTGTGTATGCACTAGTGCACTAACTGATTGCTAATCCTCTACTAGTTCAACAAATAGTTAGAGCTAGTTTAACTTACTATAACTTAGTAAACTGAGTTAACTAATTACAACTCAATCTAAACTCATATTGGACCCCTAAAATTTAGGGAGAACACTTACATGACTTCCAAAAGACTTCCAACTCGAAATTCCTAAGTTAATTAAACTTAATTAACTATTTACAAGTTGCTATGAGAATAAAATTTGATTTTAATTCACAGTTTAATTCAAGGAAAAATTAAACTGGAATTTCTTGTTGTCATATCTCAACAAATCCCTCGGGAAATCTAGCCACCCTTTTTTGGGCAATCACTCACCTTCCAAGTTCCCCGACATCCCCTATCTCAGGCGATCCATCCCTTGGAAAGGCTTCCTCGCATCGGAAGGTTAACAAGCATGGTGTATACCTGCCTTAAAACCATCATACCGGTCATAGCATGCTCATGGAAATCAATGGACACTATTGGGTACCAGTGCCCCACAATGGCCTTGCTCCTGAAGTGCTTTACCATCATCATATTGCCTATTCCAATTGCTTTCACTGACGCTGCTAATTCTTGTAGTCAGTTTCAACCACCCAACCAGGCATTTCATGTTTTCCTATACCAAGCACATAATTTCCATTAGATTCAAGATAAATTGAAACAACTTCAAATCGTACCTCATTGGTGGCCCATCAACAAGATATACTTGCAATCCTGTTTACTTCCTATCACAACAATTCAAACTAACTGTTTGATCAAATCATCCTGAGTAAACATATCACATTTGGTTCTGCCAAATCAACCATCTTAAATCAAAATCATAAATCACATGTAACCATCATAAACGAGAATCATAGATCACATGTAATCATCATATACTACAATCATAAATCACATGCATAATAAGACTGAAATAAAATATTGATACTTATCCTTTAACCAATCCTTAGCTTCTACCTTTGGCCTTATTCCATATACACATAAGACCGGTTTCCATACCCGACAAACACCCAGTGCCTTCTCCTCAACCATGAGCACATACACATAGTGTGCATCACACACATACAACCACACACGACATACAACAACATGCAATACATGGACCTACACCCAATGTACAACACAACACATACATACACCTACACCTGGTGTACGACACAACACAATACATACATAAACCTACACCCGGTGTACGACACAACACATATATGTACACAAAGTACAACACAATGAATACATATGCCACAATACCACTACTACACAGTGAACATACATAGTACCGCATGCCTGCAACACAACATGTACGACATGCGCAAAATACCACATGTACACTAGTACCATATGTACAACATGTACACAGTACCACCTGTACAAATCACCACCTATACAACGTGTACACAACATCATATGTACACGGCACCACCGGCACAACGTGTACACAATGCCACATGTACAATGTACCACCTGTACAACGTGTACACAATGTCAGACATACACAACACCACTTGCACACAACACCATATGTACAACATGTACATGGCACCACATGCTCACAACACCACTTGTACAATCATGCACACAACACCATATGTACATAGCACCATATGTACAACATGTACACAACACCATATGTACTTAGCACTGCATATTCAACATGTACATAGCACCCTATGTATACAGCACTGCATATCCAACATTCACACAACACTATTTGTACCACCTTGTACATAACATTGCATAAAAAACATGTACACTCACTATTTATGCACAACACCGCATGCGCACAACATCACAAATGCAAAATGTACAACATATGCACAACAGTAGTACCACACATCCAAAACCACATTGTCTCTACCAAACAACCTTGTTTCTAGTGTCTCTCTGTCATCCATGCTTATCGCAGCATCCCGCAGACCACATTGATTTCATTTCTTCGATGTATCCCTTGGTATAGCCTATCCATAACATAGACATAATTTAATCACATAATATAAACTCATAACCACATGATACTGACCTCGTATATTTGTCATGACTATTCTTCTACTTGATTCCTCATAAACTAGAAACCCCTTCATGTCATTCACATGCTTAAGCAATCATTCCTCCACAAGAATGATTCCTAATGACCCTGTCAGACAACAACATACATACATATAAATATTGGCATTAAACAATCTGTCAGACAACAACATACATATACATATAAATATTAGCATTAATAATCATGATCCATGATGACCTTATCAGACATGACGTACGTACATGTATACACATATAAGCATCAGCATAATCATGATCACAACATAATTACCAGATAGCATAAGTTCAAGGTTAAGAGAACTCCCTTTATGCGTGAACCACATGTGCAACGTCGATAACAAAAGTTCCCATCATAACCAAGGCATATGACGCCTCAAATCAATTCACCTTACATTTCTTGATTATGTTTCTCGTGATTGTCCTGCCATCGTCTATTTACACCAATGGACCCAATCAGTCCAACTGGTTGTCATACTCTTACCTTTTGTTACCCTTATACATGCATCGGGCTTCATCTGAGTCTTTTTTTAGTATACCTAGGGGGGATAATATGGGGTACAGAGGGAGGTACCCAAGGGAATAATGTAATAATGGGATGGGCCATAGTAATAAATAAGGTGGTTAACCTGTATCATGTAAGGGACCAAAAGTGGTTAGCAATAATGTAATAATCCCATGGTATTGATGGAACCATGGTAATGACCCATGGTATTGTATGTATGAGGCCTATATATAGGCTAGAGACTCCCCATTGAGAGATGTCAATGATTATGGTATGAACAGGCATATGGCTTGTGGAGTGTTCTCCTTCCTTAAGGAGTGAATGTATGGTGTTGCCCTACCTTGAGGGTTTTGATCAATAAAGAAGCATTTGTATCTATTTATATCTGATTATTTCTGGGTATATTTGTATTCTCATATATTCTCAGATGAGATCTATAACAAGTGGTATCGGAGCACTTTCTTGGGCAAAGTGGAGAATTTTTTTTTAATTTTTGCAGGAACTTTTTAGGGCGGCGAGTTTGCAGATCAGATTTGTATGTTCTAGTGTAAAATATGTAGAATCTAATTGCATATCTGATTTGTTGACGAAAAAATACCTAATTTCAAAAAAAAATCGGCCGAATCGGAGTCTGGATGAGGGAGATATCGTTGATTTAAAAATCAGTTGTTTTGCAGACATTTTTCGGGGTGGCGAGTTTACAGATCAGATCTGTATGTTTTGGTGCAAAATATGAAGAATCTAATTGCAGATCTAGGTTTTTTGTAAAAAAATACCCAATTTGAAGAAAAAAAATCGGCCGAATCAGAGTCCGAATGAGGGAGATATCGCTGATTTAAAAATTAGTTGTGTTGCAGACATTTTTCATGGCGGCAAGTTTGCAGATCAGATTTGTATGTTCTAGGGAAATATTTGCAGAATCTAATTGTATATCTGAGTTCTTTGTGAAAAAATACCCAATTTCAAACAAAAAAAATTGGTCGAATCGGAGTACGGATGAGGGAGATATCGCTGATTTAAAATCAACTCTTTTTCAGAAATTTTTGTGAAGGCGGGATAGCAGCAGTGCGAATCTGAAATTCCAGTTCCTAGATCAGAATTCATTGAAGATGTACAAATTTGATGCCTCGAATCTGGCAATATGGCTAGAACAAATGGAACAATATTTCACTCTGAATCACATTGTAGATGATGAAACTAAACTATGTGTGGTAGACCTTTACCTGGACCAAGAAAGATGGCAATGGTGGCAGGGGCATTCTAAATGCTATCCAAGGACAATTACTTGGCAGATGTTCACAAAATCCATTTGTGACCACTTTGACCGTAAATCTAATTTTTTGGGTCCTCTTACTAAGCTCAGACAGACAAGGCACACGACCTAGCAAAGATTTTATTTTTACAGGAAAGAAGGAAACCAAGAAACTAAAAGGGTTATTTTTTGCTCGTATCTCCTTATTGCAGGTTCATGGATTGATTCAGAAGGAGAAGATCGTTGTGTCTATAAATCTTAGTTTTAAGCATAATTTTATCGATGTTAATTTGCAAAAAAATTGCAAGTTCCAGCAAAACAAATGGAGCACACACAGTTTAATAATGAGGAGGTGCAAGTTTATAAAGATTTGAAGCTTTCTATAGATAAGTATGTGTTGCATTGTGATTTTTATATTTCAATATGGATAACATGGATGTTGTTTTGGGATATCATTGGATGGAATATATGGGTACTGTCAATATTAATGTGCAGAAAAAATTCATGAAACTCTGGTATAAAAAGAAGAAAATAACATTGCAGGATATTTCTATTAAGACCCAAGTAGAGACTATGGAGGCAGAAGCACAAAGCTCTAATGACATTGAAACATCAGATGATGAGCCTTTAATGGTCGACAACCAAACACAAACATCAAACCAGGTACCAGCGGAGAATCCAAGGAGGTTGAAGCAGAAAATGTTACAGGTATTGATACATCAGATGAGGACTTAGTGGTTGAAGTAATATTGGAAGATAAGAAGCAACAACAGGCACCACAACATGTACCAGATACCAATCAAGCTCCATTAGGTGGTGAATTAAAGAAAAAGATACCGTTGGTTAAAACTTCAGCATATCACCACCCACATCACCCCGCAAGAAAACAACCAACAAGATGGCAACGAATTAGCCACAAGGACAACAACCCCTGCATGACAGATAGAGAGGGGCGACAATCCACCTACTGCATATCAACACAAAAGAGCCGCCAGGGTCAACTTCCATCTCAAGCGAGCGAGGCACCAGCTAGATCGAGGGTTCACCTTTCTCTGGGATGGCTAGATGCATGTTCATGGTACCAGTGGACTACTCTTTTGAGTAGATCTTATTATTTGTGTTCTTCTTATGTTTCAGGGACGAAACATGTTAGGGGGGTGGAATGTAGTATACCTAGGGGGGATAATATGGGGTACAAAGGGAGGTACCCAAGGGAATAATATAATAATGAGATGGGCCATAGTAATAAATAAGGTGGTTAACTCATATCATGTAAGGGACCACAAGTAGATAGATGGTATTGAGGGAACCATGGTAATGACCCATGGTATTGTATATATGAGGCCTATATAGAGGCTAGAAACTCCCCATTGAGAGATGTCAAGGATTATGGTATGAACAGGCGTATGGCTTATGGAGTGTTCTCCTTCCTTAAGGAGTGAATGTATGGTGTTGCCCTACCTTAAGGGTTTTGATCAATAAAGAAGCATTTCTATCTATTTCTATCTTATTATTTCTCGGTATATTTGTATTCTCATATATTTTCAGATAAGATCTATAACACTTTCATTACCTGTTGGGTTTCATTCGGCTCTTCTCAAGCTCCATTAACTTTCCTCTTTTCCCATCCTAATACTCTCAAACATAAAAGGCAAGAATCAAAAGCAACCAAGAATAAAACCATGAAAACCAATAGCAATACGACATCACAAAAAAAGTGGCAAGGCTTTGCACTAGACATAAACAAAACCACAAATCAACCTCAACAAATCAAAAAATACCAAAAGCACAAGACTAGCAACAAGCACCATGACTCAATCCCATGGTTCCTAGTGCTTCCAAGGGAAAGCTCAACCTGAGCCTTCTCAAGATTCCATGGCAATTTCTTTTCCATGCAGTACCTTGCATCATATTTCCATCAACACATAACTATCAATGCTTAAATAAACATAACAATAAGATGGTTACCTTACCTTGTTGTGCCAAGCATGTTGCTTGCAACTGAACACATTCACACCATCTCTCAAGGGACACCAATTCCCTTGACAGGTCCACCTATAACTAGAGACTGGCAAATATACATGTCAAATAAATTTCATGAATCTAACACATATCCACACAATGTCAGACAAGATTGAGGCTAAGAAGACTTTATGTATGAAAATCACTCATTCGTTTGGAATTAGGGTTTCCAAACATAGCCAAAATAATTATTTCCCAATTCCTTTTTTTTTCCCTTTTACCTTGTTGCAATCGAGAATTACTATGTATTGTCACATCACCCAATTCTTAGTTATATAAACACATCAATTTTTACCTTGTCACGCTAATGCCAAGCATGGTTCCTACAATTGTTTACACATGTCGACCACATGTTCCAAATATCAATACAATCATATCTATTCATTTGAAATCAACCTTTATCAAGACTAACAATCATGTCATAATCCATAGTGAATTCATCGTCATTAGACATAATGCTACAACTGTCACCTACTACACTCAAGTACATATCAACTGTATCAACACATGTGTTAGCATAAACATCTTAAAACAAGATCATTTAAACACATACTCATATCATGTAATTCATCAAACATTCAACCAACTTGAAATCATACCATGTTAAATAAATCAACTAGGCGACATAATAGACACCAAACACTAAAACACCAAATAGGTGACATAATCAAATAGTCAAGAACCAAATATACGACATAAGAAAACTCATACCTTAATGTATCTCAGGGGAGGCTATCTTATCTACACAATCAAGCTAGATTAGCACGATCTAACTTCACAACTTATCAACTCAACCATAAATAAGGTCTTGATATCCATAACAGTAACTAGCTGACATGTTCACATCATAAACTCATGAACAATTTTCATTCATACATAACAATCGCATATGCATCGTCATTCTAGATAGTATGACATAATATGATAACACATTAACTCATACTTGAATGTCATAACCCTAACCATCTACATGAGCCAATCCAATTTAGCATGATACATATAACATCAATATCTTAATGTAATAACCCTAATCATTAACTAACATATAACAACAAAAAGTTATATATCATTCTCATCAACAACATATAACCTAATCATCAAGCTAACTATCATATAACAACAACAAGCTAACATAATACAACAATAGCAATGCATACAACCACAAGTTACTATCATTTATGACTATCTAACACATGTGCATATGACTACACTAATCATCTAGCATCTATCATGTATGTAACCATAACATCAATAAACATGTACATAAACATAATGTATATAACCCTAATGCATATAACCCTAATGCATATAAAAATCCATTACCTAACATACCTGCATGCCCAACATCCAAACATGTATGACAACATGCTCTTGCCTTAAGGTCCAATGCTGCAACTTCACTTTAATGATCTGCATCTCCTACCCTATCTCAACCAACACATTAGCCTCATAACATACCAATAGCATCATGATGACCTAATTGCATACCATGATCTCACAATGCATGTCTGGCCTATCATACATGCATAACCATAACCATGACAATGCATGCATAATAGCATATAGACAACAACATGCATAACAAATGCATATACAACCATACACTCATGACGACACATCCCACAACAACACCATCAACCTTCACATGGTGACATCACTACAACCATTATCAACACCATGCAAATGCAACAAGCACATGGACTACAAGCATAAAAAACACATATGAAATCGACATGATTGCATGACCAACACACTGACCATCCAGTCTGAGGGGTGAACCATGCTCTGATACCACTCTATAGCAGCCTCCTCCCACATCTACCCAAGTAAACGGCCAACCGGGGTAAACATGTGACGAGAGGCTACTATGATTGGATTCAACCTCCTAGGTGACCTTAGGGAAGTGGAATCAATTGAAACACAACATACAGACCTTCCACATCAGTTAGAGGACTCCTAAGCACCATCCCAAAATTTCTAGTAACCAACCCTTGGGTCCCACTGAGGTTTTAGGCCACTTTCTCTCTGGACGCTCCCATTCTATGGGCCTAACAATGTCCAGGAGGCTCTGTATGCTCTCATGACAAGACATGCCAGTGTCCAAGGACTATTTTGCTCAATGTTGTGTCAGCATCCTCGAGATTTGAGCCACTTTTTTCAGGATTGGAGCCCAAGTCACTACCCATAATTGAATGACACCTTCAAAACATCAAGATAACAAGAAAACAATGATGTAAATGCAAATACTTAACCAAACCCTTAACCGGACCCCTGATAGCCATGACAGACATTTCATTAAACATATCACAAATATGTAATCTACAGGTGTAAACAACATATTTAAGCATAGGGGTCTCATACTTATCTAAGAATCGTTATGAAGCATTGTTCACTTATATCATTTCCTTCATTATCATCTATTAGGTCATAGATACATTGTTCATTCATTTACAAGTAAAAATTAGAGCCATACATAGCCACTGTCATAAAACATATATATAACCAACATAATAGCAACAGAAATACCAAGGAAATCACAACCATATGATCCACATATAAACCAGTATCATACTCATAGAATTACAAGGAGAAATAACCTCATATTGATGATGCAAATCCAAACCTGGGATGGGACTACCACGTTCCACCCGACCATAGAATGGTTGAGCCAAATCTCTCTTCAACCATTCACCCTCATGCCATATTCCAAGCACGAATGTGGGACTCAAACCAAAAGAATCAACCAGGGCATCCCAAGGCTAAATCACCTCACCCTCATCAATTAAAACCAGGATTTACTATAATCCATCCCAGATCACTAGGCCAACACAATAAAAATGTAATAATAGGCTTTACCATGATCTCCACTCGATCACTAGGCCAAACAAGCATGCATGCAACTGGATTTCTCCACCTACACCATGAGGAATTTTCATGTCTCCTAGTCTCTCAGGCTTTACCGCATTCCACACTCCGATCAAGGGATCAGTAGGCTCTAAACTGAGACACCACCCTCTAGGCTTTATTATATATCCCGTCATTCATCGGCAGGGATTCCTAGGCCTAATCAAGGGCAAAAATCTCTAGGCTTTACCATATATCCCACCATTCACTAGCAAGTATTCTTAGGCCCACCGAGGCAACACAAAATATGGCTTTACTGCAACCCATAGTTTGGTTCAAGGGTTACTAGGACAAGTGTTCTATCATTTAGAGATCCACCTCACTCATCTTCGAATCCATCCGGAAAATCCATCTCAATCAAAACGTGAGAACCCCATCACACCATGGCTATGTGAAAATGGAAAGGTTGGGCTGAAAAAACTCACACCTGGAAAAACCCATGCCATAATCGCAAAAGAACCACATGCAATACCATGCATGCCAAATCTAGCAAGGAAAACACACATGCAATTTGATACCTTCAAATAATATTGTTGTAGTTGCTTGATCCTGCTCTTCCTTGCTTGCTCCTTGCAAGTATGCCACACTCCTCCAAGAGTGCTCCAAGAAAACTCTGTGTCCAAGAGTGAGAGAGAAAGAGTGAGAGGGAGAATAATGAGAGAGCTCCAAAACTGAATTGACGAAGCTTACACTGACCAAAAACCTATCAACTGATCCTCAGATGCCTTTTTATCAATTAGGCCTATATTTTCTTCATTTTCCATTATTTTCCTTCAATTTGCTCCTCACATGCAACCTATGACCTTTCACCTTCCTTTTCTCCTAATTTCCATTATTTTCATAAATAAATGTGCCAAAAAATCCAATTTGCCTTTCCAAAGCCTTTGCCATTGCCCTTGCCAATTTCCTATAGCCATAATAACCAAAATGAACACCCACTAGGATTTTTTTGCGCACCATTCACCTTGGAATATGTATCCCATCAACTGTGGCCTTATATTTTTTACATGGATTTTTAACTAGGGATGTTACAGGAAGCATGTTGGCACTTTTCAGCCGACACAAACTCTGAATTTTCAGTTATTAAATAAAATAACAGAAGAACAATTTGTGAAAATAAATTAATGAATCATCAATAGCAATTGGCATGTACCAAGAAGCTACGTACTTCTTTTGTGAGCTAGGAGTAGGCTAATCTAATATCACCTTATTTTTTGTTGGATCCACTTGAATAGCTTCTGCTGAAATCCAGTTTCCTACCACAATACCATTGATTAGCATTGTTTGACACTTGATATTACTAAGGGTTGCATAGCTTATTTACACCTTATTAATGTTTTTTCCAATTTAGCTAATGCTTCGTCAAATTCATCACCATAAGATGTGAAATCATCCATATATATTTCCTCATATTCATGTATCAAATCAGAAAATATACCAATTATAGCTCATTGAAAGGTAGCAAGGGCATTACACAACCCAAATGATAGAAGTTGATATGAAAATGTCCCCCATGGCCAAGTAAAAGTAGTCTTATCTTGGTTTTTAGATGTGATTTGAATCTGTTTATAGTCATTGAATCCATCTCGAAAAGAAAAATGATTTTTCATGTTAAATTATCCAAGATCTAGTTGATGAAAGGAAGCAGCAAAATGGTCTTTGTAAGTTGCTTGGTTAAGTTCTCAATAATCAACACAAAATCTCCATTTCCCATTTTTCTTGGGTACAACAACAAGGGGAGAAACCCATAAATTATCAAACAATGGATAAATAAAATCAGTTTCAAGTAGTTTATGTAGTTTATAATTTACTATTTCCCTTAGTGTTGGATTCATCTGGCATTGGGGTTGGTGAATGGGTCTTGATCCTTCCTTGATATATATGTGACGTGTGAAAAAATCAAGATAGATCCCCTTCATGTATGAGTAATCCCAAGCAAGGCATCATTGTGTCATTGTCATACCTTGATTAACTTATCTTTTTGTTGTTTAATCAACCTGTGATTGATATTGAAGGTTCGACCAAGACTAATTTCGAAGGTTTCTATGGTGTAATCTTGATTCTCCTTGCCTAAAGGCTCAATTTCTATAGGTGAAGCACTTGTTGAAGTAAGATAAGCTCGTACCTTGGGGTGCAAAATATTATCAAGGTTGTGTGTGTGATTTTAGGAAGAAGAGGAGGTTGTGAAATCATTGATCTCATAACACTTTGTCTTCTCATAAATGGTCAAGTATTGATCTATAGAGAGTACTTTATGGACTTCTCCCTCTTTATCACTATCCTCTTCTTCAATCCATATGGGTATTTTGAGTCTATACTAGGTTTGGCAGGAGGACAAAGGGTCAACTGCTTCATAGATGTCCCATGTGAGATAGTCATGTTGCCTAACCTAAAACTAATGTAAGCATTGGTAGTGGCCAACCAAGGTCTATCCAATACTATAGGATGCCCTCTTGTAATGAACCTCATTCATATATTAAACATACTATATATATATATATATATATATATATATATATATATATATATATATATATATATGAAGAAGTATGCATAATTCCTATCTTCAATAAATTTTGTCTTATAATTGTCGTTTGTTATCAACCACAACTTCACAACCATTCACATGATTTTTTATGATAACAGCTTATTTTTCTCTATACTCTTCTTTTGATCATTAAATCCTTTCTAATTCCAATTCTTTTATAATGGTATATGAATATATTCGTCGTAAGACATAATAATTTGTCTCACCAAGTTTTCCTTTCATTTTAACAAGGCTTCCAACCACAATTTTTGACCTCATGATCTTATCATTTGTATAGATAAATGTTGTACCTTAACTTTGTAATGTTTCTAATGAAATATTTTAAATCATTTTTACTTATATTACACAGCTAAAAAGTTAGCTTAAATCTTTATATATATATACTTAATTTTATATGTGATTCAAAACCAACTCACAAACTCTTTATTGTTTTAACAATATCTTTGAGGTTGTTTCCACACCATTGTGCTTTGATTCATTTTTCCTCCTAAAAAGGTATTTGTATACCTTCACGTTCTAAGTATCTAACTTTGGTAATTAATTAATTGATGTTCATCATCATATATATAAATAGACTAATGTTAATATATTAATTAATTAATTGATGTTCATAATCATCAAGAATGGAAGAATGTGATGCAAGAGAAATACCAGTCAATAAGGAAGAATGATGTTTGGGAAATTGTTCCCATACCTAAAGGCAAATCAGTTGTGACTTCCAAATGGGTGTACAAGGTCAAGCATGCACTTAATGGAAGTATTGACAAATATAAGGCAAGGTTTGTGGCAAGAGAATTCTCTCAACAAGAAGGAATCAATTATGAAGAAACCTTTTTTCCAACAGCAAGATATACAAAAATTATATCACTCGTATTTGTTACTATTACTATGGGATGGAACATCCATCATATGGACATAAAAATAGCCTTTCTAAATGGGACAATTCATGCAAAAGTTTACATTAAAATGCATTGGGGATTCAAAGTTCATGATAAGGAAACACACATTTGCAAGTTGAAGAAGTCTCTATATGGCTTAAAGCAAGCACCTAGAGCATGGTATGTAAGTATGGATGCATATCTACTAAGACTTGTTTTGTCAAAAGTTATACAGATCTTAATCTCTACATCAAGGTGGTTAAGAATGAACATGTAATCATACTACTATCTGTGGATGACCTTCTAATAACAGGTGTGTGTCATCGTATTCAAGAATGCAAAAGGAAACTTGCAGTTGAATTTTATATGAAGGACCTTGGACTAATGCATTATTACTTGGGACTAGAAGTATGGTAGAAACCTAGTGAGATCTATCTTGGTCAAGGGAAATATGTGATCAAGATATTGCAGAATTTTGGTATGATGGACAATAAACCAATGAAAACTCCAATGATCACTCATTTGAATAAGTTAAGAAGTTCATATTCAAGCCTTGGTTATCCCACATACTACCGCTACTTGATTAGATCCTCGATTTAAATTGTGAACACTCGGTCAGACATATGTTTTGCAGTAAACATTCTTAGTGAATTCCATATGGAGCCAAGGCATGATCATTAGATAGAAGCTAAACATATTTTGAGATATCTTTGTGGGACTATACATCACTATCTGAAATATGTTGGTAATGAGATACATTTATCGGGCTATACAAATTCAGATTGGTGAGGCAATGATGTGTATGGAAAGAGCACTACTGGTGGATGTTTTAGTTCGGGATATTTTATTATCTCATGGATGAGAAAGAAACAAGATTTAGTTACATTGAGTAGTGCTAAAGCTGAATATATAACAGCGAGTGAAGTTGGTAGAGAAGTTGTTTGGCTCTTAAAGTTGTTTCAGATTTGTTTGAAGGACCTTTGGACCCTACCATTATACACTGTGACAACCAAAGTTGCATAAGGTTGACAAAGGACCCAATTTTTCATGCTAGGAAAAAGCATATCAACAACAAGTACCTCTATATTTGAATGTTGGTACAAGATGGGGTCATGAAACTACAGTGCATCTCCACACACGAACAAGTAGTTGAAATATTAATAAAGTATCTTCCAAACAAAAAGCTTAAGTATTTGAGAGACAAGCTTGGACTTGAGGATATTACCTCCCTAATTGAGAGGGCATGACGAGGGACACCATATTCTCCATGTGTCATGCACTAGGTCAGAAGTAATAGTTGTAAGTCTAGTGAAGGCACTAGTAGGGAGAATGGAGGATTGGATAAGCATCTCGGATCGATACTTCTTGACAGTTGGGAATCCAAGATAGGAATAGTACCAAGAACTGATACTCTTTGAGGATGGGTAGGGCATCCAAGATAGGAGTATTCCTAAGGAGGATTGATATTCTTTGAGGATCGGGAATCCAAGATAAGAATAGTCTTGTAAGGACATACTTGTTGCACATCCGGATGGGGTATGTGCCTTGATAGGCAGTGGTGGTGGTGTCCAAATGTCTGCCTCCTAGCATTATGCACTAATCTAGTGGAGAGTTAGAGATTGTCAGTCAAGGCCTTGCTATATTTTAATTGACAATGTTGGTTATGATGATGATGCTTGATGATGCTTATCAATATGAACCCTTCTTATGACAATATTTCAATTTGAGTATCCTTGTATCTCGTTATGTAATTATGAATACGTCTCTAGTTAAGAGGGAGTGTTGAAAATGTAACTAGGTTTAGTCATCATAATTAT
Source organism: Pinus tabuliformis (assembly GCA_031772625.1). Taxonomy (NCBI): domain Eukaryota; kingdom Viridiplantae; phylum Streptophyta; class Pinopsida; order Pinales; family Pinaceae; genus Pinus; species Pinus tabuliformis. The sequence goes on from CM062820.1 coordinate 1,677,667,011, forward strand.
CTTTGTACTTATATCAATATGTATTTCATGTAAACAAAAAAAGGAAAAAAAGGAATTTTATTATTATTGTTTTTCTGGTAAAATCATGTTCTTCATGATTCTAGGGTTTATTGAGTTAAGAATAAAAAATGTCATGTGTCAAAGTCCCATTTGGACAAGATGTAACAAAAAGAAAAATTGTATTTTGAGTCAAAAAGATCCAATTTGTCCCACAAGGCCAAGTCGGCCTTAAAGAGGCCCTTTTCGACTTCCTGGATGGCTATAAAAGGAAGAGACTTTGACCTCATTTAATCACTCACTCACATACTTCGATTTATATGCAAGAGAGAAGAAGCAATAGAGCGAAGGCCAAGGAGAGAGGAGAATTTACAGAAGGAAGGAAAATCAAATTTTTGCTTTTCTTTATTCACACATGCGAAGTTGTTGGGGTTACTTTGCAAATTATAGGTCTGGAATTTTGTTTCTACGAAGGTGCTAGGGAAACTTTGTTTTTTCCTATTAATTTGGCAGCCAGAGGTAAATTCCCTCCTTTTGGAAACCTTCCTCATCTAGAGAAGACCCTTTTAGCCCTTGGAAGAATTTAATTTGGTCAAGGAAAAATATTATTTTTAATGATGGAACCAGATGTGAAAAAAAGTACAAGTCGGCCTCAACAAGTTGATTTGACATCTTGAGTCAAATATAAATTAGACCATATGTCACATCACTTTAGAGCATCATCACACACATCTTTTTTCTCTTGGATTGGTTCATACAACTCTAAAATTGCAGGTCTATATTCACGTGTGCAAAGGAGAGTGAGGGTTTTTTGTTAACCAAATTCATCTTCTATTTTGTGATTTTGACCAGCATTGACTTCTTGATTTTGAAACTTGGTTTGACTTTGTTTGACTTGGGAAAATCTCTATTTTGGAAGAACAAATTGATTGGTCAAGAGGCTGAAGTTTTCTGGGAATTTTGACCAATGTTGACCACAGACTTTGACTAAAGTTGACCACAGAATTTCTGAAGTTTGACCACATATCTTCCCTCTAATTTGACCGAGCTTTTGTTAACTTTTTTTACTAGAATTTGACTAGCAATGAAGGCCACATATTTTGACCATTGACCGAGCTGACTTGGAGGGTTGTTGACCATTAGCTGGCTAGGGTTGTTCCTACAATTGTTTACTTTGACCAAAATTGTAGATTTGACTTGTTGACCAGATTTGACTTTTGATGGCAATTTAATAGAAGAATAATTTTGAAAGGGTTTTCCCCCTTGTGGATTTTTTCCCTCGTCTTTGACCAAATATTGTGTCTCTCTTGTTCTTGGTTGTTTTTTATTGAGCATTGGTTTATTTTTTTATCTACAATTATTGATTGTTGCTGGAAGATTGAATTATATTAGAAGAATTGATTAATAATTGAAGAATAATTGCAATAAGTGATTTTGTTAAGCATAGAACATTGAAAATTAAACACAACGAAGGTGTTGGGGAACCTCTACAAAGGTGCTAGGGAAACTCTACGAAGTTGCAGGTATGAAATTCTTATTAGAAAAGTTTTGATGAGCTTTGATTCTTGTTGACTTGGTTTGGTTAAAGGATATTTGAAAGAGGGTTGACATGATTCGTTGTGGAGGCCTTTTTCTTGGGTCTTGGATGTCTCACTTTGATCTGATTCTATAATAAGGAAAGTTGTTTGGGTTTCCCCCCTGTGGGTTTTCTCCCTATCTTGGATCCTATATCGTGTGTTCTTTGTCTCTTGTGCTCTTCTTGCACTTTTTGTTTTAGGTAATTGCTTAATGAAGAAGACAAAATTTAGTAATAAAATCCAACAAACACTCACAAGTAATTATCGAGTAAGAGGAATCAACCTTAATCTACTAGCATATTGATTTCTCAACATGCATTAGATGCTAAAGAGACTAAATATACATTTAAATTATTAAGATAATGTTTAGGGCTCCCTTAATTTAAAATAGGGGAAAATACAGATGGGGAGAGAGGCAGTAAAGTACCTTCACAAGTCTTGGTCATTATGCCTAATTTTGAATCCTCATTCCTTGTTTTCGCTTCCTCCCTTGAGTGGGATTTTCCATCTTTCTTCTAGTAGTCGAGTACTAATTAGGCCTTTATATCCCTCTGCGATTGAGAGTGCACCTTTTGCTCAGATACACTCCCCTCTACCAGTCTATAATATTTGTTTGCCCTCTTTTTAATGGGGAGCTTTCAATCTCTTACTAGGTGCATGTCATCCCATCCTCTAACTGCTCCCAAGCGAGGTTTGGAAAAATAACACAAACCTCCTAATTGTCATTGTCTTCTGCCTCGTAATTGAGCAGCTCTTCATCCTCCATCAATAAATCAAATAGTAAGCAACCATATCATCTACTAGTTCATCCAACATAGTCGACCTTGACACATCGAGAGTCCAACTATAGTAGGAATCAGTGTTATTCTTTGAGGTGGGACAAGGGGACAACGAAAGCCTCACAAACGGTTGGTTTTCAGAGAGAATGTTTCCTAGATCTAGAGAGAGTGTTGTTATAATATGAGATAAGCTTGCAACCTATTTTCTGAAGACCCTAGATACAGGCCCAAACCCTAACTGTGATATATATATATATATATATATATATATATATATATCACTCTTGTCATAGTTTTTAAAATTTGCAACAATTCTAACAAGCACTCTTGTTCATTAAATTTTTTCATCTTTTTCACTAAAAGAACTAATTATTAGTTGCAACTAACTAGAATCACTTCTAAAAATGAAACTTAAATTGAAAACCCCTCAGGATGGCAAGATACATAACTTTCATACCACTATAAAATCCCCTAAGAAAATATTTTTTTAATTTTACTTTGCAGACATTTCACCAAACACTTTGCAGGAAAAATCCCTTCTGTGCTAAACAACTAACCCAGCCAAAATATCACAAGAAAAATATCACAGCAAATTATTTTATCCAAAATAGCAAATATGTTTATTAATACCATGGTAAAATGCCATAAACAAAAATACCACAATAGTTGTGAAACCCTTATAGCATAATAATAATGCAACCAATATTTCACAAAAAAAAATTACAACAACAGACTCAACCAAATGATTTATAGGAACTTGGCACGATTTGGATGCAAAAATAGATGGAAATGATAGCACTAAAATATCCCTTACAAATTGTTGGAGATGATTTTGCCAAAACAAAATTATTGAGTTGATTCAACCTCCCCTTGAGATGCCCCAACCTAACAAATATTAGCTCAAATTGTTGCACGTTTAAATATTTAATTTAATTGATCCCCTTTTACCAACTATAGCCTACAAGAATCAAATAGGCTACTAACTCATTCTCCAAGAGTGATCATTTGGAAAGGGACATTATAGAGGAAAGTTAAATTGGCATTGTCTTATTAAAGCTAATAATCCAATAGTAGAGATGTTAGTTTGGTCTTGTTCATGCTCACATAATGATGCAAGTGAATATTTTCGTATAATTCTACAAGTTGCTCCCTGAATATTTTTCAGTAGGAGGAATACAAATATCATGTTCAAATATACTTTGTATAAAAGGCATGCCCATGTCTTTGTTTACCATATTCTAGAACCCAAATGAGAATAGCTCTCACTAGTTTGTGACATCAACTCTCAACAATAGTTACAACCACATCATGGACAAACTCACAAAGCAGCAAGAACCTATAATTTCTACTATATTTCAATATGTTTTGAATGTATTCATGTTATTTATTTTTTCAAAGAACAATACTTTAATGGTGAAAACACCTTTGGACATAATTAAACCTTGTGAGGTTAGCAAACCAGTTTTCTAAGTTACATCCCTTCCCGCCAAAACAAACAAGAGAAAAAGCTATATTTTTTTTCGAGATTCTATGACCAAAAACATGTCCATCGAAACAATTTGCATGCAATGTCGTCGTACCATACCTCAGGTGTCTGCAGCGATAGGTAGAAGTTGTCCAAGTGGTCTTCTATCTTCACTGTGCTGTCAGGGTCATACTTTGTGATCATTCTCTCTGAACGCTTTGGAATCCTGTGCAAAGCACCTAGGAGAGCCAATAATCCCTGAGACATCCATTCCAAGTTTTGGTCAGCTATGTCTTCTTCTTCATCATCCTCCTCCTCTTCTTCAAAATCTAACGGTTCTGGCTCTAAGTCTGTTGGTTGGTCTCTACCTTCGCCTCCTCTGTTGCCTTCCCCTTTGCCTCCTGTACCAGAATCTGAGCCGAAGATCATGAGGGTGTCTCGATATCCCTGTTGGAAGATAGGAGGTTCCTCTCCGTTCTCAATGGCTTCTATTAGACCTTCAAGTGTGGCAAGAAATGATCCTTCCGCCGTTGATACAACAACCCCTGTGGGAGTGGTTTTTGGCTTCCTTGATGCGTATGGAAGATGTTGTATTCCTAGGATCAATCTGACTGCTTTTGAAAATTGAGGGGTGATAGGACGGACAGAGCAAAGGTGCTGATACGAAATTTCATGTTCACGTATGGGAGGTGAGGAGTAACCAACTTCAGAGTTGCACGTAGGTAAGAGGGAGTGTGAGTTACTGCCTTGACCAAATGATTAATGAGTGAGGGTGAGAGGACATTCATCCATAAAAAATTGGTGGCCCTCCTTCTAACGCCAGAAATTTTGACGGTGTTGGATCCACCAACATTCAGGGAATCTCCCCGGTATGAAGTCCCAACTAGACCTCACGATGTTTGGTGTAGGAGTCACATCTAATACGATGGCTCAGTTTCCATTATCTTGCGGATTTGCCTTAGCTCTTTCTTGTCAGCACATGAGAGTGGTATGCTTTGTCTTCGGACAGCAAGGTTCGCGTGCCTGGTGAGTGCTTAGTGTTACTTGTGTCAAGGTTCTTTCACTGCAGAGGGAGAGGGTGGAAGTGAGTCTCAAGTCGAAAGGGAATAGTCCCAACTCTGTCAGAGACACACAACACAACAAGATATGTGCAGCTTTTGATGGAGTAGTCCACACGGATGCGGCAGTCACAAACACAAAGTGAACGGATAGCACATACAACATCGAGTGGAGTAGTCCACATGAGTGCAATGATAATTATAACAAGTTTATGGGAATGGTTTTTTCAAGTGTCCGGCGACATAGGCCACACGAGAGAGATAGTGTTAACAATTTATACAACACATTTTCATAATCATACGTATTAGAACAACCGAAATAGTTCAACTATCTTAACACAGGTTAAAGCAACATGCATTACAAGTGTCCAAAGAATAGTCTTACAAACAAATACAATACATGTGTGAAAATGTGTTGGCCTATTATCAGGCTTCTGAATTAAGCGAAAGTTCCAAGACACATCGGTACACCATACATCACTAACCTCGATAACGTGGCATTGGAGCCATTGCTCTCTCCTCAAATAAAATATTACAGACTCTCAAAGCTATGTGGGAGGAGCCAAGGTGAAAATTCTTTTGCATGTACAAATGAGGGGTATTTATAGCCAAGGGTAAAATTGTCCCTTGTGACTGTTTGACTTCCCTCATGATTGTTTGACTTACATGAGTCTTCAAATTTACATGACTCTTCAGATTTACATGTGGGTCTCTTTGATCCGGATTTAAGTAGGAACGCTACAAATTACAGATATAACCATAAATACAAAGATGCAACAGAAACAACACTTCATTTCATTGACATTAAATATTGAAATATGCTTACAAACAGAATGGAAATAAGACTAATTCAGGCAATGGTAGCTTATCTCTGAGAAGAGATGTGGTGGCTACATGCCTCCGAACTATATTACAATGAGGTTCAAAGGCTTATTTAAAAAATTGAGAAACAATGGAAAACCCTAAAAATCCAAAAACCTAACCTTAGGAGATGAAGCGCCAAAATTGTGGGCCCCGTTTGGGTAAATTGGTACATCAATTTCCCGAGGTCGTAACTTTGGCATGCGATCAACGTTTGGCTATCATAATACCTTGTTTCAAAGATCTCGAAGAAAAGGCCGAAAACAAATAGGCACGTTGGTTTCAAACAATTTTGGTCTTTCTGTTTTCCCTAAAAACACCGTTTAGGGCCTCAAAATGGCTCCGGAAGTTCAGGACCCAAAAAACTGCCAAAAATAGTAAATTGTGCTACAATTAAGGAAACCGAAAAACTAAAAGAGATAGTGTTGGGGGTCCAAGTGGAATAGATAGGTGGCCACCAATATCCACCTGGATCATTCCTCCCCCCTTAGGAAGCAATGGTTCCTATTGCGTTGAGTTCATCCATGAGATAAGGAAACTTCTATTGAACTTGGTCCCTCGTGAGCCACTTGCCCTGGTGAAGGAGTTGTCCTGCTTTGACAACTCGATATAGTTGGATCATTTGTTGTCGTGTGTTCTTGATCTGCTTGTCCATGACCTGATCAGTTGTGGCTTGTTCCATGCAATCTAGATTTAACTTTGTAGGTGTGAGTTGTTCTGCAATGTATAATGTATCTAGCAATGGTGGGGAGTATGGTCGAAAGCAATCCACATTGAACACTAGGTGCAGGCCAAGGAATGCGGGAATGTTGAGCTCAAATGCATTGTCTCCCACTGCCTTGGTAATGATGTAAGGACCATATCAGAGTGGTCTGAGTTTCCGATAAACTCCGGTAAGGCATTCCTTTTGCAAATGCAACCAGACTTTGTCATCCACTTGAAACTTGTGTGGCACCCAATGTTGATCATGTCACTACTTGTACTTGGTATTTGATTTCTCCAAAATGTCGTGGACCTATTGGCGAATATGTTGGATGTGCTCAATGAAGTTGTTTGTCTTATCAGTTTCAGACTGGACATAAGTTGAATCTGAATGAGTAGTTGCAAATGGCATGGCCACATCAATGGGACATAGTGACTAGAATCCCAAGCCCACCTAAAAAGGGTTGTGGCCAGTCAAGTTGTGGAGAGCCCGGTTATCGTTGCGCTGGACATAGGGGAGCCTATCATCCCATGTGCATGGATTCTTTGAGTTGTACATGCGCAGAATATGTACGATCATCCTGTTGACGACCTTTTTCTGGCCATCAGTTTGGGGATCGAAAGATGTGGACTCAGTGAGCTTGGTTTCCAGCGTCGACTAGAGACTGGACCAAAATGTATTGAGGAACCTACTATCCTGATCTGAGATGATAGACTGTGGGATCCCAAAGTGTACCCACACTCGTTCAAAGAAGAGTTTAGCAGTGGCTTCCACTGTGATATTCTTCTTGCAGGCCGCCATAGTGGCATCTTCGAGAATCTGTTAACGACTTCAAAAACACAGTCATTGTCATGCTTAGTAGAAGGAAGGCCCAACATGTAATCCATGGAGATGGATTCCCAAGACCGACTAGGGTTAGGCAACGAAGTATAGAGGCCTTGCTTCTTAATGGTCGGTTTGGCAATGGCGCAGGCAGTGCAGGATCTGATGTACTTCCCGACATCCTGTCGAAGATTCGGCCAATAGAAATACTTTTGCGTCACCGTTTTCTCGACCCCGAAGTTCCCAACAGACCGACTGTAGTGTGCTTCCCAAATCATCTTGGCACGCTCTCTTGAAGGAACACAAAGGTTTCCCAGGTGGCATAATAGGGCATCCTGGAGGTGAAAATATGGAACTTGTTGACCCTCCAAAAGTGTCTAGTATGTGTGGTCGAATTCTGGGTTGCTTTTGTAGAGAAGTGGTTAATCAGAAGTCTCGTGCCCACAAGAGTTGAGCACGGTGGTTAACGCCATGATCGGTGGTCAGCTGAGGCAATCTGCAACATTATTGGTGCTGCCCTTCTTATACTTGATATTCAAATGGAATTGTTGCAGGTATGTGGACCACTTCTGATGGCGATCATTCTGCAACTTCTCTTGCGTCTGTATGAACTGCAGGGGCCGGTGGTCTGTGTGGATGACCATTTCCTTCCCCAAAATGTAATGCTTCCATTATCGGCAGGCCTACAAAATGGAATACATCTCTTTATCATAAGTGGGATACTTCCAGACTGTGTCTGAAAGTGTTTCACTGTGATATGCCATTGGATGCCCCTGTTGAGTAAGGACTGCCCCAATAGCATAGTCGGAGGCATCTGTCTCGATCTAAAATGGTTGTTGCAAGTCTGGTAATGTAAGCACTGGTGCAGAGTAGAGGCGATGTTTCAACTCTGTGACTGCCTTCTGTTGATATTCAGACCAAAATAATTTTTCTTTCGCTCCTCCCTTGGTGACTTGACTCAAGGGCCAAGTCATATCACAGAATCTCAACACGAACCTGTCGTAGAAATTGGCAAGACCCAGAAAGCTACAGAGCTCTATCAAAGTGGTTGGAGCTGGCCAATCCTCAATGGCTTGGATCTTGGCTGGATCCACATGCACCCCCCGTTCATCAGTAATGTATCCCAGATACTGAAACTGGTTTATGCCAAAGCGCATTTCTCCAAATTAGCACATAGCTTGTGTTGCCACAGTGTTTATAGAACTTGTCGGATGTGGTGGAGGTGTTCTTCCCAACTCTCGTTGAAGATCAGGATGTCATCCAAGTATACCACTACAAATGAGTTGGTGAATGGCCACAATATGTCATCCATCAGCCTCATGAAGGTTGCAGGAGCATTCGTCAACCCGAAAGGCATAACCAACCATTCGAAAAGGCCCTCCTTGGCTTTGAAGGCAATCTTCCACACATCGGAGGGTTCGATTGGTACCTGGTGATATCCTGACTTTAAGTCGATCTTGTTGAAATATTTTCCCCCCTTTAGTTGGTCCAGAAGGTCATCAATCTATGGGATTGGGTACCTATTCCAAACAGTGATCTTGTTCAGTGCCTGATAGTCAATACAGAGTCTCCAAGTCCCATCCTTCTTCTGTACCAACACGATCGGGCTCCCATAGGGCAATGAAATTGGCTGGATGTGACCTTTCTGTAGCAGCTCCTGAATTTGCCTCTTAATTTTGTCATTCTCCGTAACATAGCGGCGATAGATTGGTCCATTGGGCAGCGGCGCACCTGGGGTCAGATCAATGAAGTGCTTGACCTGACAATGTAGAGGCACCCCTATGGGGGAGGTGAAGATGTCCTTGTACTCCTCCATGACCTTGTCCATCTGTTGTTGTCATGCGGAGGGTCCCTGTTTGGAGGTTGTGGCCACCTTCTTCTTCTTTCCCTAAGGGCGTATCATCACGAAAACAAATTTCCTGGTTTTGGAAATGAGCTTACTGCATTGTTTTGTAGTAACCAAAGAGATGGCGGTAGGCGGTGCTATCTTCGGTATCATGTACAACTTATTTCCCAAAGTAATAATAACAGCATGAGGCCTTGACTCATACACAAAATGTTGCTTCCATAACTATGGTTGGCCTAATAATACATCACAAACATCAAGGGGAGCAACGTCACATAATACCTCATCCATGAAGGGCTTGATGTTATATGGAAGGCAGCACTGTTGTCTCACGCGAAGATCCCATTCTTGGTGAAGCCACCCAATGGTGTACGGTTGTGGACGTGCTGTGGTCGGTAAGCCCAGCTGCTTCATGACCTCTGTTGAAATGAGGCTCTTTTGGCTCCCGCTGTCGACAATGAACTATAGCGGGGAACCCTTTACCCACATATGGGAGTGGAAGAGGTGCTCCTCCTCCTCTAGATCTTCGGGTCGTCCTTCTGGATCTTCGTGGTGGAAACGGTGGCATTGGGCTTCGCATCGATAATATGCTTCCCTTTGTCATTCCCCTTGTCAAGTTTTGACTCAGAGTCAGAACATGCATCTAATTTCGAAGCCTTTAGCTCAGCCACCAGTGACTACCTAGCCCAACACTCACTTGTGTTGCGAGTGGAGCTCTTATGGAACTCACACCACTTTCTCATGTCCTTCTTCGACTTTGCGGTGTTGTTCTTTGCTTGCAGCTTTGCAGGTTGTCCTGGGTCGCCCCACCTTGGCTTTGTCCTTTGTTTTGCAGTTTGGGGGTAGCTTTCCCTTGCTTCAGATTCACAGATCCAAAGTTTTGCTTCTTATGTTTAAACTTCTGCTCGATCTTGATGGCATATCAGTATGTCGTGCTGAGCAAGGAGATGTTCAGGAACTCCATCTCGTCCTGGATGTACCTATGTAGGCAATCGCAGTACTTGAGAACCAAATGGTTCTCAGAATCCTTGATACCCAACTTCGTGCGAAGGGTGATAAAAACATTGGTAAACTCTAGTACATCTTGGTCCCTAAGTCCTTGTCGCAACGTTGTCCATTTTATGTATTTATCCTCATAGCTCCCGACATGGTAGTACTACTCCTTGATGGCACCCCGGAACGAGTTCCAACTGGGTGCGGCTGAAAACAGTGAGTTCGTACTTTCATCCTTCTACTCACAGTAGGTTTCCCACCAGTCCTTGACATGGGGGGGTGCTTTGAGAAGTGCAAAAGTGATTTTTTCCCAGCTAGAAAAATCATGAATGGAAAAATATTCTTCTAGCAGATTTAACCATTTATATACAGTGTTTACATATCTCTGACCCTCAAATATGGGAATGTCACTTGTACCTTAAAGGGTGTGGTGTTTCCAGAGTAGCTGCCAAAAGTATATGTGTCACCCTTGGGTAGTCGCTGAAGGATCTGGACAAAATTGTCCATCATCGCATTCATTTGTTGCTCGAGGGCTTCTTCGAGCAAGATTTTGATAGGATCTCCTACCCCTTCGTCTTTCTTTTCATCCGTTGTGGGAGGCCGTCGGGATTTGCGAGGCTAGTCTTGCAAAGGTTCGACCAGTTCAAGCCCTAACTCCTTATATCTCGACCTCGTTGGGGACATGCAAAGAAAAACAGAGAAAGAGCAGACTGCTTTGATACCACTGATCCGATTAAGTAGGAACGCAACAAATTATAGATATAACCATAAATACAAAGATGCAGTAGAAATAACACTTCATTTCATTGATATCAAACACTGAAATATGCTTACAAACAGAATGGAAATAAGACTAGCTCAGGCGGTGGTAGCTTATCTCTAAGAAGAGATGTGGTGGATACATGCCTCCAAACTGTATTACAATGAGGTTCAAAGGCCTATTTATTATTGAGAAACAATGGAAAACCCTAAACATCCAAAAGCCTAACCCTAGGAGATGAAGTGTCAAAACTATGGGCCCTATTTGGGTAAATCTTTACATCAACTTCCCGGGATCGTAACTTTGGCATGCGATCAACGTTTGGCTATCATAATACCTCATTTCGAAGAGCTCGAAGAGAAGGCCAAAAACAAACTGGTAAGCCAATTTCAAACATTTCTAGTATCTCCATTTTCCCGAAGAAAACTGTTTAGGGCCTCAAAACGGCTCCGAAAGTTCAGGACCTGAAAAACTGCCAAAAATAGTAAACTATGCTACAATTAAGGAAACCGAAAAACTAAAAGAGACAGTGTTGGGGGTTCAAGTGTAATAGGTAGGTGGCCACCAATATCCACCTGGATCACTCTTGGACTTCCACGTTAGATTACGTTGATTACAATAGTATGGCCCACGGTAGTGATGTGGCCGAGATGACTCATGACATGACTCGACACGACAGAGCTGGTATGTTCATTTCGTTGTTGGTGTCCATGTCAAGTTGTAGTGTTGTTGAGTGATGGATGTCCTCTTGGTGTATCACAGCTTTGCCTCTGCATGGCAAGGTGTACGAAGTCTTCGATGGTCTTGGTGTTCGCTCGATGTTGCACATGCATGTCTCTCCTTCACTTGTACTTTGGCATGCTCCATGTGTGCGTCCGTTCGCGAACAAGTCTCCTTGCATGTGCTCCTTGTTCATCTCGTTTGTTGTCGTGCCATGTCTCCTCCATGAACCTGTATCTGCAATCACTCATGACGAGATGACATCAAATCCAAAAATCTCCTAGTCTACCATGATGTATTGTTTTTCACTTTTAGATGCAGGTGACTGGGAGAGAGGATGAGGCTCTGAAACTGCACAGAGCACATTTCAAGTCGGGATGCGAGCTCTAGGCAGTGTTCATGAAAATTGCGCAGAGGTCACTCGGAGGTTGAGATGGGCAATCCAGATTAGTAGTGACTATCCACGGGATCTAGCTCGGCTGGAGTGCAGATCTATGCAAATTTTTCAGAGAGACAGTGCAAGCAATAGAGGGAGACTAGAAATGAAAACTGCGCAATTTCTCTGGGGAGCTGGCAGCGGGCTATAGGAGGCTGCTGACAAAAACTGCGCAATTTTTCTGGGAGCTAGCAACGGATTGTGGGAGGATGTTAGCAAAAACTACGTAATTTCTTTGGGGAGATGGCAACGAGCTACTGGAGGCTGTTGGAAAAAACTACGCAGACCTGGGAAGCTAGCGCACTGGAAATCCCTGCATAGTTTCTGAGCTGAGCGGGATGTTGGGCAGCTGGGAGACTGCTCATGAAAATTGCGCAGTTTTCAAGAGGAACAATAGGTTTGTTGATAGGGTGGCTAGTTGGAAAAACTACACAATTTTTTAGGGCACTGCACTGACAGGCAGCAGGTGTATGTCTGGCAGGTCTGTGCAATTTCTTCAGGCAATGAAAGCGGTCATGCTTGGCATCTTTTGCCCAATTTTTTGGAGGAGTGAGGCTCGGGGTCACTGCCTAGTCAAACTCTTCGGTTGAACAGCTGGAGGCTTGGTTCATTTGTTTGCGGGCAGCGCAAATTGAGATGGCTTGCTGGAAAACTTTTGTGTTGTTCTAGGTGACAGTCAGTGGAGTCAATTCCAGGATTGCAAAGGGCAAACTGCTTGGGAGACAGCCTCAAGATCTGTGCAATTCTGGGCAGTAGTACATGATCACTGAAAGCTGAAACTATGCAGTGCAGCTCAGCGGAAGTCCGGTTATTAGAGGGCAGTCCGGTCGACAGAGTTTCAACAAAATGACCAAGTGTGTGAACGTAACTCTGTACATGCATGACCTTGCAAAAACACACTCAACATGACTTGACGACAAGACACCTTGAACCATTAAGACAACATACACTCAATATGACTGACCAACGATGTGAGTGACAAGTGTGACACTTGAGATAGATCATTGAACGACCGTGACAACTTATACAACTTCGTATGTGGGTGCGACATATGCTTACATAGCGAATACAACTTGTACACACGAAGAGGGACTTTGTGCATAGCGAATACAACTTGTACACACGAAGAGGGACTTGGACAGTAGATTATTGTATAACGTCACAAAATAACAACATTGAGTTTGTATTTTTAGCATGCATCTCCACATAAACATACTCTCAGCTCGAATATTCCACCTGGACGAAGGGGTTGAATGTCCTCACAAATCTACCTCCCCCTACCTTTGATGTAAACCAGTTGACGCAAAGATTTGCACCCAAAGGTCTAGGGTTATATTCTCAAGGACGTACTGACCTGTAACGCAGTTTTTTGCTAGGCTCACCTGAATACTGCTATAAGGTGCTATATAGCTCAAACAAGACGAAAAATTATTTTCTCTTTTCTCTTATTGTTGATCCATTCTGATCCATTTTTTTGGTTCTTTGTAACTTCCTTCTGATATTAATTTGTTGGAAAGACAGGGGAGCCAAAACACAAATTCACACAAAAAAAAAATGATTCTTATAATGAACCCAACTAGGTGAAAAATATAAGGGTATTTAAATTTTTTCAACTAAGACTAGTCTAAAATAACTTGACATACACACATACTTAATTCAGTTAACTCACACTCTAAATATAGACTTCACTTAACTCTTTATCCATCACTAAACTCAAGACTCATTTAACTAACTTTTTAATACTCCAACTACTATAATAATTACCATTTCTAACAACTTAACATAATTACCATTTCTAACAACTTAACCCAAAGAAAGACATCAAACCAAATTTCGCCCAAAGGGAGACATCAAACCAAATTTGGTGTTATAGCAACACATAATTATCTTCCTAATCCTGCTCATTTGCACGCAACAAAATGATCCCTAAACGCATGGAGATTGCTGTTATGTAACATCTTCTACCCTCTTCCATATGCTTGTATTATAATTTTGAGTAACCAGTCACTCGTTTACAACATGTGCACGACAAACTCGCTTGCATTCCTTTCCAGCATCCCTAAATATAAGTATAATAGATTCAACTTGACCTTCATGATGCCATTCATGATCAGATGTTTTAAAATATGTACTGAAAAGCAGCTCCAGAATTTTTTGTATTAAAACTGAAAGTGACAACTCACATGAAAGAAATTTCGTATTTAGTGAGAGGCAGCTCTCAACTCTTTTTTGTATTAAAACTGAAAGTGACAACTAACATCAAAGAAATTTCATATTTCAAAATTATGAAACCCCAAGGACATTCATTCTGCTTCACGTGATTAATAATATCTATGGACGATTTCATTTAATAATGGGTTACTTACCCTTTCATATTTACATGTATCTAGAAAGTTGTTGTAGTCGTGGTAACTAATAAAGAGGTCATTTCCATAAGCAATGAGCGAGTTGGTCGCGTTTGTCTGTTACAAAATTCTCTCATAGATATTAAACATTCAAATTTTGCTTATTTATTATACATTTAAATTTTACTTATTTATTATATTATTGTTAACATTATATTTAGAAATAATATTATTTTTAGCCTTATATTTAGACTCGTGTATATCAAGGATAACACCGCATTACAATTTTAGCAATCTAAGTAAGATAAAAAAAACTTAAATTTAATATAAAGTTTGATGTAATATAAAATTTATTATACATTGCCCAACAAAAAACAAAAAACCGTTGAATGTAATTTATATTATTTTTCAATTATTTTGGTTGCGTTTGTCAGAATTTATTTTGGTTGTGTTTGTTACATTTCTTTTATTGGTGTGACGTTGTACCGTAAGTATATTTTAAATCGGTCATGTCATAAAATTTTATCATATTTATAACATGTAAATCCTGGATTTAAGTATATTTTAAATTGGTTTTGTTATAAAATTTATCATATTTATAACAGGTGTTTAATTTAATAATTTGTTGTTATTTATTATCAATAAATAATAATAATATACCATTTTAGTATGAATATGGTATAATTTGAATATTGTATAATTAGGTTTGATATTAGTTTTTTTGGTAATTAAACAAATTTAAATAATAATAAAAAAATATTTAATTTATGTTTATATTTATAATTAAATATAAATTATTAGAGATTTGTTCAATTCATTTTATTCTGAATTGAATGAAGATCAATTGTTGGATAAGCTTTTAAATTTCTCATTGCCTCTAAATACATCTTTTTAGACTTACTAAAGACTTATATAGTGAGACCCTTTCAAGGGGGAGAGAGCAGTCAAAGATAGTAGTGCTCGTGATATCCCCAAAACTTAGAAATTCTCTCAAAACATGAACTCAATCTACCTATAATCCGAGGGAAGAAGAGTGCCAAGAATTAGAGGAGAGTCTACTAAGTAACTAAGGTATAATATGTTCATGTACTATTCTTATTTATGTGATGGAAATAATGAATTATTTCCATATTCCATTTTCTCGTATGTATGAATGTGATTTGATTTTCATGTACTATTCTTATTTATGCCATGGCAACAATGAATTATTTCCATATTCCATGTTCATATATGTATGAATGTGATTTGCTTATTGTTATAGTTTAAGATGCATGTTAACTTTCTGGAGGCAAACATTTTCTTGTTTGGTGGGGTGTGTGTGTAGGAGATCGAATTGGAGAACTTGGGGAGGGTTTGTGCAAACTACATCAACTTGGGTGGATGTATAGGCATGTTCTTGTCATCCTCCTTTAGATTAGATGAATGGTTTGTTGTTGCATTAGATCTAGGGAATTTACTTGGATCCATCACACATTGTATAGCATATCTTGAGACTAGATCTGTGGAGTAACAACACCTTAGCCTCTACGATATTTTCAAGCTAACAAATATGCAAGAGAAAGACATCAGATAACACACATGCAAAGAAAGAGATTAGAGGACAATATCATGACACTAAAAGAATTGAATTGGTTGAGCCTCCTGGTAAAAGAGTTGTAAAACAATTCTGAAAGACAAAAAAACATAGAAATGGTAGGTTGGTTGAAGCATGTGGCTCCACCATAGGGGCAAGATGAGCATAGGATGAGACAAGCACTACTCTAAAGGCAAATAGTATAACAAGAGAGTTAGGATAACCATAGTTAGAAATGATAGTTGAGTGTTGGAGACTCACTAACTGCACAAGCACCCAAACATGAAAGTTAAACATTAACAAATTACAATAGAACAATGTACATGAGTAACTCCCTATGTAATTGGTCATTCTTATAACTAATTTACCTATACAAACTAGTAATGTTGATGAATATTAAAGATATTTTTACATAAATAAAGACCCAAAATATTGCTACATACTTGCTAAAAACTAATAAAATTTTGAAAATAATAATAATAATAAATAAATCTTTATAATAATAATCAATCTCTATTAAAAACAATAAGTACATTAAATAAATAAATATATAAATAAACCACAGATACAAAACTAAACCTAAAAATGATTATTTGAAAATAAGTAAAACTACAACCATATATTTATTGTATATATATCAATATTAATACATTATTAAAATCCAAAGGCATATTGCATGCATTTAATGCCCACCTTTTCTGTAGTGGAACTGCAAAGTGCCCCTTAAAGCTCACATTACAATAATACAAATATGTTTTGCACCGCAGATATAATAATATAAAACTGGACATAATGATCACCTTAGGACCATCAAACAAACAGCGAGGCCTTCTCATACATTTTACGTCGTCTTCAACCACGTTGAGGAATCCTCATATTCATATTGAATCTATCATTATCATTCGAGTATATAAGGACTTGCCATTGTGTGAAAAGATTGCAGAAGAATAATGGCGTATCTACCTTTTATATTTACATCTATTTAGAAAGTTGTTGTAGTCCTGGTAACTAATACAGAGGTCATTTCTATAAGTAATTAGCGAGTTTGTCGCGTTAGTCGGTAGTTACTATTACATTTCCTTTATTGTTGGGAAGTTACTGTTACATTTCCTTTAAAGTAGTTGTGTAAAATTAAGTATATTTTGAGTTAGTTGTATGTCACAAAATTCTCTCATATTTAAATTTTATAGTATTGTTAGCATTATATTTAGACTCTTGTGTGTCTCAAGGATAACACGGCATTACAACTTTAGCTTTGCAAGTAACATTAAAAAAAAAAAATTGATATAAAGTTGGCTGTAATAGAAAATTTATTATACATTGCAAAATAAGAATATGTTGAATGTAATTTGGGTGATATTATTTTCCAATTATTTTGGTTGCGTTTGTAAGAAGTTGCATTACATTTCTTTTATTATTATAAAGTTGTATAATAAGATTGTATGTATATTTTAAGGGATGAAATTTTATCATATTTATTAAATATATAAATTTTGGGTTTAAATTAATATAAATTTTGTTATTATTTATAGTTAATAAATAACAATAATATCTAATAAAAATGGTTTGAATATTGTATAATTTGGTTTGATATTAAATTTCATTTTTTTAAGTTATAATATAAATTTAAATAAAAAAAATAAATTATATTTATAAAATATAAATTATTAGAGATTAGCTAAAATGTGTTTTGGCATATTAAACAATACGCTTAACTTGATTATATATTGGAAAATACTGTAAAAAACAAGTTATTTAACTCCCTACTAATAAGAACCCAATACACCTTTCCAATTTAAAAAACCCCTACTTTCACTAGATATTGTAGGTATCCATTTTTAATCAACATTTTTTCATTAACTCAATATATTATGTCATTTTTTACTCAATATATATTCCCCAATTTGAATGCACGTGGTAGGGTATTGCTCCCAAACTTAGTAAAGAATGCCTATACACTGAGACCTTCTCAAGGGGAAGAGAGCACTCTAAGAAAGTATTTGTCGTAACTTGGTGAAATTCTATCAAAACATGAGCACAATCTACCTATAAGCAAAGTGAATAAGAGTGCCAAGGATTAGAGAAGAGTCTACTAGGTAACTAAGGTATAATATGTTCATGTACTATTCTTATTTATGAATGACAACAATGAATTCCTTCCATATTTCATGTTCACATATGTATGGATGTGATTTGGTTATTGTTATAGTTTCTGGTGCAGGTTAACTTTCCTTCCCAGGAGGTAAACATTTTCTTCTTTGGTGGTGTATGTGTGTAGGAGATTAGATTGGAGAACCTGGAGCAAGGTTTTGAGCAACTCAAAGGGATCTACAAACTACATCAACCTGAGTGGATGTATAGGCAAGTTCTTGTCATCCTCCTCTATGATATGCATGGTTTGTTGTTGCATTAGATCCATCACACATTGTCTAGCTTATCTTGAGACAAATATGTGGAACAACAACACCTTAGCCTCTATGGCATTTTCAAGCTAACAAACATTCAAGAGCAAGAAATCAAATAACACACATGCAGAAAAAGAGATTAAAGGACCATATCATGACACTACAAGAATTGAATTGGTTGAATCTCCTCATAAAAGAGTTGTAAAAAATTCCCTGGGTTGTGACATCTAAAGCCAAGAAACATAGAAATGGTAGGTTGGTTGAAGCATGTGGCTCCCCCTAGGGGCAAGATGAGCAGAGGATGAGACAAACACTACTCTAATTAGGAATGATAGTTGAGTGTTGGAGACTCACTTATTGCACGGAGTTGCAATAGAACATAAACATTGTATATGAGTAACTTCCTATGTAGTTAGAGATTGTTGTAGTTGATTTACCTATGTAAACTAATAAAAATGGTTAATGAATAATTAAAATATTTTTATAAAAATAGAGACCCAAAATATTACTCCACACTAATAAAAATTTGAAAATATGAAAAATGTTGAAAAACCTTTTAAAATATTATCATAATCATCATACATAAAACATTAAATAAATTATATAATAAATGATAAATACAAAATAATTAATACATTATTTAAATCCACATTACATTATTAAAACCTATGTAAAGGCAAATGCCAAGCATTTCATGCCAAACTTTTCTGTAGTGGAACTGCAGAGTGCTCCTTAAAGGTCACAGTACAATAATGAAAATGTTTTGCAATGAGAGATATGATAATATAAAACTCGACATAGTGATCACTTTAGGACCCTCAAACAAACGAGGCCTTATCATACATTTTATGTTGTCTTCAACCAGGTTTAGGAATCCTCGTATTGCCTGATATTCATAAAAATGAAGATAAATATGAATGTGCCTTGCGGTATCACAGAGCAGATCTTAGTGTACCGTATATCGAACCCACATTTTCATCTTCACTGTGGTGAAGAAAACGGTAATCTGTATATCCCACAACCTGATCCCAAGTATAAAAGGTAGATCTATCGTACTTGTTCAACCTCCGCGTTCCCAGCGCGAATCTGAGGGGAAGATCAGGGTTCGAAATGAAAAGACGACCATAAGAAATAAGGTCAGCTTCTCCGCTACCCACTGCAGCCATCCCAGAGTCTCTGGTATAACCTCCGGTGCCCATAAGTGTGCCTTTGTAGGCCTGTCTCACCAGGGAATGGAAATTATGGAACTTCGAAATTTCCTTCTGATTTCTATTCGTTTTACTTACTGCACTGTAACGAGGCTGCGTGAGATGCAAATAAGAAAGCCCTCGGCCATATCGGGTTGCCATGAGGTTAAGTTGGTGTACTAAATAGAGTGCTAGGCCAACGGGGTCTGAGTCTGTGGCGTCCAAGTGATCTACGACGGGAGAAATTCTGATGGCCGTTCTCTGGGCGCCAATCTCTTCCATCACTCCCGACAAGATTTCTAATGCAAAACGGCACCGGTTTTCCAGTGACCCGCCATACTTGTCGCGCCGGTCATTTATGCCGTCTTTCATGAATTGGTCGATTAAGTAGCCATGGCCGGCGTGGATCTCAACCCCGTCGAAACCTGCAAGATTCATGATAATTGTCTCACAGTTGTCTTATAATTCCCTATATGCGAATTCAAGGGCGAAATCGTCGGGGTTTCTTAGTTACCTGCAGCCATGGCATTTCTAGCGGCCTGACGGAACTGTTGGACAAAAAGCGGAATCTCTGAGGCGTCGAGCGCTCTAGGGTTTGAATAATTGCCTAACGATCCGTCCGGCATATTTATTTTCCACTCATCTGAAATCCTCTTGCTCGTCGACGAAACGGGTAAATCTCCTTTGGGTTGGTAAACTGTATATCAAACAAACAAATTTAGTTGAGGAAATGAACTGAAAGTAATCATTTAGTTGTGCTTGAAACGAAAAAGAAAGGATGTTTGGAGCACATTATGAATACGAGTTTAAGAACAAGAATTCACCCATATGCGATGCCCGCCCGACGTGCCAGAGTTGACAGAAAATTATCCCGCCCTTCATATGTACCGCGTCAACAACTCGTTTCCAGGCGTGTATCTGTTCATTGGTAAAGATTCCTGGTGAATTGGGAAACCTGCCAAAACAAACTATGATCAGATTGCATTGCAGTATATTTATATTAACAAAGTTATTGTTGATGAGGCATTAGAAATAGAGTACCCAAATCCGGTTTCTCCAACAGAAGCAGCTTCAGTGATGAGTAACCCTCCGGGAGTGGTCCTTTGTGAATAAAACTTAACATGGGCAGGCTGAGGAACGTGATTTATAGCTCGGCATCTTGTCATTGGAGCCAGCACAACTCTGCAAAACATTACCATCATTATTTCGTCCATAAACGTTCTCCTAAAATATTATCTGTCTGTGAAAGTTATGACATACACAGCGAATATATCACATTATCCATACCTGTGTGATAAATTGAATGGGCCGAGCTGAAAAGGTGACATCAAGCCAATTTCTGTGGTATTGAGACCCATGATAGCTAATTTTCACACCATAAAATGATGTATAAACGTATGGAGATCGCTGTGAATTCCTTTGCTTTTGAACATGCCTATATTATATATTTATACAGAGTACCCTGTCCTCACTTTCCAATATTTGTAGCAAATTAGGAATATACTTTCCACCCTTCCATATGACTTTCATGATATTCATGCATTTCATGTGCTCAACTGCATGTATTTTAATTGAAGTTCACAACTACGGTCAAAGAACAGCCCACGCTTTAAATTATTTTTCAATGTTCACGTGCTTAACGATTTATTTATGAATCCTGATTATAGTACTGCTGGTAATTTTCCAAACATTACGGCAATGTTCATGGTAATTTTGGTAATTTTCAAACGTTACGGACGGGCAATGTTTCAATGTTCATGTGATGGACGCTTTATATCCTCTAATTCTTACATTATTTTTGGTTAAATTTTAAATAATGACATGTGCAGGTAACGAGTATTCCAGAGACTCCAGTTCTTAGAATTATATATTAATGTATGTTGAAATTATATATTAATGTAGGTTAATACCAAATATGTTTGTTTTGTTCATTTCTCTTGATGAATACGAAACTTAAATAGTACATGATGAATCTGGAACATGGAAAGTACATAATTTATATTTTAATTTTGATTGAAAAAGTAAGGTTGGTAAACGAAAAAATACATATAAAATAAAATATAAATTGAGTATTTAAATAAAATTATATGAATTTATAATTAAATTGATTAATACTAAATTAAAATTTTAGAAAATGTATAAATATAACCATTGAATTTGGAATTTTGTAGAATATGGGGAGGAAGACTTGTGATGTAAAAAGTCAAACCTAAAACAATAATGGTGTCATGCCATGGCCATGCTAACCAAGATTCTTTGGAAGAAGCATTATTTCTAAGCAAAGAGAAGAAGAGTCATTTCTAAGCAGAGAGAAGAAGAGTCATTCATTGTTTTCCAACCCCTAGCCCTTCATGTCTCTCCTATGCCTGTGAATACACATTCCTCTCTGAAATTCCTAAAGGTAAAACAATTTTTTTCAGCATTTTTTTGTAGAAATTTGTTGATTGCATAGATTACCAAAAGGAACTCTATCTTGGTAACTAAATAATAAAGCTATGTAGGCAGAATATTTTTACTCACCTAGTAGATTGCATACAAATTTCCTTCTTCAAGTTGTCCTAACACAACTCCTATAATGATGTCCAGGGCATCCATGGAAATATGGAATGGAAGGGACCAACTAGGCCCTATTAATATTGGCACCTTCAACACTTCAGACTTTAATTATTCAAAATTGTAGCGCCACCCTCCCACATCTACACAAGTAACCGGCTAACCGGGGTAAACATGTGACGAGAGGCTATTATGATTGGATTCAACCTCCTAGGTGACCTTAAAGAAGTGGAATTGACTGAAGCACAACATACAGGCCTTCCACATCAACTACAGGACACCTAAAAACCATTCCAACATTTATGGTAACCAGCCTTTAGGTCCCACTGAGGTTTTAGACCACTTTCCCTCTAGATGCTCCCATGCTATGAGCCTAACGACGTCCAGGAGGCTCTAGACGCTCTCATGACAAGGTATGCCAGCGTTGAGGGACTATTTTGCTTAGTTTTGTGCCAACATCCCCGGGATTTGAGCTACTTTTTCAAGCCCAGAGCCTAGGTCACTCCCCATAATTGAATGACACCTTCAGAACATAAAGATAACAAGAAAACAATTATCTAAATGCAAATACTTAAACAAACCCTTAACTGGACCCCTACTATCCATGATAGATATTTCGTCAAACATATCACAAATATGTAATCTATAGGTGTAAACAACATATTTAAGCATACGAGTCTGTTATAGAAATATTTGGGCACATCAACCCCAAACTTATATGTCAATGAACTAGGGCTCATCAACCCATAAAAGAGTTGTTTCATACCCTAAAGGAACTTAGTCATCTGAGTGCATCATTCCCCAAAATCTCCACTTCAGAAATCATCCAGAAAGAGCCTAAATTGGACCATAGTGACTGCCCCACTGATAAACTATGATGCATACTGACTGATACACTGTCAAGGTGTGATGCATACTGTTTAGGCCTTCTATAGGGTGCGATGGGCGAGGATGGACCAATTTCCGAGACAGTTTGTTAGTTGGTTGCTCATGGAATCTTCTAGAAACTTCTCCTATGCGACTTGCCTCTCTGAATCGCCCAAGGATGACCAAGGGAATTAGGAAACCATCTCTGGTTCCCCTCTCTTGTGGAAGCAATTGTAACAAGTGGAATGACACTAATCGAACCCCATGGATGACTCACACCCTTGCAAAACTCTATAAAAGGATCTCACATCCAAGAGATCAGGAGGCTAGAATTTTGTGAATTACAAGTAAGTGCTGATAGTTTGTAATTGAGGAGAGAGCATTGTATTCTTGTTGGTGTGATCTTGCTATTTCATGAGGTGAAGAAGGATTGAAGCTGGGAGGATGGCGCTGGATCAAACAACTGGGTTGTAATTCTCCTTTCTATTAATAAAGTTCTTCAAGTTTTCTCCCATATGATTGTGCAATTGTGAATGCTATCATTTTGTTCATTATATATCTGATTCTGTAATGTTTATGTTGTAATAGATCACGATGTGTTGACGATTCTTTGTTGTTGTACTTATGCAGGTACTCTCCAAGCGTGTTAAGTATAGGGAGGAGTTGCAGGATCTACCAAAGGAGAGAGAGATCAAGCAAGGGATTAAGCGGAAGTTCCAAGTTGGTTCATTATCTTTCTCTTATCTGTTATACATAGGAAAAATCATTGAATTGCTTTAAACTGTTGTTTCTAGGGTAACTGCAAAACCTAGAGGATTAGTCATTCGACAAGACACTAATTTTCCCATAAACAAATTAGCGACTTCGTTGGGGAATGAACAGATGTTTGTTTGTTGTTATTGTTTGTTTTATGTTCAATTTGATAAACTATAGACAGAGTTTGAAGCCAGCCAAGTAGCTTTCGAACTGCTCTTGCTTTGCAATTACATAGTAGATGAATGTTGCTTCAGTCAATCTCTGGTTCAGTTTATGAATTAAACATTTGACTTACAAGCACATCTAGATGCCCTTTTGGTAGCTCAGTAACCTCTCAAGACATTCCATCATACTTTGTTCATTATTGTTCATCAAAACCAAGCTTGATTTCATTGAAAACTACTCCACATTTAAGCCAAAAACCTTTTTAGTTGCGTTCCCTGGACCATCGCACTGTCTTCCACTGTGTTTCAGTATGCAACCCACCTCCCGAGTGTAGAAAGTGCGATGCATCTCAATTTCTATGAAGCCTAGGTGCGATGATTGACTGAACTCTTTTTCCATCTAGAAATTGAGGGTTTTTGACCTATTTTCAATTTTGTTTGGTTTTTTTGCTGCAAATGAACAGTACCTCTTCACTGAAGCTTACTTGCATCACCTATATCAGCCTCAATTACATTAGGATTAGTGAATGTTTTTGTGTATTTGTTCCTCATTTACAATCCTTTGTCAAAAAGTTGTTTTAGTCAATTTGTCGCTTTGATACAAAAAGTGTCGTAATTGTCATTTTTTGTCGAAAAGAGAAGTGTCGTAAATTCTTCCTTCCCTTGATAATCGATTAAACTTTTCTTGATGCATTTGATTTGATTTGTTTACATTCAAAGTGTCGAAAGCATTTTTATTCAAAATTGAAAGTGTCGTTTTGAGTCTTCCTTTCCCTTTGTGAAGAAAAATTGTCAAAAATGTCATTTTGAGTGAAATATTTCAGATCTTTGCTGCATTTAGTTTTCCTTTTTGCATCTTTCACATTAAGGAGAGCGAAAAAAAATACATGCATTTGCATTTAGAATTTTTTGGTTTGTGTGCGAAAAGATGATTTAGGGAAATGCACTAGTGTGTGCTCTTTGCTTTTTGCTTAAAAGCACTGTTATCTTCTTTCCCTAGTAGCTAGGATTTTCATTGCTCAAATAAACAAAGATTGTTTATCATTGTAGATTGCATCTTAGGAATTTCAGATCATCATTACGCGGTGAACCATTGAAAGGCAAACTCTAAACAAGATCAACTTTAAAATGAATTTCAATGAACCTAACAACGCTTTGGAACTTAACGCAACATATCTAGAGGTCTAGGCTAGTGACGTGTTCTGGCGTCGTTAAAACTAGTGGCTATCATTTTCATTGAAGGTTCGGTGATTCCCCCTCTTTGATACGACAAGTGCTAACACGGACTTGTGCTCCCCGTACCGTCGCGTATATATTGGGAGACCACAATAGGCTTGAATCCTTTATCCATAGGAAACCGAGTATGCCGCCTTATCGATCGTAATGCACTGAACACAGCATTGGGGAAGATTGACTGCCGTACATAAGTCCTTGGTGATTTCTCTTTAATTTATCACCAAGGTGCATATTGCAGTTTTCAAATTGGTTTGGTAAACCCTTTGTCTAGATTCTCCGGAGTAGTAACTTTCTTTCCTTTTCGACTCTCTAAAGAAAAGGTCCATCTGAGCACTTGTCCTTTCAGGTTCATTAAAAATCGAAGGGGACTAGAGTCATCTTTAGCTTTTTCTCGATTCTTTAAAACTGAAAAATCAAAGTTGTGTCCAAGCGTCAATAAAATTAATTGACCGCAAATAACATCCCTATTCCTTAGTTGATCTTAGGTTGAAACATATGGCGACAAATCCAGAGTCCACCAATCAAGGAATCCCTTTTGATTGGAATCCTAGTCTTTTTCCTTCTTTCGAAAATATTGGTGCTCCTTATATGGCTACATTGTCCCTTCCGGGATTTACCATTGGCTTGCCAGTATGGTTGTTTTCAACCTCCTTGGTGCAAAATGTCATGATTTCTCCGCAATCAAGTACACCTCCAACTAGAAAAAATAAACCTCCAGTTGATCCTAAAGTTGACCCTTTGCCTTCTTCCTCGTTTGTTTCTCCCTCCCCATCTTCCTCTTCACTTGGTGAAAGTATTGGTACTAGTAACTAGGTGGCTAAGAAGAAGAAGAAAGGGAAGAAGAAGAAGAAGAAGTCAATTCAGCAAGGGGACAACCAAGCAACCATTGCTTTGAATGCAACATCTGATGAAAATCTGTCCGTTAAGCCTCACAAAGTCAAATATCCATGCAAACTTTGTGCGGGAGACCATATTCTTAGAAATTTTCCTGATATTCCTCAGATCTTAGAAGAATGGTCTTCACGTTCACATCATTCTGTGTCATCAACCTATGGAGATCATGTTGGTGACACACCATTAACTAGTGATAGTAAAGTTCATGGAAAGAAAGGAGAGTCAAGTTTCCAAGTAGGTTATGTGAAGGGAATCACCCCATTCACCTTTATCCCTATCTGGATGAAGCCAAGAAAGTGTTGGATAACCGTCTTTCTTCACTGCAGCAACATCCATATGGTTACAGGAAACTCTCCCTAAATCCTTCACTAGTTGACAAACCGACTGACCAAAATCAATCGTCGGTCAAACCCACTCTCTTTGGAAGTGAATCCTATGAGTCTATACCTAACCAAAATCAACAGGTCAAGGTAACAGTTGACCCAATTTCACCTTCGGTAAATCGCATCTTTCCCAAAGAGAGTGAATATGATACCATTCGAGTTATTTTTGTTTCTTCAGATTCAAATGAGCTTGGGGGCAATCCACCTGTTCCATCAAGACAAGAGGAAAATCCTCCAATTCTCGTAACCCAAGGGGTTAATCCTCCTGTTATCACCCAAGAAACTCTCCTAGGTTGTATCTCAGAGATGCTCGGGAACATTACAAACTCAACAAAATGTTGGATAAATGGTGGATGAATGAAAGAAATGCTGCATATTCAAGCCAGATAACCACTTCTACTATGCTTAACCCCAGACATGGGTGAACACCCCCAGACTACAAGGCTTTTAACCACCAATTACTCACAATTTTAAAGAAAATGTGATGATGGAGAATACTGACCACACCAGCAGATGCACAAGACCCTGTGATGGCTGGCTACAACCAGTTAAAAGGTCTGTAAATCTGTTTTCTAATACACAGATAGGATGACAGCTCTCTAGCATTAAAATAACAGAAACCTGCATACAAATTCAATGATACATGCTAAATCCTAACACAGAGGTGGGATGACAGCCCCTCTAATGCTAAACATTAACAGCACATGAATAAATGCAAAACAGGCACAGCCTGGAACAAGAAGAAGAAGTGGACAGTGAGTAATTAACAGCAAAAGAAGCTTGCATTAGCTAAAAATGAAGACCAAACATTGCAGGTATCACAGCAGTTACAATCTCCAGAAGTTGAACCTTACAGCAAAATAACCCTCATCAACCTATTACATTTTGTCTTCTGAGTATATATGGAGGTTGATTACAAAATCTCTCTGCTACTAAGCATGGAGGGGTCATAATGGACCACTAACCACGTTTACAATCTAAATCGGGCCTCTGCTGCAGTCTGAGAGCTTTAATGAACAAATCGGCCTTTTCTGATATTTTGAAGTCCTTATTGGGCAGCTGGAGTAAATTATGGATGAAATTCCATGCCTGTTAAATGTTTTTCACTACTTGAGGTCGTCCTGTTTGTCCTTTGTCATGTTGTTCTTTGACTATGGTAGCTCAGGATTTAATGCGCTAGGAACTGCAACAGTGGCCACCTTCTTCCTTTGAAAACACAGAACAGGTTGCAGGCGCAGACGGAATAGCGGAGGCAGATTAAACGGCGGAATGAAGCCCAGTCGTCGAATTGTACAAACCAACGGTGGAGATCGCGAGATGAGGGCTATCGAAAGCAAAGAGGAATGGATGAATGCTGACTATTAGATCACAGAGATCGACGGCGGAGACTGAATTATGGAAACCATCAGGAAGAAATGTGAATGGAGGATCGTTAACCGTTAGATTTTCCCGTGGCAGATCCAACGGTTATCGCGCGGCAGAGAAGCGCACACGTTAACAGGCGGGAGAACGGCGGTTTGCGCAGTGGGCAGTTTCCCCGCACTGCCTATCAGGAATGAGTGGTTTCAGTATACAAAGGCATGATCCAATGAAACAACTTCCTGTGGCAGTGGGCAACCCCCCCCCCACCCCGGGGGCGGGTTAACGCACGTGCAAGTCACGCGATCGGGGGGAGCGTCCACCGTCCGATGAACGATGGACGGTCAAATGACAGAGAACTTGCGTAGAGTTTAACGTGCGGTAGAATAGCGGCGACCGTCAGATCATGGGCGATCGACAGTGGAGATGAAGGCGGGATTTAAAAGATAGCACGGAGTCATATGATTAGGTTATATGGTGACTACAGTTTAGCGCTCGGGGTCAGAGGAAAATGGGCTTACACAGAGTTTTAGAGACAGCAGAAGGTTTATAACAGGTTATCGGGGTTTGATAGTATTTGAACCAAAACATGCAGGAGCCCAGGAAAAAGGGTTAATGGAGAAATTTTAGCAAAACGAATGAATGGGGTTTAAGCAAATATTGGTTTACACAGAGTTTAGGAAGAAAACAGAGATTAAGGGGTTACGGGGGAGAATAAGGAGAATGAGGGGGAAGGAGAAATCCACTGCTGCGAACCTTTTGAAAGCACAACCAGCACTGTCAGACCTGCTTTGACCCTCCACTGATTAAATTTGTAGCAGAGCTAACACTGGCTCCTTCTGGGGATGAGATCCTCCCTATGAGGTCTCAAGAACCTGCAGACCAATGCCTTCATACAAAACTCAGCTTTAAAAACATTTCTTGGTATCTATTGGGCATGGAGTCCACTAAGCCTACACTAGAAACCTGTAAAAGGACATGATTACAATCACTAAGGCTTGAAAACTTAAAACTTCAAAAACTGCCCATCTGTTGGGCCATCAAAATTGTTGCTTGTCATCTAGTTCATCATAGATCAGCAAGACAGGATTTATTTGATCCTCTACCCCAAAGAGTTTAGGAGGTTTGACCTTGATGTGTAGATAGGGATCAAATTTCATTTCCCTTCTGTGGATTTTCCTCCTTGGATGTTCTTTATGGGAGCCTTTGTACACCTGTTGGATAACCATTGTTGTTGTGTACATGTCTGTGTTTTCTTTGGCCTGAACAATAAATATAAATGGTGTACCAATATGTTCATGTGTAGGGGACACAGAGACATTTTATGCTCCTGAATCTTTGTTAGAACACTCCTCATCCAAGGAGGAATTCCAAGACTACACATCCTCTTCCTCTGTCATCTGATAAGCTGCCCTTTTATTCTGTGTGGAGGCCACCTGAGCAGGCTTCAGAAAATCAAAACTAAGGTGATCAGTATCAGTCTTGAGCATTGAACCATTTCCTACCTCAGTGTTCAAGGGGTAGCATGGAGGGATTGTTTTTTTAGCAGACAAAGAGACAAAAGATGATGGGGAGCTTTCTTCTCCCTCTTTGATCAGTGGGCCGAGGCCAAAAGCAGGCTGGAAAATTGGCAGATCTACATAGCCATTAGAAGATGTGTTGGCCTTAGGCTCGAATTCTTGGAGGAAGGGATCTGTTGCTGGGTACCATTGCTGGTCAACTTGTTGTTCTGCAACTACAAAAAATTGGTGAGCAGTGCCTTTGGATATTGCTTTCTCATAAGCAGCTCTCGTTAGGAAAGGGGCACCTTCCAAAACATGGACCTCCTCCTCATGCTACATTTCTTCCATGACTATATTCTATAAAAGGGGCCTCACCCCTTTATCTTCATTTGTAATCTTATTTCTTTGCAAAATCTGCAAATGCTCATGTGTTCCTCTACATGGATTTGGAGTTGGAAAAGAAAATGAACAATGAGCTCCAGCTTCTTCAGAGTACTGCTCATCCTTTAGTTTGGAAACTTCAGAGGCCAAGAACTCAATCATCCTAGCTAATTCATCTATTTCAGGATCATAGGATGATGAGGATTCTTCTCCCTGTCTTCTTCTTTCAGCATCACCTTCGAGTCCTTCTGTAGCAATAATATTTGCTTCTACTTCAAAGGCTGCAGCTTGCATATCAACCAAAGAAGTGCATCTTCTTTCTCTTAACAGTAGGCAAAACTGGGAATTGAAGGCATTAGCATAAATAATCATGGCAGAAGCAAGGGAAGGTTTTATTTCAGCTAGCATTCTACTGTACATAAGGTTGAATCTGATATTAAAATCAGACAGTAGCTCACCATCTTCCCTCTGCAAATTTCCAAATTCATCATGATAAAAGAGAAGATCTTTATTATCTCCCCAGTGCTTTAAAAATACATCATCTAGGGCCTCAATATCTGCAATAGACCTAAGGGGTAAATCTCTAAACCATTTTCTAGCCTCCCCATCTAGGCTTTAGACAAAAACCCTCATCCAGACATCCTCTTCATTGATATCCAGGTTATCAGCATAGCTGTCAAAGGACTCTAAATGCTCTTCAGCTATTACTCCTTCTGCACCTGTAAACTTTGGCATGAACTCTTGATAATCTCCTGCATGCATGGCATTCAAAGGGGTAGGCAAGACTAAGGGTCCATACCTAGCAGCAACTATTCGTTCTATCTTTGTGAGAGCTTGCTTGCTTGCCATGACTGAGGTATACAAAAGGGATACTGGTGGACTGAGTGGAATGAATCAATGAATGGAATAGAAAAAATAGAGGAATATGACGGACAGCATGGATGCTTCTTTCAACTGAGGTCCGAAAGGAAATGAATGATTAAGGAGCTGTATGAATCTCTGAAGGTATTTCTACACTGGCAGAGATACAGAAAGATTCTTTAAGGCTTACCTGATCCTGGTGCTCCTTACTACAATATTTTCTTCTGCTTAACGGTCTTCTAAGGATCAGGCACTGGTCAACTATTGATTTTTGAAGATATCTCCGAACATGCCTCACCAACTGCACCAGAACTGCAATTTGGAGTCGCCAAAGGATGGTCTTCCACCAGTGGAGTCGCCAGATAGATGATTACAACCAAAATATGTGCCCAGACCTTGTTTATCACCAAAATCTGGAACTGTGTCATTCTCCCAAGGAAGTTGAGCTTTGATTCTCCTCTCCCCGGCAATGGCGCCAATTAATGTTATCACCCCAAGAAACTCTCCTAGGTTGTATCTCAGAGATGCTCGGGAACATTACAAACTCAACAAAATGTTGGATAAATGGTGGATGAATGAAAGAAATGTTGCATGTTCAAGCCAGATAACCACTTCTACTATGCTTAACCCCAGACATGGGTGAACACCCCCAGACTACAAGGCTTTTAACCACCAATTACTCACAGTTTTAAAGAAAATGTGATGATGGAGAAGACTGACCACACCAGCAGATGCACAGGACCCTATGATGGTTGGATGCAACCAGTTAAAAGGTCTGTAAATCTGTTTTCTAATACACAGACAGGATGACAGCTCTCTAGCATTAAAATAATAGAAACCTGCATACAAATTCAATGATACATGTTAAATCCTAACACAGAGGTGGGATGACAGCCCCTCTAATGCTAAACATTAACAGCACATGAATAAATGCAAAACAGGCACAGCTTGGAACAAGAAGAAGAAGTGGACAGTGAGTAATTAACAGCAAAAGAAGCTTGCATTAGCTGAAAATGAAGACCAGACGTTGCTGGTATCACAGCAGTTACAATCTCCAGAAGTTGTACCTTACAGCAAAATAACCCTCATCAACCTATTACATTCTTTCTTCTGAGTATATATGGAGGTTAATTACAAAATCTCTCTGCTACTAAGCGTGGAGGGGTCATAATGGACCACCAACCACATTTAAAGTCTGAACCGGGCCTCTGTTATAGTCTGAGAGCTTTAATGAACAAATCGGCCTTTTCTGATATTTTGAAGTCCTTATTGGGCAGCTGGAGTAAATTATGGATGAAATTCCATGCCTGTTAAATGTTTTTCACTGCTCAAGGTCGTCCTGTTTGTCCTTTTCCGTGTTGTTCTTTGACTATGGTAGCTTAGGATTTAATGTGCTATGAATTGCAACAATGGCCACCTTCTTCCTTTGAAAACACAGAACAGGCTACGGGCGCGGACAGAATAGCGGAGGTAAATTAAATGGCAGAATGAAGCCCAGCCGTTGGATCGTACAAACCAATGGTGGAGATCGGTAGATGAGGGCTATCGGAAGTAAAGAGGAAGAGATGAACATTGACCGCCGGATCACAGAGATTGACGGCGAAGATTGAATTATGGAAGCCATCGGGAAGAAATGCGAATGGAGGATCGTCAACCGTTAGATCCACCCGTGGCAGATCCAACGGTTATCGTGTGGCAGAGAAGCGCACACATTAACGGGCGGGAGAACAACGGTTTGCACAGCGGGAAGTTTCCCCGCACCACCTATCGGGGATGAGTGGTTTCCGTATACAAAGGTGTGATCCAATAAAACAATGCTGCGTGGCAGCAGGAAACCACCCCCCCCCCCCCCGGCGGGTTAACGCACACGCTAGTCGCGCGATCAGGGGCAGTGTCCACCGTTGGATGAACGATGGACGGTCAGATGACAGAGAACTTGCATAGAGTTTAACGTGCGGTAGAATAGCGGCGACCGTCAGATCGTGGGCGATCGACGGTGGAGATGAAGGCGTGATTTAAAAGATAGCACGGAGTCATATGATTAGGTTATATGGTGACTACAGTTTAGCGCTCGGGGTCAAAGGAAAACGGGCTTACACAGAGTTTTAGAGACAGTGGAAGGTTTATAACAGGTTATCGGGGTTTGATAGTATTTGAACCAAAACGCGCAGGAGCCCGGGAAAAAGGGTTAATGGAGAAATTTTAGCAGAAAAAGAATGAATGGGGTTTAAGCAAATATTGGTTTACATAGAGTTTAGGAAGAAAACATAGATTAAGGGGTTACGAGGGAGAATAAGGAGAATGAAGGGGAAGGAGAAATCCACTACTGCAAACCTTTTGAAAGCACAACCAACACTGTCAGACCTACTTTGACCGTCCACTAATTAAATTTGTAGCAAATCTAACACCTCCCGTTTCTATGGTAGGCCCACAAGGATAGTTCCTTGTCTTGTGTCAACCTTGTTAAAAAATGAAACAAGGAATTTTAGGATGGTTCTTTTACTGTGTCAACCTCATTTAAAAAATGAAA
The DNA here is from genome assembly GCA_031772625.1 of Pinus tabuliformis. Classification (NCBI taxonomy): domain Eukaryota; kingdom Viridiplantae; phylum Streptophyta; class Pinopsida; order Pinales; family Pinaceae; genus Pinus; species Pinus tabuliformis. The sequence continues at coordinate 1,677,700,024 of CM062820.1, forward strand.
CAACTCCCACGAGGATAATGCCTAGTCTTGTGTCAACCTCATTAAAAAATGAAACTAAGGGTATGAGCATAGTTCCTTGTCTTGTGTCAAGCTCATTAAAACATGAAACAAGTTACCTTCCAAGTCGAGTTTTGATTAGATCTCGTAAAATCCTAGTTGAGTCTTTCACTTGATCTCGTAAAAGAACCTTCATTCCACCCACCTGATAGCCATGAGTAGTCTACTAGGTGAATGTAATGAAGCTTGGGGTACATGCACCTAGTGGTAAAGTTAAATTTCCGTGTAGGTTATGTGAAGGGAATCACCCCATTCACCTTTGTCTATCTAGACAAAGCCAAATAGGTGTCGGATAACCGTCCTGCTTCACCGCAGTGACTTCCATCTGGTTATAGGAGACTCTCCCTTTCATCATGCTGGGGGCATGCAAACCATTTTCAAGCATAGTTTTTTCATTTCAAGCTTGTGTAAAAATGAAACTGAATCTAAGCATAGTTTTTCATTTCAATCTTGTGTAAAAATGAAACTGAATCCAAGCATAGTTCCCTATGGTTCAAGCTTGTCTAAAAATGAACCCATTTTCAATTTTTAACCCTTTTGATTGCCATTCTATCAGCCTTTTCTATCATATGAACCTTGGTTAGTTTCATCCCATCGCCACCATCTCTTTGGTCAATCATATGCTTTCACTTGGTTGCTCTACCCTTTTTTCAAGAACAGTTGCAATGAGTGGCCTTATTAGCCAGCCTCTTCACATAAATCAACATGTTTTGAGAAGTTCCAACATCACCGAAACCAGTTGCTACCCTAGACACCACTCGTTCCTCAAAATAGAGTCCTCTTTAAAACCCTTTTTAAACTCTAAACATGAAAATATTATCGAGCGCTTGTCTTTTCCGGCTTGTTAAAGTACTAGAAACGTCATCCCTCCTGTATTATTTTATCCATTTTCGAACCTGAGGGATTACTTTACGAAAAAAGAACTTATGGAGTTTTCTTTTCGTCCCTTTTCAAACTCTCAAAACATGAAAAGGACCGAGTTATCCTTGTCATTAAACTCGTTAAAATAATAGCGACAAACTTGTCCACGTAGATGAGACTGATTTTCATTGTCGCTAGACTCGTTAAAACGTCAAATAGCGACAACTTTGCCCGAAGGGAGAATTATAGAACAAGCATATGTTATCCTCCTCGAGCTTGACAAAAATAAAGAGGTAATGGTCAGCAATGACTGGGGAAAAAGGGGAAAAAACTTGAAGAATTTATGGAAGCAAGTTGCTCTTGAACATGACACTTTCACTTCATCTCCATGATTGAGTTGAGTTGGGTTATTTCGTTCACCAGTCATCATACCATTGGTCTTTCATACCATCCATCTTTTGGGGTTAACGCTACCAATTCATCTCAGTGCCGCCGACATGTTCAAGAGAAGTCATCCAGTTGAGTAGTCATCCAGTTAATGTCTCATACACTACAATACCTCCAACCTTCATTTTTTCATGACCACCATTCATGAACCTTGTGTCGTCAATTCATTTTCACCTCTAGAAATCATTTGCTTTGTTTCGTGTCGTAGATGTGGGATACATCAAGGCCCTCCTATGGCGAGTCGCTTCTTGTCGACATCAGATCATTATCCAAGAAGTTGACTTAGAAACAACCCTTTCAGTGCTTTGAAGCTTGCATACATCAATGGCAAGTTTCTCACTTCCGGCAACAGGTTGACATCAATGGCCTTTGATCGAAAGATTTTGCGTGGTGTTCGACATCGGATCATGTATTCACACCACATGAATTGTACTGTAGTACCTTGAGGATCATTATCATTACCGTTGATCCCTCTCATGTCTGTTAACAGCTCACATCATTGGCTGGTAATCAAGCGATGTCTTTCCATGTTCGACTTCAGAACATCTCTTCACGTGGTTTGACTTGTACATCGAGCAAAGATTGAACAAGTTTGAAGACCCTGAATCTAGTTTCATCCATCTGGGCTACGATATATTTAGGGATATAAAAACATCAAATGTACAAAGGCTCTACACAGATCGTCATCCTAATCATAATTTATGACTCTATATCTGTAGAATCACCAATCTGTATTTGCAGACGATTATCTGATCTACGTATATGAAATGAAATTTATAAAGCTGAGTATGGGAATGACTCCCTCAACTAGATCATGAAAATCATATTATGATGATGTATTGTATTGTAACTTATGCAGGTCACCTTCCAGTTCGAAACTTTGGATCCTCATGATAAAGCATTTCACCCGACATGAATATTTGCGACCTCATGCTTTAAGGGGAAACTGTTATAGACATATTTGGGCACATCAACCCCAAACTTATATGTCAATGAACTAGGGCTCATCAACCCCTAAAAGAGTTGTTTCATACCCTAAAGGAACTTAGTCATTTGACTGCATCATTCCCCAAAAGCTCCACTTAAGAAATCATCCAGAAAGAGCCTAAATTGGACCATACTGACTGCTCCATTTATAAACTGCAATGCATACTGACTGGTACACTATCAAGGTGTGATGCATACTGTTTAGGCCTTCTATAGGGTGCGATGGGCGAGGATGGACCAATTTCTGGGACAATTTGTTAGTTGGTTGCTCATGGAATCTTGTAGAAACTTCTCATGTGCCACTTGCCTCTCTGAATTTTCCCAAGGATGACCAAGCGAATGGCACTAATCAAACCCCATGGATGACTCACACCCTTGCAAAACTCTATAAAAGGATCTCACATCCAAGAGATCAGGGGGCTGGAATTTTGTGAATTGCAAGTAAGTGTTGATAGTTTGTAATTGAGGAGAGAGCATTGTATTCTTGTTGGTGTGATCTTGCTATTTCATGAGGTGAAGAAGGATTGAAGCTGGGAGGATGGCGTTCGATCAGACAACTGGGTTGTAATTCTCCTTTTTATTAATAAAGTTCTTCAAGTTTTCTCCCATATGATTGTGCAATTTAGAATGCTATCATTTTGTTCATTATATATCTGATTCTGTAATGTTTATGTTGTAATAGATCATGATGCTTTGACGGTTCTTTGTTGTTGTACTTGTGCAGGTACTCTCCAAGCATGTTAAGTACGGGGAGGAGTTGTAGGATCTGCCAAAGGAGAGAGAGATCAAGCAAGGGATTAAACGAAAGTTCCAAGTTGGTTCCACTATCTTTCTCTTATCTTTTATACATAAGAAAAATAATTGAATTTCTTTAAACTGTTGTTTCTAGGGTAGCTGCCAAACCTAGAGGTTTAGTCATTTGACAAGACACTAATTTTCCCAGAAACAGAGTCTCATACTTATCTGAGAATCGCTATGAAGCATTTTCCCCTTATATCATTTGTTGCATTATCATCTATTAGGTCATAGATACATTGTTCATTCATTTACAAGTAAAAACATGATGAGAGCCATACATAGCCACTGTCACAAAACATATATATAACCGGCACAATAGCAACAGAAATACCAAGGGAATCACAGCCACATGATCCACATATAAACCATAATAATACTCATAGAATTACAAGGATAAATAACCTCATATTTATTATGCAAAATCTAAACCCGAGATGGGACTACCACGTTCCACCCGACCATCTAATGGCTAACCAAATCTCTCTTCATCCATTCACCCCTGTGCCATATTCCAAGCATGAATGTGGGACTCAAACCAAAAGAATCAACCAGGGCATCCCAAGGCTAAATCACCTCACCCTCATCAATAGAAACCAGGCTTTACCATAATCCATCCCGGATCACTAGGCAAACACAATAAAAATGTAATAACAGGATTTACCATGATCTACACTCGATCACTAGGACAAACAAGCATGGATACTACCAGATTTCTCCACCTACACCGTGAGGAATTTTCCTATCTCCTAGTCCCTCAGACTTTACCGCAATCCACAGTCTAATCCAGGGATCACTAGGCCCTAAACTAAGACACCGCCCTTTAGACTTTATCGTTTACCCCGCCATTCACCGGAAAGGATTCCTAGGCCTAATCAAGGGAAAACACCTCTAGGATTTACCCTATATCCCTCCATTCACTAGCAAGGATTCCTAGGCCCACCGAGGCAACACAAAATATGGCTTTACCACAACCCATAGTCTGGTTCAAGGGTTACTAGGCCATGCGTTATATCATTCAGAGATCTACCTCACTCAACTTTGAATCCATCTGGCAATCCATCTCAACCAAAACATGAGAACCCCATCACACATGGCTATCTGAAAATTCCAAGGCTAGGCTGAAAAAACTATCACACCTGGAAAAACCCATGCGATAACAGCAAAAGAACCACATGCAATACCATGCATGCTAAATCTGGCAAGGAAAACACACATGCAATTCGATACCTACAAAGAATATTGTTGTATTTGTTTGATCCTGCTCTTCCTCGCTTTCTCCTTCCGAGTATGCCACACTCCTCCTAGAGTGCTCCAAGAAAACTCTTTGTGTCTAAGAGTGTGAGAGAGAGAGAATAATGAGAGAGCTCCAAAACTGAACTAACCAATCTTACACTCACCAAAAACTTGCCAACTAGTCCTCAGAAGCCTTTTTATCAATTAGGCCTCTATTTTCTTCATTTTCCATTATTTTCCTTCAATCTCTTCCTCACATGCAACATGTGACCTTTAACCTTCCTTTTCTCCTAATTTCCATTATTTTCATAAATAAAGATGCCAAAAATGTCATTCTTCCTTTCCAAAGCCTTTGTCATTGCCTTTTCCAATTTCCTTTAGCTATAATAACTTAAATTAACACCCACTAGGATGTTTTTTTTTCCACCATTCAGCTTGGAATATGTGTCCCATCATCCGTGGCCTTATATTTTTACATGGATTTTTAACCAAGGTTGTTACAGAAAGCATGTTAGCACTTTTCTATCCACAGAAACTCTGACTTTCTAGTTAGTAAAGAAAATAATGAACGAACAATTTTTGAAAACAAAATAATGAATTTTCAATAGTAACTGGCATGTACCAAGAAGCTATGTACTTCTTTTGTGAGCTAGGAGTAGACTAATCTAATATCACCTTATTTTTTGTTGGATCCACTTGAATACCTTTTGTTGAAATCTAGTTTCCTAACACAGTACCATCAGTTAACATCATTTGACACTTGATATTTCTAAGGCTCGCTAGCTTATTTACACCTTATTAATGTTTTTTTCCAAATTAGCTAATTATTCATCAAATTCATCACCATAAGACATGAAATCATCCATATATATTTCCACATAGTCATGTATCAAATCAGAAAATATACCAATTATAGTTCATTGAAAGGTAGCAGGGCCATTACATAACCCAAATGATAAAATTTGATATGATAATGTCCCCTGTGGACAAGTAAAAGTAGTCTTATCTTTGTCTTTAGGTGTGATTTGAATCTATTTATAGTCGTTGATTCCATCTAGGAAAGAAAAATTCTTCTTTCATGTTACATTATCCATGATCTAGTTGATGAAAGGAAGCAGAAAATGGTCTCTGTAAGTTGCTTGGTTAATTTCTTGATAATCTATACAAACTCTCCATTTCCCATTTTTCTTGGGTATAACAAGGGGAGAAACCCATAAACTATCAAACATTGGATAAATAAAATTAATTGCAAGTAGTTTATGTAGTTTCTACTTTACTATTTCCCTTAGTGTTGGATTCATCCGGCATTGGGGTTGGTGAATGGGTCTAGATCCTTCCTTGATATATATGTGATGTGTGCAAAAATTAGGATGGATCCCCTTCATGTATGAGTAATCTCAAGCAAGGCATCATTGTGTCATTGTCGTAACTTGATTAACTTATCTTTTCATTGTTTAGTCAACCTGTGATTGATATTGAAGGTTCAACCAACACTAATTTTGAAGGTTTCTATGGTGTAATCTTGATTCTCCTTGGCTAAAGGCTCATTTTCTATAGGTGAAGCACTTGTTGAAGTAATATAAGCTTGTATCTTGGGGTGCAAAATATGCTCAAGGGTGTGTGCGTGATTTGAGGAAGAAGAAAAGGTTGTGAAATCAATGATCTCATAACCCTTTGTCTTCTCATAAATTGTCAAGTATTGATATATAGAGAGTACTTGGTGGACTTATCCCTCTTTATCACTATCCTCTTCTTCAATCCATATGGATATTATGAGTCTATACTAGGCTTGGTAGGAGGACAAAGGTTCAATTGCTTCATAGATGTCCCATGTGAGATAGTCATGTTGCTTGACCTACAACTAATGTAAGCATTGACAATGGCCAACCAAGGTTTGTCCAATATTATAGGATGCCCTCCTGTAATGAACCTCATTGATATACTAAACATACTAAAAATTATATATTAATTAAAGTATGCATAATTCCTATATTCCATAAATTTTGTCTTATAATTGTCATTGTTTATCAACCACAACTTCACAACCATTCACGTTATTTTTTATGATAAGAGATTGATTTTTCTCTATACTCTTCTTTTGATCATTAAATCCTATTCTTGTCTAGGTTTAATCCTTTCTAATTCCAATTCTTTTATAATTGTGTATGAATATATTTTCCATAAGACATAATAATTTGTCTCACCAAGTTTTCCTTTCATTCTAATAAGGTTTCCAACCACAATTTTTGACCTCATGATCTTATCATTTGTATAGATAACATTGTAACTTAACTTTGTAATGTTTCTAATGAAATATTTTAAATCATTTTTACTTATATTACATAGCATAAAAAGTTAGCTTAAGTATTTATATATATACTTAATTTTATATGTGATTTGAACCCAACTCATAAACTCTTTATTGTTTTAGCAATACCTTTAAGGTTGTTTCCACACCATTGTGCTTTGATTCATTTTTCCTCCTAAAGAGGTATTTGTATACCTTCACGTTATAAGTCTCTAACTTTGTAATTAATTAACTGATGTTTATCATCATATATATAAATGTATTGATGTTAATATATTAATTAATTAACTGATGTTCATCATCATCAAGAATGGAAGAATGCAATGCAAGAAAAATATCAGTCAATAATGAAGAATGATGTTTGGGAAATCATTCCCAGACCTAAAGGAAAATCAGTTGTGACTTCCAAATGGGTGTACAAGATCAAGCATGAACTTGATGGAAGTATTGACAAATATAAGGCAAGGTTTGTGGCAAGAGAATTATCTCAACAAGAAGGAATCAATTATGAAGAAACCTTTTCTCCTACAACAAGATATACAAAAATTATATCACTATCTTTGTTATTGTTACTATGGGATGGAACATCCATCAAATGGATATAAAAATGTCCTTTCTAAATGGGACAGTTAATGAAGAAGTTTACATTAAGAAGTGTTAGTGATTCAAAGTTAATGGTAAGGAAACACACATTTGTAGGTTGAAGAAGTCTCTATATGGCTTAAAATAAGCACCTAGATCATAGTATGTCAGGATGGATGCATATCTACAAGACTTGGTTTTGTCAAAATTTATGCAGATCTTAATCTCTACATCAAGGTGGTTAAGAATGAATATGTAATCATACTACTATATTTGGATGACCTTCTAATAACAGGTGTGGGTCATCGTATTCAAGAATGCAAGAAGCAACTTGTAGTTGAATTTGATATGAAGGACCTTGGACTAATGCATTACTACTTGGGACTAGAAGTATGGTAGAAACCTGGTGAGATCTATCTTGGTCAAGGGAAATATGTGATCAAGATATTGCAGAAGTTTGGTATGATGGATAGTAAACCAATGACAACTCCAATGATCACTAATTTGAAGAAGTTAGCAGTTCATATTCAAGCCTTGGTTATCCCACATCCTAGCGATCATTGATTGGCTCCTTGATTTACCTTGTGAACACTCGGTCAAACATATGTTTTGCAATAAACATTCTTAATGAATTCCATATGGAGCTAAGGCATGATCATTGGATAGAATCTAAACATATTTTTATATATCTTTGTGGGACTATACATCACTATCTGAAATATGTTGGTAATGAGATACAATTATTGGGCTATACAAATTCATATTGGGGAGGCAGTGATGTAGATGGAAAGAGCACTATTGGTGGATGTTTTAGTTTGGGATCTTTTATGATCTCATGGATGAGCAGGAAACAAGATTTAGTTGCATTGAGTAGTGCTAAAGCTGAATATATAGCAGCTAGTGAAGTTGGTAGAGAAGTTGTTTGGCTCAAAAAGTTGCTTTCAGATTTGTTTGAAGGACCTTTGGACCCTACCATTATACACTATGACAACCAAAGTTGCATAAGGTTGACAAAGGACCCAGTTTTTCATGCTAGGACAAAGCATATCAATAATAAGTACCACTATATTCGAATCTTGGTACAAGATAGGGTCATGAAACTACAAGACATCTCCACACAAGAGCAGGTAGATGACATATTAATAAAGTATCTTCCAAACAAAAATCTTGAGTATTTGAGAGACAAGCTTGGACTTGTGGATATTACCTCCCTAGTTGAGAGGGGGTGATAAGGGACACCATATTCTCCATGTGTCATGCACTAGGTCAAAACTAATAATTGCAAGTCTAGTGAAGGCACTGGTAGGGAGAATGGAGGATTGGATAAACATCTCGAACTGATACTTCTTGAGGATTGGGAATCCAAGATAGGAGTAGTCCCGAGAACTGGTGCTCTTTGAGGATGGGGTAGGGCATCCAAGATAGGAGTAGTCCTAAGGAGGATTGATATTCTTTGAGGATTGGGAATACAAGATATGAATAGTCTTGTAAGGACATACCTGTTGAACATCCTGATGGGGTATGTGCCTTGATAGGCGGTGGTGATGGTGTCCAAATGTATGCCTCTCAACATTCTACACTAATCTAGTGGAGAGTTAGAGATTGTCAGTCAATGCCTTACTATTTTGTAATTATAAATGTGGGTTATGATGATGATGCTCGATGATGCTTATCAATATGAACCCTTCTTATGAGAATATTTCAATTTGAGTATCCTTGTATCTCGTTGTGTAATTATGAATACCTCTCTAGTTAAGAGGGAGTGTTGAAAATGTAACTAGGTTTATTCATCGTAATTATCTTTGTACTTATATCAATATGTATTTCATGTAAACACAAAAAGGTAAAAAAAAAGGGATTTTATTATTATTATTTTTCTAGTCAAATCATGTTCTTCATGATTCTAAAGTTTATTGAGTTAAGAAGAAAATATGTCATGTGTCAAAGTCCTATTTGGACAAGTTGTAACAAAAAGAAAAATTGTTTTTAAGTCAAAAAGAGTCATTTTGTCCCACAAGGCCAAGTTGGCCTTAAAGAGGTCCTATTCGACTTGCTGAATGGCTATAAAAAGAAGATATTTTGACCTCATTTAATCACTCATTCACACACTTTGATTTTTGTGCAAGAGAGAAGACGAAGTAGAGCAAAGGCTAAGGAGTGAGAGGAGAATTTAAAGAAGGAAGGGAAATCATTTTTTTTATTTTCTTTGTTCACACATGCAAAGTTGTTGAGTTTACTCTACAATAACAGGTCCGAAATTTTGTTTCTGCGTAGGTGCTAGGGAAACTTTGTTTTTGCTTGTTAATTTGGCAACTAGGGGTAAATTCCCTCATTTGGGATGCCTTCCTCATCTAGAGAAGGCCCTTTTAGCCCTTGGAAGAATTTAATTTGGTCAAGGAAAAATATTATTTTTAATGATGGAACCACATGTGCACAAAAGTACAAGTCGGCCTCAGCAAGCTAATTTGACCCCTTGAGTCAAATATAAATAAACAATATGTCACATCACTTTAGAGCATTATCACACACATCCTTGTTCTCTTGGATTGGTTCATACAACTCTAAAATTGCAGGTCTATCTTCACATGTGCGAAGGAGAATGAGGGATTTTTTGTTGACCAGATTCGTCTTCTGTTTTGGGATTTTGACCTACATTGACTTCTTGATTTTGAAACTTGGTTTGAATTTGTTTAACTTGAGAAAATCTCTATTTTGGAAGGCCAAATTGATTGGTCAAGAGGCAAAAGTTTTCTGGGAAGTTTGACCAAGGTTGATCACAGACTTTGACTAAAGTTGACCGCAAAATTTCTGAAGTTTGACCACATATCTTCCCTCTAATTTGACCAAGATTTTATTAACTTTTTTTACTAAAATTTGACTAGCAAAGAAGGCCACATATTTTGATTGTTGACTGAGATGACTTGGATGTTTGTTGACCTTTAGCTGGTTATGGTTGTTCCTACTATTGTTTACTTTGACCAGAATTGCAGATTTGACTTGTTGACCAAATTTGACTTTTGATCTCATCTTTTGGATATTGGTTAGTTGATTTCTTGGATAGTCAAAGGATTTGAATTTGACTCATTATTGATGAATTGGAACATTGTATCTCTCTATTGAACATTTGATGACAATCTAATAGAAGAAGAATTTTGAAAGGGTTTTCCCCCTTCTAGGGTTTTTCCCTGGTCTTTGACCAAATACTATCTCTCTTGTTCTTGGTTGTTTTTTATTATGCATTGGTTTATTTTTTATCTACAATTATTAATTGTTACTGGAGAATTGAATTATATTGGAAGAATTGATTACTAATCATTTGAAGAGAATTTGAATAAGTGATCGTGTTAAGCATAGAACACTGAAAAATTAACACTGCGAAGGTTTTGGGGAACCTCTAAAAAGGTGCTAGGGAAACTCTACGAAGTTGCAGGTATGAAATTATTATTAGAAGAGGTTTGTTGAGCTTTGATTCTTGTTGACTTGGTTTGGTTGAAGGAGATCTAAAAGAGGGCTGACTTGGTTCCTTGTGGAGGTCTTGGATGTCTCACTTTGATCTGATTCTATAAGAAGAGAAGTTGTTTGGGTTTCGCCCCTTGTGGGTTTTCTCCCTAACTTAGATCCTACATCTTGTGCTCTTTGTCTCTCGTGCTCTTATTGCACTTTCTTTTTTAGGTAATTGCTTGATGAAGAAGACATAATTAAGTAATAAAATCTAACAAACACTCACAAGTAATTATCAAGTAAGAGGAATCAACCTTAATCTACTAGCATATTGATTTCTCAACTTGCATTAGATGCTAAAGAGACTACATCTACATTTAAATTATTAAGAGAACGTTTAGGACTTCATTTAAAATAGGGGAAAATACAGATGGGGAGAGAGGCAGTAAAGTACCTTCACAAGTCTTGTTCATTCTGCCTAATTTTGAATCCTCATTCATTGTTTTCGATTCCTTCCTTGAGTGGGATTTTCTAGCTTTATCAAGTAGTCAAGCACTGCTTGGGCCTTTATATCCCTCTGCGATTGAGAGTGCGCCTTTTGCTCATATCTGCTGCCCTCTACCAGTCTATAAGATTTGTTTGCCCTCTTTTGAATGGGAAACTTGCAATCTCTTACTAGGTGAACGTCATCCCATCCTCTAACTACTCCCAAGTGAGGTTTGGCGAAATAACCCAAATCTCCTAGTTGCCATTCTCTTTTGCCTCATAATCAAGCAGCTCTTTATCCTCCATCAAGAAAGCAAACAATAATTTGTCATACCCTCTACTAGCTCATCCAACATAGTCGACCTTGACATGTCTAGAGTCCAACTATAGTAGGAGTCGGTGTTATTCTTTGAGGTGCGACAAGGGGACAACAACGGCCTCACAGACGATTGGTTTTGAGAGAGAATGTTTCCTAGATCTAGAAAGAGTGTTGCTATAATCCAAGATAATCTTGCAACATATTTTCTGAATACCCTAGATACAAGCCCAAACCCTAACTGTGATGTGTGTGTGTGTGTGGAGATTCTTGTCATAGTTTTCAAAATTTGCAACAATTCTTACAAGCACTCTTTGTGTGTGTGTGTGTGTGTGTGGAGATTCTTGTCACGTTTTTCAAAATTTGCAACAATTCTGACGAACACTCTTTGTGTGTGTGTGTGTGTGTGTGTGTGTGTGGAGATTCTTGTCATAATTTTCAAAATTTGCAACAATTCTGATAAGCACTCTTGTTCGTTAAATGTTTTCATCTTTTTCACTAAAGGAACTTATTATTAGTTGTAACTAACTAGAATCATTTTTAAAAATGAAACTTAAATTGAAAACCCCCCAGGATGGCAAGATGCATAGCTTTCATACCATTATAAAATCCCCAAAAAAATGTTTTTTTAATTTTACTTTGCAGACATTTCACTAAACACTTTGCATGAAAAAGCCCTTCTATGCTAAACAACTAACTGAGCCAAAATCTCACAAGAAAAATATCACAACAAACTATTTTATCCAAAATAGAAAATATGTTTATTAATACCATGGTAAAATGCCACAAACAATTATACCACAATAGTTGTAAAACCCTTCTAGCATAATAGTAATGCAACCAATATTTCACAGACAAATTTTACAACAACAAAGTCAACCAAATGATTTATAGGAAACTAGCACAATTTGGATGCAAAAATAGATGGAAATGACAGCACTGAAATATCCCTTACAAATTGTTGTAGATGATTTTGCCAAAACAAAATTATTGAGTTGATTCAACCTCCCCTTGAGATGCGCCAACCTAACAAATATTAGCTCAAATTGTTGAACGTTTAAATAATTAAATTAATTGATCCATTTTAACCAACTATAGCCTATGGGAATCAAATAGGCTACTAAGTCATTCTACAAAAGTGATCATTTGGAAAGGGACATTACAGAGGAAAGTTCCATTGCCATTGTCTTATCAAAGCTAATAATCCAATAGTAGAGATGTTAGTTTGGTCTTGTTCATGCTCACATAATGATGAAAGTGAATATTTTCGTATAATGCTACAAGTTTCTCCCTGAGTAGTTTCAGTATGAGGAATACAAATGTCATGTTCAAATATATTTTGTATAAAAGGCATGCCCATGTCTTTGCTTACCATATTCTAGAACCCAAATGAGAAAAGGTCTCACTAGTTTGTGACATCAACTCTCGACAATAGTTACAACCACATCATGGACAAACTCACAAAGTAGCAAGAACCTATAATTTCTACTATATTTCAATATGTTTTGAATGTATTCATGATATTTATTTTTTCAAAGAACGGTACTTTAAAGGTGAAAACACCTTTGGACGTAATTAAACCTTGTGAGGTTAGCAAACCAATTTTCTAGGTTGCATCGCTTCCTGCCAAAACAAACAAGAGAAAAAACTATATTTTTTTTCCAGATTCTACGACCAACAACATGTCCATAAAGAGGTTGCAAAGGATATGTTTTTCTTCATTCTACATTAAAAAAAATATTTTCCCATGCTACAAGACCTTCTAAGTTGTTGAGAACTACAACATTGTTTTAGAACATTTCAGTGTGCTACAGAATATTATAGGGTTGTTGGAAAATGTCACAAATTGCCTCAAAATATTTTGACATTGGTACAATACATTTTAGTTTGCTGCAGAATGTTCTACTTTTGCAGCAAAACATTTTAAGTTGCTACCAACCATACAACCATCACAAAATCTTGACTGGAGTTCTAGTATTTTTTTTTCAATATTTCAAATGTATTAGTTAAAATTATTTAAAATAAATGCTAATGAAAAAAAAAAAATCTAACACACTCAGTTAAAAAAATTAAAATTTCAAAAAAAAACTAAAGAGAGATGAGCGAAGAAATCCTTGTGGCACAGAATTTGTATGAAATCCAGATTCTTGTTTGCCATGAGAATTTGTTTGAAACCCAGATTTATATTCTTTAAAAAATAATAGAAATAATCCCTCGCAAATATTTTCAATGTCCTTTTTGTTAGTGTGTGACCAATGACAGTTTTGGAAGGAATTTGTTATTATTTGACCAATCGTAGTTCGAGAAGGCCAAATGTTATTATTTAATTTCATGCATGTTGACATTACATTTATTTTTACTTTCCATATTTATAACAAATAAAATTTTATTGCTGAAGAGTACAAAAATGGATTAAGGATCTCTTTTTCGGAAAATCAGTGTTGTTTCATTAAATTATGAGGATTTTTTTCTAATTTAACCATTTGAAATTTCATTCTAATATTTTCCAAATATAGGGTTGGTGATTTCTACCCGAACAAATTATTCACATGAGGTTTCAAACAGAAAATATTGTAAGTGTAGAATGTTATTTCTATCTTGCTTAAAAAAACTAGAATTAAATTATATAAATCGGTTTCTAGTTTCCATGGGTTTTTAAAAATCTTTATGTATCATATATGGTGGGCCAAAAACTTCTCTGCAAACATTTCTCCTAAGATCACTTTCTCCTTTGTCTTCTAGACAATGAAAAATTGTGTTGTCATTCCAAAGACCAAATAATCTCGCTTCCTATCTATGCCTCCCATTGACACAACATTTCCTTGGGGCTTTTTTTGACGGCATTTGTCAAGGTGATCCTTCTTTCTGTGGTATAGGGGTGGTCCTCTTCTTAGCTTAAAACCACATCATCTGGTTCCGATATGCTCATGGTAGGGGCACCAACAACAAGGCTGATTTGTTGGGGCTATGGACCATCCTTGAACACCTATATGTAAAACGGTAATACAAAAATATTTGGACAAATAAGTTTTTTCTTTTAGTGAAAAAGAGTATCAAACAATGATTATTTTTTTTGTGTAAGGGTTGGTCACTAACAATCAAGGAAAATAACCCTTGTAAATTGAAGTCTGAAAAACTGAAAGAAGATGGTCTAAAATTATTTGAGTGGAACATGTATGATTCCTTTCTAGAAAAATAAAAGATTTGTTTTTTGGGGCTATATATATATGAAAGTGAAACTTGCAATTCACAATCTAATGAAAATTTGAAACCTTGTAAGAAGAAGGATACAAGTACTAAATAATTAATGCATTCATTTCTAACAATAAATGTGACAAGTTCATTGTTTTGAAACACATGAAAATGTTTTATTCATATTATTCATTAAAAAAATTATTATTATTTTGATTTAAGTTGTAAATATTGTACAACTTATAATTCATTATTGCACTGGAAGACATTCTCCAATCCACACTAGAAGAGATGTTGTAATGTTATGGTATGTAAACGTTTTTTAGGATCAAATATATCAAGGTGCAACCATTTTCTCAAGTTTTGCACTCAAAGATGTTTGCATCTTGAGAGATTTTATCTCTCTTGTTATTTGAGAGATCCGAGTTAAGATGGATCTATGTTGGTGGTAATAAGTGCAATAGCAGTATGAGTTGCAAATATTTTCCAACACTGGATTTGATAAAATAATATTAATTGAGATGTCAACCAATAATAATTAAATTATATGTATTATTAGTTGTAAATAAGTACTCACAATTTTTATTTGAGATATTCTTTAATTTATGTAGTATAATCTTATCTCGTCAAATGATTCTCAACTAATAAAAATAAATCTTATTTTCGTGATAAAATTACATTTAGTCCAATTAGTTATAGTGTTCATTATATTAGTCTACCATTAAAAATACAACTTTAAACAAAGAAAAAATTAATAAATTTTAATTAAAATCTTATTAAATATCAAAAAAAAAATTCGTTTCATTTATATTAATATTCTCTTTTAATTTTTATAAATTAGAACCATTATTTTGTTTTAAAATAATATAATTTAAAAATAGTTTTGCCCTTTTATATACAAAGAGCTTTATTGCATACAAAACAAAAAATCCATAACCTATTAGAATAATGAGTAAAATAGAAGCATTTCAATTCCTTCACTTTTATATTAAATCAATTTTATATTTAACCATGATTAAACACTTTTATATTAAATCAATTTAAAATAAAATAGAAGCATTTCAATTCCTTCCTCAACTTTTATATTAAATAAATTTTATATTTATCCATGATTAAAAACATTTATATCTTGATATTATGATTAAATCAATTTTATATTTATCAATAATATATTTATTTATTTATTTATTTATTTTATCGTGATATTAGATGGATTAAGCTCCCAACACCTCCCAAAAAAAATAAAATTCCGTAGTAGTATTCATTAAAATGACCATGAAAAGAGCATTCCATTACAACGCATTCTACAATTTTTTTCTCATTAAACAATTAAGTATAGTAAGAAGATGTGACGCCTATGTGTTCGATGTGACATATTTTGCTTACTTCGGCGATAAGTATGATAAAAAATTCTACTCGCTTTGGCGACATTCGATGTTTTGATTCTTCAGCGGGGATAAGATGTGACATAAAATCCAAATAATCAAGAAAGTTCGAAATCCACAGATCTGGTTCCAATTGATGCTCACTATGTATGGAGAATGTCGAAGCAAAAACTAGAACTATTTATGGTTTTAAAACGTCTTAACGAATCTTTAAATCAAGGAAAACCTAAAAGCTTGGTGTGGGAATAGAACAATCAAAACTAAAAGTATTCTCCATTGACGGCATCATTGAGGAATATGGTTTACGAAGAATGCAAATTCATATGATGATAGATTCATTTTATCTACAATATGCGCATTCTTGATAGCCTTAAGTAGCACAATGTTGAAAAGCCTTCAAAGCAAATTACAATTAATTAACATGTTTACTGGAATTTATTTTCATAGATCTAGATTATATCGATAGCATATTAGTAGATCATCATGACCTCTCACAAAAATAAGAATGAAAATTGCATTATCCAACTTTGTGATTGTCTAGAGACATAGTCTAACAATTTTTTCTCCAGAGCTCAAATGACTTTTATGTTCATGAAATTATCCATTATGTTGGGCTTCACACATAACTCTTGACATGGATAACAAATTTTTCTCCAGGGCTCAAATGAATTTTCTGTTCCTGAAATTATCCATTATGTTGGGCTTCACACATTTGGGAACTCTTGACATGGATGTTGAGAGGAACTCTTGAATAATGGATGTTGAGAGAAAAACCTTTGGATGAGTCCTGTGGAGGACAATATGTGAAAAATATAATTATAAAAATAGTATTTAATTATGTTAATTTTAATGTCTTGTTAATGGATTCTCAGTATTGGTTTATTGTGATAGTTGGATCAATGGCACATTCATCTCTATACTAGTGTGTTAATAGGAAATATTGACAAACCAAAATCTTTGGATATGATTTTATACATTATATTTTTATTTTTTTAATTATTAAAAACTTATACAAATATCTAAATATCCTTTTAAATTAGTTTATTTCACAACCCCTCCTCTAGGAAAATGAATATCTCGCTGTATACATTAACAATTTGTAATCATTACAACTTATATTTTGATTTTTTTAATTATATTTGGTTTTAACAAAATGGTTATCTTTTATATTATAAGAGTTGGTTTTCATGGCTAATACCATTTACAACCTTCAATTACCTCGGCTGCTTCAACATTCCACTACAGCGATAGCAAAAAAAAATTGCCTCCACATGGTTTTTGCACTAGAACCTCCCATAAACTTTCACAAAATTGACCCAAAAAAGAGTTCAAATTTACAGTACATATATTTTAACTATGTTGGAAATTGACAACTAATTATGTAAATTTGGGTAAAATGTATTAGTTATTAACAAGTTAGTTTTATACCGAAACATAAAGTATGTAATTAAGGAGGCTCATATAAAACTGATTAATGCCCGAACTATTGTAAGGAGAATCATTTATTGATTGAATAGAGATTCCAATCCCTTGCCTTGTGGATGTTTCCTTGATACTCTGTCAGGGTAATACCACGTAAATCCTGAGTCATTACTTGTATGGTTATGTTCAGTTACATTCCCTTCTTGGTTAATTTCAACTGTAAATGCCTTCTTTCTTGATCAGCAACTTATCTAACTACAAATGGTATCAGAGCCATAGGGACGCACTGTGTGTGTATTGGTTGCCACTACAGAAGCTGTTTGTATTGGTTGGATCAAGTGTTTGGAAAACTTCCGCCATCGTGGGTGAAGAGGAAGAGCCCACTCATTTGTTGAACAGGCACTTGCCGTTGCTACCGAGAAAGGAAGGCGAAGAGAAGTTTGACGCCATTCCTGGAGGTGTACTTGTTGTTGTTGCCGAGAAAGGAAGGCGGAGAGAAGTTTGACGCCATTCCTGGAGGTAGGGAACCCGTCGCTGGAAGAGAATCAAACCGCTGAAAACCAAAAAAAAAAAAAACTATCGTCTGTGAAGAGAAAGAGCCGTCGAGGAGGCCGTTGCGGGTTATGTTGCATGAGCCCCCTGAGTTTGCGTGTTGCCTCTGTTGTCTAGAGTTTGTGTGCTCCCTGAGCCACATGCATTCTGCGTGCTGCCTGAGCCACCTACGTTCTGCGCACTGCCAGAGCCATCACTGCATGGTCGACCTGCGTGCTAGTCCTACATTGACTGGTGAGGAACCTGCCTATAGCAAACCCCTCCCTGCTTGTGGCTTCTCTCTGCATGGTCGAGGAACTGTGTGTAACCAACGCCTGCACCAGAACCACTCCCTGCCAAGAAGGTCACCTGCGTGTGAAGGGAACATCGTTTCTACATAGAGACTTTTGCCACTACAACGATTCGAGAAGAAGGTTTTGCCTCTGTGGAAGATCCGGGTAATTTTTTTTTAAATAATTTGAAAGAAATTTTTCCAAGAAAATTTTTCAGAAATTTGTTAAAATTTGAAGGAAAGAAAAACAAAGGGTTTTTCATTAAAATTTGAAGAAAAGAAAAACAAAGGGTTTTTTCATTAATTTGAAGAAAAGAAAAACAAGTTTTTTTTTCAAAATTTATTGAAAGGTTTTCTTTATTTGTAAATGCAAATTTTTGTTTAATAACAGAATCCAAAAAGTTTTTTGAAGAAAGGGAAACCAAAAATAAACCCTAATTGAAAGACTGAAACCCTAGGAGGAAAAAAATGGCCAAAATGTCTAATGCAAAGTTCAAGGTGGAGAAATTCACCGGCAAGAGCAACTTTGCTCTTTAGAAATTGAAAGTTAGGGATTCGCTGGAGCAACAAGGGTTGCACAAGGCATTGGACGGAGCAAATAAGAAACCTACAAGCATGACTGATTCGGATTGGGAGGACTTGGATGCCCGAGCTCTCAGTACCATCAGGGTATGCCTGGCAGATGAAGTTCTCTTCAACATTGTTGAAGAAAGTACAGCTTCAGGGTTATGGGAAAAACTGGAAAAACTATATATGACAAAGTCGTTAACCAATAGAATTTATTTGAAAAGACAATTGTACAGTATTTGAATGGAGGGTTCAAAAGTCGCAGAACATTTGAATGTTTTTAATACACTTATATGCCAATTAACAGATATGAAAGTTAAAATTCAGGGAGAAGACAAAGCTATAACCTTGTTGTGTTCTTTCCCTAACTCATGGGATCATTTCGTAACTTCAATCAGTTTGAGCACCGCTGATTCTTTGAAATTTGAATTAGTTGTGGGAGCTCCTCGTCTGAAGAAGTACGAAGGAAATCCAGTACCGAAACTACTGCATCAGAAGCGATAATAGCTAGAGGACGTCAAAGGAAAGAGGAGAAAAAACAAGGTGGTCTTCCAAATCTAAATAGAAGGGAAAGAAGTGTAAAGCAAAATGTTGGCACTTCAATAAAATTGGACACCTGAAGAAAAACTGTTGGAAACGAAAAGAATCTGATAACCCGAAGAAGGAAGCAAATCAAGTTGATTCAGGGATGATAAACGAAGTTTTATCTGCTGAAGAGTTATGTATGATAGATGAAACTTCACCTGTACGTAATGTCTCTCAGGGTTTTGAAAACTCACTTTTCGACTCTGGTGCTTCTCATCACGTGTCCACACAGAAATTGGTTTACTTGATATGAAAATGTCAATGGTAGTTTTGTGTTTATGGGTAATAATGTATCATGTCACACCGTTGGGATGGGAAATATCAGGACTAAAATGTATGATAACATAGTTAAAACATTAACTAGTGTTAGACATATACCTGATTTGAAGAAAAATTTGATTTCTTTGGAAGTGTTGGATTCGGATGGTTATAGGTTTACAAGTCAGAATGGAGTGTTGAAAGTCTTTAAAGGCGCCCTAGTTTTTATGAAAGCAGAAAAGATCAGAAATCTTTACAGACTCAAAGGAAGTACTCAGGTCGGTGAAGCAGCGATTGTGTTAGAAAAAAAAAAAAAAAGGTACTCGCCTATGGCATTAGCGATTGGGTCACATGAGCGAGAAAGGTCTTTAGGTACTGATGAAACGTAAATCACTTCCTGATTTGAAATCCTTGAAGTTGGATTTCTGTAAACATTGTGCTTATGGAAAACAGTGTAAACAGAGATTTAAAACTGGGAATCATAATAGTAAAGATATTTTAGACTATATTCATTCTGATCTGTGGGGACCATCTCTTGTTGTATCATATGGAGGTGCTATATATTTTTTAACATTTATTTGATGATTTCTCGCGTAAAGTTTGGGTCTTTATGCTAAAAAAAAAAGTTGATGTATTCAATGTCTTTAAACAATTTAAAGCAATGGTAGAGAAAATAACAGGGAAATCAATTAAATGTTTAAGAACTGACAATGGTGGCGAATTCACTTCAATATAGTTTGAACAGCATTGTAAGGATGAAGGAATTGTTAGACACAAAACTGTTGTTTATACTCCTCAACAAAATGGTGTCGTTGAACGTATGAATCGGATTCTTATGGAAAGAGGCAGAAGCATGATCAGCAATGTTAACTTGCAAAAGGAGTTGTGTGCAGAAGCAATATCCACTGCTTGTTATTTAGTTAACAGATCACCTTCAGTAGCAATTAATTGTAAAATTCCTGAAGAAGTTTGGACAGGTCAGTGTTGTGATTATACACATTTAAGGATATTTGGATGTGATGCTTATTCTCTTATTCTTAAAAATCAGCGTTCAAAATTAGATCCAAAATCGAAATGTTATGTCTTTGTTGGGTATCACTAGGCAATGAAAGGATACTAGTTGTGGGAATCTACATTGCAGAAGATAGTCATTAGTAGAGATGTAACATTTGATGAATCTTCTTTTTTAAAATCAAATGTTGAAAGAATTGAACAGGGACAAGTATCGCCAAGTCAACAAATTCAATTGGAAGCTAGACCTGTCAATGACAGTCAAAAGGAAGAAAAGACTTCAGGAGAAAAATTTGTTGAAGATACAAAGGAAGTTGTTGAAGTTTCTGAACCAGTTCAACGACCAATCACTCTAAGAAGGTCTACAAGGGAAAGAAAAACTCCCAAAAGGTATGAAGATTCTGCTTCATCTTTTTCTTTGATCACTGAAGATGGGGAACCTTCTTGTTATCAGGAAGCAGTAGATGATACAGATAGCGAAAAGTGGAGAATGGCTATGGAAGAAGAAATGGATTCCTTAGCCAAGAACAATACCTGGGATCTTGTAGAATTTCCTGAAGGAAGAAGTGTTGTTGGATGCAAATGGGTCTTCAAACTGAAACAGAAAGTTGATGGCAGTATCGAAAGGTATAAGGCGAGACTGGTAGAAAAAGGGTATTCTCAGGTTGAAGGTATCGAATTTCATGAGATTTTTTCACCAGTTGTAAAACTTGTTTCTATTCGTACTATGTTGGCACTAACTGCATTACTTAACCTTGAGTTAGAACAATTAGATGTTAAAACAGCTTTTCTACATGGTTATTTGAATGAAGAGTTATATATGGAAGAACCAGAAGATTTTGTACGTCGCAGCAGAAAATTAGTTTGCAAGCTCAGAGAATCATTGTATGGTCTGAGGTAGTCTCCCAAACAATGGTACAAGAAGTTTGACTCCTTCATGGTGAGCCAGAACTTTATTAGAAGTGAGTATGATCATTGTGTATACTTCAAAAGTTCCAATGGCATATTTATTATCTTAGCTTTGTATGTTGACGATATGCTTATTGCAAGCAACAACATGGAAGAGATCAATAGGTTAAAGGCTCAGCTCTCTAGGACATTTGATATGAAGGATCTTGGAGCAGCAAAACATATCTTGAGCATGGAGATACACAGAGACAGGAAAAATGGTAAGATTTGGTTATCACAGCAAAAGTATGTGGAGAAAGTACTTGAAAAGTTTTGTATAAACAATGTGAAAACTGTTAATATTCCATTAGCTTCCCATTTTAAGCTTTCTTCGGTTTTGAGTCCTAGAACTAATGAAGAAAAGCAGTATATGTCTCACGTACCATATGCAAATGTTGTATGCAACTTAATGTATGCGATGGTATCTACAAGACCTGACATTTCACATGCAGTTGGCGCTATCAACAAGTTCATGGCAAATCAGGGTGGAGAACATTGGCGAGCGGTGAAATGGGTGCTTCGGTATCTAAGAGGCACAAGTGACCATTGCATCATCTTTAATGGTAATGAAGGATCAGTCTGCGGATATGTAGATGTTGATTATGCAAGGGATTTGGACAAAAGATCTACTACGGGTTGTCTTTACTCTTGCAGTTGGAGCAATTAGTTGGATGTCAAAGCTTCAAGAAACAGTGGCATTGTCCACTACCGAAGCAAAATATAAAGCTGCTTCAAATGCCAGTAAAGAAGCAATCTAGTTAAATACGGGATGATCAAGAGTATCTGTCTCAGGGTTTCCATCTGATTGTGAGGGAGTTGAGTGGACAAAGCTATACTTCTCCCTCCTTCACTTCCAGCGAACAAGGTCATCCCTCCAATTGCTCCCAAGAATGGGGCTTGCACATTCAGTGGCCTTACTGTTCATTTTAATTTAATTAAGGATGTGGATCATGTAAATGAGCAAATATGACTTATTCCTAGGTCCCTCTGATTCAGATGTTCACTTCAAAGTTCTAATGTAAATTAGTATATGATATAATAGTTTACTCATTGTGTGAATATCTGAAGTAGTCTCTGTTTCCAACCCGTCTTGGGGTTCACTGACTAGCTATTACAGAATACAATGGGTAGAAATTGCTTTGTAAGCATTATGGTTGAAGCATGAGCTATCAAGTTGAATGATGTTCCTTTAGATAACGGTCCACTTATTTAGCCTTTTTCATGCTCAACTTGATAATGAGAGCAACTTGATAATGAGTGCTCTCAATTTCTCAAGTGTCCCCTCAATGAATAAAATTATTAGTGGCTTTTTCACATTTAATAAAACTTATTATGAGGTACATTGCCTCCTCATTGATTTCTGTATTTAGCCTTTTTCATACTCAACTTGATAATGAGTGCTCTCAATCATAATAAGATTGTCTGGTCATTTGATTTCTATATTTAGCCTTTTTCATATGCAACTTGATAATGAGTGCTCTCAATTTCTCAAGTGTCCCCTCAATCAATAAAATTATTAGTGGCTTTTTCACATTTAATAAAACTTATTATGAGGTAGATTGCCTCCTCATTGATTTCTGTATTTAGCCTTTTTCATACTCAACTTGATAATGAGTGCTCTCAATCATAATAAGATTGTCTGGTCATTTGATTTCTATATTTAGCCTTTTTCATATGCAACTTGAAATGTTATTATTGAATCCCCAAACATCGCAGCAATGACCCCAAACAAACCTGTGAAATGGCGCGAACACAAAGTTTTATGCAATGATATGATGGCCAACACATGAGCTCCATGGTGGACAGGTGTTGTACCGGCTCCATGTGCTTTTACGCGTGGTTTTCTGACGTGGCGGGGAGGGTGCACAGAATAACTTATAGAAATAGTTTTATCATAATTAATATTTTACAGAAAGACATATTCCATTGAAAATTTCTTATCAACACACAGTTAGGTTGCCACAAGAAATCACTACTAGGTTGTTAGCCAAAATGTTTCTTAGGACAAGAAAAAGATACAATCTAGTGTTCTAAGCCAAAATATTTTTGTGACAAGAAAAAGATACAATCTAGTGTTGTAAGCCAAAATGTTTCTGTGCCAAGAAAAAGATACAATCTATCCAAAATCCACATCATAATGTGGTTAGAACCAAAAACATATGGCACCCCTATTCTTTATGGCCCTGAGAATCTTGAGTGCCAAAACTCCCCGAGTTACCTTCTTGAGCCAGGTAGGTTGGCCTACCAGTCAAGGGCTGATTAGGAAATGGTTGATTGATGCCATATGATTGATTCCAATTTGCAGCTTCCAACCATGGAGGTACTGAGTACCCATACCTCACATTTTCCCTACTGACCCCTGCATTAAGTGGAGGTGTGTAATGAGCATACAGAGAATTGACACCAGCTCTGGTAGGAACAAGGCAAGTGGGTAAACCCTCAGTTTGATAGTGGGGCACTTGAATGTTTATGAGATCTTGGAATAATGGTGTATTGTCTGCAATGGAGTCCAATGAGTTTGAAATAATCCTGGTTTCATCAGCTATTCTTGTATCGTTGATCATCCCTTGTTCCTTTTCAAGCATTTGTTGTGCCTTTCGTTTTTCCTTTTCCTGTCTTGCCATTTGCTTTTGTTGGTCCTTAACTTGCCTTGCTTTATCTCTTTCAATCCGTTCTTCTGCTCGACGTTGTGCTGCAACAATCCTTGCTGCCTTCTTCTCCTTGACTATATCCTTCTTTTTCTGTTTTAATTCTTGCATTTCAAATTTCTTTTTTTCTGACTCAACTAACAGGTTTATATAGTCCTCTGAGGTGAGTAACTGTGAGCTTCGGCCCAGACGAAGACTACCTGGTGCACCTTGATTTTTTTTCATTTATACTCTCTCTACTGGTAGCTTTAGGAACCGTCCAAGTGTCTTCTCCACCCCTCCCACCTGCATGTCATTGCTTGGTACTTCCCTTTCAGTATCTGTTGGAACTGATTGAACCATATCATTATCTTCATTTGATGCCTCATTATGTCCTTCATCTTCTTCCATTGATCTATTGTCCACAAAAAAATGAACAATTTCACTGTTCAATTCTACTGGTTGTGAGGGCATGTTCATGCTTTCTTCATTGGTTGCTGAGACACTATGTGCATTCATATTGATCATTGCTTCTGCTAGCCATGAAGGTGGGGTTACTTGGCTTGGCAATGTCAATTGGTCATTGTCAACTGCATGTTCAACAATATCATTAGCAATATCAGCAACAGGAATTTCATTTTCTTGAGTTGGTGGAACAATCTCCATGTTACTAGGAATTTGTTCATTGTTATATTGTGTTTCACATACAGTTTCATCATCTTCAGCATATAAGTGTCCTTGAGACAGGGAAATCATATTGCCAGCTGCAACAACATCATCTTGGTCATCTACTTCTTGCACTTCAACACTTGTTTGGACATTCCCTTCTTCCTGACCATCCACATGAAACGCTTGGCTACAACCAGTATCATGCATAAGAGCATCATAGTTCAGTGGCCAGATTCCTGTCCTCCTAAAGCCAGCCTTGATATTTGATGGTGTCAAAGCCCTTTTAAAAGCTTTACTTGCAAGCTCTGCTAGCTCAAACCTTTTCACCTCAACCCCTGGATTCTTTGCCATCCATGCAGCACGCTCCGACCTGAAATAGTTCTTGAAAGGGCCAAACACACTAACATCAAGGGGTTGCAGCCTATGAGTGGTATGAGCGGGCAATGTCAACAGGTCGATGCCTAAATTGTTTGCTTCCTCAATTGTTTGTACAGCCATGTGGCTCCCATGGCCATCTAATATCAAAAGGTGTCTGTTATTAGGCGAGACGCCACCTGGTACCGATGCAGCAAAGTGAAAAAGCCAACTTAGAAACAGTTCTTTAGTCATCCATGCATGGGGATGTGCAGCCATGCATGCACCTGGTTCACAGTTCTGTATATAGCTTTTCAGTTGATTTTTACCTTTGAATAGATAAAATCCTGGGATTGAAGTACCAATTGCATTAACACAACATAAAATAGTTATCCACTCCCTGCTCTTGGGCAAAATCTTTGGCACATTTCGGCTCCCTCTCTTGGCAATTACCCGCATGCCACAATTCCTCCCTGCCTGTAAACCTGTTTCATCACAGTTCCATATATGGTCTGCTCCATAAGAATGTTTATCGTAAGCACTAGAAAGTGTGTCATAGAATTTTTGCACAACTGCAGGGCGCAAATTTAATGCTCTGTCTCTGTCAAGGCCCTCAGCAGTACGCAATACAAGTTCTGGATGCCTTTTTTTAAACCCAAACCACCATGATTTACCAGGAAACCCATCTTTGAATGGGTTTGGCCTCCCTTGACAGATTTGAGCAACTGTTGATTTGAGTTGTATCAACTCTAGCCCATGTCCCAGTTGGGCCATCTCTTTACACCACTCAACCACCTCGGCCTCCTCCTCCTCAGTCATAACTGTAAGAGGCCCTCTACGTTTTGTATGAGTCAGTCCATTTATCCAATAATGTATTGATGAGGGAGGAATACCATGTTTTTTTGCAGATGCCCGAACTGAGTATCCATTAAACTCTATGTCGTCAATTGCAACTAACATTTGTTCTTTTGTCCATCCTCTTATAGCACTGATCTTTTTAGTTGAGCTTGCCCCTTGGACTGTTGTTGATGGTGGTTCTGTGGCTGATGTTGTGTTAACATCAGCGGCTGTCACATGGTCATTTTCAACAATGTTCCCTGGTGCATTGCCGGCATTGACATCAGCTGGCCTGTCATCATCGGACGATGTGCATCGCAGCTGCGCACCCCTTGTCACTCTCCTACCACTTCTCCTTGTACGAGCAGAGTAACTTCCTTTTGCCATAGATGCAACAACCTGTAAAATTATTGCATGCATTTAGACATTAGAATATATGTCAAATTATGCTTTATTACTTCTGCAAAAATTACTTTTTCTCTATTACAGGAAATTATCAACATGTATGTTGCATTTAGACATTAGAATATATGTCAAATTATGCTTTATTACTTCTGCAAAAATACTTTTCCTCTATTACAGGAAATTATCAACATGTATGTCACTGTTTTCATATATCATTTTCCATTTACTTTCAACAGCTTTATACAGCTAAACCAATGAGGTATGTAAACATGTATGAATTACGTCATTCTCCTTATATCTGTTAAAGATTAGGGAATACAGGTAATAAGTAGGTCTATTCAATATGTACTTACCTTATAGAGTAGAGTGTAATCATTACTAATGGTTGAATCAGTGCCATAAGTAGAACCATGGAAATCAAAGTAATGAGGAAACAGAGCTTGTTACATTAGGATATGCGTATACAGTGATTACAGTCTATCCATATGTATTACATTAGGATATACATATACAGTGATTACAGTGTATCCATATGTATTGATTATGTATTAGAACACAGTAGTTATGCAATTAGAACACAGTAGTTACATATGACTCTTTCTAACCATGCTTGTTTACCTAATTGTGTTTAATCATTATCTCAAATCTTACAGTCATCTAATCCAATAAAGAGAAATGGTCATCCGCTCGGGCTTCCATTCTAAGAAACCATTCCTCAGTTCTATGGTCCATTCATCAGTAGTAGAAATTCACTTATTTGCATTCTTTCGACTCAATATCAAAATTTTTGCTTTCTCAATAGCTTCATGCTTCTGAAAATACATGTCTTTCGATTATGTTTCAATGTCTTTCGATTATGTTTCAATGTGATGTTTCAATGATGATTGTCAAGGTCTGAAAATATGTGAAAAATTACTAAGTTTATCAGAGTCATTAAAGTTACAATTCGTTTTTGTTCTATGTTTTAACTCATTCTGCATAGAACCCAAGCCATAATAATCGCTCAATTCCTGTAAGCTAAGCTTCAATTCCTGTAAGCTAAGCTTCAATTCCTGTAAGCTAAACAAGCTATGACTACAGTACTAACTGCCTTTTTACTACCTACCTTTTTTTGCATTGCATCAATCTTGGGCTGGAAATGGTTTGAATGCTGGCTTTGATTCTGATGCTATTCAAGGTTAGACTCGGTCTCCGATTGGATATGGCTAGGGAGATGAAACTATATAAGGAACAGGAAGGGATGTGGGGATTGCTTGCTTGGAAGGATAGCGAGTCATGTTTCTTCTTCCAGTGATTAGCTATTGGCTATGACTACAGTACTAACACGACATACGTAACCTCTGTGATATGTAAGCTGTAATCACTATTACATTTGATTCTATGGTCTCCTAGGTGTCATAGACAATCGGTTTTACTTCAGTTTAATCGAGTTTCATTGCAGTCATTTATTTTTTATATTTTTCATATAATTTATTTAGTTATTTTGAATATTGTGAAGAACAATCTCTGCTCCAAGATTTCTCTCCATTATCTGTGACTTAATTTACAGAGCTGAGTTATGTAAATCCCCATTCCTTTGGTCCAACTTTTACAACTTCGTATGGCTCGGGCTCTCCATACCCTAAGGTCTCGAGCTCAACGAGGTGAAAAGATATGAAGGCCAATAAGACGGTCATCTGCTATGTTACTTATAATTGTGTTTTCTCATTATCTAAAATCTTACAGTTCTATGGTCCATTCACCAGTAGTAGAAATTCACTTATTTGCTCTATGTTTTAACTCATTCTGCATAGAACCCAAGCCATAATAATCGCTCGCTCAATTCCTGTAAGCTAAGGTGTAAGCTAAGGTTCAATTCCTGTAAAGTAAACAAGCTATGACTACAGTACTAACACGACATACGTAACCTCTGTGATATGTAAGCTGTAATCACTATGAAGCTGATGATATAATAAGCTAGAACACATACATAAACTCTGTATAAAAAAGGTTAACTGTAACTGTATAGGTTAACTGTCACCCTATGGACAGAACTGTAATGTAAGAAATCTGATAAATGAAAACAGAACTGTAAGAAGAATGAGTTGTAATTCATATAACTAACTTGAATATATTGGCCACTGTTTTGTGATGTTGTCTTCAAGTTTGTTGAATAGTTTGAAAGCATAAGATGAACTTCAACAGTGGGTGGACTTCTTTTATAGTTTTGGGGACTTGATTTTAATTGGTGGACATGGATGCACATGGATTGCAATGGCTTCATTTTGAATGTGTGGTATGGATTTAATTTGATGTGATCTAATGGTTGGGAATTGTTTATTTGTTGATCCATGTGCTTTGATCTGTTTTAATGAGAAATAGAGTGAGATGGGTGTCATTTATTGCAGTTATTGGGTCTGGGTATCATTTATTGAACAAAGTGGATTTAATTGTTATTGGGTTGGGTGTCATTTATTGAACAAAGTGGATTTAATTGTTATTGGGTTGGGTGTCATTTATTGAACATAGGGTGTTTAGCTGTTGAACAACACAGCAGTTATGCTGACATACATTCCTTTTGTTATGTGCAGGTAGGCATATTTATTTGGGATGCAAAGTTGCAGTTCTGATGAGTGGGGGTTGAAGTGACTGCTGTTTTGTACTTCTGGAATAGACCAGTTTGGAAGCCTTTATGGCTCTAGCTGTTTTCTACTTGGGTCAATATGTTTTGCAATATTAAGTAGTAAAATACTATTTATGGACAGTTGTGGGCCCAGTCAATGTATGGGTGATTTTTGGACATAATTTAATACTTATTTATACATAATGTTATTTATTTCTGTCTAAATTTTGGTTTCAAAAGTCTTAATCACTGGTGGTTTGGTGGGACCAGTATTATATCAACTACTGGTCCCTGCACAACATTAGGAATCTCTCCCCTATATGAAAGTGAAACTTGCAATTCACAATCTAATGAAAATTTGAAACCTTGTAAGAAGAAGGATACAAGTACTAAATAATTAATGCATTCATTTCTAACAATAAATGTGACAAGTTCATTGTTTTGAAACACATGAAAATGTTTTATTCATATTATTCATTAAAAAAAATATTATTATTTTGATTTAAGTTGTAAATATTGTACAACTTATAATTCATTATTGCACTGGAAGACATTCTCCAATCCACACTAGAAGAGATGTTGTAATGTTATGGTATGTAAACGTTTTTAGGATCAAATATCTCAAGGTGCAACCATTTTCTCAAGTTTTGCACTCAAAGATGTTTGCATCTTGAGAGATTTTATCTCTCTTGTTATTTGAGAGATCCGAGTTAAGATGGATCTATGTTGGTGGTAATAAGTGCAATAGCAGTATGAGTTGCAAATATTTTCCAACACTAGATTTGATAAAATAATATTAATTGAGATGTCAACCAATAATAATTAAATTATATGTATTATTAGTTGTAAATAAGTACTCACAATTTTTATTTGAGATATTCTTTAATTTATGTAGTATAATCTTATCTCGTCAAATGATTCTCAACTAATAAAAATAAATCTTATTTTCGTGATAAAATTACATTCAGTCCAATTAGTTATAGTGTTCATTATATTAGTCTACCATTAAAAATACAACTTTAAACAAAGAAAAAATTAATAAATTTTAATTAAAATCTTATTAAATATCAAAAAAAAAAATTCGTTTCATTTATATTAATATTCTCTTTTAATTTTTATAAATTAGAACCATTATTTTGTTTTAAAATAATATAATTTAAAAATAGTTTTGCCCCTTTATATACAAAGAGCTTTATTGCATACAAAACAAAAAATCCATAACCTATTAGAATAATGAGTAAAATAGAAGCATTTCAATTCCTTCACTTTTATATTAAATCAATTTTATATTTAACCATGATTAAACACTTTTATATTAAATCAATTTAAAATAAAATAGAACCATTTCAATTCCTTCCTCAACTTTTATATTAAATAAATTTTATATTTATCCATGATTAAAAAACATTTATATCTTGATATTATGATTAAATAATTTTATATTTATCAATAATATATTTATTTATTTATTTATTTATTTTATCGTGATATTAGATGGATTAAGCTCCCAACACCTCCCAAAAAAATAAAAATTCCGTAGTAGTATTCATTAAAATGACCATGAAAAGAGCATTCCATTACAACGCATTCTACAATTTTTTTCTCATTAAACAATTAAGTATAGTAAGAAGATGTGACGCGTATGTGTTCGATGTGACATATTTTGCTTACTTGGGCGATAAGTATGATAAAAAATTCTACTCGCTTTGGCGACATTCGATGTTTTGATTCTTCAGCGGGGATAAGATGTGACATAAAATCCAAATAATCAAGAAAGTTCGAAATCCACAGATCTGGTTCCAATTGATGCTCACTATGTATGGAGAATGTCGAAGCAAAAACTAGAACTATTTATGGTTTTAAAACGTCTTAACGAATCTTTAAATCAAGGAAAACCTAAAAGCTTGGTGTGGGAATAGAACAATCAAAACTAAAAGTATTCTCCATTGACGGCATCATTGAGGAATATGGTTTACGAAGAATGCAAATTCATATGATGATAGATTCATTTTATCTACAATATGCTACACGAGTAAAAGCATTATTGATAG
The DNA here is from genome assembly GCA_031772625.1 of Pinus tabuliformis. Classification (NCBI taxonomy): domain Eukaryota; kingdom Viridiplantae; phylum Streptophyta; class Pinopsida; order Pinales; family Pinaceae; genus Pinus; species Pinus tabuliformis. The sequence continues at coordinate 1,677,731,276 of CM062820.1, forward strand.
CCTTAAGTAGCACAATGTTGAAAAGCCTTCAAAGCAAATTACAATTAATTAACATGTTTACTGGAATTTATTTTCATAGATCTAGATTATATCGATAGCATATTAGTAGATCATCATGACCTTTCACAAAAATAAGAATGAAAATTGCATTATCCAACTTTGTGATTGTCTAGAGACATAGTCTAACAATTTTTTCTCCAGAGCTCAAATGACTTTTATGTTCATAAAATTATCCATTATGTTGGGCTTCACACATAACTCTTGACATGGATAACAAATTTTTCTCCAGGGCTCAAATGAATTTTCTGTTCCTGAAATTATCCATTATGTTGGGCTTCACACATTTGGGAACTCTTGACATGGATGTTGAGAGGAACTCTTGAATAATGGATGTTGAGAGAAAAACCTTTGGATGAGTCCTGTGGAGGACAATATGTGAAAAATATAATTATAAAAATAGTATTTAATTATGTTAATTTTAATGTCTTGGTTAATGGATTCTTAGTATGGGTTTATTGTGATAGTTGGATCAATGGCACATTCATCTCTATACTAGTGTGTTAATAGGAAATATTGACAAACCAAAATCTTTGGATATGATTTTATACATTATTTTTTTATTTTTTTAATTATTAAAAACTTATACAAATATCTAAATATCCTTTTAAATTAGTTTATTTCACAACCCCTCCTCTAGGAAAATGAATATCTCGCTGTATACATTAACAATTTGTAATCATTACAACTTATATTTTGATTTTTTTAATTATATTTGGTTTTAACAAAATGGTTATCTTTTATATTATAAGAGTTGGTTTTCATGGCTAATACCATTTACAACCTTCAATTACCTCGGCTGCTTCAACATTCCACTACAGCGATAGCAAAAAAAAATTGCCTCCACATGGTTTTTGCACTAGAACCTCCCATAAACTTTCACAAAATTGACCCAAAAAAGAGTTCAAATTTACAGTACATATATTTTAACTATGTTGGAAATTGACAACTAATTATGTAAATTTGGGTAAAATGTATTAGTTATTAACAAGTTAGTTTTATAACGAAACATAAAGTATGTAATTAAGGAGGCTCATATAAAACTGATGAATGCCCGAACTATTGTAAGGAGAATCATTTATTGATTGAATAGAGATTCCAATCCCTTGCCTTGTGGATGTTTCCTTGATACTCTGTCAGGGTAATACCACGTAAATCCTGAGTCATTACTTGTATGGTTATGTTCAGTGACATTCCCTTCTTGGTTAATTTCAACTGTAAATGCCTTCTTTCTTGATCAGTAACTTATCTAACTACAAATGGTATCAGAGCCATAGGGACGGACTGTGTGTGTATTGGTTGCCACTACAGAAGCTGTTTGTATTGGTTGGATCAAGTGTTTGGAAAACTTCCGCCATCGTGGGTGAAGAGGAAGAGCCCACTCATTTGTTGAACAGGCACTTGCCGCTGCTACCGAGAAAGGAAGGCGAAGAGAAGTTTGACGCCATTCCTGGAGGTGTACTTGTTGTTGTTGCCGAGAAAGGAAGGCGGAGAGAAGTTTGACGCCATTCCTGGAGGTAGGGAACCCGTCGCTGGAAGAGAATCAAACCGCTGAAAACCAAAAAAAAAAAAAACTATCGTCTGTGAAGAGAAAGAGCCGTCAAGGAGGCCGTTGCGGGTTATGTTGCATGAGCCCCCTGAGTTTGCGTGTTGCCTCTGCTGTCTAGAGTTTGTGTGCTCCCTGAGCCACATGCATTCTGCGTGCTGCCTGAGCCACCTACGTTCTGCGCACTGCCAGAGCCGTCACTGCATGGTCGACCTGCGTGCTAGTCCTACATTGACTGGTGAGGAACCTGCCTATAGCAAACCCCTCCCTGCTTGTGGCTTCTCTATGCATGGTCGAGGAACTGTGTGTAACCAACGCCTGCACCAGAACCACTCCCTGCCAAGAAGGTCACCTGCGTGTGAAGGGAACATCGTTTCTGCATAGAGACTTTGCCACTGCAGCCATTCGAGAAGAAGGTTTTGCCTCTGTGGAAGATCCGGGTAATTTTTTTTAAATAATTTGAAAGAAATTTTTCCAGGAAAATTTTTCAGAAATTTGTTAAAATTTGAAGGAAAGAAAAACAAAGGGTTTTTCATTAAAATTTGAAGAAAAGAAAAACAAAGGGTTTTTTCATTAATTTGAAGAAAAGAAAAACAAGTTTTTTTTTCAAAATCTATTGAAAGGTTTTCTTTATTTGTAAATGCAATTTTTTTTTTAATAACAGAATCCAAAAAGTTTTTTGAAGAAAGGGAAACCAAAAATAAACCCTAATTGAAAGACTGAAACCCTAGGAGGAAAAAAATGGCCAAAATGTCTAATGCAAAGTTCAAGGTGGAGAAATTCACCGGCAAGAGCAACTTTGCTCTTTAGAAATTGAAAGTTAGGGATTCGCTGGAGCAACAAGGGTTGCACAAGGCATTGGACGGAGCAAATAAGAAACCTACAAGCATGACTGATTCGGATTGGGAGGACTTGGATGCCCGAGCTCTCAGTACCATCAAGGTATGCCTGGCAGATGAAGTTCTCTTTAACATTGTTGAAGAAAGTACAGCTTCAGGTTTATGGGAAAAACTGGAAAAACTATATATGACAAAGTCGTTAACCAATAGAATTTATTTGAAAAGACAATTGTACAGTATTTGAATGGAGGGTTCAAAAGTCGCAGAACATTTGAATGTTTTTAATACACTTATATGCCAATTAACAGATATGAAAGTTAAAATTCAGGGAGAAGACAAAGCTATAACCTTGTTGTGTTCTTTCCCTAACTCATGGGATCATTTCGTAACTTCAATCAGTTTGAGCACCGCTGATTCTTTGAAATTTGAATTAGTTGTGGGAGCTCCTCGTCTGAAGAAGTACGAAGGAAATCCAGTACCGAAACTACTGCATCAGAAGCGATAATAGCTAGAGGACGGTCAAAGGAAAGAGGAGAAAAAACAAGGTGGTCTTCCAAATCTAAATAGAAGGGAAAGAAGTGTAAAGCAAAATGTTGGCACTTCAATAAAATTGGACACCTGAAGAAAAACTGTTGGAAACGAAAAGAATCTGATAGCCCGAAGAAGGAAGCAAATCAAGTTGATTCAGGGATGATAAACGAAGTTTTATCTGCTGAAGAGTTATGTATGATAGATGAAACTTCACCTTTACGTAATGTCTCTCAGGGTTTTGAAAACTCACTTTTCGACTCTGGTGCTTCTCATCACGTGTCCACACAGAAATTGGTTTACTTGATATGAAAATGTCAATGGTAGTTTTGTGTTTATGGGTAATAATGTATCATGTCACACCGTTGGGATGGGAAATATCAGGACTAAAATGTATGATAACATAGTTAAAACATTAACTAGTGTTAGACATGTACCTGATTTGAAGAAAAATTTGATTTCTTTGGAAGTATTGGATTCGGATGGTTATAGGTTTACAAGTCAGAATGGAGTGTTGAAAGTCTTTAAAGGCGCCCTAGTTTTTATGAAAGCAGAAAAGGTCAGAAATCTTTACAGACTCAAAGAAAGTACTCAGGTCGGTGAAGCAGCGATTGTGTTAGAAAAAAAAGAAAGGTATTCACCTATGGCATTAGCGATTGGGTCACATGAGCGAGAAAGGTCTTTAGGTACTGATGAAACGTAAATCACTTCCTGATTTGAAATCCTTGAAGTTGGATTTCTGTAAACATTGTGTTTATGGAAAACAGTGTAAACAGAGATTTAAAACTGGGAATCATAATAGTAAAGATATTTTAGACTATATTCATTCTTATCTGTGGGGACCATCTCTTGTTGTATCATATGGAGGTGCTATATATTTTTTAACATTTATTTGATGATTTCTCGCGTAAAGTTTGGGTCTTTATGCTAAAAAAAAAAAGTTGATGTATTCAATGTCTTTAAACAATTTAAAGCAATGGTAGAGAAAATAACAGGGAAATCAATTAAATGTTTAAGAACTGACAATGGTGGTGAATTCACTTCAATATAGTTTGAACAGCATTGTAAGGATGAAGGAATTGTTAGACACAAAACTGTTGTTTATACTCCTCAGCAAAATGGTGTCGCTGAACGTATGAATCGGATTCTTACGGAAAGAGGCAGAAGCATGATCAGCTATGTTAACTTGCAAAAGGAGTTGTGTGCAGAAGCAATATCCACTGCTTGTTATTTAGTTAACAGATCACCTTCAGTAGCAATTAATTGTAAAATTCCTGAAGAAGTTTGGACAGGTCAGTGTTGTGATTATACACATTTAAGGATATTTGGATGTGATGCTTATTCTCTTATTCTTAAAAATCAGCGTTCAAAATTAGATCCAAAATCGAAATGTTATGTCTTTGTTGGGTATCACTAGGCAATGAAAGGATACTAGTTGTGGGAATCTACATTGCAGAAGATAGTCATTAGTAGAGATGTAACATTTGATGAATCTTCTTTTTTAAAATCAAATGTTGAAAGAATTGAACAGGGACAAGTATCGCCAAGTCAACAAATTCAGTTGGAAGCTAGACCTGTCAATGACAGTCAAAAGGAAGAAAATACTTCAGGAGAAAAAGTTGTTGAAGATACAAAGGAAGTTGTTGAAGTTTCTGAACCAGTTCAACGACCAATCACTCTAAGAAGGTCTACAAGGGAAAGAAAAACTCCCAAAAGGTATGAAGATTCTGCTTCATCTTTTTCTTTGATCACTAAAGATGGGGAACCTTCTTGTTATCAGGAAGCAGTAGATGATACAGATAGCGAAAAGTGGAAAATGGCTATGGAAGAAGAAATGGATTCCTTAGCCAAGAACAATACCTGGGATCTTGTAGAATTTCCTGAAGGAAGAAGTGTTGTTGGATGCAAATGGGTCTTCAAACTGAAACAGAAAGTTGATGGCAGTATCGAAAGGTATAAGGCGAGACTGGTAGAAAAAGGGTATTCTCAGGTTGAAGGTATCGACTTTCATGAGATTTTTTCACCAGTTGTAAAACTTGTTTCTATTCGTACTATGTTGGCACTAACTGCATTACTTAACCTTGAGTTAGAACAATTAGATGTTAAAACAGCTTTTCTACATGGTTATTTGAATGAAGAGTTATATATGGAAGAACCAGAAGATTTTGTACGTCGCAGCAGAAAATTAGTTTGCAAGCTCAGGGAATCATTGTATGGTCTGAGGTAGTCTCCCAAACAATGGTACAAGAAGTTTGACTCCTTCATGGTGAGCCAAAACTTTATTAGAAGTGAGTATGATCATTGTGTATACTTCAAAAGTTCCAATGGCATATTTATTATCTTAGCTTTGTATGTTGACGATATGCTTATTGCAAGCAACAACATGGAAGAGATCAATAGGTTAAAGGCTCAGCTCTCTAGGACATTTGATATGAAGGATCTTGGAGCAGCAAAACATATCTTGAGCATGGAGATACACAGAGACAGGAAAAATGGTAAGATTTGGTTATCACAGCAGAAGTATGTGGAGAAAGTACTTGAAAAGTTTTGTATAAACAATGTGAAAACTGTTAATATTCCATTAGCTTCCCATTTTAAGCTTTCTTCGGTTTTGAGTCCTAGAACTAATGAAGAAAAGCAGTATATGTCTCACGTACCATATGCAAATGTTGTATGCAACTTAATGTATGCGATGGTATCTACAAGACCTGACATTTCACATGCAGTTGGCGCTATCAACAAGTTCATGGCAAATCAGGGTGAAGAACATTGGCGAGCGGTGAAATGGGTGCTTCGGTATCTAAGAGGCACAAGTGACCATTGCATCATCTTTAATGGTAATGAAGGATCAGTCTGCGGATATGTAGATGTTGATTATGCAAGGGATTTGGACAAAAGATCTACTACGGGTTGTCTTTAATCTTGCAGTTGGAGCAATTAGTTGGATGTCAAAGCTTCAAGAAACAGTGGCATTGTCCACTACCGAAGCAAAATATAAAGCTGCTTCAGATGCCAGTAAAGAAGCAATCTAGTTAAAAGGTCTACTTGATGAGATTGGAAGGACACAGGAGAAAGTGAATGTACTTTGTGACAGTCAAAGTGCTATTCATTTGGCTACAAACCCTGCTTATCATAGCAGAACCAAGCACATTGATGTAAGGTATCATTTTCTGAAACGTGTGATCGATGGCGGAAAAGTAGCTCTTCAAAAAGTCCATACACGAGAGAATTGTGCGGACATATTCACAAAGCCCAATTTGAACATGCAAGGAGACCCAGTCCATTTAAAACTCGAATTTTGATTGAGAACAAATTGATGGTTCTTCTCATCCTTGCTCCGATCAATGCTTGGAGTTAACTAAGCATTCTTCAAGTCCTTACTCCAATCCACACTCGAAGTACTAACTCGTTCTCTCTCCAATCGACACTAGAGACTAACTCATTCTTCCTTCAATCAAGACTGAAGACTAACTCGCTCTAACTAAACTTGTAACTACCACCTTGTTCTATAGTCAAAGTGATGAAGACTTTCACTTAACTAAAGCTCCAACTCTATGCATGCTAACTTGACTATTTTTCCATTAAACTGGAAATAACTCATCCTAATTGAAGTCTAACTCATGAGCTCGCACTCACTGAGAGAAGGAAAAAGTGAGGTCTTCACTAGCTAAGGCACAATCCAAAAGACCTTGCTTGCTACATTTTCAACACTCCCTCTCAGTGAGGAAGGTACCTCTAGAAGAACCTCTTCCCCCTGGATTTGTCTTAAACACTACCACGTTATCTACTGTTGCAATTGCTCCCTCCAAACTAGAAGACTTCCATGCTTTTTCTTGCAGAATCTAACATGAATCCATGTTCTTCCCAGCCATGCTCCTATGATTTGAGTTTATCACTTTAATCACAAATGCCATGTACTCGCGTACCTCTATTGTTGCTTACTCTGGTAATGGGAGATCCAACTCTCTTGGTCCCCCTAAACAACTCGTCCACCCACTTGGCTTGAACTCTCCCTATATTGGGTGTCACTAGCTCAGTGGTTGCCTCCACTCACCCTGGGCTCTACTCCTCATCATCCTGATGGTTTGCCCAACTGCCAACTAGCTAAGACTCAAACTGAGATACTATCTAAGGCTTCTTGAGTAGCTTCTTCTCAAGTACTCTAACCTGCTCTTGCTCTAAGAACACCCTCAGAGCTATACTCTCCCCAAACATCACTTCTTCTTTACATGCACTTCCTATCTTGTTGCTCAAGGTTGCGCCTATCTCTATTTGGAACTTGCAGAGACTCTTCATCCTACAACCTATTTGCTTCCCACATTTAGAAGCCAGGGGCTTGAGGTAAGCCTTACCTCTGTTGAATATGACATCATAACCCTTCTCCTCAAGAGGAGCTACTAAAACAAGATTCTGCTTCAGGCATGGAACATAGAGGACATCTCTAAGATGAAGAGGATTACTTGACTCCCTCTAAAAATTGATAATACCAACTCCCCTAGTTGCATACTTGCCATCATCTCCTAGCTTAATCTAAAACTGAATGTCCTTCTTCTTCAAGTAGCTGAAATACTTCTTGTTCTCGGTCACGTGGAAGGATGCTCCTGAGTCAATATACCACGCACTCTTTGTCTATTGAGTTTGCCATGCAAGCTATCAATAAGAATTTTTTCTCGAAGTGGGCAAAAAATGCATCTACCTCTATTGATGCAACCACATGATCCTTACTGGACTCCTCCTTCCACTTAGGGCACTTAGTGGCATGGTGCCAAACTCATGGCAATGGAAGCACTTGATCTTCCTCAGATCCTTCTTCTTCTTCTTCTTGCCCTTCTAACTAGACTCAATCTCTCATTCGTCCTTCTTGCCCTTGGCTCTACCTTTGATTGTCAGAGCAAAGTTCTCCTTGTCCTCTGCTAGAGCTTCTCTAATAGCATTTGTTCCTCTCCAACTTCTTGAACACAATCACTCTGTAACCTTTCCCAACTAGAAATATTCTCTCTACCACTTGCTACACCTTGGAAACTCTACCAAGACTTATGGAGTCCCAGAAGCACAAAACTCACAAGGTCTTTTTCTACCACTGTCTTGCCCACACCAACTAGCTCATCCCAACCCTGAGTGAACTTTGAAAAATATGTGATGATGGGCTCTCCTTTGCTCATTTGAATACTTCGTAGCTTCTCCTTGAGAGTAAACTTCCTAGCATCACTAGAACCCTAATACAAATCTAAGATGGCTTTACACATCTCATATGTTGTCTTCTTCTCATGGAAATGAGGAATAATATAGCTTATGATCCCTTCAACAATGGTCCTCCTCACCTTGGTGTCATTCTTGTTATGTTGGACCAATAGTTGGGCATCAATAGGTGGCACTATTTGTTGTTTAACAAACTCTAGCTCCCCATTATCTTCCAACACCAGTGATACCTGCTCCTTCCATGCACAGACATTCAAGGCCCCCTCTAAACTATGACTTGGCCTTAGTACTAGGAACATCATATTGTTATCCAAAGAACTGCTCTACTATGCTCTTCAAACTCTAACGCTAGCCTCCCCGACTAATTTGTGCTCTTCACTAACTGATTAACTTGGTGTTGATCTTTATATTGATCTTTGCTTTGATACCATGTTAAATTTCCATGGAACTTTGCAACCACTTAGATGAATAAAAAAGTAAAACCTAGTTAACTTTCACCAAGATACAAAGCCTCTTAACAAATTATAGGCAACGGAATAAAAACACAAAGATAAAAACACATCACGCAAATTGACACACTTGTTTTTCTCAAGAAACACAACAGGGAAAACTTGCTTGATGTGGCTATTTATTGATTGTCTTGAAGCAATTGAATCAATTACAAAGCAAATTGTCTCACTTGAAGAAGTGTTCTACTTCTCACACAAATCTCAGTGAATACAGTTTATCTTGGCCTGCCTTAATCACTACTTGATCTTTGTTCTTGCACACAATTGATCCTTTGCTGACTCCTTCACTTGCTCTGCACACCCTGCTGACTTGCTTCAATTTTGCTCCTCCTTTCTTGCACACTTGGCCTCCTTATTCCTTGTGCTAACCTCCTATTTCCTAGCTCACTTATAGTCCTATTTCTTAGCGCACTTGAGCTCCTATTTTTTAAGACCCCAACTCCACACAACCTGCGCACAACCAATTATCCTAAATTCTAGCGCACTTGTGCCTCCTATTCTCGCACTCCACAATAAAGGCTCTCTCACACTAACTCGTGAGCTTTGTCTTGTCACAAACCTTTATGCACAAAACAATTGAATTTCCTTATGCCTTTGTCCTCCTCTTTATAGGCCTCATTCAAACATGCAAGGAGACCCAATCCAAATTTAGAACTAGAGTTCTAATTGAAAACTTGAGAGTTCTTTTCATCCTTGCTCCAATCAATGCTTGGAGTTAACTGAGATTTCTTCTCATTCTTACTCTAATTAACACACTTGCATATTAACTCGTTCTCTCTCCAATCAACACTAGAGACTAACTCATTCTTCCTTCAATCAAGACTAAAGACTAACTCGCTCTAACTAAACTTGTAACTGCCACCTTGTTCTGTGGTCAAACTGATGAAGGCTTCCACTTAACTAAAGCTCCAACCCTACACATGCTAACTTGATGCTTATTCCAGTAAACTGGAAACAACTCATCCTAACTGAAATCTAACTCTTGAGCTTGCACTCATATTAATAAAAGGACGAATCGACATCTTCATTGGCTAAGACAAACCAGAAAACCTTGCTCGCTACATTTTCAATATATGGATGTGGGTGTAGGTATGCATACAATTTGCATGAAAACCTTTTGAACCCTTGTGACCATATATTGCCATCTCTGCCCTATACATACACAAATATATGGCTAAAGCACATTTGTATCTAGCAATATATACAAAAATGATATTCAACATAAGTTAACCATAGCGGTATTACAACTATATTCCACCCAAATTCAGACATATTTTGTCTGTATTTGTATGTCAATTGTATTTGACCATGTTTTGGCTGAACACGCATACTAAGATAAATTTTGGTAGCTCGGTTAAGTGATTCTGCATAGGCTTGGTGACAATCATGCAGAAGATGTCCAACAAACTTTAATTGATTTATTTTTTCCTATGTAAAAGCACATTAATTAATTTATTCACTTAATGTTTGCTCAAGTAATGATGTATTATAAAGTACCTTTTAAGTGATTTTATGATTGAATAGTGATCGACAAATCTAAGGAGATGATGAGATTTAATCTCATTCATAAATCTCACTGTGATTTATGTGGTTGACTTCATTGATTATGAGGTTGTAGATAAAGGATAAAAGTAATTGCTTGAAGAGAAAATGGCACACATTCCTAGGCAGCACACACTTCAAGAGAAGTTGACACATACCAAGGAGCAGTGAGAGGAAAAGAGAGGTAAATGAGGACACAGGACACAAGGCAGGCCACATGTGTGAGAAGACTGCACAGAAATTGAGGGAACTGTTGACATGCAGACCAAGGCAGTTTTGCAGGTCAGCTTTCTGTTTGCACACAGATCTAGGCAGAAAACTGCTACTTGGCACACAAATCAATACATATCTGTTTGGAACAACTTTCTAGGCACTAAAACAGGTTTTATCGCTGTTATAATTTTTTTATTTTCCTCTCCAATCTGAAATAAAAACAAAACATGGATACCGGTTTCCGCGAGTTGGATTTCCAGAATAAAGAGTTGTGTAAACATTTATGTGCTTGATTTTTGTTTCCGCTGTGTAAATTTTGTAAGAAGCTCGGCATTATTACTACCATATTTTAGCCATATAATATGTCTGAATTTGCATGTTATCTAACATACTACCATGTTTTATCCATATAATGTACGAATTTGTATGTCGATTGTAATCATCCATGTTTTGGACGTACTCATGTATACTACCACATTTTAGTCATATTTGGTTTTTCCAACTATGGATTTTGTCCAATATTGTATCATAATCATACAAGTAAATGATAACCATGTTTAAAACTACATGTATGGGGTTATGCTAATTTTCCGTTGCAAAGGAGATGATCATGAGGATCACAGGTATACTCAAGGGACTAGAAGTAACCCACAAGGCAATGTTTCTACAGTACCCTCAGAACATTATCATCTTGCCATAGACTCCCAAATGTACATCCACATGAATAGAATAAACTCTTTCAAGCTAAGTGAGACATATCCTACATGTGTATACCATAGCTTGCTGGTTTTACAATCCATATGTTGTTGCTAACCTCAAACTTGCATTTAGACAAACACATTAGCATTTCCATGACTTCATCTCAAAAGACATTTTGTTCAAGTGTATATGACCTAAAAAGATTTGCAAGGTGAAGAGAGCAATGGTAGAGTTCACCAGTTAAGCAAATTTGACACCTCCAAGAAAACACTACGGAAGCCTCTTTTGGAAACACCATATATATTAATAATACTTCTTATTAATATTCTACATAATCAAACTAATTAGCAGCTTTCTACAAATGCGTTATGTTGATACCAAATATCCAAACAAAAATCATTATATTTATGACTAAAGCTCAAAAATAAAACATTGAAATAGAATACAAATAATGAAATGCAAAACCCAAACATGAAATATATAAAATCTGTCTGCATCAAAAAATAGTAATTTGCTTAGATTGCCTACTTCAATAATTTCCTGAGTTGAATATTTTGGTTAAAAACAAAATTTCAACATTCCATGAAAATCCCTCTAAACCTCGCATTTTCTTAGCAAATGTTTTGCGTAACATAAATAATAATACCATAAAACAAAACTAGCACTTTCAAAATGGAGCACCCAAAGTGCACCCTACAACCTTCTTCCTCTTCGTCCACCCTTTCTCCTAGTGCTGTCAGTAGGGATTGGAGTCACATCCTCTGCAACATGGTAAAAACAAGCATAAATATCTCTACCAACTTCCTAAAACAGGATCTAAAATAGAAATCCCAAAAATGCACATGTGAATTGGAAACATAATCCTTATTACCTATACGACCAATCTTCATGCCAGAACGTGCAAGAGCACGAAGGGCAGACTGTGCTCCAGGACCAGGTGTCTTTGTTTTATTCCCTCCTGTTGCACGAAGCTTAATATGCAAGGCAGTTATACCAAGCTCCTGAAAATGAAACACACAGCTTATTGCACAATGCAGCAGCACCAAAAACCATCCCAATACAACTTGGGAGTCTGGGACTGTATAAAATGATAGACTTGAGAAATTACAAAGGCTAGTGCAACCAAAGATCAATGTTTCACTTATTAATAGCAATTTCACTTATTAATAGCAATAGCACAATAGATGGTAACTTAAAGGATTTCAAAGACAGTTGAATGTTCTACTTCATATGGAAGTACCAATTAAATAAGAAAAAGCAAGCTGAAAGTTCGAATTGTAACAAACCAAAAGAGATTGGGAAACATACCTTGCATCTCTGTGCAACATCTTGTGCTGCCAGCATAGCAGCATAAGGAGAAGATTCATCTCTGTCAGCCTTAACCTTCATACCCCCTGTGGACAAAAACAAAAGCACCAAAATCAAGAATAGTATAACCAGTGCATTATCTTAAAATATCATGCAGGCTTAGTTAAATATACATGTCAATCAGTGTAAGTTGGTCATACCAGTTACTCGAGCAAGTGTTTCCTTTCCAGAGAGATCAGTCACATGCTGCAATTATCAAAAAGTTAGAGCTTAAGAATGCAGTGGCATGAGGCACAGTTAATAAAAGATTCATACGAAGTCAAGGTTTTGGCACCAAAATACTCATTACTCAGTCACCGCATCTTGTTTTACCAAAATAAAACAGAAATTCAGGCAGTGACAAATTTAATGACAGACAAATCAAACTGGCTAGATGACTTTTTTATAGAATTACTGAAATAACAATTTTAGTTAATCTGACAAAAAAAGATTTGCCATCTTTCAATGCACTCTACATCCCAGCTTGGAATAAATGTGTCGTGTATATCTGTAATACATAATAAACTAAATTGTCCCAGAGAGAATTGAGGTGCAGCCTACAGCCTGGATTGGAAGAGGTGCATCCATCATGCTAACAAACTGAAATGAAAAAAAGGGTTGATGTCTGACATCTCACATAAAAAAGGAGGAAAAAAATCAAACCAGTGCAAACTGAACGAAACTGAACTTTGATGAAGCCTCTAGTAGCAACCCTGGATCTGCCAGCTTTGGTGGAATGTTCCAGAACCATAGAGGTAAAATAATACACATAGACGCTGAAAAACTGGGATCTGAAAGCAGCAACTTTACCACCAATGGGTGTATTTTATCGGCCTTTCATTTGCCATACACAAAGATTTGATAAGTGTCCATGTTGAGGGAAACTCTGCAGGAAGCATTAATGGGCAATCAAACGCTCAGAGATTTGGCAAGCAATTGGTTTGAGAGGCTGCATGCCTCCATATGGAAACGTATTGCAACTAGCAGAATAGGTGAATCCTCCGTGCCCACCACCACCTCTGGTAAATGTTAAATTTGATGACTAAAAAGTTTCCTACAATCCCAACCCAGTTTTAATTTCACCTTATCACTCCCATTCAGTTAAATGTTCTTTCCCATAAACATACATTCAACATATAGAACCTGGAATTGAAATTTTCAGATTAGAACACATGGAACTGTCAACACATGCTGAAAATAAAAATGGGCATAAACAAATCAGCAACACACATAAAAATACACAACCTTTGGTCAACTTAAACCCCAGTAAAACCCCTTCAATCTTCTCCGGGGAAAACCTGTTAGAGAGCTCATCAAATTTATTGATCTTTCATGTGCAGGAAAAACACATTTGCAAACAAAACAAAACAGCAAAATACAACTTATCTCTTCAACCCAAAACTCCTTGAAAACAGTGGCCCACTTTGCCTCAATTTTCATGTCACTTGAAGCTGAAAATATGTACTGTAAAGATACAGACTGTACGAACTATATTGTACGGGTTCCGTATGGACTATACGAATTTTCATACCACTGTAAGAATTTTTCAAAAAAAACTCTAAAATTTCTCTCGAACAGCATGCAGCTCACAACATTAAATGTTGTTCGTAATGTACCTTCTGTTGTTTTCTATGCCTTCATTTCCATGCTCATCTTTGTCCAAAAATCACTCCTTCAGCTTACTGCAACAAATTTCTCCTTCAGAACTTTTCTTCAGCTCTCTGCGTCCTTTCTCCAATCTGTTCATGAAGAATGAATGCAGTCTCTCTTTTCTTTTCCCCTTTTTGTTTCCCTAAATGACTTTTGGGCAACCCTAAAATCTAATGGCTCAGATTCATTTAGATCAAGGGATGAGAATAAATGTGCATTTAATTCTCACTTTCTATATTTTGACTCAACCATTAAATAAAGTACTCACATTGTACTTTATGTCTAAAGTCATTTTTCATTTTATAATTTAACATTAAATTTACCACTTGTAAAGTCACTTTCAATTTATAAAGTCACACTTAGGAAAGAATTATTTTGAACATTTTTCCCTAGGTAGAGACTAACCCATGGGAAACCACTTGTCCAAGGTACATTAAAAATCAACAGTAAACAAAGAAGATCTCCACTGATCTGCCCTCCACATGAGTTCATCATGGTGCAAGTTCATGTGGTTCAGCAGACCACCAAAGGCCATAATCAGTTGTGTTATGCATCTACAGTCTCAAATCATCAGGATAAGTTCTAGTTTTGAGTACAAGGTTTAGTATGAGTTCATTGTTTTTTCCATTTTCTATCCTCCTCCTCGATCAGAGTTATCCTTCTCTGCCAGTTCCAGTTCTTGTCCCTGGAAACTCTAACATCTGGATGTTCTTAAGGTGATCTCTTTCATGTTGTTTCTCCTCAGACTGTTGCTGTTATAGCTCCCTTGAGCTATTTGTCCTCTCTATCTTTACTCTGGTGTTACCCTCTCCCTGTCTCTGTCCAAAGTGTTCTCCTTGTCCTCTCGTCACCCTCAGTCTATCTCAGTGAGAATTCGACCCCTCATGTCCTCTCTATCTTTACTCTGGTGTTACACTCTCCCTGTCTCTGTCCAAAGTGTTCTCCTTGTCCTCTCGTCACCCTCAGTCTATCTCAGTGAGAATTCCACCCCTCATTCCCTCTGTCTGCACTCCAGCCTCCCTCCAGTGTCCTCGTATTCCATCCCAACCCCCTTCACTATCAGTTCATTATCATTTCCCTGGGCTTCTTTCCTAAGTCGCACTCCCTCTGTCTTATGAGTTCTCAGGTATTCCAATGCCTCATTGAGGGTCCAATCACTCAAACAGAGACAGGTCAAGGACCTGCTCAGGAACTCCCTCCACTTTTTCATATGCAAGTCACTGTTGAACACTCAACTGCAATCAACTTCATAACCACTCCCTGACTATCAAAGAGGAAATCAATAATGCTGAGGAAGAGGCCTGTTGAGAAACAAAGTAAAATATAGATTGAACTTGATTCCTCTATCTTGATAATTATTTTTGAATGTTAATCTTCTTGTTACTTATTATGTCTTCTTCGTCAAGCAATTATCAAATATTCAGTCTTCCAAGAAAATATAAAGATCACAAAGAAACAAGAGACACAAAAAATTAGGCTCCAAGCCAGGGCAAAATCCCACAAGGGGGAAAACCCAGCCAATCCTTCTCTTATAAAATCAGATCAAAACGAGACTTCCAAGACCAAGACAAAGACACTAAACTGCCACCTAAATGTCAAGTCCAACCCTCCTCCAAGTCTCCTCCAAATCTGGTCAACTGTATTCAAAGTCAACAAAAGACAAACTGTCCAAATCTGATCAACGGACTGAAATTACAGACCTGCGGTAGGAGACCGAAATTCCGCCCTGTAGCAACCTCAGAAAATTTCGGCCCTGTGCACAGAATCTCAGAGCACACATGTGAGCTTTCCTTGGTCAATTTTTTGGTCAAACTGGAGTCTCTTGCTTTTGACTTCATCCTTTTTCTCTTTCTTTTGACTCATTTTTCTCCTCTTTCTTGCTGATTTCAGAAGTATCTTGATGGTGGAATGGATGAGCTTCAATTAGGTCGAACTTGCTTCTTGTATGTAGCTGTCCAGGACGTCGAAGAGGTGGCTCTTGGAGGTCCAGGCCGACTTATCCCAAGGAGGGCCAACTTTGACCATATTGGTGGAATTTGAGTCAACATAAAATTCAAAAATAATTTTCTTACAAATTTCCAAATGAGACATGACTCAAGTACATTTTTTTACTCGAAGTAATTTCTTTTTGACTCTTATTACTTAATAAGCATGAAGAACATGCTTTGACCAAAAAGTTAAATATAATAATGAATATAATAAATACATCCGTAATTGTTTTATATTTACACTATGAAGACCAACAGTAGTTACATTTTCAACAAGGGCAAGGCAGAAAGGAGGTTCATTATGGACAAATACCATCATTAGCAACATTGGATAATGGATTCCAGATACTGGCATCGCAGGGGAATATTCAACAGGTATATGCAGGCTGTATACATCTACTGTCAAACCAAAACAATGGTGGGAAAAGTCATTGTGGAAAGTAGCGAGGAGCAGAAGGAAATCCTCCTGTTCATTGATGCTTTGTGTATGCACGTGCAGAAGCTGGATAAGTATATCGCTAAATTGACAAAGAAAACAGCCAACCTGGATTTATCTTGTGAAGAAGAAGAAGAAGAAGAATTTCCAGCAAAAGAGGATGAAGTCATCACCTCCAACTAGGCATTTCCTTCTAGTTGTGATTTTATCTCTCTGTTTACCAGTCTATCAGATAGCATAGTTACTAGTATATAATTCAGATAGGATAAATTTTGGATGTCTATATATCAGAAGCTATCCTATGAAGTTTATTAGCTGGACTAGACAGTCATACTATCAATTTTGATAACAAACTAGAACAAATGTTTTTTTGGTCCAGGAAACAGCCACTGCGCTGGCAGACCAGTAGCAAAATTATGGTATTTTTTTTATTTTGTCCTGTGTTAATATAATTTCGAAGAGGAGCTTAACAAACAAACAAAAAACTGACTGAAACTAAATATAACTTATTAGCTAGACTAGACAGTCATACTATCAATTTTGATAACAAACTAGAAAAAAAAATGGTCTAAGAAACATTGCTGTGCTATTGGTCTGGTTTCCCTTGTATCTTTTTTATTCTGTCCTATGCTAATATAATTTCAGAAAGGAGCTTAAAAAACAAAACTGAGGGAAACTAAATTGAAGATTTTACCTTAATTCAAAGCCAGTATATGGATCTATGTTAGTTTAGCACATTTTTAATCACAAAGTTAGAGAGAACTTGTTTTTTGAATGATGCAATCATATCGAGATTCGTTTATTTTTATTGTCTAATTAATGAAGCTATGTATCAAAATAACCGAATCTAATCATGGCTCTTTTCACTGGAATTTTTTTACTAAATGCACTTTGGCTAAATTTGAACATGAACACAAACCCAGTGAATTTACTAAAGCCAATGCAACAGCAGGTGAAAAAGTCTGGATTTAAACACTGGACTATTATTTAGAAAGCCAAGCGCTAAAAAGAAAAAATCTTTAACTCTCTATCACCCATGCATTCATTAGCACTCGACCAAGCATCCATACATAACTTCGAGCTAATGGATTAAAAACCCATAAACGCATTAACCTGAAACTGGGGATTGATGTATTATCAAACTATCTGCAAAGGGAGAGAACATCAAACACATCTGTCCATGTCTCATATATTATGCCCTCAAGATTTATTAAGTCCAGAACCTTAACAAACTGAGGGGCACTAAAAGGGGCATTTCAAAATAAAATCTAAATCGAAACCCAGTAAATAAATGATTTGCCAATAAACAAATAAGATGTCTTCTGGATCAGAGCTACATACCACAAAGGTGTCATTGAAGGATGCGAATATGTGCGCCACTCCAAACACTTGCTCACCGTCTCGAACACTAGGACCTAGGGTAACAGTCTCCTCTTTGGGCTCTCTAACCTTCTTTCTCCCAGACTGGTCAAAAACCCTAGAAAAGATTAGATTTTACTTTCCGGAAAAAACAAAAAAACCGCCATAGCTGATCAATTTGCGTAAGGAAAACCTCCAAGAATACCAGTTGGGTCTGTAAAAATTCCAGTCATGTGATATGCACAGTACGTTTTATCCGAATCCATATTCTTTAACTTGTAAAATAATAAGTAATGCACAATACCATGGCTACGATTGTCCTGTGAAAACTGCAAGTCGCTTGGTTGAAGACAGCCGCTCGTCTTCTCTCTCTCTCCGATTCTGCAAAGCCTCCGAAAGAACAAAACAAAGAGGTTCTCAAGGGATTAAGTATGGGTTTCGGACACAGGTTTTAGGGTTTCTGTTAACTAAAGTTTAGTAACAATAACTTTAATATTACCATAGTTGTTTATGTAGTTCGCGTTGTAATTTGGTTCGAGAGTTTGGTTGATGTTGTCAAAAATATAAATGTTAGGGTTGTTACTTAAAAATCCAGAGGTATTTATGGTATATGCTTGGAAATTAATTTTCTTTGTATTATTAGTTCGTGCCTTAATGCAGCAGGGACTGTTAATAAAAATTAATAAAATTTATGATATGAAAATTAAAGTTTTAATATAAATATATTATTTTGATTTTTGTTTAAGCAATTAGAGATCTTATTTAGCCTTTTTCTGTGGCCAAGAGGCATATGTAAATTTTGTTTTAAAGAACCTATCCTAGAGTCATTTTTCCACCCTCTAGTAATGGTTTAGCATTACTTCTAGCATTTTTACGGGGTGAAGAGGCACATGCAAACTTTGCTTTAAAGAACATATCATCAAGCCATTTTTCCACCCTCGAGTAATGGTTTAGCATTACTTTTAGCTTTCATCTAAAACATAAAATGTTATTTCTTTTAGTCTTAGAAAAATTTGGGTTACATAAGACTTTGGGTTTATTACCTATGAGGTTATTACATGTAACCCATTGTTTCATTGTAGTGGCATGAGTTGTTGTTATTAGTTTTTGAACAAAAATTAATAAAATTGTGATATGAAAATTAAAGTTTTAATACAAATGTATTATTTTGATTTTTGTCCACGCAATTAAATATTGACACCACTTTGTATTAGCCAATGAACACTATGAAAAGTTTAGAGATCTTATTTAGCCTTTTCCTGGGGTGAAGAGGCACATGCAAACTTTGCTTTAAAGAACATACCATCAAGCCATTTTGCCACCCTCGAGTAATGATCTAGCATTACTTCTAGCATTCATATAAAACATAAAATGTTATTTCCTTTAGTCTTAAAAAAAATGGGTTACATAAGACTTTGGGTTTATTACCTGTTAGGTTATTACATGTAACCCAGTGTCTCATTGTAGTGGAATGTTAGCCATCTGCCAAGGCTCTCATGGCTACTAATACAATGTTACCTCCACTACCAATTCAACTCTATTTCCACTTGACATAGCTCTGAACAAGTCAGGAAGGTTGGGCCTCGAGGACTAATAACATCAAGGATCGCGTAACTTATCTCATTTTTCCATTGTTGTGTAAGCTACAAGATGTTATCCAAGTCGTGCAAAAAAAAGCGATGAGAGAGTGATGGAACATTCAAATTCCAGTGATGCTCTACAAATAAAAGTTGAGGCATGTTGCAGAGGAACCCCCAATAGTGCTTTGTTCTTGACTAGCACTTATCTTTTTGTTTTCTATTCCAAGTTGTTGGCTTTGTTCTTCGTGGGTGCTTATCGCAGAAGGAAGCGGTCCCAACCAACCAAGCGCTTGATTCAACCAAGTGCTCGATTCATTTGGGCAATGTCGAAATCTGTTGTAGGTATTCCTGCAAGGCACAAACACTCTCATCTTACCATTTTTAGATTATTTTTAGTAACTCCTGAATTTCTAACTAATAAGCCTTACCATATGGCAAAGAATGAAACTTGAATGGCATACCTAGAGTTTGTTAATGTGGTTTCCTTGATTTTGTTTGTGCATCTTGCAAGAAGTAAGAAGTATAGTTTAGCTAGCTTTAGAAGTGAGCTTGTATGCACTCGTCGTTTGTTCAAATTATAAAAACCTTTGAAGTGTCTTGAGAGAACCCCTCTGGATGTTCTAGGGTGCATCTTTATTTCTAGCTTGGTCTCACCTACCACCTGTGGTCATTTTGTGTAATAGCCTCAGGTTAAAAGTTCATGTAATAAAGGATAATAAAAGAAAAAAGAATAAGACCAAGGTCACGAGACGCGTATTCCAAGTTGAATGTTGGGCAAAGCACTATAGTGGGCATCACTTTCGGTTTATTTATGGCTAAGGAAATTGGCAAAGGCAAAGAGGTATTAATTGGCATTTTATTTATAAAATAAGGGAAAATAGGAGAAAGGGAAGGTGAAGAGACATAGATTTGCATGAGAGGGAAATTAGAGGGAAAATGAAGAAAATAGAGGCCTCAATGATAAAAAGGATTTTGAGGATCAGTTCACATCTTTTGTTGGTTAACGTTTTGTCAGTTTTGTTTTTCAATTAGTGAAAAGAGAGAGAGAGAGAGCACCAAGAGGAGAAAGCAAGCAAGCAGGCAAAGGAAGGAAAAAGGATAAGCAAGGAAAGCAAGGAGAGCAAGGAGAAGGTTGGATCAGCAACTTCAGCAGGAGGATATTGTAGGTAATAGGTTACATGTGTGATTTTCTAACTGAGGTGTGAATGCATGGTACATGCATTTGTTTATTTCATTCATTTGTTGTAATTGGCATGGGTTTTGTCAGGTTTGACAATGGTTTCGGCCTTTCCTTACCATTTCCTGAATAGTCATGGTGTGATGGGATTCATTTGTTGGTTAAGCGTTGGATTGCTGAAAGATTTTGGAACTAGGTGAGGTGCTCTCAGGAAAATTCCAAAAGGGTTGGGGGTGGAGATGTTTTTCTTCGGGAAGTCCTCGACATGTGGGTGGAGACAGGCAAATTCCTCAAGGCATGGTGAAGGAATTTTGAGGCATCCAAGCTTGTTTTGGTTTTGTGGTCTCTTAACCAGTTTTGGCGAGATCACGGTAGTTTGATGGTGGGGTGGTTTAACCTCTAGATTCCCTTAGTTGTTTATGTCTTGGTTTATCCCATGAGATCCCACATTCATGCTTGGAATATGGAACAGGGGTGATTGGTTAAAAGAAATATTTGGTTAAGCTCAATCTATGGTTGGGTGGTATGTGGAAGTCCCTAACTTGGTTGGATTTTTCATAAGTTAATAAGAGATATTTTTCTATTGTACTCTATGAGCATTTATACTTGTTATTATGTGGCTTTGATGGTTGTTCTGTCATGGTTAATATTTTGATTATATGTTGGTTATAAGCATGGTTCTATAACATGATCTAGTTATGGCTCTTGTTATGCTTTGATTAGTTGATGAATGGTTGATGAATGCATGGGCTAACAAGTGTTTTTGTAGTTACTTGAGAGGGAATTAGACCTTCTCGGTGATTCACAACTAAAGAATAGAGATTTACACTCATATATGCATTCATGACCTATAGCTTACATGTATACCATTTGTTTGATGAAATGTCTAGTATGTTTTGGTCTATCTAGGTCAAGTTTATGACTTAGGTTTGTATGTTTAGCCTTGTCATTATGTCATTAATCATTAATCTAGAAGTTGACCTGGAAAGGTGGCTCAGATCTCGAGACCGCACCCTCTGAACTGGAGATTTTGGGCTATAATTGCACTCGAGCAGTGTTTTGCATGTGGTTGGAGGCCTATAACTGCACCCAGGTCGTGTCATGCATGTGGTTGGGGCTCTAGGTTAGTGAAATAAGGTTACATCTCAGAGATTGACCACTTGGGGTGTTCCTTCAGCTCCTTGGCGATCTGTAGTCCCTATAGGATGTCAATTTGTAGTCAGTAAGTCTCAGTTGTAGGCCCCACTTCCTTAACTGGAACTAGGAGGTTGGGTCATGTCATAGTGACACTCCACTTCACATTTGTCCAAAGGGCTTGTAGAAGCGGGTAAATGTGGGAGGGGGCATGTTACAAATTGGTATCATAGCTTTGAGGTTCAAACACTTGGATTGGATGGGCTAGACGCAAGTTGTTATGCATGCATTTTCATGGTTATGGTTGTCGTGCATGAGGTCGTTGTATGCAGTCAGTGTTATCATGCATGATGTTGACATGTTGATATGAATATATATATGCATCGAGCTAATTTGGATTGATTACTACAGATGAGATAGCCTCCCGTGAACTTCACTAAGCTATGTTGATTATGTTTATATTTGGTTTTCTTGCATGGTATGTTTGCATAAAGAAGATCATAGATGACAAGCAAAATGGTGGATTAAAGTTCATGCGACTCTCCTTATAGATCAGATGAGCAACCAAGAAATGAGTACTCTCCTGACATAGTAGATACCTTGAGAAGTCTGAAGGAAGAAATCAAAATTTGCAAAGCGGATAATGACAGGATCATTAAGTCACAAGAAATACTTGCTAGGGCACAGGAAAAGCAAGCAGAGGTTAATGCAGTTATCCTTCAGAGTTTGTCAAATTTGCAGAAACAGGGACAACCATAGATAAATTATGGACAAGAGGATAGGACAAATGGGGCATATGGTAGCAGGTCTCATGGAGGACACAAGTCGAATAGGGATGACACGGTCAGAGGTGGCAGATGGATGGATACACCTGACAAGAAAGGTAGTGGTTATGGGTTCTATTCTAGTTCTGGTTCGAATAGACATCATGGTCAACATCGGTATCATCCTTGCAGGAGGAGTGAGAGGGGATACTTGCCAATTGAGTTCAAGAAATCCAAGCCTCCTACATTTGATGGAGAGTTGAAGAAACCGCAAGATTCAAAAACATGGTTGTTTGGAATGAAGAAGTTCTTTGAGTTGCATGACTATACAAAGAATATGAAGGCCACAATAACTATTTTTAGTCTCAAGGGAAAGGCAAACTTTTGGTGGGAAGAAGTGAAGTGTGTCAAAGGCATCAGGATAGAGGAGTTGAGTTGGCATGAATTCAAGAGACTTTTTAGAAAGAAGTAATTGTCAGAGAGATACTATGACGGTAAGGCTAAGGAGTTCTATGAATTAAAGATGGGAATTTTTGAGGTACGTGTCATATCTTAAGGATGAGAAGACAAAGGTTCAAAGATTCATCAGTGGACTACCATTAACATTCAAGGATCAGATTGAGTATGATGAACCTCAGTCACTAGAGGAAGTCATTGGGAAGTTGAAGCATTGTTATGAGAAATCAAAGTGCAAGACTGAGCCTAAGCATGACTAGAAAGGCAATGACAAGACCAAATGAAAATGGCCTCTAAAGCGGGAAAGACCTCAGGATGCAAGTGAGAAAGAGAATGTGGCTCCTTACAAGAAGTTCAGTACAACAGAGAAGGGACATGGATCTCAGCCTGGAGAGCAGAATAAGGGTAGTGGCAGAGAATCGTTGCAGTGTTGGATTTGTGGCAAGGATCATTGCAAGAAGGATTGTTCATTGTATCAGGGTGGTAGACCTTAGATCTACAATGCTCAGGAGGTGCATATAGTTGGGGAGTTGGACAGAATATTCCTCGGATCTATGCATTATTTGATAACAAGTAGTTAGGCATCCATTATTGAGATGGAAGGTAAGCTTTGTGATCAAGTTGTTTCCATTTTGATTGATCTTGGATCTAATTATAGTTACGTTTATCCTAACCTGGTGGATAAGTGTGGCTTGAGTAAAGAAGTGTGTGTAGAGTCTTGGTTGGTGCAATTGGCTACAGGTATTAAGAAAAGAGTTCATCATTGAGTGAGAGCTTGTACATTTGAGCTGAATGATATGCCTACATCAGCACATCTAAATGTGCTTCCTTTGGGTTCATACAATATGCTTTTAGGTATGGATTAGTTGTACCTTCACAGGACTAAGGTAGTGTTACATGCTATTTTGTCACATCAAAACTATAAGCCTGCAAGTCGGATCAATCAACATCCTTAAACACTTTGTCATAATCCGTTCACAAATCCCTAAGCATCACTTTTCCCAAAAGTCTGAGTTTCTAGGACAATTAGCTAAAAAAACATTGTTTTTACCCTAGTGCACCTTGCATGCTTAGCCACTTGTGTTCAACGCATGTTACATACTTGATAGCTAGGGCTGGTCAGCGCATGTTGCTCCCTTCTGCAGGTGCGTTGATTCTAGAAATTCCGGAAAAATAAAAAATATCTTCAGAGCTTCCTCTTCTAGAAGCTTCCTCTTCCAGAAGCTTCCAAGGTAGTTTTAACTATTTACCACAGATAGAGAGTTCGGATCCCTATCTGATCCTATCTTGGAGACCTTATCTCTTATCCTTTGAGCTTATCCTCCCTCATAAGTGGATCTCAAGCCTAGATTGGTAATTGGATAAAAATTCCTAAACTACCACACTCATCCTATAAATTTACTGCCTCCCATAAGGTCTGGGTTGGATTTTGGAGATTGATAATGCCCTCATGTTGCTGCTTTGAACCTAAAGGAGTCATCACATTCATGCATTAGGGTTGATGTTGAGGTGTGCTTTGTGACAAGGAAGGACAAGTCAACTTGGAGAGACATCTACAAAGTCAACTTATATTTATGGTTGTAAACTCTCTCCTATATTTGTCAATACAAAAAGTATCTTGTTTTCCTATATTTGTTGTGTTATGTTTGCACTCATGTATTTCAATGCCATGTTGATTCATTGAATAGAGATTTTAGATTATGTTACATGGATTGTGTTTTCTTTGCTTATTTTAGTCGTGTGTACAGGTTCTAATTATAGCACTTGGAGCTAAATTTGGAGCTTACAAGCAAGGAGGAAAGGAAGGCTTGCTTCAAATTCCAGGTAGGCTTCTTTGCTATTTTCTAATTTTTCTAAGGAAAACTCAATTCTTTTTGCCTTTTGTTGTTTTAGATTAGACCACTAGATCTAGAGAATTCATCTTTGTTTGCAATCGTGAAAATTCTGTATAACAAATTCAAACTGTCATCCAAGCATGGGTCCACACTTTGTCATTAGTGGAGAAAACTTTTTTATCATCGTACATGTAATGTGGCTTATATTTTGAGAATGGGTATGCATCCCTCAGCAGTGATATCATGATGAAAATGTATTGCAACAGATGATGATATCAACCAATTATTTTTTATATGGACTTGTCACAAGGTAAAGCAATTTAGTCCTCAACCATTGCTTCTGAATTTGTACTTTAGGGGGAAATCTATTATAGGTCATTTTGTCACATCATCACAATAGGCCTACAAACCAGATCAATCAACATCCTTAAACACTTTGTCATAATCCCTTCACGAAACCCTAAGCATCACTTCTCCAAAAAGTCTGAGTGTCTGGGACAATTAGCTAAAATTTATTGCTTTTAACTCCAACGCATCTTGCATGCTCATCCACTTATGTTCAACGCATGTTGCATACCTAATAGCCAGCGTTGGTCAGCACATGTTGCTCCCTTCCGCAGGTGCATTGATTCTAGAAATTCAAGAAAATTAAAAAATATCTCTGAAGCTTACTCTTCTAGAAGCTTCCAAGGTAGTTTTAACTATTTACCACAAACAAAGAGCTCGAATTCCTATCTGGTCTTATCTTGGAGACCTTATGTCTTATCCCTTGAGCTTATCCTCCCTCTTAAGTGGATCTCAAGCCTAGATTGGTAATTGGATAAGAATTCCTAAACTACCACACTCATCTTGTAAATTTACTGCCTCCGATAAGGTTTGGTTTGGCTTTTGGAGATTGATAGTGCCCTCATGTTATTGCTTTTAGCCTAAGGAGTCATCACATTCATGCATTAGGGTTGATGTTGAGGTGTGCTTTGTGGAAAGGAAGGACAAGTCAACTTGGGGAGACATCTACAAAGTCAACTTCTATTTATGGTTATAACGGTCTCCTATATTTGTTAATATAAAGAGCATCTTGTTTTCCTATATTTGTTGTGTTGTGTTTGCACTCATATATTTCAATGCCATGCTAACTCATTGAATAGAGATTTTATATTATGCTACGTGGATTATGGTTCCTTTGCTTGTTTTAGCCGTGTGTAGCAAGGAGGAAAGGAAGGCTTGCTATAGATTCCGGGTAGGCTTCTTTCTCATTTTATAATTTCTCTAAAGAAAACCCAAATCTTTTTGTCTTCTGTTGTTCTAGATCATACCACTAGATCTAGGAATTCACCTTTTTTTGCAATCATGAAAATTTTGTTAACAAACTGGCCTTCGACCTAACAACGACAACTTGTATATCTGATCCGATAAAAAAAACAACAACAACAAAAAACAAAAACAAACAAATAAACAAATAAACAAAAAAGAAAGTAATAATAATAATAAAATAAAAATAAATAAATAAAATAATAAAATAATAATAAATAAATAAAATTTGAAGGTCTATTAAAAACATGCAAGCAAATTTATGTCTTGTGGGAAATGGATCAAGTTGCAAAAGCACATAAACTTTAATGTTTTAGAAACTCAGTTTGCAGAAATAAAATAGATAAATATGAACCATGAACAACAACACAAAACAACAAATTGATAATGAAGTTCACCCCTCCTGGGCTACGTCTCCAGGTCCAACTTCCAATGTTGAGCCTCTTCAATTATATGCTCAAATATGAAATTACATCAGTTTAATGCTCAAAATGCAAAAATAGTTCTGCCAATGGATTCAAAATGCTCAAAAACCCCCATTTAAGCTCTTCTTGAGCTCAAAAAGGTTAAAAAATGAGCAATATATGCCTCCTTGAACAAATTCTACTAATTGTTATGCAAATATGCAATTCTAGCTAATCATCCTATGATTTCCGTCTTCTGCTAACCGCTCAACGACAATTTCGCCTGGCGCCAGTGAAATTCCCGTTGAAAAGGAGGCAAATTGTCGCCTCCTTAACTGTGCCAATATCCCTTAAGCATCGGTCAAGGCCACATGGGGCGCCATGTGGTTGGGGGTAGGCGGTTACACCACTCTGCTCCTTCTGTTCTTGGCATATGGTCATATAGTGATTCATGGGGTCAGGGGCCGGTGTGGGCCAGGTGCCACTCGGTCCACTCCCTCCATCGCAGTTATTGGTCATGTGTAGTTCAACAAAACCAGGGATTGGGGCCAAGTTCCTCGCCCCTCCCGCTACCTTTCAACCGAATTGAATTCAAATGAATTTGGGTTCTTACATATATTAAAAACAAATACGTGGTTCATTGGTTCATTCAAATGAGATCTTGTGTTTGACTCCAACAGGGTCAACCAGTCATGACTAACCAATTTTGGGCTCTCCCGAAGTGCCATGTTGCACTAAGGGGACTGGGCGACATGTCACTCAGTGATTGGTCTACACCATGTACCCTTAACCAATAGAAATGCACCAACCAGTCTTGTACAATACTACCACGTATCAAACACAGGATTAGTTTAAACCACTTACTGTGCATGCCTAGTCAGATGTTGAATTCAGCGTACGGTCTGCCTAGTCAGTACCCCAGTCAATCGTGCTGCTTGACTTTTTAGTTGTTTGGGCAAAACTTCAGAATGTGATATCTTGAGCATATGATGTTGGTTTGAGGCAATTCAAGCGGTGTTGGATTCAGGACGACGAACACTACGATCCGGTGTTGGTTCTGAGCAATTTTGAGCATTTTTCTGATCCCCTGGATCATTCCTCCCCACTAGAAGCTTTTGAACCACCAAAAGGTTGTTTTCAGTTAACAATATGTGAGGGTACAACTCCCTCACCCTTATGATCTCAATCCATTTGGCCTTACTTGGATTAGTTCCCTTGAGCCCCACATGAAGATACTCCACGTAGCCTCTGCGTGAAGTCTTTATCTTCCTGTCAAGAATAGTATCTTGCTACAATTATTCTAAGTATTTATGGGAGAAATATTGTATTGTTGGAATATGAACATTCTCTCCTTGATATTCAATCATAGGTGGCTCGTATAATCTCAAATTTTCCACATTTATAACAACATAAATTACATGTATGGTGGTATATCTAATCGGAAGGTGTTATTACCAATCTTCTCCAAGATTTTAAAAGGACCATATCTGATTGGTTTGAGATTTTTACCTTCTCCTTGGAGCCTTTCCTTGCTGATATAAAGCCAAACTTGATCTCCCACCTAGAAGTTGTGGTCAACACAATGCTTATCATGTCTCACCTTGTACTTGGCTTGACTCTTCTCCAACTGTTCTTATACCATCTAATGCACCAACTGAATCTGTTCAATGAAGTGCTTGGCCTTATCTATATCATTGTGTCCATCCACCACAACATCTTTCCCAAAGATAAAATCTAAGGGAGATTTTGGTAAATATCCCAAACATGCTTCAAATGGAGATGTCTGAGTTGAAGAATGCTTGGCTTTGTTGTAGGCATGTTGGATGTAATGTAAGTGTTCATCCCAAAGCTTAGGATGCTTGCCACAATAACCACGAAGGAGATGTACTATTGTTTTGTTTATCACTTTTGTCTAGCCATCAATTTGTGGATGAAACGTTGTGCTCTTCTTTAACTTGGTGTCTTCCCATAAACTTTACCAAGATTCCCCAACAATTCGGGAATCTCAATCATAAATAATAGAAGCAATCAACCCAAAGTGTACCCATGCATTTTGGAAGAACATCTTTGCAATTTGTATCCACAACAACATAAAGATAATCATGACCTTTCTTTGACATTGGTAGTCCTCCTACGAAATCCATAGAAATACTTTCCTAAGGACGAGAAGGAATAGGAAGTGGAGTATACAAACCCAACTTTCTATTGCTAGGCTTGCTAGTAGCACACATAGAACAACCTTTTAGATATCTTGAAACAATTTCATTCATGTGAGGCCAATAACAATACCTTTGTAATTGTGCAATTTTTTTGCCTACACGAAAGTGGCCAACAATAAGAGAAGTATGAGATAATGTTGACTCTTTCACCTTGTGGAACATATAACTTGCCAAGATGGTACAACAACTTGTTATGAACACGATAATCCAACTATTCAACATGATTGCCTTAATCAAAGTTGCATAAACATATTTAAAATCATCATCTTGAGCATACTATTCAATATAACTTTCATGCATGATTGAGTTATACTTAAGAATGACATATGAATTAACAATAAGCCTCAACAACGTTGTTGTATATACTTTTCTGATACCTAATTACCAAATGGAATTGATGTAGAAATCCCATCCACCTGAAATGTCTAGCTTGTTGTAGCTTGGTTTGCGATTGTAAATATTGCAAAGGTTGATGGTCAGTGTGAATAATCATTTCTTTTCCCATCAAATAATGCTTCCATTTCTTCATGCTTTGTACCAAAGCATACAACTCTATCATAAGTTGGATAGTTAATTACTTCATTGGTAAAAGTTTCATAATGATAACAAATAGGCTTACCTTGCTGCATCAAAACTGCTCCCATGGCATAATCACTTGCATTGGTTTGAATCTCAAATGACTGCTTAAGATCTGGAAGTGCAAGAACTGGTGTTGTACTGATTTTCTCTTTCAATGTATCGAAGGCTTTATGCTACTTGCCTCCCCATTGAAAGACTTGTTTCACAC
Source organism: Pinus tabuliformis (assembly GCA_031772625.1). Lineage (NCBI taxonomy): Eukaryota > Viridiplantae > Streptophyta > Pinopsida > Pinales > Pinaceae > Pinus > Pinus tabuliformis. The sequence goes on from CM062820.1 coordinate 1,677,760,852, forward strand.
TTGTCAAAGCATGTAGTGGAGCTGCAATAGATGAGAAGTTAGCAATAAACTTTCTCCAATATTGGGTTGCTCCCAAAAAGCTCCTAAACTCTGTTACATTATTGGGCTTAGGCCAATTCACAATGACTTCAACCTTTGAGGGATCAATATTCAATTCACCCCCTCCAACAATATAACCCAAATAAACTAAAGAGGTTTTCCCAAATTCACACTTTGACATCTTCAAATATAATTTATCTTCCTTTAATACATCTAAAACTTGCTTAACATGCTTGACATGCTCTCTTACTGAAAATCAGAATTCCATCTAAGTAGACTATGACAAAATCATCAAGAAATGGTCTCAACACATCATTCATAGCTCTCATGAATGTTACAAGTGCATTATAAAGCCTAAGTGGCATAACTAACCATTCAAACAAACCTTGTTTTGTCTTGAAAGCAGTCTTCCAAATATCACCTTCAACAATCCTGATCTGATGATAACCACTTCTCAAATCTAACTTAGTGAAATAAACAACATCATTCAATTGGTCCAGCAAATCAACAATACGTGGAAGAGGATAGTGATTATTTACCGTGATTTTGTTCAAAGCTCTAGAATCCACATGCATGCGCCATGTACCATCCTTCTTTGGAACCAAGACAATAGGAGACCCACAAGAAGGTGTACTTGGTCTAATGACCCCTTTGTCAAGTAGTTCTTGAATTTGTTTTTTGATATCCACATTCTCCAAAACTGACATTAAGTACATGCTAATGTTTGGAAGAGGTGCATCCTGCTACAATTGAATCTCATGTTGGATTCCTCTTTTAGGAGGAAACCCTTCAAGTTCCTGAAACATCTTATCATATGTGTTACACAGTAATTTGTCACTGCCTTCCTGCCAGTCTTCCTACTGTGTCATGAGTCCAAATCATCCATGCTCGTGCTCTCTAATGTTGCCAAATGACCCACTTTGCCAAAGTTTTCCCATCATCGCGACTGTTGTAAAAATAAACGCGCTGATGAACGCTCCAAAACAGACCGAATGCGCTGCCAGCGCGAAAGTACACGTGATTCTCGCGATGGTCGAATTTCATGAGACAACGCGACGGTTGCTTATATTTGATCGCGCTGACATGACTTTCTTCGTTATTCAGTCGCGATGCCAGCGCTCCAGTGCAGTTATGCACCCGCGATGATCCAGTCTGGGCGAGTTTGTTCTAACAACCGGCCTTCCAGATGCCTCCAGACCTGGTTGTTGGTCTTGTATATGTCGCCCTCCCTTCTCTGGCATGTCTGTTTCGTCATTTGAGCCACCTTCCTTGGAGATAAGCTCATCCTCCCACCATTCATGGGGACTCCTTCTCCTATTTAAGCCTCCACCATTGCTATGAGCTGGGAGTTTGGAATTCATAGTGTTTGGGGTGTTGCTGATAGTGTGTGAGCTTGATAGGTAGCTGGTGTGACAAGTGTGGATTTGTTAGAGAGCTTAAGGAAGGTTGTGAAGTGTTTTGATCTTGTGTAAACTTGTGTGAGAGAGAGTTTTGTCTTGGGAGATCTACCTTCAAGGGTGAATGCTTGAGGAACTTGCTGGCTGGACCCTCTTGAGAAGGATTTGACATCAGAACTATGGTTGTATTCTTCTTTGTTTATCAATAATAGACGACTATCATTATGGTTCCACTCTTATTGTCTTTATGATGGTGTTTGAGTTATATCCTTTCTGACTGATATATAGTTGCATCTATTGGATTTTATGCTTGTGTTTGTATCGTTCTTTGCATGTGCAGGTGTCCGTGCACGAGGATCGTGAGGATTGTGACCAGCCGGGGCAAAGGAACGGGAGCATCGACTCTTCTACAAGTACTAGCGTTGGAATCCAGGTAGGCCTTCATCATTGGTCTTTAATTTGCAATTAGGAACCTGCGTGTTAGCGTTGTTTGATTGTTGCTAGACCCTATTTGGACTAGTAGGGATCGCCTCTGTCCGCAAAGGGGATTTACCTCCACAACAAGACACATGGGAGGACTTTTTGGTAAGAAACTTCTTCCAAGATGGTCTAAAATTGCCTGAGGGAAGACCTGTAAAAAGAAGTAGGAGAAGGAAGACCATTCTCACCATTCAAAACACCCCTGAAACTTCTGCACAGAAAAACGATGAAGAAGAGCCAATCTTTGAGAAATTAACAGAGATAAAAAAGCAGACTAAGCAGAGGAGAAAAATGAAAGAAAAAGTTGAAGAAGTCCACAAGGATATTCCTAAACCTTCATCACCTAAGGAGGAAGAACAACTGCTTTTTGAGAGACTAATCAAAATCAGGGAACAGATCAAGAAAGATAAGGAGAAAGGAAAGAGGAAACAAGTTACAGAAGAAGAGAACATAGGCTACCAAAACTTGAGGAGGATTTCTAGACTCCAGGGCAAAGTGAAGAAAATGAAATCAAAAGAGACCCAATTTATAGATTTAGAGGGAGAAACTAAGCAAAACCCACAAAACTCTCCTCCACAAAAATTTGAGAGCAGCGCAAGAAAAGCCTCTCCTGGGATTGATCCAATCCAACAGCGAATTTATGACTACATAGAGACATTGGAGAAAAAGTGTACATCAGTAGACCCAGGGACTTCAACTAATCCAAAGCAGCCTGCCACCTCACAAGAAACTTTAACTAGCTCCCTTAAGCAGGAGATATATGAGCTAGAAGTTCTAAATAGGCACATCCAAAGAGAAAATGAAGCCTTAAAAAAACAGAACAAGTTGGGTAATATTATCCATGATAACACTATGCTTCACTTCGCTTTATGGCATAAGAAGAACAGAAAACTAAAAAGGAATAATAAGAAGCTAAACAGGGCACTCATTAACCTTAAGTACAGATTTCTCATGAGGAAGCCAAAGATGGCAGTTGGTGCAAAGAAAAGCAAGAAGAGGAAGCTGGATGTTTTGGCTGAAGTCTCAGAACAAATGCAGTAGGAGGAGGAAGTTCACAATTTTGATTGCATGGTTACATGCAATAGTCTTGCAGTGGGGGTATGTTGAGCTCCAAAACTGCCCTTTCCTTAGCAACTTTTCTCATCCATTCTTCTTTGCTTTTCCATGAAAAATGCATCCTTATCATCAATAACCATTATACATTGCCTCAAGGAGAACATTTTGGTGATTTACATGTTATACTTTTATGTTTGTTGTTTGAATAAGTTTTTGTCTTTTAGCTATGGAATGCAGCCACATTTTGCAGCTAATTGGCTGTTCCGTAGCTATTTCCACGTTTTTACAGGTTTCAGGTGTCAAGAGGGGAAAATGACTACATGGGCGGATTGTAAAACATCAGGGCATGGATCATGTCCTATTCACCTAGCCCAGGTCGACAAGGAAGACTCCGGTCAAAGGGAAGTCAAACATAGAAACCTAAGGCAAACATGACTCTGTTTTGTACACGTTTCTCAGTGATGGGATCCGAAGCAGTTTCTTAAGGCCACGGACTTCATCAGCCACTTGTGCAAACTGAATCCAACAGCCATTACCTTAGATTTATGTCTCCAACAACTAAGGAAGAGGATTCCATGTACTTGTCTGCCTACGTGTTTTTGTTGTAGCTCATTTTTCTCCTAAAACAGTTGTATAATTTCTCTATAAATACATGTGTGAAGAACGCAGAACAAGTTCGAATTTGCTCATGTGTTAAGTTCAGATTACCGCTTTGTAGTTTTGAGAACTCATTCTCTGTTTTTAATATAAAGACTGTGTGTTTCATGGATACCTGAAAGCGTTTGTTGGAGTGTTGATTAAGTACCTTTAACCTGAGCAATTGTAGAGGGCCCCTGCGCTGGCTAAGGTTACATTTCATTTTTGTTTTGTCTTTCATAGTTGAACTGTAAATTCACTGTGTTTTTTCCATAATGTTTATAATCATTTTCTAACCTTGTTCATAATGCAGTTTTTGTCATCTTCTTACTAACGCAGAATAGTTTATTTCAGTACATAATAGTTCTTTTGTTTCATTTCTTTCTAGTTTCTTATCAGTAGCTTGAAGTTGAGTTCAGTAGTGTAGAGTAATTTATTTCATTTGTTGTTCATTAGTCTTTAAGTTTTTAATTAAAACTGATCAGTGCCTTTACTGTTATGTCATTTTATTATTACTTTAGTGACTCATGTTGTAGGTGAATGTTTCTAAAAGCCCTTCTAGTTTATGGTTCATCTTAAACTAAGTGGTGGAATATTTCACTTATGTAATGAGTCTTTTTTCTGCATTTTTGTATTTATTTTTTCTTAGAACAATGAAGTATGGAATTCCTCAAAATGTTATCACAAGGAGGTTGCTCTCCCAAAATTGTGTAGCAAAGTAACAAAGCACTTCATTTAGTTTTTATGGTAGATTAGTTGCAATTTCATTTTCAAGTCTTAGACTTTCATTTAGTTTTGTTGCAATTTCATTTTCAATTTTTCATTAAGTTTTGATTCTGCAATAGACTAAACAGTAGTTGTAATCTCATTTTCAGTATTTCATTTGAGTTTTGTTTTCATCATAGATAGCTACAATTTCACTTTTAACATTTCATTAAGCTGATTAGACAGTAGTTGCAACTTCACTCTTTAGTTCATGTTTCGAAAATAATAATTAGAGTAGAAATAGGAACTCTGTTTTCCTTTTCTTGACTAAACTTTACTTCCAAATCTGACTTTGAGCACTCTTAGTCCTCATTTCATTTCTTTAGATCCTTAGCATAAGTAGATTTAATATTTTGTTAATTACATTGTACATCATTAGGGATTAAAGGATAAAAAACCCCAAAACAACTTAAAACTCAAAAACACTGAAGTAAGAAGGGCTATCTAGCACATATAGTGCACTACACTTCATTAGTTTATGATACCCGGATTGATAAATTATGTAGAGCAATTTAGGACACTAAATTGACCAAACAGCATGGTTTTGAATGAGACATGACTGGCTACGTGTCAAATATTGATTCATCGAGAAGGACGAAAATGGATGCCTTCTATTGGCTGGGGCGAACAATGTCTGCTCAGCCCAATGCCGTAGTGGAAACACCTTATCAATGTAATTACCATATAATTGTGACTGTCATGAAGGTTGAAAAAAAGTTTTACACACAAGAAAACATGGAGGGAAGTAGAACAAAAGTTGAAGATGGGATACGTAGACAAAAGTTAAATAGTAAACAAATCATATAGACATGTGTAGTTAGATTTAACTATTAATTTTGGCTAGAATAACAAGAAGAAATAAAATATATCTAATCAATATTATATTTAAAATTGTCACAAATGTTGGTAATAGGTTTATTTGTGTCATGTAATGCTTACAAGAAAATAAACTCAATAACATCTCAAGGGATAAAAGGATAAAAAGTCTAGAAGACACACACACACACCTCTCTCTCTCTCTCTCTCTCTCTCTCTCTCTCTCTATATATATATATATATATATATATTTTTTTTTTTTTTCATTTTCCATGTGACCAAGGACCCGACCCTTCAACCTGTAGGCAAGGGTAAGAAATTCTTTAGGGCGGAAGTCCATGCAACAACAAGGCTTGAAGCCATTAATACAATATACTTGATATGAGCTCAACATGTCACTTGTGGGAATTAAACTTGGGTGGTAGGATAACACTCATTCCTTTCAAGCCTCGAGGGGGTAGCTCACTTAGAAAAACATGTAAATGTGTCATGTAAAATATTATGAGGTCTTAGGTTGATCCCTCTTATTAACTCATGTTCAAGTTAGGGAAGATATTGTGCACCTAATGGGTATAGCGGTAGCGGATGGAATTGATTCTATGCCACACAAGTACAATACCACTCAAGTTGCTAATTCCACCAGTCACTGAAAAACCATTCTTTGGAACCACTTGAGATAAACCCAATTGAATAGAATATGTGTGTTTGTTTTTGTGTGTGCACATGTGTGTGAGTGAATTGGATGTAGCTCTGAGGGTCGGAGAAATGTTATAACCTCCCCACCTAGGTTAAATTCTCGCACATGACATGTTGACCTCATAACTAGTATATCCTTGTAATGGCTTTGAGCCTTGTTGTTTGAGAGTCCATGGAACAATGAAAATTGTATATTCTTCATATCGAATATAAATATATTTTTCTTATTTGAGTGTGTGTGTCTTAAGGTAAGTTGAGATTTCGCTGCTTTAGGTACACAAAGAGAAAGATTTAGAGAACATTAGGGAAGTGGATCTAAATATTAGTAGAGTTGTCATGTATGGATCTAATAAATGAAGTGATTATAGAAGTAATGAATTCATAGATCTAGACGAGTTGGTAATTAAAACATCGAGGGAAGTCTAATTGAGGAGAATAGAGTTCATGCTATTAATCATTCTCACCAGGCAATAGTAAGTGAAAAAATATGTATCAAGGTGAAAAGAAATGGAATGAGGTCAATAAGAAAGAGAGTGGATGGGGGGAGACTTTACCTCAAAGGAGAGTTGGGGGGGGGGGGAGGAGAGGCTGGCAATAAGTCTTTGAGGCATGTGAAAAGGAGAAAGGATATAGTAAAAATGAGGGTTGGGGAGGACATTTACCTCAAGCAAATCCTATAATTTTAGAGAAAGGAATTAGTTTGTAGGTTTCATAAGAGATAACTGGAAAAATATACCCTAAATGATTAGTTAAGGGTCAACTTGATCTATAAACTTCCATGTATATTCCATTGGACAATTTGTCACAAAAAAATTGAGAATAATTATACTTAAAATACGAAATCTACACTACAAGGGTTATTTTCCTTAGGCATGAATTTATTGAGTTGTTGTTTTCATGCATGCGATATAGAAAATACGGAAAATAGAGACGAGACAAAAGTACAATCATTCACAACTATAAAAACATAAGATATGATCAAGGAAACCCTTTTGGGAGAAAGCCTAGCTAGAAGGTGAGGTTGCTTTCCTTCTATCTCTTAATGGAAATGGATGCAAACACAATTGAGTGAGACTTGTGGCCTGTAGGTTACTACAATCCACAAACCCTCTTTGTCTTCTCCCTCCATCTACTCTTAGCTACTTTTCTCATCTATGGAACAAAATGGACTCAAATTGAATGGAACTCCTTGTCCTCTTAGTTGCATGGTTATAAGATAGCTTGATAGCCTTGCAGTAGTTAAGTTTGTCTCCTTCGACTCATAATTAGAGTTACGATATTGATTCTTCTAGAGTCATATTCATCATGATCATGTAACTTACCCGTTTTCCATGAATAATGGGGCCTAATGTGGCATCCTCTCGAATAATGTTGGTCATAATAGGAAACTCAACTTCCAAGCAGTATAAGTCTCACATATGAACTTCGATTGAGGCAACTCTTATGTTGTTGTAAATGTATCTATGTGTATATTAGTGCAAGGGGGTGCCTTACTTAAGTGATAAATTTTTACCCCCCAAAAAATGTCGTTTGATGCCTCAAACTATTTCCAAAAGGTTTTAGACCCCAATTCGCCAAACTAGGACTTGTAAGAAAAAATGGTCCTACGAGCTAATTCCTCCAATTTTTCCACATTGAAAGTATTCATATGGGTGACAAATAATATAATCATCTAATCCACATCACAATTAGAGTTCTGTTGGGTATTCCCATAGGTCATACGTAATGCTAAAAGGTTGAGTAGGTTTCATTTTTCACTTAGAGAGATACATTCAAAAAGTTTTGGAGAAACAGTGGTATCGGGGCCTCATTTTTTTAGCTTTAAAGAAATGGAATAACTACTTTGACCCAAAGCGCTAAATGGTGGAAGCATTGATATTTAATGTAAAGGTGTATACCAATACATTTTGAATCCTTAAAAATAATTCAAAATGTGACCATTCCAAATAACTAAGTTGATGAACTCAAAAATTGCAAGAGCTATTGGTAGATCGTCAAGAGGCAAAAATATGCATTTCATATATGGATATACAACTTTTGGAGAGTAATAAATGTTAGGAAAATATATTATGAAAATAAGAGGTGACCAATGATAATTTATAATCATAACCACATCGTGATCACCCACGAACAACAATGTTAACATTGCAAAAGCGACTAATGAATAATTGAGAGATAAAACCATGCATGTTGTATATAACTAGAAATCTCCCAAAGATAATACATAATAAAATTTTGATAGTACATAATAAGTTTGGTGAAAGAGTAGTTACATTATGGAAAAGACTAATAATAGCCCAAACATTTGAAAACTGTAGCTTTCCTCTACAAAAACATAAACACTAAATATTCATTGTAGATAACATTTACTTGCTCATATTGATTGATGTGGACATTATAAACTTGGAAAAAAATGAACTTTTATATTTGCAATGGCTAGTGCATGATGTTAGGCTTCTTCGAGGTTCACCAAATGCAATGGTTTTATGTAACTGATCAATTGGTATTAAATTTTGACCTTTATAGGAACATCATACAATATTATAACATTTTTTTTTTTTCAAATTCCTTTTTAATCACATAAATTAATCTAGTTTTTTTGCCTATATATTGCTTTAAAACCATATGTTAAAAAAAGGTAAAATATACATTATCCAAATATAAAAAACCATATGTTAAAAAAGGTAAAATATACCTTATGCAGATATAAAGAAATATAATGGAATTTTATTTCTCTTATACCTATTGAAAAAAAAACCACAAACTTTTGCAATTACAACTAAGAATTAGGTTATTTTGCAATCTCAATAATACTTACACAAATAATTACTTTTTATTTATGTTAATAAGTGTATATGGAAATATAGTAAATGTCTTTAAGAAGTTAATAGCATATAACAAATAATAGAACAGGACCCCGAGGAAGCAGAATAAGCTCTCGAAAGCGTCGAAGGAGATGGGGCTAGGGTTTGTCGGTTCCTTCTACAGACTGCGCCTCCCCTGAGGCAGCTTGACCTTACTGCAACACCCCTAGTCCCCCGTATGTCGGCCCTATTACTCTCGAGACTCGTCTGCCTCTGGGGTTTTTACATTTTTACTGTTATGGGATTCCTCTAATCTCCCTTCTGTTTTTTACAGCATCTCGACCTAGGGTTTCTGTAGGCAGCTGGCACGGTTTTTTAGTGTCGGTTATGGAAGACCTTGTTGACTACACTGAAGACCCACTTGAGGGCGCCTCCATCTGGTCCTCTCCGAAGGTTTTTCCAGCCAGCAGCTATCACTTTGGCGATGAATTCACTGACACAGTAGCCTCGCTACCCTCGATCTCAGGGCCCCCGTGCTTGACAACGACTCTCTCTGAGGTCACTCCTTCTATCCCTGATCTCGCTGGCCAGGCCTTGTCTCCCTCCACCCTCAACTTCGTGGATCAATCTCTCGATTCGAGTCTGGGTTTGTCCTCTGAAGACCTCCCCTCCTCTGTCGGTTCCTGTTTGCCCTCTGAACCCCACAGCGACCCCGTTGCCCCCGCCCCTGGACCATCTGCTCCGGCTTCAGCACTGCCCCTTTCCGGCAATTTCACAGAGGTCCCCCCCATTTCCAGGGCTTTCCCCTCTATCCCTCCCTTGGGTGACCTGGCTCCTGAGCAAAACCCTACCCGTGAACCCCCTCTGAACCCCTCCCCTGAAGAAGGCCCTCGCAAATCAAAGAAGTAGAGGATCCTTAGACCCAAAAACTTGGAGGTTTTCTTAAGATTGGGAGAGGATTTCCAGTGGAGCGAGGCCATGGAAACAACTGAGAGGGTGCTTGTTGGAAGAATTTGGGGTCGACACTACAATGCTAATAGGCTAAAGCAATGGGTCTTAGAGGTCTGGAGCGAGCACCTTGCCGAACTCCCTATGGTTCAGACCTTTGTGAAAGGATGGTTCGCGCTCAAGTTTGCCAGGGCAGAACACACCAATTGGGTACTCTCAGCGGTATGGCACATTGAACAAACTCCGGTCCTCCTCCAGTGATGGACTCCACTTTTTGATCCGGAGAGAGAACAGTTAGGGGCTGGCCCTCTCTGGGTTAGATTGCTTGGTCTGCCCATGTAGTTCTGGTCTGAAGACATCTTTAGACGCATCAGGAACTCACTGGGAACATACCTTGAATATGATAAGTCCTATCTCGCGACTGGGAAGATGGTGTATGCTCGAATCCTGGTTCACATTGACACAAGCGGAGGGTTACAGGAATATATTACAATCCAATGGAGGAATTTCTCCCGCAGGCAAAACCTTGATTACGAAGGGGTTCCTTTTAGATGCAGGAGGTGTCACAAGGTGGGGCATCTCTTTAAGGACTGCCCACTCAATAAGAACTCCAGGAACTTGGACGACAGGGAAGTTGGAAAGACAATATCCCCAAAGTCTGATCAGAACCAGGGGAAGCAGGATCGCAACACAGATGAAGGGAATCAGAGTGACCAGGCACCAAATGATCAAACTCATTCATAGGGACCCCGAAGAAATGCAGCAGACCTTCGTTTCGGCCTCCTTCCCCTCCTCTCACCAGGGCAAGAGCGGTTGCAGGGTCGGCGGTTTCTTCAGGTAAGCAGCATAATTCCCCTCCTCCCTCTTGCTTTCATGCTTCTGATGATTTAATCAATTTACCTTTTGGAAATGTTTTCAAGAAGACGGCCTCCCCCTCCCCTCTGAAGGCACCCTCTTGTCCCCCCTTGGTCGACCCCCCTCCTCCCCCTCCCCCTCCCTTCCCCTGCCCGGAGAACCCCTCTTTTCCCCTTCCCCCACCCCTCTAAAAACGCCCTAGACCTCGAGGTAGACTCCCCCCCCCTCGCTACCAGACCAGGTCCAAGGCCAAGCAGAAACCCTTCCCTCAAGATCCCTCTGGTTTGGATCCCTCTCTGACTCCTTTTTCTCCCAAACTCCCTAGGGGGCGACCCTCTTCTCTCTCAAAGGCTCAACTTCGAGCAGGCGAAGAAATAGCTTCGGGGAAGCAAGCTACCATCAATGGGGTACTTAGAGCAATGAACCCCTCGGTTGCCCCTCCCTGATGAAGATAGCCTCCTTCAATTGCAGAGGGCTGGCTAGGCCCGACAAAAAACTAGCCCTGCGAAGATTGTTTCAAACATCCCTGGTCGACATCATCCTTCTACAAGAGACTTTGGGACCCGCTGACTCCATCTCCCTTCTCCTGGAAGCCATGTTCAATGGATGGAGTTTTTTTGGAATTGATGCCAATGGAAGATCAGGAGGTTTAGTTATGGGCTTCAATTCCCGCTCCTTTCATCTTAACAATTGTTGGGGCGGCCATGGCCACCTGGGAGCGGACCTTTTCTCATTAGAGCTGGGCCTGGAGTTTCGCATCCTTAATATCTATGGGCCTTGCCATCAAAGACCTGTTTTTTGGGACCAATTTCTTGACTCTGATTTTCTCCAGACAGACCTGCTTATTTTGGGTGGGGATCTAAATTTCTTCTTAGGTCTCTCAGAATCATGGGGCTTTCATGCACAACAAGATCCCTTATCTGCCTATTTCGAGAATCTATTGGAGACCCATAATCTCCTGGACATTCCTTCTGCCAAGCTTATGCCAACCTGGGGGAACAATAGAACTGGAGAAGACAGTCTTGTGAGACGCTTGGACCGCTTTCTTATAAAGGGTTAGTAACTATGGGCTTTTTTCACAGACAATGGGTAGGTTCAGGGGGTATTTCTGATCACCTCCCTATTTTTTGTAAAAATTTCTGTTTTCCCACCCCGGTTTTCAGTTTCTCCTTATTTCTCCCATGTAGTTAAATGCCCATTCCCATAACCATACATTTAACAGACTGAAAAAAATAAATATTGCTGAAAACACAAATTCTGGAAATTTTTCAGAATGCTGGAAATTGCAGAATTAAAAATCAGCAATTAAAAACAGCCATTAAAACACATTAAAACACTGATATTTTTGGTCAACTTGACCCTGGAAAAACCCCCTACAACTCTTGGGGAAAACCAGTTTGAGAACTCTTCTTTATTTCTGAAAATTGTCTTTTTACAGTGAGAATTATTCAGCAAAAAATCAGCAAGCAAATTTACAACTTATCTCCTTTCCCGTGCCTCACAGCAATCTGGAAATTACAGCAAACAGAACAGCAATAAATGCTGTACGACCTCCGTTTTGTGTGCAGAAAAATCAGCAAACTGCTCCTCGATTTTTGTGCAAAAATCTGCCTTTCACTATGTGCTAAATCAGCTGTACAAATCTGCTCAACTGCTGCCTTGGAATGTGTGCCAAGCTGCTGTCTCCTTCTCCTTCCTGCTCAGAAATCTCTCTTGCTCTCTTGCTCTCCTTCTCCCAATCTGCTCATGAAATGAATGACCTTTTCCTCCTTTAATATAACTCCAAGTGACTTTTGGGTGATCCAAGTGACTTTTGGGTGATCTCTAAATCCAATGGCTGAAATAGATTTAGATCAATGGTTGAGATTAAATGCTCATTTAAATCTCACTTCCTATTTTTTAATTCACCCCACTTTAATAAAGACCCACTTAGTCATTTATTTCCAAAGTCACTTTTCCTTTCTAATTTTTCATTGACTTTATAAAAGTCACTTTAAAATTAGACTTAATAACTTTATCACTTAAAGTCACTTTAGGAGAAAAATTAAATTCTTTTGGACACTTTTCCCTAGGCCAAAGATCAAAGCCTAAGGGAACCACCTGTCCTCCGGTACCAAATTTCAACACTCCCTCTTACCGAGGAAGGTGTTCCTCACCACACCCATCTTGTCTCTGAAGTAGACATGCTTGCCCCGTGGTAAGGCTTTGGTAAGGATATCTGCAACCTGCTCATCAGTGGAAATATACTCAAGCTTCACAGCTCCCTTCTGAACATAGTCTCTGATGAAATGATATATGATCCCGATATGCTTTGACCTGTCATGAAATACTGGATTCTCCGTGAGTTTAATGCAACTCTGATTATCACAGTAAATCACTGAAGGTCTCAACGGCTGACCAAATAAGCCAAACAACATCTTGCGAAGCCAGATGGCCTCACAACTAGCTAGACTGGCTGCCATATACTCTGCTTCCGCTGAACTCAGTGCTACTGACTGCTGCTTCCGGCTGAACCATGACACTACTGCTGAACCCAACCCAAAACAACACCCTGAAGTGCTCTTCCTATCAGAAGCACAACCTGCCCAATCAGAATCAGTGTATCCTGCCAATCTCACTCCATCTCCCTGCCTGTAGTCCAGACCATAATCCACTGTCCCCTGCAAGTACCGCAAAATGTGTTTTGCAGCCACCCAGTGAACCTTCCTAGGCTCACACATAAACTGACTCATCGTGTTGACTGCAAAACAGATATCTGGTCTAGTGTTGACCAAATACATCAAGGAACCAATCAGCTGCCTGTACAATGTGGGATCCACCAACTCGGAATCCGAAGCATGAAGCTTTTTCCAGTTGGTGATCATCGGTGTCGACATGGGTCTACAATCCTCCATGTGGAATCTGCTAAGGATGTCCACAATATACTTCCCCTGCCCCAGGAAGAAATGCCCCTCCTCCTGCCACACCTCCAAACCCAAAAAGTAATGCATCAAGCCGATGTCCTTCATCTCAAACTCCGCCGCAAGATCTCTCTTGCAGTGCTCTATGAGTCTCTCTGCACCTGTAATGATAAAATCATCCACATACAGCACCAGAATGAGAGGCTCCTCACCAATCACAATAAAGTAAAGGTTCGGATCTGCCTCACTCTTTGTGAAACCCATCCCCTGCAAGTATGCATCTATCCTGGAGTACCAAGCTCTGGGAGCTTGCTTCAGGCCATAAAGGGCCTTCTTCAATCTGCACACATGGGACTCCTTCCCATGCACCTCAAAGCCCTGTGGCTGCTCAATGTACACCTCCTCCTGTATGAAGCCATTGAGAAATGCGGTCTTCACATCCATCTGGTGGATCTTCCAACCCATCTCTGCTGCTATCGATATAATGGAGCGGATCGAAGTATATCGAGCCACGGGAGCGAAGGTCTCCTCATAATCAACTCCCTCTACCTGGGAGAACCCTCTAGCCACAAACCTCGCTTTGAATTTCTCAATGCTGCCATCTGCAGCATGCTTTACCTTGTAAAGCCATCTGGAAGTAACCACGGATTTGCACTCAGGCCTCGGCACCACCTCCCAAACATCATTCTTCATGATAGAAGAATACTCCTCCTGCATGGCCTCTCTCCAGACCTGCTGGCTAGCTGCCTCCTCATAGCTAGAAGGCTCAGAGTCAAGGATGTTGGTAACCATCGCCATATAACTACAAAACCTCTCAGGTGGTCTACTCTCTCTGACCGGCCTCTTCGGCTCAGCAACAGATGTGGCATCTCTCAAGGTGTCCTGAAGCCACTTGGGCTTCCTCTTCCCTGAGCGCACTTCTTCCACCGGAGAATGAAACTCCTCCTCCTCATCATCATCAGTAGCCTGAACTCCTGACTGTCTGTCTGCTGTCCTCCTGCCTGCACCTGAACCTGTAGAAGCTGAGGTACCGTGTGAACTGTCCATCAGTGGACTCCCTAGTGAACTGCTCTGTGAACTGCTCTGCATGCTGCTCGGAGCACCACCCCTCTGGCTCGATGAGCCACTGCTCACTGACGGACCTGACATCCTCATAGATGTACCTCCGGATCCTCCTGATCCCTGCCCACTGGATCCCTGCGACTGACTCAACTGCTGCTGAGGGTCTGGCTGATCCAGATACTCTAACTCCCGTGACCTCCTAAAGGCCCTGTCCTCCTCGAACTTCACATCCCGTCTGACAACAACTCTCCTCTGTGCAGGAATGTAAATCCGAAAGGCCTTTGAGGTCTCACTGTAGCCCACAAAGATACCCTTCTCTGCGGTGGGCTCTAGTTTGGTCCTCTTCTCCTTGGGTATATAGGAGTATGTAATGCATCCAAAGATATGAAGATGACCAAGATCAGGCTTCTTCCCAGAGAAAGCCTCCTCCGGAGTCATGTGCCCCAAGGCACGATGCGGACTCCTGTTCTGCAAGTAAACAGCTGTGTTGCAGGCCTCTGCCCACAAGAACAATGGCAACCCCTGATCACGTAACATAGTTTTGGCAGCCTCTATGATGGATCTGTTCTTCCTCTCCGCAACCCCGTTCTGCTGGGGGTTGTAAGGAACAGTGAACTCCCTCCTAATGCCTGCCTCCGCACAATAGTCAACAAACTCTCCAAGGGTGTACTCTCCTCCATTGTCCGACCTCAAGGACTTGATCTTTCGGCCTGTCTGTGTCTCCACAAGAGCTCTGAACTCCTGAAACCGCTTGAAGACCTCACTCTTGGTCTTCAAGAAATAAATCCAGGTCCTCCTGGAGTGATCATCAATGAATAAAACATAGTACTCATACCCACTCAAGGAAACATGAGACATCCGACCGCTCACATCGGAATGAATCAAATCAAGTATCCCCGTCGCTCTGCTGTCACTGCTGGGAAAAGGGGATTTGGCAAATTTGCCCATCGCACAACCTCTGCAAGTATCAAAGTGATCAGTACTGAAATCTGGCACACCTGTAGTGATCTCCCGCAATGTCCTCAAGGCTCCATGATACATATGTCCCATCCTGCGGTGCCAAATCTCACACAGCTCAGAACTGCTAGCTCCGCTGTCGGTACTACTGCTCAATGCCAAAAGGGGCTGAAATGCAAACTTGTACACCTTTGCATGGCGTACACCTATCACTCTAGCTGAATCAGCTGGAGTGTCCCTGGGATACATCAACACCTGTCCTCCCCTGAACAGTACGTCATATCCTCTGTCCTCCAAAGCTGAGACAGATATGAGGTTCTTCCTCATCCCTGGCACATAAAGAACCTCTCACACCTTCAAGGGAGGTTTGGACTCCCTCTGAAATGTCACTGTCCCCACCCCGACTGCTCTAACAACTCTGTCATCACCGAGTACTACCTCAATATCAGTGCCACTCTCTGAAAGCTCTGAGAAGTACTCACGGACTCCTGTCATGTGACGTGAAGCCCCACTGTCCACATACCAAATACCTGTAGATGCTCCGCTAATCGAGGGAAAAGCATGCTCCCTCTGAACCTGTGTGGCAGGTGATCCTGCACTAGAGGACTCACATGTAGTGAACGCAAACTCTCGATCAAAACGACCAGCAAAGTCCTCAATCTCTGCTGAAGCTGCCACGTCCTGGTTCTTCCCCTTCTTCTTCTTCTTCTCCGGACACACAACTGCATAGTGTCCCATCTTTTGACAATTCCAACACTTCACCTTGGAATAATCCTTCTGTGTGTTCCCCTGTTTACCTTTACCTTTGTCTTTCTTGCCTCCTGCCACCAGTGCTACGTCCTCATCCTGCTCAACTGGCTTGGCTGCCCCAAGCTGTCCTTTCCTGATCTCTGTCTGAATGCAATCATCCCAAAACCTCTCCCATGTGGGAAGGGTCTCACGTGCACAAACCCCATCAGCAAAGTTCAACCATGAACGGGGGAGGCCATTCACTGCAATACGCACCAACTCAGTGGATGGAATGGCCTCTCCAATCGTTGCCAACTCATCTCTCACATTGGTAATCTTTGTGAGATATCCAGCTGCACTATCATTACCCATCTTAATGTTCTTCAGCTTCTCCTTCAGGACCATCTTCCGGTTCTCATTGGTACTCTGGTAGAGATTGGACAATGCTGTCCACATCTCATGGGCATTGCTCTTTCCTCTCACATGAGGAATGCAATGGTCTTTGATTCCGTCTAGAATCAACCTCTTACCCTTATTGTTCTTCTTTTTATACTCAGCCAACTGAGTAACATCAGTGGGCACAACAACAGGGTTCTGTGCGGTATGCACCATGATATCCCAGACTTCTGCCTCCTCAAAGATACTCTGCATTCTCTCCTTCCAAACGCTGTAATTTATATGCCCATCCAGCCTATCCTCCACCCTCAATCCCAATGACATCCTGCTGTCCTAAAACTGAAAAATAGCACTGCTGTAGTAAAGATAAAACTGCTGTTTATGAAAAAATCAGCTTGCTGGAATTTTCTGAGTGAAAAATCAGCAACTGTAATTTTTCTTTTTGCTGTCCCAAACTGCCCTTCAGCACTCAAGCTCTGATACCATGTAAAAATTTCTGTTTTCCCACCCCGGTTTTCAGTTTCTCCTTATTTCTCCCATGTAGTTAAATGCCCATTCCCATAACCATACATTTAACAGACTGAAAAAAATAAATATTGCTGAAAACACAAATTCTGGAAATTTTTCAGAATGCTGGAAATTGCAGAATTAAAAATCAGCAATTAAAAACAGCCATTAAAACACATTAAAACACTGATATTTTTTGTCAACTTGACCCTGGAAAAACCCCCTACAACTCTTGGGGAAAACCAGTTTGAGAGCTCTTCTTTATTTCTGAAAATTGTCTTTTTACAGTGAGAATTATTCAGCAAAAAATCAGCAAGCAAATTTACAACTTATCTCATTTCCCGTGCCTCACAGCAATCTGGAAATTACAGCAAACAGGACAACAATAAATGCTGTACGACCTCCGTTTTGTGTGCAGAAAAAACAGCAAACTGCTCCTCGATTTTTGTGCAAAAATCTGCCTTTCACTATGTGCTGAATCAGCTGTACAAATCTGCTCAACTGCTGCCTTGGAATGTGTGCCAAGCTGCTGTCTCCTTCTCCTTCCTGCTCAGAAATCTCTCTTGCTCTCTTGCTCTCCTTCTCCCAATCTGCTCATGAAAGAATGAATGACCTTTTCCTCCTTTTCCTCCTTTAATATAACTCCAAGTGACTTTTGGGTGATCCAAGTGACTTTTGGGTGATCTCTAAATCTAATGGCTGAAATAGATTTAGATCAATGGTTGAGATTAAATGCTCAATTAAATCTCACTTTCTATTTTTTAATTCACCCCACTTTAATAAAGACCCACTTAGTCATTTATTTCCAAAGTCACTTTTCCTTTCTAATTTTTCATTGACTTTATAAAAGTCACTTTAAAATTAGACTTAATAACTTTATCACTTAAAGTCACTTTTAAATTAGATTTAACTTTATAAAATTATAAAGTCACTTTAGGAGAAAAATTAAATTCTTTTGGACACTTTTCCCTAGGCCAAAGATCAAAGCCTAAGGGAACCACCTGTCCTCCGGTACCAAATTTCAACATTTTTATGGAAATCCGAGGAGGCCCCTAAAAGCCCAAGGGACCATTTAAGTTTAACTCATCCTGGCTAAAAGACCCCTCTTACATTTAAATGATCAAGGAGTTCTGGAAAGCCCACCCCCTGACTGAATGTGACAACATAATGGAGGGCTTTGCATAGAATCTTAGGGGGGCTGAAGAACCTTTCTAAAATCTGGGTTCATAACAAATGCCTAAAAGATTATGAAACCCTCCTAAATGCCGAGAAGGAAATAGTTGCTTTAGAAAATAATTTGATCCGAACATACGGTAGGACTAATCTGAAAGACAGACTAGCAGAGCTCTATACCTCTAGGAAGAAAATTCTAATGGATCGTGAAGAAGCATGGAGGTTGAGGAGCAGGGCGACTTGGCTCTTAGAGGGAGATGAAAATACAAAATTCTTCCATAAGTTCGCAAATGGAAGGAAAAACATAAATACCATCTGGAATCTCTTGGATGAGCATGGTCATCAAGCAAACACCTTTCCTCAGCTGGCTTCCCTTGCAACCTCTCACTTCAAACAGATCTATAAGGCCCCCCTGAAGTTAATATTGCCGAAATCATGCAAGTAGCCCAACTCTTCCCTCGTTTCGTGGACCAGGAGGCTAGCTTGGATCTGCTGAGAGAAATCACAATGGGGGAATTGGAAGCCACGATTAAGGGGTTTAAAAAGGACAAGAGCCCAGGTCCGGATGGTTGGGCGATTGAATTCTATTCAGCTTTTTTTGACACTCTGGGAGGAGACCTCCTAAAGGTCTTGGAACACTCCAGAACCAGTGGATCGCTCCCCGAATCCCTCACCTCTACCTTCATTGCTCTCATTCCAAAGGCTGACAACCCCTCCTCTTTCGATGACTTTCGGCCTATCTCGCTGTGTAATTGCATTTACAAAATTTTAGCCAAGATCATCGCAAACAGAATGCGGCCCATCCTTTCCAGATTCATCTCGCCCGAGCAATTTGCTTTCTTGCAAGAGAGACAAATTCATGAAGCAGTAGGAACTGCACAGGAGGTGCTTCATTCATTGCACTCCAAAAAAATAAAAGGTATGATCCTAAAGGTAGATCTTTCAAAAGCTTTCGATAGAGCAAATTGGCTTTATATAAGAATGCTCCTAACCCACTTGGGCTTTCCTTTTGAGTTTATTAAATGGATCATGTGTTGTATAACCAATATTCCTTTCAGTGTGCTTATCAATGGAGCTGCCTCCCTTTTTTTCTACTTAGAAAGAGGACTCAGGCAAGGATGTCCTTTATCTCCTCTATTGTTCCTTCTGATTATGGATGGCCTCAGCAGGCTGATTAAAGATGAGCACAAAAGGGGTAGACTTCAAGGAATCAAGATTACAACAGATTGCATTTTAACTCATCTGTTGTTTGTGGACGATGTGCTCATCTTTCTTAATGGCAGTATAGGTGACTTAACCTCCCTGAGGAACATTTTCACCCTCTTTCAAAAAGAAATGGGGATGATTGTCAATTGTAACAAGTTGACCCTCACAGAAAATGGATGCTCCCCCCATGAAATTCACTATGCTTTGCACCGCTTTCAATACACCTTGCTCAGACTAGAGGAGGGGCTTAAATATCTTGGCTACAAGTTGAAGCCTTTGGGGTACAAAATTGCAGATTGGACCTGGAAAATAACCAAATTGGAAAAGAGACTAAACATTTGGTTCCATAAATACCTTTCTAGGGCCGGTTGACTCACGCTCATCAAAGTCATCTTAGAAGCTACCTCGGTCTATTGGATGTCACTGGCTTGGATCCCTAGGGGTATCCTAGCCAGGATACATGCCATATGTTGTAGATTCCTTTGGAAAGGGAAACAATCAGGAAGAATTTTTGCATGGGTAAAATGGGAGGCCATTTCTATTCCCAAGAAATGGGGCGAATGGGGCATAAAGAAGCTGGAAGATTTTTCCTCAGCCTTGGCGGCAAAGCTGGGATGGCAGTTGCTCTCATCGAACAGTTTATGGACCAGGGTGGCCTGCTCAAAATACATCGGTCATGTACCCCTGATGGACTGGATCTTCCATCCTCCCAGCACTCCCCCAGGGGTCTCCATCATATGGAAGGTGGTGCTAAAATTCCTCAACATCATCAGGGAAGGTCTTACTTGGAAAATCCAGTCAGGCATGAGAGTTAGAATTGGTCGTGATCCCTGGATAGGTTGTGAGAACCTTCACACGCTGCCAGAGTACTTACGATCTTTCCTTCAAGACAACGATACTACATATATTGGTCAAATAGCTTATATGGATAACTCCACCCCTTTCCAGCAAGCTTGGAAAACTGCTCGAGATCTTAACATTCCCCCTCAATGGACTCATCTTTGGAATGACTACACTCGGGCCCTCTCTAAAGCTCAGATCAGGATCAGGGAAGAGGAAGATGAAGTAGTCTGGGCACTCTCGAAAGTAGGAAGATATAGGCCAAAGGAGGGATATTTGGTACTTGTTGAGGAATGACGCCCACAGAATTTGGAACAGTGGTGGAAACACTTATGGAAACTAAAGTCCCCTCCCAGGTGCAAACTTCTAATGTGGACTATTTTGAAGAATAAAATCCCAACAGGAGATAACTTGTTAAAGCGAGCTCATCATGGCCCCTTCTGGTGTCATCTGTGCAAATGCAACAATGAATCCACAATCCACCTCTTTGTTGAATGTAAGGTTGCTCGCGATCTTTGGCTATCCATCTCAGCAACAATCCCCTCCTCGTCAAGATGGCAAGGTGCCTCAATTTCGGAAGCCTGGTCAGCTTGGTGGACCAGCACCACCCCCAAAAAACTCAGGAACTTACCTCTGCTGGTCTGTTGGGGCCTCTGGATAGCTAGGAATAACCTCATCTTTCAAAACTCCATGCCTCATTGGCCTTCCATCTCCTCCCAAATCATCTCTGATTTCTCCCTCATTCCTAAAGATGAAGATCTACCCCGATCTAGAACCAACACTCCGAAATCCATCAACCACTCAAAACCTTAGGCCTATTTTGATGGGTCTGCCAAGGAGGAGGGATGTGGGGGAGGAGCCATCTTAAACCTCTCTGATACACATTTGTTCCACATACAAATGGGATTAGGGGGAGGTACCTTGCGGAACTGTCCTTTGCAAAATTCCTTATCCAATATGCCTTACAATCCCAATGCCAGGACCTTCAGCTCTTTGGTGATTCAAAAATTGTCTATGATTGGATCAATAAAAAGACCAGATGCTCAGTTTTCTCTTTGTTTCATACTCTGGATGAGGCTCACTGTCTTATTACTGCTTTTGATTCATTTACATGTCGACATATTTACAGGGAGCGAAATGTGGACGCTAACAGCTTATCCAAAGAAGTTGCGCATAGGCCACTCGACACTTGGTTGATTCAAGAGCACAAAGAAGGGCATGCCTATCAGTTTTATCACAGACCCTTTATGGACATAGACAATTCAGAGAGCTCTCAAGAAGCATAGTTTTTGTTTTTTGTGCTTATTTTACACACATCCGTATGTAAATATCCATATTTTCTATTTATTTTCAAGCTACTTTAGGTACTCTATTTTTGACAGAAAAACTGGCAGCTTTAGGCCAATTCTCTTTTTGACAAGAACAGTGAATAATTATAAGTGAACAGCCTCCCTGCGTGGAAGAAAGGCTTTTTTTTACAGGCATAGCCTCAAACAGCATATGCTTTTGCATTTACAGCATGTAATTTTTATATCTCAATGAAAATTACGTTTTTTCCAAGGGGAAAAAATGTAAATGTCTTTACCATCATCAATACAATATAATTACCATAAAATAATATTTAAAACTATATTGTAAATAGTAAAGGATATACCAATATAATATAACTACCAAACAGATTAAAAAGTAACAAATGGAAGGATAAGGGCACATTAATAAACTTCTTCAAACACAAAGATTATTACCAACACCAAAGTAAAACCCAAAACTAAATAATCAATCATTACCAAATAAATAGATTTAAATACTTAGGAAAATTAATAAATCCAAATATTAAAGGTAAGACTAAAGAAACCCTACACATTTTTTTGGGTTAAGTTACAATATGCATTAACCATGAATTGCAACCTACAATGTTTGGTGTGTACAACCATGGCGCTACTCTCTCTCTTCAAAATCCCATAACCCTAATAAGTGCCATGGGAATGGATTATTTAATCAAAACATGTGGCATCATCCAACAACGACTATCATTTATATGGTGAATCCACAATGTCATCGTGCTTCACCCATGGTTGAAAAAGACCCCGTGTGCCCTAATTTAACATCTAGAGGTTACTGCGGGTGTAGTAGCGGCTACTGGAATCGAAAGAAGGGCATTCTCTGAGAGTTGGGGTTGTGTATCTCCTTCAATCACAATGGTTAGAATGCTTTCGTTTGAATCTGTATGTGATGATTATTTTTCTTCTGTTAGATTTGTTTTATCCTTTCCCATTATACTCTGTGAAGTTGGGCTTCTGTTTTGTTATGTGCTAGTAGACATTGGTACCAAGGTTTAACAACAATGGAAACAAAGTATGTCTTTAAGTTGAACCATAAATAATTTGAGAAATGAAAGAAGATGTACCCGTGAGAAACAATGAAAAATACAAGGTTTCAGGGTTTAGGGCTTTTAGGTTTTAAGGTTGAAGACTAAGGCTTTCGGTGGGTTTGTCTTCAGAGTAGCTTGTGTTTATCGTTTGAATTGGTTCCTGTGAATTCAAACTAGCATTTAGTAGCAATGGAAACAGATGACACCTTGAAATTGAACTAAAACTAGCTAAAAAGCTCAAGGAAGGTAAATCCCCGTGAAACACGGAGAAATACAGGGTTTTCAAGGTCTTAGGGTTTTTAGGGTTTGTCGTAGGAGCAAATTCTATTTCTCGTTTGGATTGGCTACTATGCATGTTCTTAATCCTTATTAAAAACACGATGAAGCATGAAATGGCAATAAACCGATTAAAATGTCTGCACCCTCTTTCATTAGTTAACCCCTAGTCGACTTGTGTGTTGTGCCTCTCTCATATTAAATTACAGTTGGTTGATTTACTATTTTGTGAACATTATTATGGTTGAACCCTCTCGTATCAATTGCTACTTTTCAATCCAATGATATTCAACTGAATTGTATTTCGCTGAATTTTCGAATTTGTAACTATAAAATACTTCCAAATACAGTGAAGTTTAAGGGAATGTAACAGAGTTATCATTTGTTGTTCATCAGTTTTCAAGGAAGTGAAATGAGTAAAAGTGGACAATTTGGTGTACTACAGTAACAACCTAAAACATAGATAGCCTACCTAAGCTCCTACATTAACATCCTATGATGTAGTTATAGGCTAATTGGGCTCCCACAGTAACAACTTGAAACCTTGCTATAGTCTATCCAGGCGTTTAATTAATAGAAACAATCAAGAGAGAGAAATTCAATTTTATCAAATGTCTCTTACAACCTTGTTGGGCTTGCTATACTCTCACTATGAATATTGAGGGGCAGTTGCGAAAGAGCTTTCACTGTTAACAAAAGTAACTGACATTATGAGGCGTTTAAGATGGAGTTCAATGGAAATAATGAAAATATTATAGGCCTTATTTGAAACCTTGATGCACTGTAGTTCAATGGAAATAATGAAAATATTATAGGCCTTATTTGAAACCTTGATGCACTGTAGTTCAATGATCACAAAACATCGCTTGATTGTCAATACTTTGGAGTGTCATCGTTCTTAGAAGTAGCTACGTGACTAGAAACAAGAAATGCGAAATGGGTATATAATAAGGGAAATGGACATTCTCATGTTTACCACGAGTAATGTTTTTATTGTGTAGGGTGTATTTTAGTTTTTTAAACATATATGTAAAACAAATAAATCCTTTTAAAAAGGATTAAGTACAATGACTAGTTATATATGTTACACCCCTAGCCATCTAACTGCAGACCTCGAAAGTTCCAGCGAACCATAGACTGTGCTACTCGTAATCTCTTAGTTAGCAAGTCACCCTTAAGTTTGGGCATGACTCCACAAGCTCAAAGTCTTAACCAAAGTTAGCCATGTGCATCACCAATACCAAGCATAAACAGGGCTAAGGTACCAAACCATCTCAGCCTCCAACTTATTAGTTTCGCATCGCCCATTAGCTCACACAACCCAAGGTAGTGCGCTTCTTTTGCTGCACTTATAATCCGTTGGTTTATGCCACTACCCTTCCAAGGTTCTCAACTCAGACTTACTAGCAATGTTACAAAGCCCTTTGGCTTCTAGGAGTTTTACCTGCCCTTAGGAGTCTCTAGGTTACCCTCTAGCCCCATATAGGGACACTTGTCCCTACACCTCTCCCTCTAAGGCTCCATCCTTTAGGCAAACGAAGGGGTAGTGTACTTGTACCTAGACCAACCTAGGATCCTCATATTACAATGGTTAGGCATTCTTTGGCTCCCCTTAGTAGTCACACAGGTAGCATTATATGCCCATGAGGGCTCCCTTTTTTTATTTATTTATAGCTTAGGATAACTAATATTGTATTAAAACATATCGTAGTATTATAATATACTTTAATATCATTCTATAAACTTGCTTTGGGTATGTTATATTAGTAATAGTTATTGACTTATTTGTCTAAGTAACCATATCTTGGTTATTCCCCTTTATCTTTCCCTTTTGTGGAGTTCTAGCCCCCCCATATTTTTTCCACCCCTTGGTCTATGTCTCTGGTGTCACTTATTATTTTTAGCCATACACTTCCTAGGTAAAACACATCTTATAGCCTTCGTTTGCAACACATCTTCAGAGTTAACCATTAGTCTTGAAACCAATCATGTATGGATCAGTAACTCTTCACAATGCACCTTGGGTGAAACCATTCTTATTTGCAAGAATACGACATTTGGACATCCCTATGGACCCCCTTTCTTACAATCATCGAGCCAACAAATGGTCACTTTAATCCAATCCTATCATGTGAGGTTGTGACAACATGAAGAAAAAGCCATTGAGATGGCAAATTCAAGATTGGTTTTGATGATCATGTAACCTTGTTCTCAAGAAAAAAGGTCTTGAATTAGGATAGAAAGCACAACAACAAATATATTCTTATTTTCAAAGAAATAAATATTTCTAGTTCCCGTGCGCCTACAATCCATACTGGCTCTAATTTGTGGAGACTTTGCCCTTCCCGTGCCACGACCTATTACCATTAATCAATATTTATGTGTTTATGCTTAAGCATATAAACGTTTGTTCATGATTCATGGACTCATTACTTAGTTATTATTTTGCGTATAACATTTGCCCCCGCTGCTAGAGCCACACTACCATTGTTTGATATTTGTGTTTGTGTTTAATCCCATGGCCGCTTTTTATGCGTTGTCAAGGACTTTAACTTTTAATTATTTCGTTATTATTGAATACCAATATTCAGACGTAGACATAGCGGTGTTTCTCTAAGTAGTTGACCCATTTTGATCAGTTATTTTCTTTTCAGTGTCTAGAAGCCTTAATATGTATTCACCAAACTTCCCCTTAAAAAAGGAACATTTATTTGTCAAAAAATATATTTTATTGCCTGGACAGACTCGCACTATTTCTACTACAAAACATCTAACTGGAAGAAATAAACATTAGCTTTATGATTGAAATATTCGTTGGAATAAAATTTTCCTAGAGCAGCCATTTTGGAGTGTGAAGGAAATAGAGATTGACCTTTAGGATTAAAACACACGCATTCACTCTTTTATATATACATTTTGAAGGAAATAGAGATTAGCTTTAGGATTGAAACATACACTCATTCACTCTATATATTCCAAGTTTGATCGAGTTCAAAAAGAGAGCCATGTTTGCAACTGAGAAATATGTCCCACTAAATCAAGGATTGTGGAATAATAAAAGCTCGTTCCATTTAACTTGGAATACAATACGATTAAAAAAACCCAAGCAAGTAAATCAAAACATGTTCTTTATCAAATTCACGTACTACCATATGTTAAATATTTTGGTTTCTAAATATAGAAAAAGAATGATCGGACAGATAAAAATCTCTACATTCCAAAACGCAATAGCCATCATTGTCATTATCAACAATGTGAAAACTTGCACATTCAGGGACCAAAAAATAGTTTTAACATAAAGTAACCAGAGAACATAACCAAGCAAGATTTGGATCCAAGGATTTGTTCTTTAAATTAAGTGCAAGAGACATTAAGACAAAGGCAAAATTTAAATTGGCATCTTCGGTTGGTTGACTCTATCTACTAATAAACAACACAACAAAATTTCTGTCCTTGGACAGACATGCGAACAAGAATGTAAAATGATGGATATAAAGCTGCAACAAAGCTGAAAGTTTAAAAAAGGGAGGTTCCCTTCCCCTTCTTGTCTCCACCAATCTCAAAATGTTTGCAACGCTGCAAAACAATGAAAGCCAGACAAAGGCATTTGCCCAAGTTATATATATGTGTGATTACAACATTGTCGTAAGGCACAACATAGAGAAAGATGGCATCGTTGAATAGCAACAGAACAGAAAAGATAGAAACTGTTAAAAGCTCACCTTGATTGCATGTTGAGAATAATGCTTGCAAGACTGACATTGCAGCTTCAACACAATCTTCTTTGTTGTTTTTGCCTAGCAAGTCAACAAATTGAAATATTATCACATCAGATTCATTGTAGACATTTAAAAAGTTAATATGACCAACTCTTGAAATATTTCAGGTTCCAAAGACGCTGGCAGCACTCATTAAATATTTATTTACCTTCTTGTGAAAGACAGGTTTTGTCTGGCCTCCATAACCTGATTGTTTTCGATCATACCGTCGTTTCCCTAGCAAAATGGAAGTTCCATAAGCTTGATTTGCTTTATGAATAGACCGGCACCTTTGGTATCAGTGCAGACAAAAAAGTGAACTTACCTTGAGCAGAAAGACTGTCCTTCCCTTTCTTATACTGAGTAACCTTGTGCACAGTGTGCTTTTTGCAAGCTTTGTTCTTGCAAAAAGTTTTCTTGGTCTTCGGAACATTGACCTATCATCATAATATCAAACAACGGAAAAGTGAGAATACTATTCAACGTGATGATCAAATCATCTAGGATGTCTTCTCACACCACATAATGGGAACGAGAATACTTATCACTTAACTGAAATCATATAATTTACAAAAAGATTGAAAACCATATGCGTTGTTTTTTCCCTTTTTATATAAAAAAAAATATATTTTCAGAAGTAGAAAAACATCATAATATAGATAGACAGATAATTATATAGACGAGGAGACAGAAATTACACCATACCATACAAAATTAAGAACAAAATATTCAAAGATGACATCATACAGTTTGATTTGTGGAAACTTACCGGGCAACATGTTGCATGAAACAGACACAGTTCTAATTGTAGATTATTCTTAAGAAGATCCAAGTTATATACACTCTCTCTCCACTATTGTTGATCATTAGGTATTGTTTAGTCATCCATTAAGAGCTATAAGAATGGGCACACAAGTGCAATTTAGTTTATGCCAATTCTTGCTTTATCTTTTAAGACTTTATTATACACTCACAGCACGACATATTTCACCTTTGAAAGTATAGCAAGTCCTAAAATTGTCTTATGATTTCCAAGGCGAGGATTTGTACTCTATGAAACTACAAAATATCAAGACTGGCTAAAGGGGTTTTGACCAGGTATATTAAAGATCATGACCGTAAGATTTTTATGCTATAAAACTACAAGCACAGATGGTTAAAAAATAATGACCATGAAATGATGTGCCTCAGTTTTTAGCCACAACAAATTATATTGTTGTACACTAATTGTGATGGTAAAGCAGGAAAACCACCACGGTTAACTGTTGCACGTAAATTCCAACACGAGACTTTCAATTAGTACCTACACTTCATTAGGGTTAATCAGGATCTTACAGAATTGATCACTCTGTTCAGGATGAAACCTTCATCAGAACAGTTGATCAAGAGGTAGAGCTTCACACCAAAACCCCAACCCATATTTGTACACACGGGTTCATAAATTAATGACTTGCAATATAAAAACTGAATATGGTTTCTGTGATTTCAGAAAGGTGTGTTCCAGCAACCATTTTTTAAGATGACATTGTGTCTTCTTGCTGATTCTTCTGACATGTATGCAGCACCCAGATTTGACACCATTAGGAAAGGCAATGCAGGTAGAATAATAAAATCAAAATATTTAACCCATTGACTTACAAAACAATAAACTTTTAAAACATAGTTGGAGGAACCTCATGTTCACCCCAACATTTCCTCACGAGAAAAGTTTCAGAAATCAAACCACCTTAGAAACAGATCAGAGGCTGGTAGACATGTTTCCAAACCAGAAGCTGGCCTTTACTGAATTTATTGGCTGTTTCTGGCCCCCTCTAAAACCTTATTGGATCTGTTCAATCGCTAAACAGTAAAATTTATATATACAAAAGAAAGGGAAAAAAAATTGCAGGAAACTCCTGTTCACCACAACCTTTCACTTCCAGAAGAGTATCAATAACCAAAATGCCTCAGAATCAACACCCTAATTAAGAGCTGTGAGACACACATGACCCCCCTCAAACACATTGTTGATAAAAAACGAGAAAAAGAGAAGATTAGAGTTCTTTTAATATAAGAGAAAACAAAAATAAAGCCTATATGCTATAAGGCAGGTAAATTTCTTACAATTTTTGCATCTCTCCTTCCTTTGTTTCTCACATTTTTTGCATTTTATCCGAGCCTACAAGTCTACAACCTACATAACTGTGACCCTAGCGTGCATATTATTGCCAGTTTTGCCAGAAATCAGCCCACAACCTACATAACTGAAACCCTAGCATCCATATGAGCAAAACGAGTTACAAGTTTTGCCTTGAAGGTAGAAGGAGGGATGCCTTGAAGATTTTGAACAAAATGGGTGATCTGGTTCCAAATAATGTTACCTATACCACCTGATCAATGACTATTGCAGACAAAATAATCTGCCTGAGGCTTTCATGCCACAGAATGACATGACATGGAAAGGGCGAGTGCTAAAATGGTGACACACAATGGCATCCTGAGCTTGAGGATGCCAGGCAACACTAGGTGTAAGATCCAAAACCAGGAAAATCAGAATGGATCTGGACCACTATAGTGTTCCATATAACATTCTCTTTACAATAATTTCCAGATCTAGTACAACACATGCATTTACAATAAAAATATCTGAAAAATAAATTTACCCAAAACACAGAACACAAATCAAACTGTTAATTGCAGCCACTTTATTTTATTACTAACTGTAAAATGATACATGCCAGTACTATTAACTGTGAAGCCCTTGTCAATGGTATCAACAGCTGTTCAACAAATGAAGAACACTTGAAAACCCAGGAATATCACCACAGGGTTTTCATTCCGGGATCAAGTTGGAACTAGCCATGCCAAGTTCTCAACAAATACACAATAAGATAGTCAAATTCTGGATGATCCAAGAGCCTTGCTCCTCTCCCCTTTTATAAGCTTGATGGACTCTCTAGAAGCCTATAATTTATTATTTTTCTCTAAAAAGGAATGTGAATACCATGGGAAACAGCAAATACCACGGGCAAATATCATCCATCTTGACCACATCAAAAAAAGAGAATATTACACTAGGTCTGTTGTTGTTGTAAATTTTGATTATATAAATGTGTTGTATATATATATATAAACGCGAGGGAAATGCAATACCCTTGGCTCAACCCCCAAATTGTAATAAATATGTACACAGGACACTTAGGTTGTTGAGCCAGTATAGATTAATTAGGATGTGAACTAGGTTATATTGATGCCTGCCTTTGTGTATAAGGGGATTTAGACTGCAAGAAACTGCACAGATATGTTTCGAGGTTAGAGTGTTTGTGTGGTTAGGTCAAAGAACCTTTGAGCTAAAAGACCAGTGAGCCTAGCATTGTAACATATAAATGCATATGTATTAATAACTTGCTACGTTACTGGATCCATCAGTCATAGTGGCTAGATCTGCGGATCCCCGTATCAAAGACGGACTCGGATTCGGATCCGCCCAGCCACTGTGTATATGTAGAACACTTTGATGGCAACACAAAATTCCAAATTACATGACAGTGCAAAATTTCAGAATGAAAAGTCAGCGGACGAATCACGCTATAATGGAAAAATCAGCAGAGCTAATAATTAACTAGTTCACTGCCAGCGTTCATTAATTTAAGGAGTCTTTCAAAAGATCCATCACACGGACAAAGAAGACATAAACAAAACTTGAGTATGAACTCCTTAGCTTCTTATGTTGACTTCATATGATCAATATGGGAACTAGGGCATATGCCTTCATACATCTTTCTCAAGGAAGTGATCCTTCTTTTTTTATCATGCTCATTTGATAGAGCATTCAACCATACTATCTGCAACTATATGATGACATGACTTAATCTATCGAACACATGCATACATACCTCTTTTCTTCGTTTGGTCATCAACACTTCCTTCGGAAGCTTCATTTCCTTGCTTGAAAGTGCTTCAACCATGTTGCACTCCTATGTCATCATACCATCATCCTTTTAAGCAAAGGATCCCACACAAGGTGGAATGTAGACCATCAGCGAGACACTTGCTTCTTCCAAGTAGAGGTGAACCTTCTAATGAAGATTCCATTGGAGGACCTTGATTGTCCTCTTTCTGCAAATGCTCCTTCTTATAGATGATGTATGATGATGATTTCTATGCTAGATGACTTTCTTCCAATCATATTACTACTTCAGTATGAGCTACTATCATCATGATTGCTACAACCATGTAGACTTTTGCCATGGTAGAAGTCTTTTTCATCTCCTACTTCTTCTTGTTATGCATCTGAGAAACCTTAATAGTGAAGATCTATCCCTTTGGATTTCTTCTCATCAGATTCTTCCACATCTTCGGTGATACGGCCTTCATTCCTTTCTTTCCTTTTCTTGTTGTCCTCCTTGAATTTATAGGACGATCTCTCTTGTAATTCCCATATTCCTGATAGCCATAATATTAGATCTTTGACATATCAATCTTCTTCTTTTTTGAGGACCAAACTTCCCAAATTTTCCTTTCCTCCTAGCCATGGCAGCAAATGCTTGAACTTGTTCACTTGGTCCAACATCAATTTTTGCTTTTAACCTGGTTTCTACAATCTTACATAACAACCATTTTTCATTGAATGGAGTAGCTTCCTTCTTTCCATGGATGCTTGATACAAAGTTAAGTTGCCCCATTCCTAGTACTACATTGAGCACAATTGTGGTCTTTTCTTTATCGGGCATTATTTCCCCCAACTCTTGTAGTTGGTCTCTTATTTGTGATAACCTAATAAAGTATGAGGCTATTTCTTCTTCTTTTAATATCTTCATCTTGTATAGCTTGGTTCTTAAATATATGACTTCTCTAACAGTGCTTACGAAGAATAATTCTACTAGCTTCTCATATATTTCTTTTGATGTGTCCAATTTTGTTACATAAGGAATGAGGGGATCCTTGATGGATTCTATAAGAATCACTTGAGCCCTTATTTCCCCTTTCATATACTTTGATAATGCTTGATCTTGTTCTTCAGATGGTTTGGAGACTTTACCATTGACATGACTAATAACTTCATTCTCTATGAGGATCAAGTCTATCCTCTTTTTCCATGAAAGGAACATTGGTAACCCAGCCAATTTGTTGCTCTCCTTGCAAAATGAAGTCATTTTGATAGTAGATTTAGGCATAAATATAAAGAATCAAGATAATTACTTTTCAAGTGAAAATCCCCTTTGATTATTATATCTTGAAATTGATGTCGTCTTGAAGGTGTTGATAGTTGAAGATGTTTTTCTTCAAGAATGCTTTGAAAAGTGATCCTTTCTTCAATGAGAGGGAGATTGCTTTGATTTCCTAATTTCAATGCTTCTTCTTACTTTCCTTGGATATAGAGACTTCAAGATGCTTCAATGTGTAGTCCTTCTTTGGGTGGAGGTAGGGTCCCTGAGCTCTTCTTTTCCTTGTGATAATGATTGTAAATTGTGTGAAGTTGCCAAGAATGCTTAAAGTGTAGAACCCTTCTTTGAATGAGCTAGAGTTTTGAGGTCTTCTTAGATACTCCTTAGTTCCTT
Organism: Pinus tabuliformis; assembly: GCA_031772625.1. NCBI lineage: Eukaryota > Viridiplantae > Streptophyta > Pinopsida > Pinales > Pinaceae > Pinus > Pinus tabuliformis. The sequence goes on from CM062820.1 coordinate 1,677,793,059, forward strand.
CCTTCAAGATAATGTGTAGACTAGACCTTCCTAATGATTTGATGTCCTCTTTAATGTCTTTGGCTTTCTTGATAGACCTTTTGATGATCCTTCTTCAAGTTCCATTTCCTTGTCTTTTCATGATCCAAAATGGATCTAGAATAGACTTCTAAGTCTAAAGTGTTCCTCACAAAGGAAAATGAAAGTCAAGGGCTACTCCTGGAAATAGTCCCATTGCATAGATCTTGTCATTCTGAATCTACTGCAATTTGAATGGGCTAAAATGGACTTCGGGTGAAGAAGTTATCGCAGAAAGAAGGTTTCCTTTGTCCTTTGAAAAGGAGGCAAATTCTTATGAAAATGGCCTAAAAGGCTCATTGAAGAAATCGCATCGGAAAAAGCCAAGCGAAGGACTTAACGCAAGGGTGGAAGGAACCACAATCAGCGATCTCCGATATATCGAGTCGGAGGTAGGTTGCACCCGATATCGAGACCCCAAGCATAGCGATATGCGATTGAATCGGCGATCGACGATCAGAGGAGCAGAGGTATAGATCTCGTCGATGCGATACGTGAGGTGCGATATCAACGATCAACAGATCGGCGATCGACATAACCAAGGGGAAGACCCCCGGGCTGTTGCGACGGCAATTTGCGACATGCGATAAAGCGATGGGCCAATGTGCAATTGCGCGTGGACCATTGGATCAGGTGCGGAGATCAACGGTCAGGATTCGATCAGGGTGATTGGCGATCGGCGGATCCCCGATACAAAGGGCCATCACATGCACCATGTGACTTGCGATAGTGATATGCCGATAAGGGACGGACCCGATGGGTTTATAGACCCGACTTCATAAGTTTTGAAATCTGGGAATGCGGGATTTCTTTGTATTTCCTGTGTATTGGGTTTTTTGACCATTTCGCTATGTGATTGCAATAAGCGATATTCGGACGGACCCAATAGGTTTTTAGGGGCGATTCAATAATATTTGAAGTCCGATTAAACGCTCCATGAGGCGTTTTCCTGTGTATTGTGTTACGTGTTCGAACACGGGATTTCTGTAGGAGGAAGGTCGAACAGTTGGGTTTCCGGTGCCCATCGGTTCATTTCCATGAGAAACTAATTCTTTTGTGAAAACGCATGGTTTTCCATGACGGAGGACTGTAACCAAATGGATACAAATACACAGAAAACGCAGTTAGCAGGGATTCGCTTGGAGGTCGAGCGAGGCACTGATAACACAAAGAGTTATGCTTAGGAGAAGCGCAGAGAAGCCCAAGAGGCTTAGAGATGCTTGAATGTTGAGTGTAAGCCCAGAGGAGGCAGTCTGCGAAGTCGATGTGACTCAGAAGCAGAGGGTCGCTTGGAGGTCAAGCAAACTCAAAAGCTCGTAAGAGCCAAGAGCCAGAGCTGAGAGAATAGCAAAGAGGTCAAGTGATCCAGCTGTTGCTGGTGTCCAAAGTGTGTTGAAGACAAAAGGAGTCCAGACACAGTTAAGAGAATTTTGAGGGAGTCAGAGAAGCCAGAAGCTCAAGAGGCTCAGAGCAATGACTGAAGGAGTCAAGTCCAGAGAAATCTAGATCTGTCTGCAGTGTATGGACAGCCAGCGGGATAAGATGGTATTCTAAACCCATAGGTTCTGTGTAAACCAATGGAGTTGAGTGTGGAGCTTGTAAAAGAATTTATGTCATAATACCAAAGAACTTAGTTGAGTTGACTAGAGCTCAAGGAGACGTAGCCCAAGGGGTTTGGGTGAACTCCATATTATATTGCTATTATGTGTGATGCTTATTTGCTTCACTGTTTCACTGTTATATGTTTTTATATCAGTTTAAGCAAATCAATTTAAAGCACGTAAACAGTGTAAAAACAAACACAAGCATACACCTATTTTCAAGCACTTTTTAATTCCGCAATTGGTTAATCATAAGGTCTTGGAAATATTTAAGCTTTGGAAGTGGGAGAGGTTCTTGTAAGCTGACAAACATACCAGAGGCATAGGTTCCAAGTTAATGTCCAAGATGGGCTATGAAGGAAAAGGCTTGGGTAAACATGCACAGGGTATTGTTGAACAAATAATAGTTGAGGAAAGGCCTAAGTATATGGGTCTTGGCTATGGACAGTCTTATGGAGAGAGTTCGAAAGCTGTCATAAAGACAATTGAAACAGTTCCAAGAAGGAGTTTCATTTCAGGTTTTCTACCTCAAGAGTGTAAAGATTGTATTCTTGGAGAATGCAATAGCTTGAAACATCATTTGCAGGATGCAGGTGTTCATAAGCATACACTTGAACCAGAGAGTTGTGGAAACTCTGAAACCATTGAAGAGGTTGATGGTGTTCCAAAGGGAGCTACTTTTTCATTCAATTCACCTCCTCATGAAGGTAATAAAGGTGAAAGAGAAAAGTATATATCTGGTTCTAATCATATTCCTTTTGATTATGTTCAGCATGGTAAATTTCCCTATAAGTATGGGAAAAGAATTGCATGTTCCTTTTGTAGTTTGGATAACCATAATGTTTCTAGATGTTGGAAGAGAATGACCACATACAGAAAACTTTTGAAGGAAAGGAAGCAAGAAGCCAAAGGTCCATTGGACAAGGCAAATCATGTTGTCAAGAGGATGCACGTGTTGCACTTACTGCCATAAGCAAGGAAATCTTGTTGAAAGGTGTTGGACTTTGAATCCAACAATGCTTCCACGAAACTTGAAGAAGGTGGAAAGAGAAAATGGCAGAAATGGAAAGAAAGATTCCATGAATGATGTGTTTCAGGATGATTCACATGTTGATGTTGATGTGCAGACAAAGGTAGCACCTTTGAAATGGATTGAAAAGAAATGGTTGGAGTTCTTATCTAATTAAAGATTGCATGTCTTTTTGAAAATGCATCTATTTTCATTTCTTTGTTAATGGAATGCAAGTTGCAAGTTTTTACTAAGAAGGTGAATGAACAAAGTTGAGTAGGAGACTCACTTTATTGCTGCAACATTATGTTCATTTCAGCTTCGAAAGTACAGTGTGCTTAAGTGAAAGTTGAAGGATGAAATGCATGCATAAGCATGATATGCATGAACACAAGGATGTTGATGATTTCCTTGTATTTAAACATGTATGTGTAATTAACTTGGAGGGTTGATTGCTTTGACATGCATGTAATGTTAATATTGACTTGGAAAAAGTTGATTTGGTCTCCAAGATGGAGATAACGATGAAGTGTTTCATCTTTTGAAAAGAATCCTTGAGATCTTTTCCACATGCTTGACTTGAAGGGTCACTTGTTTTAAAGGCATGTTTTATTGGCTTGTTATCTAGTCAATCATTTGTATGCAGATGTAAAGACATGGAAGTGTTCACAAGATGTGAAATTTGTTTCTTTTGTTGAAGCAGGAGTTTAAGCCATCTAGTTGTTGTCTGTAATCTTGTTGTTGTTAACAGTTGTTGTTGACAGTATGTCAAACAGGTACAAATGAAAATTTTGTGAAGCAGAGGTAACTTCACATTTGTTTGAGCCACCTTGGATCAATGATCAAGGCAGAGAAGTTCAAACTACTTTCTGTAACCTTCTCAGCAGGAGTTCTGCATTAAGTCAACGAGGAAAACAGTTCTTCCCAAGAGGACCAGCACATCCAAGAAGGAGAGTGGTCAAAGGCTTTGGTTCAGAAGCACTAGCCATGCAGGAAAGTGTATGAAGGCTGAAAGAAGAGGGTGTTGTACTCTCATTTACTGTTCAGATCAGTATATCGAACTTTTGGAGACCAAAAGCTTTTTAGTGGGAAGGCGTGATCCAAAATGGATCTAGAATAGACTTCTAAGTCTAAAGTGTTCCTCACATAGGAAAATGAAAGTCAAGGGCTGCTCCTGGAAATAGTCCCATTGCATAGATCTTGTCATTCTGAATCTACTGCAATTTGAATGGGCTAAAATGGATTTCAGGTGAAAAAGTTATCGCAGAAATAAGGTCGCCTTTGTCCTTTGAAAAGGAGGCAAATTCTTATGAAAATGGCCTAAAAGGCTCATTGAAGAAATTGCATCAGAAAAAGCCAAGGGAAGGACTTAACGCAAGGGCGGAAGGACCCTCAATTAGCGATTTCCAATATATCGGGTCGGAGGTAGGCTGCACCCAATATCAGGACCCCAGGCAGAGCGATATGCGATTGAATCGGCGATTGGAGCGATCGGTGATCGGAGGAGTAGAGGCATAGACCTCGCCGATGCGGATACGCGAGGTGCGATATCGGCGATCCGCGGATCAGCGATCGGCATAACCAAGGGTAAGACCCCCATCCCAAGCCATTGCGACAGCAATATTGTGACATGCAATAAAGCGATGGGCTAATGTGCGATTGCACGTGGACCATTGGATCGAGTGCGCAGATCAACGATCAGGATTCGATCGGGGTGATCGGCGATCGGCGATCGGCGCATCCTCGATACAAAGGGCCGTCACATGCACCATGCGACTTGCGATAGTGATATGCTGATAAGGGACGAACCCGATGGGTTTATAGACCCAACTTCATAAGTTTTGAAATCAGAGAATGCGGGATTTCTTTGTATTTCCTGTGTATTGGGTTTTTTTACCATTTCACTATGCAATTGCGATAAGCGATATTTGAATGGACCCGATAGGTTTTTAGGGGCGATTCAATAATATTTGAAGTCCGATTAAACGCTCCATGAGGCGTTTTCCTGTGTATTGAGATACGTGTTCGAACGCAGGATTTCTGCAGGAGGAAGGCCGAACAGTTGGATTTCCGGTGCCCGTCGGTTCATTTCCATGAGAAACTGATTCTTTTGTGAAAACACGTGGTTTTCCATGATGGAGGACTGTAACCAAATGGTTACAAATACACAGAGAATGCAATTGGCAGGGATTCGCTTGGAGGTCGAGCGAGCCACTGATAACACAGAGAGTTATGCTCAGGAGAAGCGCAGAGAAGCCCAAGAGGCCCAGAGATGCTTGAATGCTGAGTGTAAGCCCAAAGGAGGCAGTCTGCGGAGTCATTTGTGTGGAATGTTGGTTTTCTGGTGGAGGGTGGTCAATTGGTAGTCTGCGTCGTTTCTAGGTATATGTTTCTAGGCTTGATTAGGTGATCCTTGGTGTGGATTGGGGTTATCCTGGGGGGTTTGGGTTTCGACACAGCGACCAACATGAAGCCAAGTTTGTGTTCCTTGTGTACCCCTGATCAGGTGAAGACAGAAGCGACCTGTCTTGGGGAGGGGTCAATTGTGCCGAATGGAGACCGAGGTGGCGGTGTGAGAGCATATGGTGATAATAGTAGCTAGGGTATCAGAATTTTGCGTGGCTTTAGGTGTGGGGGTTGTGGAGCACATGGTGGGTGAAGGTCTTCGACTAGTCTTGTGGTTGGAAGGGGTTGCAGGATCCTGGCTCAGAGCGGTCGTGGAGCAGGCAGCAGGCATAGGGGAATGGATCATGACCGAGTCTCAAGCACACGACGCTGGAGCAGCAATCCAAGTGGTGTGGTGTCAGTTGGACACACATTTGCTAGGCGTACTGGGAGAACTACGACACTCCAGGTGATTGTCCAGTCTGTCATAGACATGCTGGAATCTCATGATAGGGTCCATAGGGAGGAACACGAGGCAGTTATGGCCAAGCTTGAGCAAATCCATTATTTTCAATGCCATGTCCGCGAAAGAATTGTGGTTGTCTGGCGTGGGCAAAATATGTTGACTAAGAAGATCAAAAATTTGGAAGCTTGGCTTGCTCACTTTGAGCAACATGTCAACTATTGTACCATCCTCCTCCTCCAGGAACGGGGCTAGATAATCCTACTTCAGTGACTTCTTATGGTTGATCATGGTAACCATTGTCTTTCTAGTTATTTTTGTTTTCTGGTATGTAAGGCCTATAAGGTTGTGGATCTATCCGTTGGGCATTTTGCTTTTTGTATGTAGCATGATAATAACATTGGTCAACAAACATGGTCAAGGTGACATGCATTTTGACATCTTTGTATATGTTTTTTGAGTAATGAAAAAACTTCGGCTTACAAAGAAGAAAAAGAAAAGAAATGAAATGAAATATATATATATATATATATGGAAATATCTAGTTTACATGAAAGTGAGTTATTTAATTGATGCGATAATTTTTCCATCACTTAAATGTTAACATTGTTAATAAATTTTTTTATTATGCTTTACTTTTCTTTAATAATGATGGACTAAACATTTTCCCCATTTTTAATTTGAAACAATAAGTAAACACTCCTCACTCTCGATTTGAAGGAGTACCTACTAAGTATATGATATGCATTTATAGTTTAGAAAATTTTCACATTATTGAATTGTTTATTTTACATATATTTGTTTTGTATGTGGAATGGAGAAATTATAAATCTCAATTTCATATTCACACAGTATAAATAATATAAATGAAAGAATTTTAATACATATATGAAACAACATTTAAGAGCATGTCTTTCTTTGGTAAATGTTATAGGTTCAAATCCAGAGGATTCGGATTGGAATCCGCCCAGCCACTCGGTATATGTAGAACTCTTTGACAGCGACACAAAATTCCAAATTACATGCCAGCGCAAAATTTCAGAATGACAAGTCAGCGGACGAATCACGCTACAATGGAAAAATCAGCGGAGCTACTAATTAACTAGTTCACTGGCAACTCCAAATTACATGTCAGCGCAGAATTTCAGAATGACAAGTCAGCGGACGAATCACGCTGTAATGGAAAAATCAGCGCTAATAATTAACTAGTTCACTGGAAACGTTCATTAATTTTTCCTTGGTTGACAATATAATAAACTTTAATGAAAGATTATACGCTATGGACGTTTGGATATTTGCGTTCATTAATTTTTCCTTGATTGACCATATGATAAACTTTAATGAAAGATTATATGGTATGAACGTTTAGATATTCTCTATAAAGTTAGTTCTATAAAGTAACTTTAATGCTCATTAATTTAAATATAATAATAGTTATTAATGTTTGAATATTACGATACATTAATTTTTAAGTTTTATATTTAGTTTTTAAGTTTTATATTTATAATTTTAAATAGAAGTTATAAATTTTTTACTTTTATATAAATTTAATTAATGTTTAATTAATATTTATCGATAATATATTACTTTTGATATCATTCATTTAATAAATATTTTTATAATTATTATATTTAATAATTAATATATGTTTTTATTTTATTTTTATATAAATTTAATTTTTAGCAATGATAAAATATGTTATATTGTTTGTACTTGCCGTATCTGGATCTTGACTTTTCAAAAAACTGACGTATCTGTATCCTGGTAATTTAGCTGTTGGTTGTACATCCAATATTCTGAGCGAGCAACCGCACCACCCCTCCCTTAGTTGGGTTCCCTTTTGAGGCTTCATCAAATTTAAGCTTATTAAATACCATAGGAGTTGTGGTCCATTACTTATAAAGCCTACGTGAGGCCTCCATCGGTTGTCTTTATTGGCATCCTTAGTTACTAGTAACTACAGTGGCTGCCTCTTAGAATTTGTGGAAGAGATCACACCAATGTTGATGGAAAAATATTAAAATTCGTTAAAGATTTTGCAATGAGTATCCTGGTATTACTTATCTTTCTGAGGTAGCTTCTCATTGTTTTGCCTTCGATGAAATTGATACCCCAGTTTTGTGTCAAACACAGAGAGGCAATGGAAGCTACCTAGCCCTTGCTTGAAGTGAACTTGGATAAATGTTTTGCCTTCGATGAAATTGATACCCCAGTTTTGTGTCAAACACAGAGAGGCAATGGAAGCTACCTAGCCCTTGCTTGAAGTGAACTTGGATAATTGAAAAAGTGCAAATGGCCACACGTGACTTATGAACAGTTAGGTTCGGAATCTGGTAATGGCAAGTAGTAATTGGTCCAACAGTTAGGGGAAGGCTTCTTGTCTCTTTGAAACCCTCAAACCAGAAAAAATGGCAAAAACATAAGAAGGTGATAATGGAGGGAGATTCAAAGTAATTAATAGATATCATGAAAAGGGAAACGCTGATAAAGACTCATGGTTCTTGAAAGGTCAGATAATATAGGCAAAGGAAACAGTTCAAACTTCAATCTTCAATTAGATAAGAGGGGAGCTAATCAGGTGCCAGACTCGTTTGCAAAAATGGCCTCTAAAGAGAGGGAGTTGAACTCATGTTCAGAACATTGGTCCCTAGAAAGTATGAAGCGAGTTGAGGATTGGGAGGCAAAATAAATTTTAAAATAGTCTCTGTTACGGAACTTATTAAGAACACCTTAGGGGGAGGTGAGCTAGAATGGAATTCACATTATAATCATCATTATAATTTTCTTATATCATTCCTGCACAGCAACCCAAGAATAAATGTCAATGAATCTTTACGCAGTCCAGGTTTTAATGTGGGTGAAAGAACAACCCTTCCCTTGTGCTGAATTCAGTGGGGACATATCATTCTCAGGCTACCAATGGAAGGCACTCCCGTCTACACCTCAACCATGTTGGGAGTTTGAGCAACAACTATGAATGCTGGCAGAAGAGAGAAAATGTGGGAAGGGGTGGAGGACCAATGGCAATGAGCACACAGGGTAAAGGTAAGGGTAAAGGTAGAGGTTGACGAGACAATCCCTACTTTGGAAGCAACTCAACATGCTGTGATTACAGCCCAATTATCCAGAAGTGTCAGCAGCCAGGAAAAAGCCAGACTTTTTGTGGCAGATGCGAGGAGAGCAGGCTTAGGCCCAAGTTACACCTATGATCCAGATATGCCAGCCACAGAAGTAGAAGAAGCATATGATAAATTGTGGCAGGTCGAAGGCGAGCAAAGGTTAGGTCCCATGCAAAGGTGACAAGACCCTAGATGGTCAAGACAGAGGATGAGCACTTTCATTTTGCTACTTTTATGAAGTAAGAAATATACCATTCTTTGGCAAGGGTGGGGAAAGCATTCAAACAAATGGAGGTAAACTGAGAGATAGTTGTACAGTCTGGCAGAGGACCAGGAGAACCAAAGTAAGTTGATTGAGTCCTTCCAAGATGATTTCAGGCATATGAAGGATAGCAAAGATGCAAGTATGAGTGAGAATGTGAGATTGCAGAGGAGAAACAGGCACAAACCGAAAATACTTCTACAGATAATGGACCAAAAATAATAAACTCAGTAATATCCCTTACCAGAGTTGTCATCTATAAGCTCAAAAGGCAGATATTCTTGGACATGGGCAAGCAACTAGGAAATAGGGCAGACTACATCAAGGAGTACAGCAAAGCCAGGGAAGCCAATCTCGGCCCAAGCAATAGTTGATGATCCATCCGTAACAAAGTAGAAATGATGATGTTTTCAGTTTCGTATGCTAATCTGAAAGTTTCATATTCAGTAAATTTAAGAACCTTTGGTTGCTTCTTGTTAACTATTGGACAAATTTTGTCAACGGGCTTACTGTTAAGATGTTGCACAATCCATGTCGCTCAAAAAGGCAAAATACCAGACTACATCAAGGAAGCACAACACAGCCAGTGAAGTCGATCCCAGTCCAAGCAACAGTTGAAGATCCATCAATACCAAAGTAGTGAAGATAATGTTGCTTTCAGCTTTGTATGCTAATCTGGAGGTTTTTGGTCGGTAAATTTAAGAACTTTCAGTTGTTTCTGGTTAATCATTGCATAAACTGGAAATGGGCTAACTGTTAAGGTATTGCATAATCCATGTAGCCCCTCCATATGGTCATTTAGAATCAACGGCAATTTCTGAAGTCAGGAAACGACTATAGCTGCGAAGGCCAGATTAAAAATGCTAACATTTAATGATCTGTTCATTTAAGCCACGTGGGAACAGAAGACACCTTGACATAACGAATCGTCCAAATCAGATCTGAACAAAACAACTAGGCATTTACTTTTGGTGAATACATTGTATTTCTTCCTGTCGTTCGGCCCCCAAAAAATACTGGAACAAACGAGTTAAGAAGATGCCTCTACGTAAGGAGAAAATGTATCTCCTGATGTACTACTCACTTGGATGGAAGCAGGTCTCAAAGCCGTACAACAGGGGACATCTGACTTGGTTTGAAAGACTCCTTCTGAACAGGTGTGGCTAAGCCAGTTTACAGTGGGGGCAAAGCTCAACATTCAGCAATTTGAGGGGAAAATATAGGAAGAAAAACTGAATAATTGGTTAAAGGCAGCTTGAGGTTTATTTCAGCCAAAGAATATAATGATGTGCAAAAAATTACCTTTGTGTGCCTTAAACTGTTTGTAGCATGCTTCCCTGTGGTGGGAGACCTACTTCCAACATTAGCAGCAGCAAAGGAATGCAGCTGTAGAGTAACTTCAAACTTCGAAGATATGATTTGCGAGAAATTGTACCTAGCTGGGTATGTCAGAGAACAACAAATTCAATGGAAGTATCTCAGGCAACGTCATGAACAATCTACAAGATTATACCGCCAATTTCCGAAAATTAGCTATCTTGCTAAACATTTCAGAAGATGAACTTAGTGTTCTTATGAAACACATTGGAGGCCCTCACATCTATACCCAACACAACTGGGATTACTTGATATACGAACATTAGACAAGGCTAAGCCCTGTATATTGAGATGAAAGGGAAGAACATGCAAGCATTCAGGGAGCAAAAGAATTCTTTCCATACAGCCCGGGCAAAGCAACGTGCAGATGGAGAGATGGCTCCTAAACAATGCAGTCATTGCCACAAGATTGGCCACACCAATGAAGACTGTTGGCCACTACATCCGGAGCTCCTTCCAAAGAACCGTGACGGCAAGAAATTCATGATGGTTGAGGTAAGCGAGAAGGATGCCAAAAAAAAAAAAAAGTTGTTGGCAGATGCCTAACACTTCAATAAGAAAAAGTTGGGAACAACCCGTTAGCGTAATCCGTGTCGAAGTGTTGAGGAAGGCCATCAATACTTCCTTGTGTTCTTTTCGCCAGAAGAAGAGAAACAGGGTAGAGATGACTCTGCAGAAGAGGAAGTGGTTGCACTTAGAGAGGCGCAGGCCCGAGTAGAGCAGGCAGATCTTGCTTGCAGTGCCAGGCCGCAAGAAGGGTTGTAAACTCTGTGACCACTGTATTTAAGTCCCTCTTTAGTGAATAAATCTTGTTCATATTGTGTTCTTACAAAAAGGCTCTTATGCGAAAATGTTGTTACCGTGATGTTTGATTTGCCATTCGTTACCAATGTAGCGTAGTCCACTGAATAATCTGTTCAAAATCAATGGTCTCCTGTGTTATAGGACATCTTATTTATGCTGCTGAAACATACTATGTGTATATATCCTGTCTTCAGCATTTAACTCCATTTAGTAAGGAGGGTGAACAGTTACCATGCATCTATTGAAATATATTTTGTAGTTTTTGTTTCATTACTGTAAAATCATTTTAGAAAGAGTTGCCCACGCAGATCATTGAATTTCAACGTGGTTCTAGTTGTCCATAGGGGTAAAACAGTAATGACAAAAGATGCAGTCCTCCAGCGACTTTCGTATTATGTATATAGCTTGGTAAAAGTAACATTGTTTTTTTTCATTAAAACATAGTAAATAAGGATGGCCGTATGTAGTTTAAGATAATGCTCAAAATCGCCAGGACTTCCCATTTCGCCGTACCTTCTGAAACACTAACATTGAAACAACTAGCACACTACTTCTGGCAACAACTGTCTTGAAGCCCTAAAATCACAACAAATTATAGAGTATTTCTGGGGATAACAACGACATAGCAAACAAGCATCGACTAGGCCTGAATGTGGAATCGCGTGCAGTTATTTTCACTGGCACGCAGTGGCTCGGGCAAAACCTAATCTATCAGTAATGTAATAATCTGAGTCCGTGAAAGGAGATAACATGAAATTTTCATTAAAGCTCAGATATTCGAAAGATCCATCACACGGACAAAGAATACATAAACAAATAAAATGAGAAGAAGCAGTACCATTGCTACGATGCGGACGCAGACCGATTAGTAATCTCGTCGTCCTCCTCTGTGCTTTCGTTACTCGCCGCTCAATGAAAGACTAATAGGAGCCGGTAAGGCTTTTATACGAATAAAAATGTGTATTTTAGGATTTTGGCAAGGGTTTACACAGCGAAATCATGCTCTTGAAATTGAGTTATTACAAATATATTACTTTGCTGATAAATTAAATGTGGCCTCAAAAACACTAAAATTCTGATACATTTTATATATATATATAGTTTTGAGAGACATATCACATTTAAATTTTAATAGTCTCTCAATTTGGGATAGTTTTTTATTGATAGCATCATTCATAGTTTTTTTAATTGATAGCATTATTTAGACACAGAATATGCTTGCAAGTATTTACAACATGTAATTTTCAAGTTATTAATGAAATTTACGATTTTTTCTTGGGGAAAAAATATTACAAAATTAATTAAACTAGTTTAGATTTATTTTAACTACCGATCTATTAAGTGTTTAGAAGATTAAATCTCACAAGTGCAAAAAAAAATTGTGTGCAAAATTTGAGAAAAGGTTTGCACCTTTAAGATTTGATATCTCTCTAAAGGATCAAATCTCTCAAGTATATGTTGTCGCTTTTTCTAGCACCCGTAGCAGTAGTGCTTCAGGGGATATGAAAAGTCTCCTCGAGACAACCTCTAGGTTGATTGTAGACCAGTGCCTAGGACATCTTAAAGAGAGGAGTGCTTTGGAAGATTATCCATGGGGCTTTCTGTTGCACTCCAATTGTCACATAGTTTGAAAAGATAATAAAGGAAGGATTGGTTCAATATGCCTTCATTAAGGTAAATTCAAGCCAATACATGGATCCAAAGGCTCAGGGGGTAAATTGGACCAACCTCAAAGAGAAATGTCTGGTTTTGGTGGCCGACACACAACAACTAGAAGTTTTAATATTCACGTTGTAGTAAGATGAAGATGGCATCATACAGTTTGATTTGTGGAAACTTACCAGAGAACATGTTGCATGAAACAGACATAGCTCTAATTGTAGATTATTCTTAAGAGGATAGAATTTATATACACTCTTTCTTCACTATTGTTGATCATTACGAATTGTTTAGTCATCCATTAAGATCTATAAGATCGGGCACACAAGTGCAATTTAGTTTATGCCAATTCTTGCTTTATCTCTTAGGACTTTATTATATATTCACAACACGACATATTTCACCTTTGAAAGTATAGAAAGTCTTAAAATTGTCTGATGATTTCCAAGGCTAGGATTTGTACTATATGAAACTACAAAATATCAAGATTGGCTAAAGGGGTTTTGACCAGTTATATTAAAGATCATGACTGTAAGATTTTATGCTATAAAACTACAAGCACAGATGGTTAAAAAATAATAACCATGAAATGATGTGCCTCAGTTTTTAGCCACAACAAATTATATTGCCATACACTAATTGTGATGGTAAAGCAGGAAAACCACCACAGTTAACTGTTGCAAGTAAATTCCAACACGAGACTTTCAATTAGGACCTACACTTCGTTAGGGTTAATTAGGATCTTACAAAATTGATCACTTTGTTCAGGATGAAACCTTCATCATAACAGTTGATCAAGAGGTAGAGCTTCACACGAAAACCCCAAACCATATTTGTACACACAAGTTCATAAATTAATGACTTGCAATATAAAAATTGAATATGGTTTCTATGATTTCAGAAATGTGTGTTACAGCAATCATTTTTTAAGATGACATTGTGTCTTCTTGTTGATTCTTGTGACATGTATGCAGCACCCAGATTTGACACCATTAGGAAAGACAATGCAGGTAGAATAATAAAATTAAAATATTAAATCCAATGAATTACAAAACAATAAACTTTTAAAACATAGTTGGAGGAACCTCATGTTCACCCCAACATTTCGTCACGAGAAAAGTTTCAGTAATCAAACCACCTTTGAAACAGATCAGAGACTGGTAGACATGTTTCCAAACTAGAAGTTGGTCTTTGCTGAATTTATTAGCTGTTTTTGGCCCCCCTCTAAAATCTTATTGGATCTGTTCAATCACTAAACCCTATTATAGTTTTCGGTCCTTTTTCCAAATGGGGCATCGATTTCATCACCTATAACACTCACTCGGACGGGGGGCATGGGTATATTATCCTTGCAGTCGATTACTTTACGAAATGGGTCGACGTGATGCCTACATATAGAGATGACGGCAAAACTGCAACATTTTTCATTTTCAATCATGTGATTGCTCGGTTTGGTGTCCCACAAGCTATTGTTACAAACCATGGTAGTCATTTTCGTAACTTTATAATGGTTGAACTATCCACATAGCTCATCCTACGCCATGGTATCTCTACTCCTTACTATCCACAAGCCAATGGTCAGGTCGAAAACGTCAATAAAATTTTAACCAATAGGAATAAACAGATAGTTGGTATTCATAAAGGAAATGGGCAGTCCATGCTCTTTTTATCATTGTGGGCTTACCGTACTACTGCAAAAACATCGACATGTTTTACTCCATTCAACATTGTTTATGGTTTGGAAGTAGTGTTACCCATTGAATGTGAAATCCCATCCCTGAAACTAGCTATCAAATTACTGTCTGCTACCTCTGTAGAAGAACAACGTTTTGTACATTTAGCGTGTTTAGATGAAAATCGTCATGATGTTGCATTGGCTAGTGAAGCTCACAAAAAAACGTGTCAAAACTCAATTCAATCAAAACGTTAATCCTTGTTCATATTCAAAAGGTGACCTAGACTTGGTTTATGATTAAGCTCATGACAAGTTAGGCGCAGGAAAGTTTGAACCCATGTGGCATGTCCCTTACATCATAAAATGCGTATTAGCTAAAGGAGCCTTTGAGTTGGTTGATTAAGATGGTATTCCTTTGGGAAAGCCCAAAAATGGTCTTTACCTAAAGAAATATTATGCGTAAAATTTTGGTGGAGATTTGTACATTATTTACCATTTTTTAGGTATGTGTGATAATTAATGTTTTTCACATTTTCTACTACTTCTCCTTCTTATATTGTTTTGCACTTGATTTGAAGATGTTGATGTTCCCTCATACTTACATTGGCTTTGTTGATGGCGCTATTCATAGTACTCATAATTTATCTTCCACAACCTGGGTTATCTATTCACCCAATGATGACCTAGTCTCTATTCATGGAATATGCCTCGATCAAACAAAAAATAACATATCAGAATATAGTGTAGTCATTGAGCTATTAGCTAATTCCATCACATTTGGTATCCAGCGTTTGATCGTTAGGTTAGATTCGCAACTCGTAGTATTACATTTAAACGGTGTCTATACAGTAAGGGGTCCAACAATGTTAAGAGTGTTTTTATGGGTCCGTCTTTTGGAAAGGAAATTTGATTATATTGAATATCAACACATTTCGAGATATTTAAATACATTGACAGATGCATTGGCTAATCATCTGTTAAATAGACATTTGCAACATCTGTAAATTAAAAACAATATTCATTCATACATTGATCAAGAGAAACAATAGGAAAAAGTAGTACTTTTTTCATTAAAATAGAGTTTGCATAGAAGTGTGTCTACAAAATATGTCATCTAAGGACATAAGGCCTCGTGGCCTTTTATTTTCCGAATATCCTCGCACCAAAAATTAATAAAGTGGTCCTAGAAACTAGAATAGCTAAGCATGATGATTCTCATGATAGCAAACGACAGCACGAGCAAATCGACGCAGTAATCGTCTAAGTGGCCCTGGAACCCCAACTACATGTCCCTGATAAGGGCAAGGAATGTCATCCATCCTAGTCTCTAGGATATCCAAAGTCAACCTCTCGAGGTTGTGTTCCAGCTCTGTCAGAATCTCTTCTGCCTTCAGGTTAGCTGCTGCAGCCACTACAGGCTGTTCGTCTCGTCTCTAAAATCACCTCAGCCATGTTGGTCGGTTTGGGCCCACATCTGCACATGCATTTTGGATAATTAGACTTTGAAGACAAAAACACATAAAAAGTTAAAAAATTGAAAACATGTCAAAATGAGAAATTCTCACCTAGATCACTCCACTGAGTTCCAGCTGGAAGTGGGAGATCAAGATCACCTCTATAATCCATCCCGACATATGGGAATTCCTCGATCAGAACGATCTGCTGGCCTAGCTAGTCAAAAAATTCAGGAGTATACATCACTATTGGTCCATCACTTCCATGACGTGCCATCAATGCAACCCACCTCATCATGCGTGGATCCCTAGGTTCCCCCTCATCTACTAGAATCTGATATGGTTGAAGAACAAGAATCCTCTCTAGGGCGAAGGCAATAAGAATGGTGCCATAATCGAAATTCTTTAGTTTCCCATTCTTTCATCTAGTCAGTTGCCCCTTCATGTTTACTACCACTCCCTCACACCAGTTGAACACCATGGATTCCCAGCATTCCATGATAGTCTGCATCTGTGCCTGCGAGACTAAATGAAGGGTAGCACTGCCACACAGTTCGCTAACAGTGAAAGTAATGGTCCTTGGGGGCAAGAGCTCGATGGATTGAATATCAATTCTACCATCCTTGGGTGGTGCACCCCTGCAAAAGCATTGTAGATACCCATCAGTAATATCTCCTCCTGTCCTCTAACCAAATAATGAAACATAGGCTCCTCGATGAGACAACCTAATTGTTTGGTCAATTTAGTGATGTCTAAATTGCAACTTTTAAATGTCAACCCGGGGCTCGTAAGCTGATGAAGTGAGGTGTACTATATGTACTTAGATAATCGTTTTCTTAGTCTTTTGTCGTTTTTAGCTTTTTAAGTTTGTTTTCAATTGTATCTTTCCTACTGTGATGTGGTGGAATTAATAAAGCAAGTGAAATGTGGATGATTGTGGTGATCTCTAAATGATTTCTCAAAAATTAAAGAGTATTCTACAAGAAATCTTGAACAACAACTGCAATGAAATCAACTCTTGAAGAAAAATAAAGACATCAAATAAAGGACTAATGACATCGGCCCAGTATCTCTGTTGCTGAATGAAAATGAAAATGAAATCTATATTAAATCCTACTAAAAGTAAGAACAACTATCTCACACTATTTCAACTCTTCAACTTAATCTTCTCTATGAAAAGACATCATGAAATGTTAAGCAATGTGAAATCCAAGTGAAACTACATAAAAGAGACTAGTCACAACACTTTAACTTTCTCTTAACCTCTTGCCTTTCAGCTGAATTTATCATGTGAGAAACAGTTATGAATAAGTCAAGTAATGTGAGTTCTAAAGTAAACTAAATCAAGTTATACTAAGTGATATTTTGGCTCCCAATAAAGTTATTTGATTATGAAAAAGGAACCATAAATAGATGAACAACTTGATATCTAAGAGCAGAAAGTAAATGTGCAAGTTAAAGAGATGACAGTAAGGAAAATCAAAACTGCAAAACAATGAATGTCAGCAACATAGACAAGACGATCACGCATGCCACTAGTTATGAAAAGAAAAGAAAGAAAATTGTCCCGGGCTTGCCTAAGAAACCTGCATAACACACTGATCAGTCATGAACATAAAAGTGCAGAAATGTAAATCAACAGAATTCAAAGTTTATGTACAGCTAATATACATGTTGAAAAGAAATAAAAATGCAGCAATTTGAAAAGACATCTGTACAGCTATTATACATGAAACAAGAAAAATAAATGCTGGAAATTAAAAGTTACTGTACAGGGCTTCAGCAAACAGGGGCCCTCTGCCTACTTCGGTCGGTTCAAAGAGCAGTTATACGCTTAAATGCCAAACAGTCTTCTCATGTATTAACAACAAATGTAAAGTACAGTGGGGAGCTCAAAATTACATACAAAATGATTATCCAACGACTAACTCTACAGCGTTCAAGGACGCTTTATTTATAAGGAGAAAAAAACAAACTACTTGAACGAAATCTATGCTATTCAACCAGCTGTTTAAAACACGTGAATCCTCTGCGTCCTCGGATCTAGGTAACTGTCATCGTGCTCATTCAATCCGGGGAATATGGTTGTTGGATTCATGCTTCTAGATTGTCTCCGTGGCTGAGGACGATGCCACCTAGCTTCACGTGCCCAAAAACAGAGCAACGCAGAGCCGTGCCACCGCTGGACACTTCTGTTGACCGGTATTTGCCTCCTCGTTGACCGCGGGCTTTTATGGCTGTTTTGGGTGATCTGGAGGGACACGTACCATGTCCTCGACCCCTGGAACTTGCCCATATGGCTCATCTTCTCAGAGGACACCTGCAACATATCATTTAATAAAACAACTACGGAATCCTGTGCGAGCTGCGGAAACCTGGATCAACTGCGGAAACGCAGCACTCTGAACCAAAATTCTAAACCAAACAACAGTCACTTAACATAGTTAGAAAATCATGTAAAAGACCCTAAAATACAATGATTTAATCAGTTTGATGGATGAAATGAGTGGGGAAAGGAGGCTGAGAGGTGTATGGGAAGGTACAGGTTCAAGGCTCTACATACCCCCACTGTGAAGGTGTTGCATGTCCTCATGCAACCAAAACTTAGTTCTTTTCCTCAATCCATGTGCTCTGATGCTTCTGCAAGAACATCCAGCCTTCTTCTCTTTCTCCTTGATGCCAAAATGGTCCTTGGTTTCTTGACTAGACACCTGAACTTCAAATTAATCAATGCCCTGCTCAGCTTCTTACACTTTTTCTTCAACTTTCTATTCTTCTTCTGCCACAGTCCTAAGTGAAGCATGGTATTGTCATGGACAATCTTGTCCACTTTACTTTGCTCTTTTAATGCTTCATTTTCTTGTTTAATGTGCCTGTTTAGGACTTCTAGCTCAAACACTTCCTGTTTTAAAGATTGCACCTGTGCATCAAGTGGCAAGGTAGTGCTTGGTCCTGCAGCTGATTGTTCCAAGGACTCTAAGTAGTTATAGGCTTCTTGCTGGGTGGAATCTACCTCAGGTGTTTTTCTCGGCCTGAACTCAAATTCTGATAAAGGAGGACTGTTTTCTCTTTCCTGCTGAAAAGGACTTTCCTCACGTGGAGGACTTGCCTCTATGTCTTGCTGAGCTGGACCTTTTTCAGGTGTTCCTTCACCTAAATCAATGAAATGTGATTGTTTTTCTTGGGTCACTTTCTTCTTTCCTTTGAGCCTACTGCTTCTTCTCACATATGGACTAGTGCTTACTTTCTGGGCACTCTGTTTTTCTTTTTGTTTCTTTGCTGAGGCAGCAGCTTGAAGGTGTGCTAACCTTTCTGCCAAGGTTTGAGACTCTTCTTCTACAGATGGTTCAGGGGATGGATATGTCTCTTGGACAATTATTTTACCTTTGTCCTTTTTCTGCTTCTTATTTCTTGCTCCCTCCTCTTCTTCCTCCTGAACAGTTTCCTGAGTGTCTTTTGTAGGGGAGTCCTGAGTTGTAACATTTCTTTCTTTCCTCCTACTTCTTTTTGGGATTTTTGGGGAACTACTGGCAGAGGCTTCAGTCACTTCTTGGAAGTGATTTCTGATTAAAAACTTTTCCCAAGTATCATTATTATTTTTCAATTGATCTTCGATGAGAATTCTAATGAGCCCGTGATGGTAAAGGTGGGATTCAATATGGCCTACATGTTTCTGAACAGTAGAGCTCATTTTATTGAGGCTTGCTAACAGAAAGTAAGGTAAATTAAGGGCATGGCCTTCCATAAAATTCATCATAATCCTTGCATGATACATGTACATAGTGCCAAACCTACCCTCACATGTAATAAACTTCTGAACAAGTAATAACAGCGTAGACCATTCTTCTTTGATTATATTCATAGGAATTCCTTTGGTAAATATGGAAGTATCCATACCTGGGTTCTTGAGCATGTCTTTCCATCCTTGATCATCCAGACCTTTGTTTTTAAACCATCTGTCTCCCTGCTGTGGTAAATTGGTTGCTGCTGCTATTGTGGCCTCTGTTATTGTAAATTTCAAATCCCCTACCTCCACTACGTGTCCATTAAAGGACCGAGCAAAAGCTTTAGTGACTTCCTTATTATAACCTCTGAATTTTTGGATAAATTTCAGCCACTTCGCCTTCTTCAATGACTCCTTTGTCTGCGGATACCCCTCTAGATATTTCGGGCCCTCAGGTTCAGCTCTGAGTAACTTTCCCATTCTCGGCTTTCAACCCCGGCTGAGAATTTTACTGTGTGTGGACGTTAGAGGGAAAACGAGCTGATTACGGGATGCTTAAGGGAAATGGAGTGGCCGTAATCGAAATACGAAGCGTATGCAGTGACTGTAATCAGGGTTTAGAGCAGAGCTATGGAGGTTGCAGCGGAAATGGAGAGAGCAGAGAATGGTATGAGCACGAGGTAAACAACAGTCACGGGTTTGGTATCAAATGCATGCGGGAGTGAAGTGATAACTGGGCAGTATAACGGCTGAGTCCTTTCGAATCGGTTGGTTTATGCCACGTCTCAACGTTGGCTGCGGAAATCATGGTGGAGGAGAGCCGTAGTACAGTAGGTCACTTCCTCTACGTACGACTAATAAATGAAAGAGCAGCCCCATTTTGAGTTTGAATTAAGAGTGATTATGGGACCGTTAGAAAGGAATGAGGTGGATGGATTATCATCGTGGGAGAGGAGTGATATGAATCTTGCCGTATCAAATCATTGTATTTAGTGGAATTTCCATGATCTAATAACTATGCATACAATGACATTAAATTGTTATTTGGTAGAGATTTTGATCATACCTTTGGAAGTTTGCCACTTGTTGATTAAGGCTTCTGACCCATTATTGCTTTTTGATCTTGCAGATGACTCATATCTTTGCTGCCTTTGGTGATGATGATGCTAACCTTTGACTGTAATTTTTTTGAAAACAGAGTGTTGCTGGCTGTAGAGACAGAGTGATGCTGGCTGCGGAAATCGTTTCGAGCTGCGGAAACTGGTGTTAGCTGCGGAAACTGAGACAACACCCCTTTAACTGCACAAAATAGTTAGAAAAAGAACTAACTGAATGAAATAGTCCTGAGAGGGACTTTTATTGATGGAATGGAATGAAATGAGTGGAATGAGATGGAAGTGTAGTGGAGTGAAGTGGAATGGAGATGAAGATGAGATGGAGGTGAAGATGGAAATGACAAGTGGAGTGAAGATGGAGAGGAAGAGAGATTTTTTTTTTTGGAAAATATAGAGTGTCAGGTGTCCCTGATTTTCACTCTACATTTTCTGTATAAGACTGCCAATCTATGATTGGTTTTCAGGCTTATACAAAAGATTTTATTTTTTATTTTTTATTTTTATTTTTATTTTTTATTTTTTCAACTGAAAGAAACAAAGACTAGGCTGATGGAGGAGAAGAATTCTTCTCCACCAGCCTTATTGCAGAATTTTCTTGAAATATTTTGACAAAGTCCTCTTTTGAGAGTGGCTT
This sequence comes from Pinus tabuliformis, assembly GCA_031772625.1. Classification (NCBI taxonomy): domain Eukaryota; kingdom Viridiplantae; phylum Streptophyta; class Pinopsida; order Pinales; family Pinaceae; genus Pinus; species Pinus tabuliformis. The sequence continues at coordinate 1,677,814,397 of CM062820.1, forward strand.
ATGATAAATTTTCAATCGGTGGCCATTCACAATGAGAGGAGTTTGAAACTCGTCAATAGTCTTGACTCGAACTGCTCCATTGCTAAAGACTTCATCAATCTCATATGGTCCAAGCTAGTGAGTTTGAAATTTTCCTTTGAAGTCTTTAAACTTGGAATCAAACAGTAACGCCCAATCTCCTTTTTGAAACTTTCTCTCCTTGATATATCTGTCATGCCACTTAGTTCTTTGGTGTTGAACTAGATCAGTCATTAAAATTGCATCTTGTCTTATTTCATCTAGCTCATTCAGCTGCTCCATTCTGTGCTTTTGGGCTTCTGATAGATTCATCCCCAACTGAACTGCCATCTTGAAGGTCTTGACTTGAAACTCAATGGGGAGCAAGACTTCTTTCCCATAAACAAGTTCATAGGGAGAATGTCCTGTTGTGTTCCTCCATGTAGTTCTATAGGCCCATAAGGCTTCAGGAAGCCTTTCTGCCCAATCTCTTCTATGGAGATGAACAGTTTTGGTGATGATGCTCTCAAGAACTTTATTTGTAGATTCCACTTGACCATTTGCTTGCGGATGGTATGGAGTAGATTTTTTGTGCTTGATTTTGTATTCTTCCATCAGCTTCTCCATCAAGTTAGATGTAAATTGACTTCCCTGATCTGTCACAATTTCTCTTGGGACACCAAAACGAGTAAAAATATCCTCAAAAAGAAATTGAACAACTGAATTTTCAGTGGCAGAAGGCAATGCCTTGGCTTCTACCCATTTAGTAACATAATCAGTGCAAACCAATATATACTTCTTTTGTTTAGATGGTGGATTAATAGGTCCAATGAAATCTAAAGCCCATTTTTCAAAGGGTTCGATGAGTACCTGTGGCTGTAATGGCATTTCATTTGAAAGAGTTGGTCTCCCAACTCTTTGGCAGCTGTCACACCTTCTAACATATTGTTTTGCATCTTTGAAGAGAGAAGGCCAATAATATCCTAAAGAAAGGATTTTATAGGCAGTCCTCTTGTCAGCAAAGTGTCCACCGCACGGTTCATCATGACATGCCTTAAGGATGTCAGGCATTTCATCTTCCCGAACACATCTTCTGATCACACAATCTAGCCCTGTTTTGAACAATTCATTAGAAATCCATGAATACTTTGAACTTTCCTGAATGATTTTCCTTTTCTCATTAGGAAATAAATGTGGAGGTAGCTTCCCTGTAACCAAATAGTTAGCAATGTCTGCATACCAAGGAGTTTTAGTAGTTACTGCAAACAAATATGCATCTGGAGACTTATCCTCTACAGGAGAATCTTCATTAGTATTTTGGATTCTAGACAAGAAATCAGCTACTGTATTTTGTTTCCCTGGTCTATCTAACACAGTAATATTGAATTCTTGTAAAAGTAAAAGCCATCTTGTAACTCTGCCATTAGTAACAGGTTTGTTCATGAGATATCTAATTGCAGAATGATCAGTATGGACAAAAGTTTCATAGCCGGTTATATAATGTCTAAACTTGTTGATTGCATGAACAACGGCTAAGAACTCTTTTTCAGTCACAGTATAATTTAACTCAGTGGGAGTCAAATTTTTACTGGTGTAGTAAATGGCATAAGGAATTAAATCCTTTTGACCCAACACAACTCCTAGAGCTGTATCTGAAGCATCTGTAGAAATATGGAAAGGAAGTTTCCAATTTGGTCCTCTCAAAATGGGTGCTTCAGATATTCTTGTTTTTAAAGTTTCAAATGCAGATTGACAGTCAGGATCCCAATTGAATTCACAGTCTTTTATAAGTAATTTGAAAAGCGGAGATGCTATCTTAGTGAAGTTTTCAATAAATCTTCTATAATATCCAGTAAATCCAAGAAAACTTTTAACATCTTTTTGACAATTTGGAATAGGTAACTTGGAGATGACTTCAACTTTTGATCTATCAACTTTAATTCCATCTCCTGAAATATGATGTCCTAAAACAATCCCTTCAGTAAACATCATAAAGCATTTTTCATGACTTAATGAAAGATTTGTTTCTTTACATCTTATAAGGACTTTTTCCAAATTTTCTAATGCCTCTTCAAATGAATTACCATAAACTTTAAAATCATCCATATAGACCTCTACACAATCATGAATTAGATCAGAAAAGATTCCTAATACTGCCCTTTGAAATGTTGCGGGTGCATTACATAATCCAAAAGGAAGTACTCGGTAAGCAAAAGTCCCCCATGGACAGGTAAATGTGGTCTTGTCCTGATCTTCAGGTGCTACCTGAATCTGATTGTAACCACTAAAACCATCCAAAAATGAGAAATACTTTTTGCCTGCTAAAGTATCTAATACTTGATCAATAAATGGTAAAGGAAAGTGATCCTTCAAAGTTGCTTTGTTCAATTCCCTATAATCAATGCAAACCCTCCATTTACCATTCTTTTTAGGTACTATAACCAAAGGAGAAACCCACCGGCTATTTGAAATGGGGTAAATGAAGTTTACATTAAGTAACTTTTGGAGCTCTTCTTTCACTATTTCCCTAAGGTTTGGATTCATCCTTCTTTGAGGTTGTCTGATTGGTCTACTGTTTTCCTCAATGTAGATGTGATGAATGCAAGTCTTCGGGTCAATACCTTTCATATCAGTATACTCCCATGCAAATGCAGTGGAATGTTTTTGCAAGACTTTGGTTAGCCCTTCCTGTTGTGATTTTTCCAAGTTTTTGTTGATATTCAATGTTTTTCCTGGAAAAATCTCAATGGCAGAACTACCAAACTCTTCCATAGAGAAAAAAGACATTTGTCTAGATGATAGATACTCAATGTCAGAATCCAACTGAAATTGTGTGTGGTCATATTCTGAAGATGGTTCAAAATTTTCTAATGTATTCAGAATTTGACTATCTTCACTAATCTCAGAAATGGTAAAGACAGGTTGTATAGTATCTTCATCATCAACCCACTCATTATCCCCTATTTCTGTAATTGCTTTTGCTGGAGGATACAGATTGAACTTCTTTGTCGAATTACCATCAGAAATATACATATCCCCAGACCTACAACTTATGAAAGCATCAGCTGTGGCTAGCCAAGGTCTTCCTAAAATAAGAGGATGTCCTCCTAGATTACTCTTGGGAGTTAAAATCAATAAATCCACTGGATATTCCCAAGAGTCTAGGGAGACTGGAATGTCTTCTAATACACCATCTGGTTTAATAATTGATCGATCTGCAAGTTGCAATAAAGTAGGTGTAAAAAGAAGATTAGGAATTTTTAGCTGTTCCATAGTCTGTCTACTCATGATGTTGATAGCAGCCCCTAAATCAATCAAAGTATTTGGTATTTCTACCCCATTGATATGTGTTTTGACAATTGGACTACCGGGATCTACATATTTCTGCATAGTAATTTTTCCCATCATGATATCTGCAATTTTCCCTACCAGGTGGATCCTTCTGGTATCTCTTGGTTTCCTTCTTGGTCTTTTAAGACTCAACTCCTTTATTGTTTTTGCTAGAATAGGAATCTCTTTAATGGCTTGTAACAAGGGAATCTTGATACAGACATTCTTCAATTCATCTAGAAAATTATAGTCAGGCAACCAAATTTGTTTTTCCACTCCTTTATCAATTTGTAATCTTTCAGGAAAAGGAGGTGTGGATAAAGATGCAGGTTGCTCAACTATGGGAGTTGTGGGGGTTAATTCTTTTTCTTTTTCTTTTTGAGTGTTTGGGTTTTGAAGAGATGCTTCAGAACCCTTATTGGCTTCAAGAGACTCTTCCTCAAAAATGCTTTGCTCTTGAGAATTTATAGAAGGTTTATCTAGGACTCTACCTGATCCGAGTTGTACTTCATTGAGAGGAACAATCATATAGGTAGGAAATTGTTGTCCTTCCATCATGTAGGCATTTTGAGGGTTTTTATTATTGGGGTTGGGCAATGGCTGAGAAGGAAGTTGATTTGACTTCTGTTGGAATGGAAGCAAGAGTTGAGAATTTGGATTCTGTTGAGAAGGTTGTTTTTGTTGTGGAAATGGCAATGATAGTTGTGGATTTTGATTTGGAAGTTATGGAGCTTGTTGGTTTTGAAAAGATGGAGGATATAGGTAAAATTGAGAAAATCTCCCATGAGGATTTTGCATACCTTGTACCCAAGATTGAAAAGGATTTTGAGGTTGGGACCAAGGTTGTTGCCAAGGATTCCAATTTGGTTGGGGTTGAAAATTCATAGAGTTGCTAAACCCTTGATTTTGTTGCCCCTGTCAAGGTTTCCTTGCAACAAAACAGAGAGATTCGATTGTATTTGGATCTTCTTGGAAGACAGCTTTGAGCCCAGAAATTGAAGGACAATCCTTGGTCTCATGGTTCTCTGAACAAATTACACATGTTTCTACAACTTTTGCATCCAAGGGACATTCCCTTAGAGCATGTTTTTTCCTACACCTTGAGCAAAAGATGGCCAAAGCCTCAGCTTCTGCTTTCTGCTTATTGTGAATCTTAAGGGTGTCTAGTTGCTCACTAAGACTCCCTAAGATATCAGTTTTGAATTCATCAAGCATGTTGCCAATCTCAGCCCTACTTACCGATCCAGTTGCAGATTTATTTGCTCTGATGAGAGAAGGATCTCTAGGCCCTTTTTGAGTTTTGGATTTCCCCCTTGAGAGATGGACACATAATTTTGCTATATCAGAAAGTGGAAGTTGAGATACATCTCCTTTTCCCATCATATTCAAAAGATCTATCCATTCATCTCTAATGGCTTTTAGTAAAATGGCTTTCAAGGTCTCCTCATCCAAGTTACTCATTTTTGCTCTTTTCAGATTATATTGAAATCTTTCAAGTAACTCCTCCAAGTTTTCATCTTCTTTTTGCATCATTTTGAATACCTCATCCTTGTGATTGGTGGGCATACAATAGTCCAGGTACCTATCCAAAAATGCCTGTTTCATATCATTCCAAGACCTAATGGATTGAGTGAGTAATCCCATGAACCATTTCAAGGCTGCTCCTTTCAATGTTGAAGGAAACAGTTTGAGTTTTTGAGAGTCATCCAGATAATCATAAGTTCGACAAACTACCTCAAACTCAAATAGAAATGTTTCAGGGTCCTCATTCCTAAACCCATGGAAGTTTGGGAGGACAGATGGTGAGATGTTTTTCATTGTAGCTCGGGAGTCCTCATCAACTATAGGAAACCCGAATGAGTTATCCCCATCCCTATTTCCTCCAATGTTACCTCTACCTCCTCCATTGTTTCCTCCTCCTCCTCTACCTCTACCTCTACCAAATCCAGTTGCTCCTTCCTCTGTCATGGTAGTTTCCCTGGAGACTTTAGAGTCTTCTGGTTCTTCTACTAAGGGTGTACGAGAAGGAATTTCTCCCTATTCTTCAAGTGATTCTACTTCTTCAATTATAATTTGTCTCTCTGTAGAAGAAAGGAAATGATCTCTTTCTAATTCAGATTCGATGGAAGGTATGGGAGAGTCGACTCCTGCCTCTTGAATTCCAGGAATCCTAGGGCTAGGAGTGTAAGTTGGAGATGATGGAGGTGTCTCTTGTCTATTCCTTGAAGTAGATGGAGTTGTAAAAATCGAACTTTTGGCTCTAGCTAAAAACCTTCCCCTAGAATCTCTTGCTCTATGCATGTCATTTTTTTTATTTTCTTCAAGTCGGGCTAATAATTCTCTTTCTGATCTTCCAGGTCACTCTAGGTGCAAGAAGAGAGCATACTCAAGAAACTATTAAACCAATAACTCTCTCTTTTATGATCCTCCAGATCACATTAAGTGCAAGAGGAGAGCATACTTTGAGATGTTATCAATTTCCTTCCTTGAAATTTTCTTGTTTTTTTCTTTTAAGAATTTGGCTACCTAATTTCACTTCCCCGGCAACAACGCCAAAATGTTTGGTCAATTTAGTGATGTCTAAATTGCAACTTTTAAATGTCAACCCGGGGCTCATAAGCTGATGAAGTGAGGTGTACTATATGTACTTAGATAACCGTTTTCTTAGTCTTTTGTCGTTTTTAGCTTTTTAAGTTTGTTTTCAATTGTATCTTTCCTACTGTGATGTGGTGGAAGTAATAAAGCAAGTGAAATGTGGATGATTGTGGTGATCTCTAAATGATTTCTCAAAACTTAAAGAGTATTCTACAAGAAAGCTTGAACAACAACTGCAATGAAATCAACTCTTGAAGAAAAATAAAGACATCAAATAAAGGACTAATGACATCGGCCCAGTATCTCTGTTGCTGAATGAAAATGAAAATGAAATCTATATTAAATCCTACTAAAAGTAAGAACAACTATCTCACACTATTTCAACTCTTCAACTTAATCTTCTCTATGAAAAGACATCATGAAATGTTAAGCAATGTGAAATCCAAGTGAAACTACATAAAAGAGACTAGTCACAACACTTTAACTTTCTCTTAACCTCTTGCCTTTCAGCTGAATTTATCATGTGAGAAACAGTTATGAATAAGTCAAGTAATGTGAGTTCTAAAGTAAACTAAATCAAGTTATACTAAGTGATATTTTGGCTCCCAATAAAGTTATTTGATTATGAAAAAGGAACCATAAATAGATGAACAACTTGATATCTAAGAGCAGAAAGTAAATGTGCAAGTTAAAGAGATGACAGTAAGGAAAATCAAAACTGCAAAACAATGAATGTCAGCAACATAGACAAGACGATCACGCATGCCACTAGTTATGAAAAGAAAAGAAAGAAAATTGTCCCGGGCTTGCCTAAGAAACCTGCATAACACACTGATCAGTCATGAACATAAAAGTGCAGAAATGTAAATCAACAGAATTCAAAGTTTATGTACAGCTAATATACATGTTGAAAAGAAATAAAAATGCAGCAATTTGAAAAGACATCTGTACAGCTATTATACATGAAACAAGAAAAAGAAATGCTGGAAATTAAAAGTTACTGTACAGGGCTTCAGCAAACAGGGGCCCTCTGCCTACTTCAGCCGGTTCAAAGAGCAGTTATACGCTTAAATGCCAAACAGTCTTCTCATGTATTAACAGCAAATGTAAAGTACAGTGGGGAGCTCAAAATTACATACAAAATGATTATCCAACGACTAACTCTACAGCGTTCAAGGACGCTTTATTTATAAGGAGAAAAAACAAACTACTTGAACGAAATCTATGCTATTCAACCAGCTGTTTAAAACACGTGAATCCTCTGCGTCCTCGGATCTAGGTAACTGTCATCGTGCTCATTCAATCCGGGGAATATGGCTGTTGGATTCGTGCTTCTAGATTGTCTCCGTGGCTGAGGACGATGCCACCTAGCTTCACGTGCCCAAAAACAGAGCAACGCAGAGCCGTGCCACCGCTGGACACTTCTGTTGACCGGTATTTGCCTCCTCGTTGACCGCGGGCTTTTATGGTTGTTCTGGGTGATCTGGAGGGACACGTACCATGTCCTCGACCCCTGGAACTTGCCCATGTGGCTCATCTTCTCAGAGGACACCTGCAACATATCGTTTAATAAAACAGCTGCGGAATCCTGTGCGAGCTGCGGAAACCTGTGTGGGCTGTGGAAACACAGCACTCTGAACCAAAATTCTAAACCAAACAACAGTCACTTAACATAGTTAGAAAATCATGTAAAAGACCCTAAAATACAATGATTTAATCAGTTTGATGGATGAAATGAGTGGGGAAAGGAGGCTGAGAGGTGTATGGGAAGGTACAGGTTCAAGGCTCTACACTAATCAAGAAATATATGTCATCAACATCAATGGTAATGCGATGATGTGCGATCAAGAAACATTGTTCCTAGACATTCCATGTTCTTACTAGCCATTCATCAGATCTACCTGAGATTTCATCCCAGGAATGAGCCAGTATTTTAGGAGGCTACAAGTTCTTAGAACCTGTATGGTAGTTGGATTTGCCAAAGCTGCCAAATCATTGGCTTCATGCTCTCTTTCCCTCCACTCCATTTTGAACAATCAATTAGACTAAAATGACCATTTTAAAAGGATTAGAATCATTTTTTAAAACCATCTCATGTTTTTTGAGGCCAAAATATTAGAAAAATAAACCCTCGCTGCGTGCACTGCCGTCGTTTTGCAGACAGGGCACATATGTGTAGATTTTTCCAGGAAAAGTTTGCGTAGGCTGTGATTTTCCATGTGGAAAAATTTACCGGCCTACGCGAGCCCAATGAAAGAAACCAGCACAAGGCCGAGGGCACATTTTTTGACATAATATTGCCCAAAAAAAATAACTGAAAGATTAAAATGGAATTTTAAACAGATGAAAAGATAAGTTAAGGAGAGATCTTCTACTTGGAAGAAACGGTTCGTGATTTCGTCCACCGGTTAGCTCGGAATCAGTCCTGGAATTCTGGTGGTAAAAACTCCTCTCTCTGCTCTCAAATGGTAAAAATTCAAATGGTGAAAAATAATTTACTTTTCCCACTTTTATAGGATTTTTAAGCCAAAAAATATTATTTTTTTATATTTAAAATATTCTAGGAGGGAAAATCTTATATTTTTGAGCAGTTATAATGATTTATTGAGTTTAAATGTGTAAGATAGGTCACAAAGCGAGGATAAATCATTTTGACTATTTAGCAGACTTTTATCACTTTTCGTGCTCTTAAAAAATTTACGAAAAGCAAAAAATCATAGAGTCCTCTTTTTATCCATTTTCAGACTCTTTTAAAAATGAAAGGATTACCGAGTACTTGCTTGTTCGAACTCATAAAAGTAAATGAACAATCGTCCTCTCAGTATAAGTTTACCCCTCTTACGGACTGAGTTAGGACTATTTACGAAAAAAGGTATATGTTGATCGAACATGGTCAATAGAGTTCTCTCTTGTATTATTTTATCCTTTTTCGGACCCGAGGGACTAAAACTTACGAAAAAGAACCTGATGGAGTCTACTTATGTTTTTCTTTTGGTTCTCTAAAACTGAAAACATTGAGCTTTACTTTCTCCGGACTCATTAAAATTTTGTGGTAAAAGAACTAAACTAGTTTCCTTTTTGTGTCTTTTTCAAACTCTTTAAAAGAAAACAAGGTTGAGTTACTCCTTTACTGGACTCGTAAAAACTAAGTAGTGTAAGACAGGTTAAGAATAATAGGACCGAACCATTCCTTCTTAGGGTTCATTAAAAATACTTCGATGTACTCATCCGAAGGATGAGCTTATAGTCCAAGCATATGTTATCCTCCTCAAGCTTGTAAAAAATAAAGAGGCACTTGCTAGTAATGGTGGGGGGAATGGGGAAAAGGTGTCCATTTTACATTGTCATTTCTAAAGGTAGCATGTCACTCTTGAACACAACACTCCGTCACACTCATGTTTGGGTTGGGAAATCCATTTGTCTTACAATTAATTGAACCTCATTGAAATTCTTCATGATTTTTGGCATTATTGTTAAGTCAAATGCTGCCAAGTCAATTGTCGTGTCATTATGTATTGAAGAGAAGTTCAACCTCAGTTCAAAATTCCTTTGCAAATTCTAGCCTTCAATCGCGTCGTCCATCCTTGAGTCAATCCTTGCTAAGTATTTTCAAAACTTGACATTTTGTTTCATGTTGTAGGCTTTCCTACGATGGGTCGCTTCCTATCGACTTCAACTCATTATCTAGGAAGTTGATCTACAAACCTTCAATACCTTGAGAGCTACATGCCTTAATGGTAGGTTTCTTGCCTTTGACAATAGGTTCTCATCATTTTCCTTCGATCGAACGATTATATGAGTGTTCAACTTCATATCACTTATTCGCACTTCATAGATTGTAATGGAAGTACCTTGAGAACCATTGTCATTATTGGTGGTTTCTCTCAGACTTGTTAACATTTCATATCATTGACTGGTAATCAAAATGGTTTCTGCCATGTTCTACTTCAAAACATTCACTCGCATGGTTAGATTCGCACTATGGATCGAGAGATGGAGATCAAGACCCTGAATCTAGTTTCATCAATCTAAGTTGCGAGGAGATTTTATATTCATGATTATGTAGACCTATTTATGACAAATGGATGTGTCCATGATGTGTCTACTATCTATATGATTTTGGTTTTTCCATGCTTGTTCATTGAGTTCGCTTTACTCTGAGTATGGGAATGCCTTCCTCAATGATGATTATATATATTCATTTGCATAGTAATCCTTGAATGCTCCCTACAGGTTTCTGACCATTGTCTCTAATCCGATCCTTGGAATGATAAAGTGCTTCAATCTTTTAAACTTATTTTACAGACTTCGCACTTTAGGGGGCAATATGTTACATGTCAATTTTTCGCCATGACACTTGATCAGTTTATGGGTATTTTTACCATCCGTGAACATGTTTGAATGAACTCCCTTAGAAGTCAAACAACCCAAAATATATTGAAGTGGATGAGAAATTTGGGGAAAATAGTTGTCACACCGTTTTAAGTTTCACCTGCATTAATTTCTCTAGATTTTCCCATTCATTCGCTGGAATTAACTCTGAGAACATCATAGAGCTATGTTCGGTCTGCCACTATAAACCCGCGCAGGTGAATTCAAGAAAGTAAAAATAAAAAGTACATTCGAGAAACATAGTTGGTTGAATATTTCCCAACTAAAAGCTTCCAGGTGATGACTATTCGAACTATAACCCTCATATGATGCATATTAATCCCTTTTCTCATGGAAACCTAATCCCTCAATTAAGGAGTCTCATCCTCCTCTTTTGGATCTAAAACTTCTTCCTCTTGGCCTATAAAATGACTAGAGGAATTAAGGAGGGGAGAACTCAGAGAAGATAAACTTATGTTGTTAGTTTCAGATTGGAAATCTTGTCGTCTAAGGAGGATATTGAAGGCATTTGGGAGGGACCTCATGGCATCAAGGCGAAGGTTGTAAGGCTCCTCTTTATCTTTTATTAATACAAATGAACACTTTCTCCTATCAATTTGTCTTATTAGAGTGATGAATGGTTTATAATTATTTATAATGTATATTAAGACAAATTAAATTCCTAATTTCCTTGGTCATTAGGTTAAGTTTTGTTTGGATTATTATATCGCATGTGCTTTTGATCCTTTTATGGTCTATGTTTGCAGGTCTTATCAAGCATTGAGGAGCTGCATCAAATCACAACAAGGGATCTTCATCGAGCATTTCATGAAATAGGTAAGAGGCTCATCCATTAGCCTTGATTCTTATAATTCAAACAGGTCCAACTTAGGGAAAGAGTTAGTTCAATCGTCTTTCATGTTTCTAGTTTTCGTCAAGGATCTAGGGAGATCACTCTTGTCCGCAAGAGGGATTTGTCCGGTGCAACAATATCACACTATTCCTTTGATATAACATGTCCCATGTTAATTATAGGTTTTGAAGTTTGGTTCTTTACCTACACTACTAGCTTCATTTTGGGTTTAGATTCTTCCATTTTACTATCCCTAGGAGAGTCCATTTGGTTGTTCATTTGTTTAGTACCCTTCTTTGAATTCACTACAGGTTTGCTTTTATTTTTGCCTCATGAGGAATTGAGAGAGAATTTTAGTGGAACATTTGTGTTTTGAATTCTTTTTGTCCATGTTATACCATTTTTGTCTTGCTCATGCCGTTATTTGTTGTTTTCCGTTACAAGTACCTCAAATGGTTTGTCTCCTCCTTAGGGGTTACTTCCCTACTACTCACAATAGCATCTCTCGAGCCTATTATTTTTTATGTAACAAATGTTTTTTAAGGTAAAAAAAATCATTAGATATTCAGTGGCATTAGTTTGTGCACTCTTCAATAGAGAAAATATTTATCTTACAAGTTCTCAAATTTTTGGAATGTTGTAATATTAATCTTAAACATGTCATCCAAATTTTACATATAAAGTTGCCATGTTATCAGAAGCCTCATTTCATGGTTCAACTTATACAACTAGAAGTGTGACCTTATTTCATATGAGGAACATCAAGGTGAGATAAGCCCCTCCACATATAATTTCCCTTTGCTAGCAAAAAAAATAAGGAGACGAGCTTGTTTTGAATATGTAATACATGCAAATTCAACAACTTACGCATGAAATATGTGGGATAAAATCCACTTACAAATGCAACAAGAAGCACTTATTGTACATTACAAAAATAAATATATGTTTATTGATATAAAGAGACTTATAAATTTCAAAACCTATACATCGTCATGCATCAAATTTTTAATGCACAAAATCCATTTGTGTCATTATTGAATTGTTTGAAGCATTTTTTACAATATGTTGTTATATGTGAAGGAACAAGAATTGGTGAGATATGTATCAAAATTGTAAGCAAACTGTTGATGGCTTTGGATGAACAAATTTCTAGTAATTCACTTGGGAACACCATCCATTTCTTCCTACAATTTAAGTTGATGGATAATTCACTAAAGTATCATATATTTTCACTTCTATAAAAGTAGGCTTTTGAATTTATTTTAAATTACAATTTTCCCTTTAGAGGTTCATTATTCATATTTACACCAAAAGTCATTTTCAAGGGAAGACACCTCTTAAAATATTTCATTGTCAAACATTGTTGTCCAAAACCCATCAACCACATGTCCTTTGACATTTGGGATTTACAAGGATAATAAAGTATTTCCTTAAATATAATTCAATGATTCTCCAATGTGGCCTTGGTTGCACTACTTCCACCCTATCACTTGTAACACCCTTGCTCGTTTATGAAAATGTAAATACATGTACATTGATATTTAGGCTAGTGATATGAATGTATATAACTGATAAGTTGGTGAGTCAGATGTATATAATTAACAGGCTAGTGAGCCGGAGTTATTTTATAAACCTGTATGCCTATGTGTTTATGTTTATAGATTTTGGGGCTAGTTGTTAATTTGGCAGCTCAGTAACAAATTCCAACCATGGGACAAGATTACTTTTTTTAGAGGACCAATTTTTACTATTGAAGCACTCAATTTGGACAAGGAAAAGTGTATTTTTGAATTAAATCCCACATGTGCATATTTGATCAGGTCAACCCAAAATCTAATTGGACACCCTTGTAAGGCTATAAATACAAGTGACCTCAACCTCATCAGGGCATCATCTTGGATCATTCTTCTATTCTCTTTCCCAGTTTTGCTCGCACAGGTCTGAGGCAAGTTTGCAGAGACTGGTTGGCATTGGTATGAAATTGTAGGGTCTAAAGCTCACATCTTTGTTTTTAGGGGTTTAGGTATCAACCACAGGCATGTCATGGAGAAATTCTGACTACAGTCGTAGGTATGTCATGGATAAATTTTCACTAAAGCCTTTCATGACACATCTTCCCTGCAATTAGGACCTAAAGGTTGAATTGCCCGAAGTTTTTGTTCGTTGACCATAAAGTTCGGCAGTTGACTACAGACAGTGACAATTGACTATAGGTTCCTGAATTATGGTTTTGATTATTGGCATTGTTGGGTTAATCTCATGAATGTTGTTTACTTGTTTTTACTGAATAGATTTATGGTTGAAGATATGGATCATTATACTCTCTCCTTGCTAAATCATTCATTGACAATCTAATAAGAAGAAGAATTTGAAAGGGTTTTCCCCATAGCGGGTTTTTCTCTAATCTTCGACCAATCCTGGTGTCTCTATGTGTGAATGTTTTTCTTTTATTGTTCCTTTATGTTGCCCTGCATTGATGATGATATTGTTCTTTCTATATAGTTTCATATTCTTTTGAATAATGTTATGATGCTATGGGGTGAATTTAATATGGAAATAATTGTTGGACCGCCAAATTAGACACAAATTAAGGCCCATCTAACCTTTCTTAGGTACATGAAGGTGATATTAAACCTCTCCTTCTACACTTAATAATGTTTTTTTTCTTTAATATGTTCTTAGGAAGGTTTAGAGATTATTGCATATTATGTGCCTAATATTATTTATTTTTGAAGAATATTGTGAGAATTTTGGGTAGATTATGAAGATTTGGAGGAGGAGATAATCTAGGGACGTGCTCCCTACTATAGGAGAATTAAGATTGGATAATAAATGAACAAAATATCATGAAATCACTGAAAAATTACGGAGCTCCAATGATTGAGAAAATCTAGGAATGTGTCCCCTATCATTTAATGCAGATTCCTAGTGTTGGGAACCAGATCCACTATTTGAGGGATTTTGGAGGGGAAAGCTTCCTCCTTTCAAGAAGAATGCTTCCTCATCATTTTGTATAAGTATCAATTCGAATTTTCCTCTAGGAGAATGTATTTCTTAGTCTTTTTGTGGAGAAAACTTGTATTTTTGCAGCTCCACTTTCATTTCTAGAAGGGATGTACTTGGATTGATTCAAATAATGAAGTTTGGTGCCATTTTTAGCTTATAAACCTTGTTCTTCTTCATAGGAATTTGAGTATCCTTGGGCTTGGCCATCCCAGGTGATCTAAACGTAAACAAAAACGCAACAAATTACATGTATAATCATAAATACAGAGATGCAACAGAAATAACATTTCATTTCATTAATATCATAATACTGAAATACACCTACAAAAAGAATGGAAATAAACTAACTCGGGTGATGGTAGCTTATCTCTGAGAAGAGATGTGATGCCTACACTATGTTATAATGAGGCTTAAGGGCCTATTTATTATTTAACAACAAGGGAAAACCCTAAACAATCAAAACCCTAACCCCAGGAGATGGAATGCCAAGAGTTTGTGGGCCTCGTTGGGGTCAGTTGGGTAGCCAACTCCTCGGAGTCATAACTTGGTCATATTATCTTCGTTTGGCATGTATGATACCTTGTTGGAAAGGTCTCTCTAATTACTACAGTATTTGTTGTGGGCCCCTACCTATAATTATGGGACTACTGCAGACCTAAAAAATGTCGTTTAGGGGGTTAAAATTGCTCTGGAAGTTCAGGGCCCTGTTGAAGGCTTGAAAAATCGGGACTCCAACAAGGGGGATAACCACCTGGTCCAGACCTTAGGACAAATCCTTTTCCGTTTGGAATAGTGGCTCCAACTCGGGATGATGGGACCAATTTCCCAATCTATTTATGATGTTTGTGCTAGCGGGATGATGTTTTTCTTTTTGGGGTTTTATGAGGTGAATACTTATTCTAATCTTACTCTATCTTCTAACTATCATATGCAATCCATCATAATCAAAGAAAACATCTAACTTAAAAACTATCCCAGGAGTAACGTTTATATATGCGATCTAAAATGATTTCTGAAAGTAATTGATAATAAAGATCATTCAATCACAATAAGAAAAGAATCCATTTGATAATGATTGTTTTGTATAAAAAGTTAGCCGAAACGATATGAAAGATATATCGCATAAAGAGTCATTCACATATTCAGCATAAAGAATAAATCATCATCATACAAAAGTGCAATAATGATAACTAAGAATTTAAACTTTCATACATAAATAACTAAAAATGATTTATTGCTTGATACACAAGTAAAAAGCATTAAGAGATAGAAGTACCATTTGTAATACGTCCTACTCATGTGCTCCAGCAATATTGATCTATCTTCAAATCACTTAACATCAACTAAGAGTACAAAAGTGCAATTTCAGTAGAAGATGCTAAACTCAAGTAGAAAATAAATCTCGTTCCATTAATTTTACCAAAACCTCCTCAGTGGGGGGGCAAGATGCATGTTCTGAAGAATGTTTTTGATAAAACTTCTGGCCCCTCTCTAAATGCATGAGAGGGGTTTAAATACTAATATATGAAACTTAAAAATAGATATTACAAAAATAGACGAGGAGGTTTAAACTACCTGCCTCATTTTAAGCAAAAATAAACAAAAAACAAAAATAAAATATGTCTATGATTAATCCTACATATGATCCTTGAGATCGCAAATATCCAACATCGGTTTTAAGAGTGTCGGTTGGCCGAGTTCAGCTTTCAGTTGTCCTATAAATACGACATTGGTGAGTGCTAGCACTATTTTCTCGGCGGAAGTCATCAAGCACTTCAGGGTCATCCATTGGCTATGTGGTTTCACTAGGTACTACCAATATGCTTCCTAGTTCAATCTGTTTACCTATTTAATTGCCTCTGCCCTTTCCTTCGCTGCTTGTTTCCATACTGCTTGAAGTTGTTGTGCTTTTGGAAGAAAGCCAGGAGTGGTTTCTGCTACCAAATTAGCCTTGTGTAGATTTTCATTCACGCATTCGATGACATTGTTCACTGCTGCTGCCACATCCTCCATTGCTTGTTCTGCCTCTCTTAGCCGAGAATCCCATTTTGCAAATAAAATTTCTTTGTGCGATTCATCAATTTTGGGCATGCCTGCTCTTTTCCCTTCTTCAAATTTCTGCCAGTTTAAGAAGTCCAAGACTTTCTTAAAAATTGAATCATTTTCAAGTCATAATTCCACAACTTGATTTGTTATGTTATCACTCATTTCGCAATGAGAATTCCACTGCGAAATCTTCTGGCATAATAGTTCTTTCTGTTGTAAAAGTTGGGAATTGAGATCAAGTGCCTCTGTGACAAAATGTTCAATTTTGGGATCATCTTTATGCAGCTCTATTATGTTATGTAACTGTTCTTCTTTACTAGCTACGATGCTCTGATGTGCCAACTGCATTTGCTGAAAGTCGTGCTGAAGTTTTGCCAACTGTGTTTCGGCTTGTTGGTTGATTCTGACCTGTTGTAACTGTTGTTCCGAAAACAAAATCCTATCTTCTTTTTCTTTAAGTAGCAATTGTACCTCTGTTGCCTTGTCAATAGTTGTTGAAGCGTATGCGCTTGCGACCTGTGAGAGCCTAGTGAGATTTGCCGATGGATCTGTAGACGGGTCTTTCCAAAGAACATCTAGAGGTTCATCCTCCGGAGTGAGCACAAAATCCAACTTTCTTTTCTTTCTTTGTCTTTTAATGACAACTTTATGTTAAGGGCTATAGAATACATCTAGAGGAGGAATTTCCTCTATTCTTAGTACAATCTCAGATGTGGGAGTAATGGGAATATGCTCTGTTTCCTAAGTGTTAACAACTCTTTCTATTACCATTTCTGTGGTCATCTCTTTTGGGTTTGTTGGTGGCTCTGCGTTTTGTTCCTCTGTGTTAAGTATCTTATTAAAATTTTCCCATTCTCCTTCTAGATCAATTACGGGCGGCTTTGCTTGTTTTGTAAGGGGAGTTGAGGCTTCACTTGTTTTACAAATGAACTCTGTTGATCAGACTTTTTTGTGGAATGGGTTGTGTCTTTTATTGACTCCTCGCTCTTACTGTGTTCATTTTATGATTTTTTTTAAATTGATCGCCCGACTTTTCTGTTGATTCTTTTTTCGGAACTTGTTTTGGATTTCTCTTGTGAATCTTCACTTATGCTTACACTGGGAGTAGGATCTCTTACTGGTTCGATGAGTAATTGGTCCTATGGGACCTTAGATAACCTCTATTTTTTGTAATTATCAAAAGTTTGGAGACCTTCTTGGTCAAAAAGAATTTGTGCCATATGTTGTACCTCTTTGAAGGTGTTTTTCTGTAGGAAAACATCATCAAAGGGATCTTTTTCATGAGTAAAAACTCTTATTTTAACCATTGTGTTAAAATCTTTTATAATACTAAAGGGATCATATTGCCTTCCTGGGAACTTGGGTAGTTATAAAGATAATATATTATTAACTTCTTTAAAAGCATGTCCTAAGTCATGTAATGCAAATGCTCCGCATTTGACATGAAATTGAGGTCAAATGGCCTTCTTGGAATCTTTTAGTATTTTGCTCATTCCTCCCTCACCGCATGTCTGATAGGCTATCTCCCTAGCCATTAGTTTGTCTGGGACATAAAAAGGTAGCACATGGGGCGAGGCGATATTGCCAAACACTCTGAGATATGTGAATAATTCTTCCCCGAACCATCTCGCTACGGGGAGAATATCTACCTCAGCTTCTTGTGAAAACCTTGGGGCATCTCAGTTGTAGATCTTTTTATGAATTGGAATTATAACTTTGTAACAAATTTTGAAGAAATGTGGCACGAAATTAGATTCCCACATGACTTTGTGATAAATTTGAATGGGAAGTGGATTCTGAGTAGTCTACTTCCATCTCATAATAGGGAATTTGAAACCAAAACAAATAGCATCCATAACATAGGCGCTCATGAAAAATGGAGGGTAAACCCTCGAAGTAATGCTTATTTTTCTTCTGTACTCTAAAATTGCAGTGGCTAAATTATCTAATAGGATTTGAGCCCAATTCATTATTGTAGCATTGATAACTGCATCTACTAGGGGTAACCATTCTGATGAAAATTTGTTGTCTGGTTTACCAAACAGTCTACATAACATAGCGATAGCGAAACAGAAAGGGGAACAAAGAGAACCGGTGGCGTACATACCGTTTTTATCTTTCTTCAGTCTTTCCTCATTGTTAGACCAATTCTTTGTGCATTCTTCCAAGTCTTCATTCTCCTTGGCGAACTTCTCGACAAAACTGCTTGTTGTAGATGGCCTGGGGCTATGGTAGATGGTACATGAGTCTCAAGTTGTCTGGGGTAAATGATCCCATGATTTCTTGGCTTGCTTTTTTGAATTCTCTGTCAGATATGTCTGCGTCATCTATAATCCACTTAACCATGTCGGTGTAAGGGAGTATCTTTGGTCTTGCAGCAGTGCGGTGTAAGAATGACCATGCAAGTTCAGTCAAAGAAGCATTAGAAGAACCGCGTCTGTCAGTTGTAATTGTTGTTTCCATAATTCTTGGTTGTTCTTCCTCCAATAATTGATACATAGTTTCCCATGTCGATGCCCCTGCATCTCGATTACAGGTAGTGTCTGTGAACAGGGGGGTCATTTCTGACTTCTCAGAAGCGGGTGCCTTTCCTTTCTTTGCCATTTCTTTGGATGTCCTGCTCTGTGTGTTTTTCCTGAAAGTTACAAGCAGAGAGCAGAATAGGATCAAAATGATAGTGAATGCAGAAATAATCAATAGAGAGTACGAAAATAAGGTGAAGGAGGGTCTTTAATTCTAAATCACTTTAAAAGATATCAACTTACGTCAAATGGCCTTTCACAACTGATCGGAATCATTTTTTAATAAATGTCCACTAATGAACCGTTATGCTTGACTTAATGTTCATAACTTCACATCGAAAGTCGGGAAGTACTCTCTTAGAATAGTGAGCCCTTTAAATTGCGATAAAAGAGATTTTGCGATTTGTTGTGCAATATCGCAGTTCACTATATCGCAAAAACTTGTTTTCATTAAGACCTACTGTTTGGTCAATTTAGTGATGTCTAAATTGCAACTTTTAAATGTCAACTCGGGGCTCGTAAGCTGATGAAGTGATGGGTACTGTATGTACTTAGGCAACTATTTCTTAAGCTTTTGTCGTTTTTAACTTTTAAAGTTTGTTTTCAAGTCTATTTCTCCTTACAGTGATGTGATGAAAATGAAATAAAGTGAGTGAGGTGTGTGTGATTGTGATGAGTTCTAGATGACTTCTTAAAGCTTAAAAGTAATCTACACGAAAGCTTTGAACAACAACTGAAATGAAATTAACTCTTAAAGGAAAAATGAAAGCATCAAATAAAAGACCAATGGCATTGGCCCAGTACCTATACTGCTGATAAAAATGAGATTGAAAATGACATCTACATTAACTTAAAAACAAGAGCAACTACTTTAATTCTTCAATGAAATCTCAAGCAATGTACAATCTAAGTGACAAATCACACTACTTAATTTTCCCTTAACCTTTCTGCCTTCAGCTGGATTGATCATATAAGAAAGAGTTATGAGTGAGTTAGCAATGTGAGTCTTAAACAAAATAACCAAGCTGCACTTAAGTGATGTTCTGGCTCCTTGAAAAGTTAGTTGATTATGATAAAAGAGCCATTAAAAGATAAACAACTTGATAAGCTATGAGCAGAAAATAAAGTGCAACTAAAGCAGTGATGCTAATGGAAATAAAAAACAAAGGTCAGCAGTTTAGATAAGACAGCCACAAGTGCCACTAGCTGCAAAAAAGAGTAAGAAGAAACTGTCCCGGGCACCTAAGAAATCTGCAAAAACATATTGATCAGTCATGGAAAAGTGCAGAAATATAAATGGACAGAATTCAAAGTTAT
This sequence comes from Pinus tabuliformis, assembly GCA_031772625.1. Taxonomy (NCBI): domain Eukaryota; kingdom Viridiplantae; phylum Streptophyta; class Pinopsida; order Pinales; family Pinaceae; genus Pinus; species Pinus tabuliformis. The sequence goes on from CM062820.1 coordinate 1,677,834,434, forward strand.
ATACAGCTATTGTACATGATCAAAGCATAGCAAACGAAAGCATTCTGTACAACTATTATACATAAACTGATAAGAAGAAATGCATAAAATGAAAAGCACTGTACAGGCCTTAAGTAAACAGGGGCCCTCTGCCTACTCCAGCCAGCTCAAAGATCAATTACACGCTCAAATGAAGAACAGTCTTCTCATATATTACGTAGCAAAATGGAAAGTACAGTGGGGTTCAAAATTACATATCAGCAGCTAACTAATCAGCGTTCAGATACGCTTTATTTATAGCAGAAAAACCAAACTAACTTAATCACAAACTACGCTATTCTAACAGCTGTGTGAAGAACACGTAATCTAGCACAGTCCACAGATTTAGGTAACGGTCGAGGTGGGCATTAAATCTCTGGTTGGATTCGTGTTTCCCATCATCTGCGTGGCTGAGGAAGAGGCCAGTTGTGCTTCACGTGCTCTAAACCGAACACGCAGAGCCGTGCCACCGCCAATAACCTTTGTTTGACCGAAGTTGCCCCCTCGTTGACCATGGGTGTTTACGACTGTTATGGCTGAGCTGGAAGGACACACACCATGTCCTTGGTGCCACGCACTTGCCCATGTGGCCCTTCTGACTGGAGGACACTTGGATCATGCCGTTTAACAAAACAGCTGCGGAAACTGGGATCAGCTGCGGAAAGTGCAGGTTTTGAACCAAAATTCTAATCCAACAACACAGTCATTAGCATAATTAATAAACCATGTAAAAGTCCTATAATACAATGATTTAAGCAAATTGATGAAGGAAATGAGTGATAAAGGAAGAAAATGAATGGAAAAGGAGGCTGAGAGGTTGTGAAAAGGAGTGCAGGTCTGAGGCTCAACATACCCCCACTGTGAGGATGTTGCATGTCCTCATGCAACCAAAACTTTGTCAGTGTTTTTCAGTCCATGTGCTCAGATGCTTCTGCCAAAACATCCAGCCTTCTCCTCTTTCTCCTTGTTGCTAAAATTGTCCTTGGTTTTCTGACTAAACACTTGAATTTCAAATTGATCCAGGCCCTGCTCAGTTTCTTGCATTTTCTCCTCAATTTCTTGTTCTTCTTCTGCCAGAGCCCAAGGTGAAGCATGGTGTTGTCATGGACAATCTTGTCCACCTTGCTTTGTTCTTTCAATGCTTCATTCTCTTGTTTAATATGCCGGTTCAGGACTTCTAGCTCAAATACCTCTTGTTTTAGAGAGTGGACTTGTTCCTCAAGAGGTAATATAGTGCTTGGACCGGCAACAGATTGCTCCAAGGTCTCCAAATAATTATATGCCTCCTGCTGGTCAGGGTCAATGTCAGGTGTTTGTCTTGGCCTAAATTCGAATTCTTGAGGACTGCTTTCTCTTTCTTGCTGGAAGGGACTTTCCTCTCGTGGAGGACTTGGCTCAATATCTAGCTGGATTGGAGTCTTCTCAGGTGTGCCCAAATCAATGAAATGTGACTGCTTTTCTTTAGTCACACTCTTCTTTTCTATAAGTCTACTGCTTCTTCTCACCTGTACACTAGTACTCTTTTGCTGACTGCTTTGTTTTTCTTTTTGTTTCTTCTTGGAGAGGGCAGTAGCTTGGAGTTCTACTAGTCTATCAGCCAAGGTTTGATAGTCCTCTTCTATTGAAGGTTCAGGGGATGAATATGATTCTTGGACAACTGCTTTCCCTTTATCCTTTTTCTGTTTCTTAGTTTTATCTCTCTCCACTTCTTCTTCTTGAGTAGTCTCCTGAGTTTCTATAATGGGAGGATCCTGGGCTACAACATCCTTTTTCATTCTTCTACTTCTTTTTGGGACTCTAGGAGAGCTACTAGTGGAAGCTTCAATTACCTCTTGAAAATGATTCCTGACTAAAAACTTTTCCCATGTATCATTGTTGTTTTTCAATTGGTCCTCTATAAGAATTCTAATGAACCCATGATGATACAAGTGAGGTTCAATATTGCCTATATTCTTTTGGACAGTAAAACTCATTTTTGTTAGGCTTCTTAACAGAAAATAGGGTAAATTGATGGCATGGCCCTCCATGAAGTTCATCATAATTCTAGCATGGTACATATACATAGTGCCAAAGCGGCCTTCACATGTTATAAACTTTTGAACTAATAACAACAATGCAGTCCATTCTTCTTTAATAACATGTACAGGAATCCCTTTGGTGAATATTGAAGTGTCCATACCTGGATTCTTTAGCATATTTTTCCATTCCTGATCTTCAACCCCTCTGTTCTTGAACCATAGGTCTCCCACCATAGGTAAATTAGTTGCTGTTGCTATGGAGTTTTCTATGACTGTGAATTTCAGATCTCCTATTTCCACAGTATTTCCATTGAATGAACGAGCAAACGTTTTCGTTACCTCCTTATCATATCCTTTGAATTTCTGAATGAACTTCAACCATTTTGCCTTTTTTAACGCTTCCTTTGTCTGTGGGTATCCTTCTAGATACTTTGAACCTTCAGGCTCAGCTCGAAGCAATTTCCCCATCTCAATCTTCGGCTGAAGCTTTAACTGTATATGGATACTCAAGGAGGATGCTCACGGGAAAGACAGATAGACTACGGCTGTAGGTGGAATAGCCGCACTGTAATGCGAGGTAATACAGGTTGGAAACGGAACTGTGGAGCTTGAAACAGAGCTGCGGGGTTTAAAACAGAGACGTGGAGTTTAAACAGAGCTGCGGGGTTGACAGCAAAAACGAGAGTGGAAATGGTGTGAAGGTGAAGGAGTGGAAGACAAGCACGAGAATGAGTTCAAATGCGTGCGAAATGGAGCGATAAGGGAATGAAATAATGACCAAATCTCTTGGAGTCGGACGGCTTTCATACACGTTTCAGTTTTTGGCTGCGGAGATCGTGGTGGAGAAGAGACGTAGTACGATAGGTCTCTTCTTCCTCGTACGGCTAATTAATGAAAGCGCAGTCTCGATTTGAGTTTAAACTAAGTGGTGATTATGAGACCGTTATGAGGATCTGAGGTGGATGAAGGATGATCATGGCGGAGAAATGGGATGATCTTTGCTTAATCATTGCATTTAGTGGCTCTGCCCACGATTAATAACTATGCACAACATGACATAAATGGTTGTTTGGAGAAAAATTTTGATCATACCTTTATGGGTTTACCATCTATTGATTAAGGTTGTTGATCCATGATTGCCTTTTGATCCTGCAGGTGCCTTCCATCCTTGTTGCCTTCTGACTGTGATTTTTGAAAACAGAGTACTGCTGCTGTGGAGACAGAGTGTGCTGGCTGCGGAATCTGGTGCGAGCTGCGGAAACATTTCTCAGCTGCAGAAACTGAAACAACACCCTTCTGTCTATACAAAAAGTAGTTAGAGAAGACTTACTAAATGAAATAGTCCTGAGAGGGACTTTTATTATGAAATGGAGTGAGATGAATGAAATGAAGTGGAAATAGAAATGGAAGTGGAAGTGAAGATGAAAATGAAATGAGATGAAAAGAATGAAATGGAATGGAAGTGAAGTGGAATGAAATGGCGAATGAAATGGAAAGAGAGAGATTTTTTTTTTATTTGGAAAATATAAAGTGTCAGGTGACCCTGATTTTCACCTTATATTTTCTGCATAAGACCGCCAGTCCAAGATTGGTTTTCAGGCTTATACAAGAGTTTTTTTTTTTTTTTTCAACTGAAAGAAATAAAGACTAGGCTGATGGAGGAGAAGAATTCTTCTCCACCAGCCTCATTGCAGAATCTTCTTGGAATATTTTAACAAATTCCTCCTTTGAGAGTGGCTTGTGGTAGACTTTCAATCGGTGGCCATTCACAATGAGAGGAGTCTGAAGCTCATCAATGGTCTTTACTCGAACTGCTCCATTGTTAAAGACTTCATCAATCTCATATGGTCCAAGCCAATGAGTTTGAAATTTTCCTTTGAAGTCCTTAAACTTGGAATCAAACAATAGTGCCCAATCTCCCTTTTGAAACTTTCTCTCTTTGATGTGTCGATCATGCCACTTAGTTCTTTGGTGCTGAACTAGATCAGTCCTTAAAATTGCATCTTGTCTTATCTCATCTAGCTCATTCAGCTGCTCCATTCTGTGCTTTTGGGCTTCTGATAGGCTCATCCCCAATTGAACTGCCATCTTGAAGGTCTTGACTTGGAACTCAATGGGGAGCAGGACTTCTTTCCCATAAACAAGTTCATAGGGAGAATGTCCTGTTGTGTTCCTCCATGTAGTTCTATAGGCCCATAAGGCTTCAGGAAGCCTTTCTGCCCAATCTCTTCTGTGGAGGTGAACAGTTTTGGTGATGATGCTTTCAAGAACTTTGTTTGTAGATTCCACTTGACCATTTGCTTGCGGATGGTATGGAGTAGATGTTCTGTGCTTGATTTTGTATTCTTCCATCAGCTTCTCCATCAAGTTAGATGTAAATTGACTTCCCTGATCTGTCACAATTTCTCTTGGGACACCAAAACGAGTAAAAATATCCTCAAAAAGAAATTGAACAACTGAATTTTCAGTGGCAGAAGGCAATGCCTTTGCTTCTACCCATTTAGTAACATAATCAGTACAAACCAATATATACTTATTTTGCTTAGATGGTGGGTTAATAGGTCCAATGAAATCTAAAGCCCCTTTTTCAAAGGGTTCGATGCATACCTGTGGCTGTAATGGCATTTCATTTGAAAGAGTTGGTCTCCCAATTCTTTGGCAGCTGTCACACCTTTTGACATATTGTTTTGCATCTTTGAAGAGAAAAGGCCAATAATATCCTAAAGAAAAGATTTTATAGGCCGTCCTCTTGTCAGCAAAGTGTCTGCCGCACGGTTCATCATGACATGCTTTAAGGATGTCAGGTATTTCATCTTCCCGAACACATCTTCTGATCACACAATCTGGCCCTGTTTTGAACAATTCATTAGAAATCCATGAATAATGTGAACTCTCCTGGATGATTTTCCTTTTCTCATTAGGAAATAAGTGTGGAGGTAGCTTCCCTGTAACTAAATAGTTAGCAATATCTGCATACCAAGGAGTTTTAGTAGTTACTGCAAACAAATATTCATCTGGAAACTTATCCTCTACAGGAGAATCTTCGTTAGTGTTTTGGATTCTAGACAAGAAATCAGCTACTGTGTTTTGTTTCCCTGGTCTATCTAACACAGTAATATTGAATTCTTGTAAGAGTAAAAGCCATCTTATAACTCTGCCATTAGTAACAGGTTTGTTCATAAGATATCTAATTGCAGAATGATCAGTATGGACAAAAGTTTCATAGCCGGTTATATAATGTCTAAACTTGTTGATTGCATGAACAACGGCTAAGAACTCTTTTTCAGTCACAGTATAATTTAACTCAGTGGGAGTCAAATTTTTACTGGTGTAGTAAATGGCATAAGGGACCAAATCCTTTTGTCCCAAGACAGCTCCTAGAGCTGTATCTGAAGCATCGGTAGAAATGTGGAAAGGGAGTTTCCAATTTGGCCCTCTCAAAATGGGTGCTTCAGATATTCTAGTCTTTAAAGTTTCAAATGCAGATTGACATTCAGGATCCCATTTGAATTCACAGTCTTTTGTAAGTAATTTGAAGAGCCGAGATGCTATCTTGGTGAAGTTTTCAATAAATCTTCTATAATATCCAGTAAACCCAAGAAAACTTCTAACATCTTTCTGACAATTTGGAATAGGTAACTTGGAGATGACTTCAACTTTTGATCTATCAACTTTAATTCCATCTCCTGAAATATGATGTCCTAAAACAATCCCTTCAGTAAACATCATAAAACATTTTTCATGACTTAATGAAAGATTTGTTTCTTTACATCTAATAAGGACTTTTTCCAAATTTTCTAATGCTTCTTCAAATGAGTTACCATAAACTGTAAAATCATCCATGTAGACCTCTACACAATCATGAATTAGATCGGAAAAGATTCCTAATACTGCCCTTTGAAATGTTGCGGGTGCATTACATAATCCAAAAGGAAGTACTCGGTAAGCAAAAGTTCCCCATGGACAAGTAAATGTGGTTTTGTCCTGATCTTCAGGTGCTACCTGAATTTGATTGTAACCACTAAAACCATCCAAAAATGAGAAATACTTTTTGCCTGCTAAAGTATCTAATACTTGATCAATAAAGGGCAAAGGAAAGTGATCCTTCAAGGTTTCTTTGTTCAATTCCCTGTAATCAATGCAAACCCTCCATTTACCATTCTTTTTAGGTACTATAACCAAAGGAGAAACCCACCGGCTATCTGAAATGGGGTAAATGAAGTTTACATTGAGTAACTTTTGGAGCTCTTCTTTCACTATCTCCCTAAGATTTGGATTCATCCTTCTTTGAGGTTGTCTGATTGGTCTGTTATTTTCCTCAATATAGATGTGATGAATGCAAGTCTTAGGATCAATACCTTTCATATCGGTATACTCCCATGCAAATGCAGTAGAATGCTTTTGCAAGACTTTGGTTAGCTCTTCCTGTTGTGATTTTTCCAAGTTTTTGTTGATATTCAGTGTTTTTCCTGGAAAAATCTCAATGGCAGAACTACCTCTTCCATAGAGAAAAGAGACATCTGTCTAGATGATAGACACTCAATGTCAGAATCCAACTGAAATTGTGTGGAGTCATATTCTGAAGATGGTTCAAAATTTTCTAATGTGTTCAGAATTTGACTATCTTCACTAATCTCAGAAATGGTAAAGACAGGTTGTATAGTATCTTCATCATCAACCCACTCATTATCTCCTATTTCTGTAATTGCTTTTGCTGGAGGATACAGATTGAACTTCTTTGTCGAATTACCATCAGAAATATACATATCCCCAGACCTACAACTTATGAAAGCATCAGCTGTGGCTAGCCAAGGTCTTCCTAAAATAAGAGGATGTCCTCCTAGATTACTCTTGGGAGTTAGAATCATGAAATCCACTGGATATTCCCAAGAATCTAAGGAGACAGGAATGTCTTCTAATACACCATCTGGTTTAATAATTGATCGATCTGCAAGTTGTAACAAGGTGGGTGTAAAAAGAAGATTAGGAAGTTTTAGCTGTTCCATAGTCTGTCTACTCATAATGTTGATAGCAGCCCCTAAATCAATCAAAGTATTTGGTATTTCTACCCCATTGATATGTGTTTTGACAATTGGACTACCGGGATCTACATATTTCTGCATAGTAATCTTTCCCATCATGATGTCTGCAATTTTCCCTACCAGGTGGATCCTTCTGGTATCTCTTGGTTTCCTTCCTGGTCTTTTAAGGCTCAACTCCTTTATTGTTTTTGCTAGAATAGGAATTTCCTTAATGGCTTGTAACAAGGGAATCTTGATACAGACATTTTTCAATTCATCTAGAAAATTATAGTCAGGCAACCAAATTTGTTTTTCCACTCCTCTATCAATTTGTAATCTTTCAGGAAAAGGAGGTGTGGATAGAGATGTAGGTTGCTCAACTATGGGAGTTGTGGGGGTTGATTCTTTTTCTTTTTCTTTTTGAGTGTTTGGGTTTTGAAGAGCAGCTTCAGAACCCTTATTGGCTTCAAGAGACTCTTCCTCATAAATGCTTGGCTGTTGAGTATTTATAGAAGGTTTATCTAGAACTCTACCTGATCTGAGTTGTACTTCATTAAGAGGAACAATCATATAGGTAGGGAATGGTTGACCTTCCATCATGTAAGCATTTTGAGGGTTTTTATTATTGGGGTTTGGCAATGGCTGAGAAGGAAGTTGATTTGACTTCTGTTGGAATGGAAGCAAGAGTTGAGAACTTTGATTTTGTTGAGAAGGTTGTTGTTGTTGAGGAAATGGCAATGATAGTTGTGGACTTTGATTTGGAAGTTGCGGAGCTTGTTGATTTTGAAAAGATGGAGGATATTGGTAGAACTGAGCAAATCTCCCATAAGGATTTTGCATACCTTGTACCCATGATTGAAAAGAATTTTGAGGTTGGGGCCAAGGTTGTTGCCAAGGATTCCAATTTGGTGGGGGTTGAAAATTCATAGAGTTGTTAAACCCTTGATTTTGTTGCCCTTGCCAAGGTCTCCTTGCAACAAAACAGAGAGATTCAAGTGTACTTGGATCTTCTTGAAAAACAGCTTTGAGCCCAGGGATTGAAGGACAATCCTTGGTCTCATGGTTCTCTGAACAGATTACACATGTTTCTACAACTTTTGCATCCAAGGGGCATTCCCTTAGAGCATGTTTCTTTCTACACTTTGGGCAAAAGATGGCCAAGGCCTCAGCTTCTGCTTTCTGTTTATTGTGAATCTTAAGGGTGTCTAATTGTTCGCTAAGACTCCCTAAGATGTCAGTTTTGAATTCATCAAGCATATTGCTGATCTCAGCCCTACTTACTGATCCAGTTGCAGATTTGTTTGCTCTGAGGAGAGAAGGATCTCTAGACCCTTTTTGAGTTTTGGATTTCCCCCTTGAGAGATAGACACATAATTCTGCTATATCAGAAAGTGGAAGCTGAGATATATCTCCCTTCCCCATCATATTCAAAAGATCTATCCATTCATCTCTAATGGCTTTTAGTAAAAGGGCTTTCAAGGTCTCCTCATCCAGGTTACTCATTTTTGCTCTTTTCAGATTATATTGAAATCTTTCAATCAATTCCTCCAAGTTTTCATCTTCCTTTTGTACCATTTTGAATACCTCATCCTTATGATTGGTGGGCATACAATAGTCCAGGTACCTATCCAAAAATGTTTGTTTCATATCATTCCAAGACCTAATGGATTGAGTGAGTAATCCCATGAACCATTTCAAAGCTTGTCCTTTCAATGTTGAAGGAAACAGTTTGAGTTTTTAAGAGTCATCCAGATAATCATAAGTTCGACATACGACTTCAAACTCAAATAGAAATGTTTCAGGGTCCTCATTCCTTAACCCATGAAAGTTCGGGAGGACAGATGGTGAGATGTTCTTCATGGTAGCTCGGGAATCCTCATCGACTATAGGGAACCCGAATGAGTTATCCCCATCCCTATTTCCTCCAATGTTACCTCTACCTCCTCCATTGTTTCCTCCTCCTCCTCTACCTCTACCTCTACCAAATCCAGGTGCTCCTTCCTCTGTCATGGTAGTTTCCCTAGAGACTTCAGAGTCTTTAGGTTCTTCTACTAAGGGTGTATGAGAAGGATTTCCTCCTTCTTCTTCAGGTGATTCTACTTCTTCAATTATAATTTGTCTCTCTGGAGAAAGAAGGAAAGGATCTCTCTCTAATTCAGACTCGATGGAAGGTATGGGAGAGTCGACTCCTGCTTCTTGAATTCCGGGAACCCTAGGGCTAGGAGTGTCAGTTGGAGATGAGGGAGGTGTCTCTTGTCTATTCCTTGAAGTAGATGGACTTGTAAAAATCGAACTCTTGGCTCTAGCTAAAAACCTTCCCCTAGAATCTCTAGCTCTATGCATGTCATTTTTTATTTTTCTTCAAGTCAGGATAATAATTCTCTTTCTGATCTTCCAGGTCACTCTAGGTGCAAGAAGAGAGCATACTTAAGAAACTATTAAACCAATAACTTTCTCTTTTCTGATCCTCCAGGTCACTCTAGGTGCAAGAGGAGAGCATACGTTGAGATGTTATCAATTTCCTTCCTTGAAATTTTCTTGTTTTTTTTCTTTTTAAGAATTGGCTACCTAATTTCACTTCCCCGGCAACGTCGCCAAAATGTTTGGTCAATTTAGTGATGTTTAAATTGCAACTTTTAAATGTCAACCCGGGGCTCATAAGCTGATGAAGTGATGGGTACTGTATGTACTTAGGCAACTATTTCTTAAGCTTTTGTCGTTTTTAACTTTTTAAGTTTGTTTTCAAGTCTATTTCTCCTTACAGTGATGTGATGAAAATGAAATAAAGTGAGTGAGGTGTGTGTGATTGTGATGAGTTCTAGATGATTTCTTAAAGCTTAAAAGTAATCTACACGAAAGCTTTGAACAACAACTGAAATGAAATTAACTCTTAAAGGAAAAATGAAAGCATCAAATAAAAGACCAATGGCATTGGCCCAGTACCTATACTGCTGATAAAAATGAGATTGAAAATGACATCTACATTAACTTAAAAACAAGAGCAACTACTTTAATTCTTCAATGAAATCTCAAGCAATGTACAATCTAAGTGACAAATCACACTACTTAATTTTCCCTTAACCTTTCTGCCTTCAGCTGGATTGATCATATAAGAAAGAGTTATGAGTGAGTTAGCAATGTGAGTCTTAAACAAAATAACCAAGCTGCACTTAAGTGATGTTCTGGCTCCTTGAAAAGTTAGTTGATTATGATAAAAGAGCCATTAAAAGATAAACAACTTGATAAGCTATGAGCAGAAAATAAAGTGCAACTAAAGCAGTGATGCTAATGGAAATAAAAAACAAAGGTCAGCAGTTTAGATAAGACAGCCACAAGTGCCACTAGCTGCAAAAAAGAGTAAGAAGAAACTGTCCCGGGCACCTAAGAAATCTGCAAAAACATACTGATCAGTCATGGAAAAGTGCAGAAATATAAATGGACAGAATTCAAAGTTATATACAGCTATTGTACATGATCAAAGCATAGCAAACGAAAGCATTCTGTACAACTATTATACATAAACTGATAAGAAGAAATGCATAAAATGAAAAGCACTGTACAGGCCTTAAGTAAACAGGGGCCCTCTGCCTACTCCAGCCAGCTCAAAGATCAATTACACGCTCAAATGAAGAACAATCTTCTCATATATTACGTAGCAAAATGGAAAGTACAGTGGGGTTCAAAATTACATATCAGCAGCTAACTAATCAGCGTTCAGATACGCTTTATTTATAGCAGAAAAACCAAACTAACTTAATCACAAACTACGCTATTCTAACAGCTGTGTGAAGAACACGTAATCTAGCACAGTCCACGGATTTAGGTAACGGTCGAGGTGGGCATTAAATCTCTGGTTGGATTCGTGTTCCCCATCATCTGCGTGGCTGAGGAAGAGGCCAGTTGTGCTTCACGTGCTCTAAACCGAACACGCAGAGCCGTGCCACCGCCAATAACCTTTGTTTGACCGAAGTTGCCCCCTCGTTGACCATGGGTGTTTACGACTGTTATGGCTGAGCTGGAAGGACACACACCATGTCCTTGGTGCCACGCACTTGCCCATGTGGCCCTTCTGACCGGAGGACACCTGGATCATGCCGTTTAACAAAACAGCTGCGGAAACTGGGATCAGCTGCGGAAAGTGCAGGTTTTGAACCAAAATTCTAATCCAACAACACAGTCATTAGCATAATTAATAAACCATGTAAAAGTCCTATAATACAATGATTTAAGCAAATTGATGAAGGAAATGAGTGATAAAGGAAGAAAATGAATGGAAAAGGAGGCTGAGAGGTTGTGAAAAGGAGTGCAGGTCTGAGGCTCAACACCTACCGCCATGTGAGTTGATGCGATATGCGAGATGCTATCGCATTTCACAATATCTACTTATGCTTCATCAAGTAGTGCCACATGGTTTGAAACTGCGATGCGATAAGGTTATGAGAATTTTAAGATTTCACATTTCGCGGATTGCGTTTTAATGGGGTAACTTTTATAAGGGAGGTCTGCCATAATTGTTTTGCGATGCGAGAATAATCTCCTTGAAGTGGGTCTTTTAATGTTTACTTTAATATTCACAACTTTTCGGGTATAAAGTTATTCTTAGGAGTTTTGATCATGTGGCGCTTTTATAAGAAACTTATCATTTGTGAAGTTTTATGCACCTAAAGTATGAAAAGGTAAATTTCCATGTTTTAGCAAGTTCCATTTTGACATCTTATTTTATTCTAAAAACAAGAAATGCATGATTAAATGCTAATATTTGATTTTTTGGAAGCATCCCCATTTATTAATGTTATTACTAATACTACAAAATGGGGGGGTTGTTGATAAGCACAACAATTGGCGATTCACTTGGAAGAACAAGTTATCTCTGAGGGTTTTTCGAATTTTCTAAAACTTCCAAAATAGAGATGGTTTTGAAAATGAAATTTCATTGTACGAAATATAAAGTAAATAGTGCTATTTATTAATAACAACATTTTGTTCTAACTATCTTTATTCTGATTATCTTTTTCTCAGAGTTAGTCATTTTACTTGCATCAGTCATTACTTGGTTGTAAAGATAAAACAAAAACATCTCTTTAGATCAGTTTTGGTGTACTCATTTGTCGTAGGTAGAGCCTCTGCTGCCAGCAGGCGTTCATAGCCTCGACGGGGTTACCTGTTACCCAGAAATGATCCAATGTCCCACTTGAGAAGACTGCAATTTTCAAACATAAATCCTCATATACACTTATTGCTTTTTTCTTTTCTTATTTCTCTTTTATTTCTTAAAGAACAATGTCTTGGTTTGGTGGCCAAAATTGACAGTGCCATTCACTTGATTTATAACTTAACTGAACAAGTTGGCTCTTGATGAGACCCCTTGTCTTTTGATTGAAACAATCTCGAGCCATTACCCTGTTTTGATATTCAGTATGGCAATGTCAGTTAGTTATAATCTTTATGATCATGATAAGCCGACTCTTGATGAGACCTCTTATTCTTTAAGTTTAAAGTGTATAATTGGATTACTCCTTGAATCTTGCAAATTCCTTGAGTGGGGGGGAAGTCATTGGTTCCTTAAGAATTCTCCTGGATGACAATTGTAGAGTTTAAAAATAGCTTTTCCGCAGAGAGTCTTTGCTTTGTTATTGATACCTTTTGTGACTGATGTAAGGAAAACTTCTTCCTAAGGTTGATTCTAACCAAAACTCAGATAGTTGAAATAGAAGAACAGGCAAATTTTTTCAAAATAATAGCACTTAACCATATGTTTCATAAATGGAGATTAATTTTCATAACCACTCCTACTTATACAAGCGAAAAACAAAATTGAAATGAGAAACTATTCTTTTTGTGGAACCAAAAGTGAACATTCTAAACTTGTTTTATTATCAAAAGAAGACTTAACTAAAACTATGATCTACAGAAAAATAGAAGAGATTATCTTCTATGGAAAATATTTCTTTAGGATCTGTCCATTAATAGGTAAAGATTCCCTTTTTCCTGCTAAATCTTGTAACATGAAGGTTGATGGGCCAATGAGTTCGACAATCTGGAATGGTCCAAGCCACATCCGTTGGAAGTATGCTTGCATTTCTCTTCATGGACTTTATCCCACTTTAATACTAAGTCTCCGAGCTAAAAATATTTTCTAGACATTGAGTTTGAATCAAAAGAGGCTTTCACTAATTGTTGATGATGCGCGTGGGTAATTCTGGCCTTTTCTCATTCCTCTTCAAGTTTAAGGATTTGCAATTGTCTTAATTGCATAGATGAGGAAGGAGTTTCTTCAATGAATTGAACCAAGGCTAGTGAAGGAATAGCTAGATTTGTTGGTAAGACCACTTCTTTCCCATAAACTAAATTAAAAGGAGAAGTGCCAATGGAGGTTTTCTGATTTATTCGATTTGGCCAGAGAGCATATACTAAAGACTTATGCCAGTTTCTTTGATTCTGATCAATAGCCCGTTTAATAATTCTAATGAGGTTTTTGTTTGTTAATTTGGCTAACCCATTTCCTTGTGGATAATAATTAGTAGAATATTTGAGTTTAAAACCTCTTTTGAGAGAAAATTTTGTCATGGCATTACCTGAGAAATATGATGCATTATCAAACATTAAGGCAGAAGGCAAGCCAAACCTGGTGATGATAAATTGATCTATAAATTCAATGATATTCTCAGAGTTGGTTGTCTTGAGTGGAACCACTTCTACCCATTTGGTAAAGTATTCAGTAGCTGTAAGGATGTATTTATGCTGTTTAGAAGAATGAGGAACGATCTCACCTATTATATCCAATCCCCATTGTTCAAATGGTTGATCAATGTTGACCTGCTGTAATGGCAACGATGGTTTCTTCTGTCTTCCGGCAGCAGTTTGGCAAATCTGACATCTCCTTACATAACTGTGTGCATCTTTAAATAAAGTTGGCCAGTAGCAACCAACACGCAAGATTTTATGTGCTGTTGCATATCTTGCATAGTGTCCGCCTGCTGGTCCGTCATGGAGTTACTGCAATACTTATTCTGCTTCAGATTTCTCGAGGCATATAAGGAGAACAGAATCATAATTCATTCTAAACAATACATCATTGACAATTTGATATTGTTTAGCTTTTAGCCTCAAGGCCCTTTTCTTTGTGTAATTCAAATGTGGAGGGGCATATCCATTTTTTAGGTAGAACATGATATTAGCATACCTTGATTCAGAGTCATTTAGGCTTACCTTATACATTTGTACTTCACTATCTAGAGACTGTGATTTTGATATGTGCGATGCTCCAACCAACATCTTGCAAAAACCTTGACCTTTTACGATATTTGCTGGTTTAATTTCAACGTCATATTCTTGCAGGGCTGTGACCCAATTTGCCCTCTTTTCGCCCACATCTTTTTGTACCAGAAGATTTCTTACTGCTAGAAATGGTAGTATTATTTTGGTGTGAGTCTTGAGAAGGAAAGGTCTGAAGTGTTTAATTGCTTTGAAAACAGCATAAGCATGTTTCTCAACATCAGAGTAATTTAATTCAGCTCCTTGCAAATTTGAACTGAAGAAAGCAATTGGGGCTTCAACTTTATCTTGATTCGCTTGTGTGAGTATGGCAACATATGATTTCTCAGAGGCGAATGTATATAGAGTGAAAGGATTGGAAAAATTCGGTGTCGCTAGAGATGGGGCATTTATAATTGCTTGTTTTATCAAGCTGAATGCTTCATGTTCTGAATGACCCCATTTGAAGAGAGAGTTTTTCTTTATCATGGCTTGGAGAGGTGACACAATTCTTGAGAAGTCAGGGACGAATCTCTTAACAAAATTGATCTGACCAAGGAAAGACTGCATTGCTTTTTTATTATGGGGTAAAGATATCTAAGAAATTTCCTTGATCCTATTTGGGTCAATATGGATTCCTGATTTGGATGCTATGAATCCAAGAAGTTTTCCTTCACTCAACGCAAAAAAAAAAAAAAAAAAAAAAAAAAAAAAAGAAGAAGAAGAAGAAGAAGAAGAAGATTTTTGGGGTTAAGCGATATTCCATATTTTTGACAACGTTGAAAGATTTGTTTTAAGTCTCTGAGATGATTACTACATTTTTTAGAATATACCGTTATGTTGTCTAAGTAGATTACCACTGACCTGTTTACTAATCCCTTAAACGCAATGTCCATGGCTCTTTGAAACGTGGCACTGGCATTGATTAGCCCAAATGACATCTTTTGATAAGCATAAGTGCCCCATTTCGTTCTGAATGTAGTTTTCAATTGATCATCTGGGTGGACTAAGATTTGATTATACCCTGAAAAGCCATCTATAAAGGACATTAACTCTGACCCTGCGACTGATTGTAATATCTGTTCCATGGGGCGCAGTGGCAAATTATCATTTTGGCAAGCTTTATTGAGATTACGAAAGTCTATACAAATTTGAATATCACCATTTTTCTTTCTGACTGGGACGAGATTGGAGACCCATCTCGAATATCTGACAGGAAAAATAATCTTGGCTCTTAGTAATTTGTTTAACTTAGATTTAATCTGGCTTTCCAAATTAGGATGTATTTTCATCAATTTTTGTTGAACAGGTTTTTCATCGGAAATCATAGGAATTGTATGTTAGATAATAGAAGTGTCATAGGTTTTAAGATCATCGTAATTCCAAGTGAAGACACTCTTGTATTGCTTCAACAATTGATAAAAAGCTTATTTTTCCTCAAATGTTAGGCCAAGACCTAGGTTGATGTTCTGTGGTTTCATGTCTGTCCCCAGATTTACTAATTCATATCTCAGAGTTGAAATCTGGAGTTTTGAATTGGTGGATCGTTTAAATATGTCCTTTAAGTCATATAGGTCCTCTAACTTGACTACGGATTTTGGTATAGCGTTATTGTTGTTTTCTTGTTCCAGTTGTTTGTCATGTTGGTCTTCATCAATTATCTGATTATTGTAAGAGCCTTCTGAAGTCAGAAAACTCATGATATCAGGGTCACTGTTGAAGACTCTCCAGTTGGTAATGTTATCATGAATAGAGGGTCTAAAGATTAATTCAATCGAGAATTTGTCTAGGCTATAGTCCTCTGATGGAATAAGCTTGGAAGCTACATTAGCAAGGAGATCGACACTAGCGTTTTGGAGTCTTGGAATGGATGAAATATTAAACGCTGTAAAGTGTGAGGTCAGGTCTTGTACTAAAGATTGGTAGTGTTTCAAGTGTCCTGACAGACAATGTATAGTATTTCTTACTTGTCTAATGACAATCTCAGAGTCTCCAAATACTTGCAGGTGTTTGATATTAAGTCTGATTGCTTTGTATAACCCTTGAACCAATGCTTCATATTCAGCGGTGTTGTTTGTGCAATCGAATTCAAGTCTACATGCTAACATGGTTTTTTCTCCTTTTGGACTAACTAATATACAACCTGCTCCTGCTCCATCGTTGGATTTAGAACCATCAAAAAATAATTTCCAAAATAAGGTTTTATTTACAGGTTTATCTACAAAATTGATGCATCTAGAAGTGTTAGTTTGAGAGAAATTTTCTATTTGAGATACAACGGAATTTTCCAAAAAAGGTGAAGTATGAGCGTTAAAATTCCCTAATAATGACTCAACAGAATAGTTTCCGATTATGTTGTTGCTTTACGTTATAGGCTCGTTTTCTCCTTCTAACTCTGTCACTATATACTTTTGATGTTTCTCTCGTTCAACCTTGATCTGATTTGGTTTACCGTTGTAGGGGAGCCACATATGAGACCAGTTGGTCACAAAGTAACCATGAAGCTTTTTTGACCAATCCCTACTGAGGATCAGTCCATAGAATTCAAGAATGTTAGCCACAAGTATATCAATGACCTGACACACTTTTGGGTTTGACGAAAGTCTTTGTAGAAATTTTGAATAATTTAACACATATTCGATGGAGATTATCCTGATCATGTACTATTGCGGAAAACATACACAATACATAAGCTCCTCTACGTTGATCATCAATATAGCAGCATCAATAACAATAAAACATCAAGAGCATTCACACATTAACACAATATGTATCCCGGGGAAAGCATCTCGCTAAAAACCCCAACTATCTGTATATTAATGATTGAGTCATGTAACATTACACAGCATAATACTTCTCACAAGTATCTCCACCTCTGTTACACACAATACAGCTCAGATCTGATCTCCAAATCTCTTCCACTGCTTACCTGCCTCCACTGCTCAATACCTGCTCAAGAACTGATGAGAATGGCTTACCAAACTCGTTTTTCACCTGCAAAATAGTCACTCACACTTTGTTGGACGTGAGCACAAGCTATAATGTGGGCAAATACATGAGCAAACTCATTGGCATACTCAATCCCTTGATTGTGCAAGATCTGGTGCACAACTATAGTCACGACTGATAGCAATCTGATTCTCTACCACTTGTCCCTGTTGAACTGAACATGCACTGACATGCAACTGAGTTAACTGATGTATTCATTAGTTGTATTATGAGTTAATAACTTGTGAATTAATTAATAACTAATTCACCCAACTCATCTCTAGTCTATTTGCCAGTTAGACTAAATACAACTAGTTTAACAAAGCTAAACTGAACACAACTCCATCAACTCCACAATCAACTCCACCAAACTCAACTGATTGAGTTCTAACTGAAGTCATGCATGCAACAACTCAACTGACTCATAAGAAAAGCGTATTTCCTTCTGACAGCTGCATGTGCCACCTCTGTAGCTGAAACTGAAGTGCTCCAAGAGAATAAGATTAAGTTTATAGTCCAAATATTATTGTGAGATAATAATATTTGACTTTTCTATTATTGACTTTGATCACTCACACTGTGATCACTCACACTTTCATCAAAAATAGAAGTCCATCTATTTTTCCCAACTTGATCAATCATCCATAAACAGCAACCTGCAATCCATAGACATGATCCATATGTCTAAAAATAGACATAGTCTAAAAATAGACTTGCGCCAAAAATAGCCTGCGGGCCCACTTAGTGAAGGCGACTCTTTTCACTAAGCTCCATCATCTTGTTGCAATCTCAACACTCCCTCTCGACAAGATATGGATTATCAGCAACCCCTATCCTGCCTCGGTGGTACTCGAATTTGCTCCTGGTGAGAGCCTTCATCAGAATATCAGCATCCTGATCCTCCGTTGGAATGTACGAAAGTAACATGATCCTCTGCTGCACACAATCTATGATATGATGGTACCTGATGTCAATATGTTTAGATCTATCATGAAATACAGGATTAGCCGAGAGTTTAATGCAACTCTGGTTATCACAGTAAATCACAGTAGGATCCAAATGATAACCGAACAATCCAACTAGGATCTTCCTCATCCATATAGCCTCGCATGCAGGCAAACTCGCTGCCATATACTCGGCCTCCGCTGAACTGAGTGCCACGGATCTCTGTTTCCTGCTGTACCAAGAAACTGCTGTCGATCCAATACTTAAGACCCCTCCTGATGTGCTCTTTCTGTCTGTTGGGCTCCCTGCCCAATCTGCATCCGTGAAGCCACATAGCTTCACCTCATCCTCCTGTCTGTACCACAAACCATATCCCGATGTGCCTCTCAAGTAGCGCAATACATGCTTGCCCGCCTTCCAGAAGAGCTTGGTAGGCTTAACCATAGCTTGTGAAAGCTGGTTAACTGCATAGCATATATCAGGTCGTGTATTGACCAAATACATCAGCGACCCCACCAACTGTCGATAAACAGTGGCATCCACTTCTTCTCCCGAAGTGGCATCCTCCTTCCTCCAACCTCCAGGAAGAGGAGTATCAACAGGCTTGCAGCCATGCATGTTGAACTTCTCCAGTATCTCGCGAGCATACTTGCCCTGAGAAACAAACAATCCACAACTGCGCTGCCATATTTCCAATCCTAGGAAATAGTGAAGGAGGCCCAAGTCCTTCATCTCAAACTCTGTAGCAAGATCCTTCTTGCATGACAGTATCAACAGCTCATCACCCATTAGAATCAAATCATCAACATACAGTACAATGATAAGCAACTTACCCTCCACCACAATCTGGTATAGGTTCGGATCCGCCTCGCTCTTGGAGAATCCAAGTCCTGTGAAATAGTTGTCTATCCGTGTGTACCAAGCACGTGGTGCTTGCTTCAACCCATACAGCGCTCTCTTGAGCCAGCACACATGCGACTCGCTGCTGAACTTCAAAGCCTTCGGGTTGCTCAATGTACACCTCCTCCTCAATGACTCCGTTGAGGAACGCAGTCTTCACATCCATCTGATGAATGTGCCATCCCATCTGTGCTGAGAGAGCAAGAATCGTCCGTATGGAAGAATACCTTGTGACAGGTGCAAAGGTCTCCTCATAATCGATCCCCTCAATCTGTGAAAAGCCTCGGGCAACAAATCTTGCCTTATACTTTCCACACTCCCGTCAGCTGCCTGCTTAACTTTGTAGATCCATCTCGAACCCACCACTGATTTCCCTTCCGGTCTAGGAACAATCTCCCATGCACTGTTTCTGACAATAGAATCATACTCTTCCACCATGGCGTCTACCCATGCGGGATCCTCCACAGCTTCCTCGAAAGAGGATGGCTCAGTCACAACACACTTGCTCATAAGAGCCATGTATCCAGTGTACCGATCAGGTGACTGTCTCTGCCTGCGTTGGGCTGTAGGTGGTCCTACAACTTTCTCTGCATCTTGAGCCAGTCGCTCAGCTTCTGTCAAGCGTTTTCGCCCTCTGATGGTTGGCGCTGCATGAGTGGTCTCTTCCACTCCATGAACCTCGTCCTGTGGCTGATCCACATCCTGAAGCTCATCCTTAGGAACTAATAGCTACTCATCTGCATGCAAGTGTAGCTCCCTCTCAAGCGAACACTTCATGGCTTTCTCCTCCTGAAATTTTATATCCCATCGCACAATAGTTTTACCACTATCTAGCAAATACACACGATAGTTGTGGGGCGTATCAGTGTACCCCACAAATATCCCAACCTCTGCGGTTGGCTCCAACTTCTTCCTGCCATCCTTCGTCACATGCATGTAAACGTTAGCACCAAAAATCCTCAAATGAGAAAGATCAGGCTTCTTACCAGAATAAGCCTCCTCGGGTGTACTCATGCCAAGTATCCTATGAGGACAACGGTTCTGCACATAAACTGTTGTATTGCATGCTTCCGCCCACAAGTGAAGGGGTAGGCCCTGATCATGCAACATTGCCCGTGCAGCACCCACAATCGTTCTGTTCTTCCGCTCAACTACCCCGTTCTGTGTGGGTTATGGGGAGCTATGAGCTCTCTACGAATC
The DNA here is from genome assembly GCA_031772625.1 of Pinus tabuliformis. Lineage (NCBI taxonomy): Eukaryota > Viridiplantae > Streptophyta > Pinopsida > Pinales > Pinaceae > Pinus > Pinus tabuliformis. The sequence continues at coordinate 1,677,854,778 of CM062820.1, forward strand.
CCTTCTGCCTTGCAGAAATCCTTGAACTCGCTCGAGATGTATTCACCACCATTATCGCTCCTAAGAGCCTTCACCTTCTTCCCCGACTCCTTCTCGACCAGTGCTTTGAATTCACAGAACTTTGAATATGTCTCGCTCTTCTTCTGCATGAAGAAGATCCAGCACTTACGAGAGAAATCATCAACAAAAATCACATAATACCTGTGTTTTGTAGTCGAAGCAACTGAGAAAGGTCCACACACGTCTGTGTGAATTCTCTCAAGAATCGTCGTGGCACGACTATCCTTCTCGTGAAAGGTGGATTTCACAAACTTCCCCAAAGTACACCCCTTGCACTGATCTGACTGCGCAAGTGTGCCTTTAGGAAGCCCTGTAGTGATTTGCTGCAGTATCTTCAAGGCTCCATGGTGAAGGTGACCCAATCTCCTGTGCCACAACTCGCCATCATCCCGGCTCACCAATCCTTCTGCCTTGCCTGCCATTGCTGCGCATCCATCTACATGCAACTGATAAAGGTTCCTCACTCGAACCCCTATCTTCCGGGTTTCACCAGCTGTCTTGCTGCGCAGGAAGGCCTTTCCCTCGCTGAAAACAACATCATACCCCTTGTCTTCTAACATCGCCACTGAGATGAGATTCTTCTTCAATCCTGGAACATGCATGACTTCCTTCAATACAAAGGGTTTACCAGACTCCCTCTCAAAGGAAATGGTACCGATACCGGTCGCACTGTATCTACCATCATCGCCCATCTCGATGTGCACTCCAAGATCCTTGTCCTCCAGATCAGAGAACAAATCTCTATCTCCCGTCATGTGAAAAGATGCACCACTGTCCAAGAACCACACTGATCCCATCACACTTGAAACCAAGCATGCGATCAACGAAAAATCAAGCTCAAACTGAGAAGCTAAGGCCTCTCCCCCTGCAGATCCAGCAGCTTGCTTGTTCTTCTTCTTCTGCGGAAAATTTGTGGCATAGTGTCCATGCTGGTGACAGTGAAAACAACTCACCTTGGACATATCCTGCTTCTTGCCTTTCGCACCAGACTGAGAAGCTTTCTTGTTCTTCCCCTTCTTTGCTTTGGCAGCCAAAGCGCAATTCTCTTCATCAGATACCTTTGATGAAGATCCATTCTCACCTTTATTGTTACTGAGTTTATCCTTGAGCGCCAGGTCGCTCTTGCTTTGGAATAACATTTTCAATCCGTTGAAAGACATTTCAACAATACTGCTGCAAATTCGATATCCACCAGCTCAAACTCAACTGCTTCCGATCTAAGATTCATGAGCACAATATTTCTCGTACAGAGATTGACTGTATGGGCATTCACCGGATATCTCACCTTCCAAAGGAAGGATGAATCCAGAGGCTACCTGGCCCGATTACAGACTCTGCCTGAAGAAATAGAATGTAAACACTTCCTGAATAGTAGATCTGATGATCAATCCTCGCTTGATATCCTGTAAAAATCTCTTCTACAAATCAAGCAGCTCTGATACCATGTAGAAACTTTTCTACAATTATCTAGCTTGCTCTGATACCATGTAGAAATTTTGAATAATTTAACACATATTCAATGGAGATTATCCTAATCATGTACTATTGCGGAAAACATACACAATACATAAGCTCCTCTACGTTGATCATCAATATAGCAGCATCAATAACAATAAAACATCAAGAGCATTCACACATTAACACAGTATGTATCCCGGGGAAAGCATCTCGCTAAAAACCCCAACTATCTGTATATTAATGATTGAGTCATGTAACATTACACAACATAATACTTCTCACAAGTATCTCCACCTCTGTTACACACAACACAGCTCAGATCTGATCTCCAAATCTCTTCCACTGCTTGCCTGCCTCCACTGCTCAATACCTACTCAAGAACTGATGAGAATGGCTTACCAAACTCGTTTTTCACCTGAAAAATAGTCACTCACACTTTGTTGGACGTGAGCACAAGCTATAATGTGGGCAAATACGTGAGAAAACTCATTGGCATACTCAATCCCTTGATTGTGCAAGATCTGGTGCACGACAATAGTCACAACTGATAGCAATCTGATTCTCTACCACTTGTCCCTGTTGAACTGAACATGCACTGACATGCAACTGAGTTAACTGATGTATTCATTAGTTGTATTATGAGTTAATAACTTGTGAATTAATTAATAACTAATTCACCCAACTCATCTCTAGTCTATTTTCCAGTTAGACTAAATACAACCAGTTTAACAAAGCTAAACTAAACACAACTCCATCAACTCCACAATCAACTCCACCAAACTCAACTGATTGAGTTCTAACTGAAGTCATGCATGCAACAACTCAACTGACTCATAAGAAAAGCGTATTTCCTTCTGACAGCTGCATGTGCCACCTCTGTAGCTGAAACTGAAGTGCTCCAAGAGAATAAGATTAAGTTTATAGTCCAAATATTATTGTGAGATAATAATATTTGACTTTTCTATTTTTGACTTTGATCACTCACACTGTGATCACTCACACTTTCATCAAAAATAGAAGTCCATCTATTTTTCCCAACTTGATCAATCATCCATAAACAACAACCTGCAATCCATAGACATGATCCATATGTCTAAAAATAGACATAGTCTAAAAATAGACTTGCGCCAAAAATAGCCTGCGGGCCCACTTAGTGAAGGCGACTCTTTTCACTAAGCTCCATCATCTTGTTGCAATCTCAACACTCTTATGGTTATTTGATTAAGTTCATTGATGACCTCAACTTGAGACTGATCTTGCTGTACTATTCGTACTACACATTTCTGAGGTTGCACGTTTAACTTTGTGCAAACTGTCTTAGGTAAAATGTTGGATGATGCACCAGAATCAACTAGGCAATTGTGCAAATTTTTACTGAAAACTTCAAAAGTAAGGAGAAATGGTGGAGTATGGGATTTGGATCTTCTCCCAATCAGAGAAATGTCGGTTGGGTCGATTTTATTTGCAATGCTAGTTGGAGGTCTTCCCATTTCATGAGTAGCCTGTGAAATAACAGAGGTGGGAAGAGGCATAGTAGGCACTGCATTGAGTTCTTTCAAAAGTAATTTTTGTTGATGTTTTAACTTGTTGAGCTCATGGAGAGTAATGTTTGCTCTGGTTTTCTTCATATCTTCAACAATGTTATATTCCATTTCATCTGAGATTATAAGAATTTTAGCTGAAGGTGTTGAATCAGATTGGATTGGGTTTGTCTGAGTAGACTTTGGTGAGGATTTTTTACCTACGATTTTATCCTTGGGAGTTGGAATTGGGTTTTTCTGTTTATCACTGGATTGTGGAGGATCGAGTCGATTTCTACTTCTAGTGGCAACAGGTAATGCATCTTAATCTTCCTCATCTGGAAGAATGAAGTCCCACATTCCTTGTAGTTCTATGACTTCTTCATCGTTGGTTTGTTCCTCATTTGAAACTTCCTCCTCTTCTCCTTCTGATTATGCGTTTGTTATAGCATTTGGGGGTTTAGGATAGGTTGGAGGATTTCTTCTAAAGGGTTTAAAAGGTTTCTTGGAAGAGGTTTCTGTTACTTGTTTCTTTATATCAGCCATTTCATTGGACATGGTCTTCAAGACTTTCTGTAACCCTTCCAGGTCGAACGGGTCCTTCGGTTGTTTTTTCTTATAATCATCTCTAAAGGACACATTTTAGACTTTCTTTCATCTACAACGTTTTTCTTTTCTATGGCTAGGATACGTTTCTCTATAGCTATTGCCTCTTTCATATTTTCTCTTAATGTTGGCTTGGCAGCTTTGTCTACAAAGATGGCTGAATTTGAAGGTAAAGCAGAAATATACCATTCATTTTGGACTTCATCGCTAGGCTTAGACGTTGTTGGTATTTTGTTCAATAATTTATTGAAGCGAGAGTTTAAATCCTTAATTGGTTCCTTTGGTTCGGCTTTTAAATTGGAGAGGTCATTTATTAAGGTTGTTGTTGACCTATCATCCCCAAATTTTGTTAAAAACTGATCTTGAAATGTATCCCAGTTATTAATGGAGCCTGATGGTAAAGAAAAATACCATGATCCTACTGTTCCTTGTAAAGTATAGTAGAATAATCTTACAACTGTGTCCTCTTCTGTTACTCCATTCAAATTAATAGACAACATAAAATTATTTATGTGTTCCTAAGCTAGTTGGCCATTGTCAGGATTGAAATTGGGCAACCATTTCTTAGGATGAGCTAATAATTGAGATAAAGGTGCAGGCATTCTTACAACCCCTGAATTGGCCCATGGCCTCGGTGGTGGATTTCCTACCATCGTTGGGATATGAGTAGTAGAAGGTGTGGCAGTAGTTGAAGGTGATTGGGTAGAGGAGGATGTTACTCCTGTACCCGTATGAACCACGATCTGGAGTTGAGGGATGGAAGAGTATTCTTGTGATGATATGGATGGGACGGTGGAAGAGAATGATGATAGAACCTCACTCTGAGATTCTGATAGTGTTTTCCTAGCCTTCTTATGACTCGGTAGAGGAAACTCAACTAGTGGGATTCCTAGCTTTTCGCTTTGTGCTCTAGTCAGTCGTTGAGATGGAGTTCGATGAGAAGTGACACTACCTTGGGATAACTCAGATTCTTCTTGAGATATTGAAATCCCCTGTAACTTATGGATTAAAGTTTGTAATTCAGGGGGATCTGAAGAAGAATGGTCTGGCTTGTTTAGGATTTCAGTAATGTGCTCTGTATTTTTCTTTTCAACTTCTGGTTCAGAGATGGGAGATTTGGAATGTGAACGAGAAGTTGAGGGTGATGGTGAGGGAGTTTTACTCTTAGAATGGCGTGAAGATGTAGATTTACTTGCCATTCACAGTCAGGCCCTCCTTCTAGCACCAAATATGTTGAAGGCTCGAAAAATCGGGACTCCAACAAGGGGGATAACCACCCAGTCTAGACCTTAGGACAACTCCTTTTCCGTTTGGAATAGTGGCTCCAACTGGGGATGATGGGACCAGTTTCCCAATCTATTTATGATGTTTGTGCTAACGGGATGATGTTTTTCTTTTTGGGGTTTTATGAGGTGAATACTTATTCTAATCTTACTCTATCTTCTAACTATCATATGCAATCTATCATAATCAAAGAAAACATCTAACTTTAAAACTATCCCGGGAGTAACGTTTATATATGCGATCTAAAATGATTTCTGAAAGTAATTGATAATAAAGATCATTCAATCATAATAAGAAAAGAATCCATTTGATAATAATCGTTTCGTATAAAAAGTTAGCCGAAATGATATGAAATATATATTGCATAAAGAGTCATTCACATATTCAGCATAAAGAATAAATCATCATCATACAAAAGTGCAATAATGATAACTAAGAATTTAAAATTTCATACATTAATAACTGAAAATGATTTATTGCTTGATACATAAGTAAAAAGCATTAAGAGATAGAAGTACCATTTGTAATACGTCCTACTCATGTGCTCCAGCAATATTGATTTATCTTCAAATCACTTAACATCAACTAAGAGTACAAAAGTGCAATTTCAGTAGAAGATGCTAAACTCAAGTAGAAAATAAATCTCGTTCCATTAATTTTACCAAAACCTCCTCAGTGGGGGGGCAAGATGCACATTCTGAAGAATGTTTTTGATAAAACTCCTGGACCCCTCTCTAAATGCATGAGAAGGATTTAAATACTAATCTATGAAACTTAAAAATATACATTACAAAAATAGATGAGGAGGTTTAAACGTCCTGCCTCATTTTAAGCAAAAATAAACAAAAACAAAAACAAAATATGTTTATGATTAATCCTACATCTGATCCTTGAGATCGCAAATATCCAGCATTGGTTTTAAGAGTGTCGGTTGGCCGAATTCAGCTTTCATTTGTCCTGCAAATATGGCATTGGTGAGTGCTGGCACTATTTTCTCGGCAGAAGTCATTAGGCACTTCAAGGTCATCCATTGATTGTGTGGTTTCACTAGGTACTGCTAGTATGCTTCCCAGTTCAATTTGTTTACCTGTTTAATTGCCTCTGCCCTTTCCTCCGCTGCTTGTTTCCATACTGCTTGAAGCTGTTGTGCTTTTGGAAGAAAGCCAGGGGTGGTTTCTGCTACCAAATTAGCCTTGTGTAGATTTTCATTCATGCATTCGATGACACGTTTGCTGCTGCTGCCGCATCCTCCATTGTCCGTTTTGCTTCTCTTAGATGAGAATCCCATTTCGCAAATAAAATTTCTTTGTGCGATTCATCAATTTTGGGCATGCCTACTCTTTTCCCTTATTCGGATTTCTGCCAGTTTAAGAAGTCTGAGACTTTCTTAAAAACTGAATCAAATTCAAGTCGTAATTCCACAACTTGATTTGTTATGTTATCACTCATTTCGCAGTGAGAATTCCACTACGAAATCTTCTGGCATAATATTTCTTTCTGTTGTAAAAGCTGGGAATTGAGACCAAGTGCCTCTGTGACAAACTATTCAATTTTGGGATCATCTTTATGCAGCTCTGTTATGTTCTATAATTGTTCTTCTTTACTAGCTAAGCTGCTCTAATGTGCCAACTGCATTTGCTGAAAGTCTTGCTGAAGTTTTGCCAACTGCGTTTCGGCTTATTGGTTGATGTTGACCTATTGTAACTATTGTTCCAAAAACAAAATCCTATCTTTTTTTTCTTTAAGCAGCAATTGTACCTCTGTTGCCTTGTTAATAGTTACTGAAGCATATGCGCCTGTGACCTGTGAGAGCCTAGTGAGATTTGCCAATGGATCTGCAGATGGTTCTTTCCAAAGAACATCCAGAGGTTCATCCTCGGGAGCGAGCACAGAATCCAAATTTCTTTTCTTTCTTTGTCTTCTAACGACGACTTTATGTTGAGGGCTGTAGAATACATCTAGAGGAGGAATTTCCTCTATTCTTAGTACAATCTCAGATGTGGGAGCAATGGGAATATGCTTCGTTTCCTAAGTGTTAACAACTCTTTCTATTACCATTTCTGTGGTCATCTCTTTTGGGTTTGTTGGTGGCTCTGCATTTTGTTCCTCTGTGTTAAGTATCTTATTAAAATTTTCCCATTCTCCTTCTAGATCAATTACGAGCGGCTTTGCTTGCTTTGTAAGGGGAGTTGAGGCTTCAGCTTGTTTTACAAATGAAGTCTGCTGATCAGACTTTGCTGTGGACTGGGCTGTGTCTTTTATTGACTCCTCGCTCTTATTGTGTTCATTTTCTGATGTTTTTTCATATTGATCGCCCAACTTTTCAGCTGATTCTTTTTCGGAACTTGTTTTGGATTTCTCTTGTGAATCTTCACTTATGCTTACACTGGGAGTAGGATCTCTTATTAGTTCAATGAGTAATTGGTCCAATGGGACCTTAGATAACCTCTGTTTTTTGTAATTATCAAAAGTTTGGAGACCTTCTTGGTCAAAAAGAATTTGTGCCATATGTTGCACTTCTTTGAAGGTGTTTTTCTATAGGAAAACATCATCAAAGGGATCTTTTTCATGAGTAAAAACTCTTATTTTAACCATTGTGTTAAAATCTTTGACAATACCAAAAGGATCATATTGCCTTCTCGGGAACTTGGGTAGTTGTAAAGATAATACATTATTAACTTCTTTAAAAGCATGTCCTAAGTCATGTAATGCAAATGCTCCGCATGTTACAAGAAATTGAGGCCAAATGGCCTTCTTGGAATCTTTTAGTATTTTGCTCATTCCTCCCTCACCGCATGTCTGATAGGCTATCTCCCTAGCCATTAGTTTTTCTAGGACATAAAAAGGTAGCACATGGGGCGAGGCAATACTGCCAAACACTCTGATATATGTGAATAATTCTTCCACGAACCATCTCGCTACGAGAGAATATATACCTCAGCTTCTTGTTAAAACCTTGGGGCATCTCGGTTGTAGATATTTTTATGAATCAGAAGTATAACTTCGTGACAAATTTTGAAGAAATGTGGCACGAAATTAGATTCCCACATGACTTTGTGATAAATTTGAATGGGAAGTGGATTCTGAGTAGTCCACTTCCATCCCATAATAGGGAATTTGGAACCAAAACAAATAGCGTCCATAACATAGGCGCTCATGAAAAATGGAGGGTAAACCCTCGAAGCAATGCTTCTTTTTCTTCTGTACTCTAAAATTGCAGTGGCTAAATTATCTGACAGGATTTGAGCCCAATTCATTATTGTAGCATTGATAGTTGCATCTACTAGGGGTAACCATTCTGATGAAAATTTGTTGCTGTCTGGTTTACCAAACAGTCTACATAACATAGCAGTAGCGAAACAAAAAGGGGAACAAAGAGAACCAGTGGCGTACATACCGTTTTTATCTTTCTTCAGTCTTTCCTCATTGTTAGACCAATTGTTTGTGCATTCTGCCAAGTCTTCATTCTCCTTCGAAAACTTCTCAACAAACTGCTTGTTGTAGATGGCCTGGAGCTCTGGTAGATGGTACATGAGTCTCAAGTTGTATGGGGCAAACGATCCCATGACATATTGGCTTGCTATCTTGAATTCTCTATCAGATATGTCTGCGCCAACTATAATCCACTTAACCATGTCGGTGTAAGGGAGTGTCTTTGGTCTTGCAGCAATGCGGTGTAAGAATAAGCATGCAAGTTTAGTCAAAGAAGCATTAGAAGAACCGTGTCCATTAGCTGTAACTGTTGTTTCCATAATTCTCGGTTGTTCTTCCTCTAATAACTGAGACATAGTTTCCCATGTATATGTCTCTGCATCTCGATTACAGGGAGTGTCTGTGAACAGGGGGTCATTTCTGACTTCTCAGAAGCGAGTGCCTTTCCTTTCTTCGCCATTTCTTTGGATGTCCTGCTCTGTGTGTTTTTCCTGAAAGTTACAAGCAGAGAGCAGAATAGGATCAAAATGATAGTGAATGCAGAAATAATCAATAGAGAGTACGAAAATAAGGTGACGGAGGGTCTTTAATTCTAATCACTTTAAAAGATATCAACTTATGTCAAATGACCTTTCACAACTGATCATAATTGTTTTTTAATAAATTTCCACTAATGAACCGTTATGCTTGACTTAATGTTCATACCTTCACATCGAAAGTCGGGAAGTACTCTCCTAGAATAGTGAGCCCTTTATATTGCGATAAAACAGATTTTGCGATTTGCTGCGCAATATTGCAGATCGATATATTGCAAAAACTTGTTTTCGTTAAGACCTACCGCCATGTGAGTTGATGCGATATGCGAGATGCTATCACATTTCACAATATCTACTTATGCTTCATCAAGTAGCGTTGCATGGTTTGAAACTGCGATGTGATAACGTTATGAGAATTTTAAGATTTCGCATTTCGCGAATCGCGTTTTAATGGGGTAACTTTTATAAGGGAGGTCTGGCATAATTGATTTGCAATGCGAGAATAATCTCCTTGAAGCGGATCTTTTAAGGTTTACTTTAATATTCACGAATTTCTGGGTATAAAGTTATTCTTAGGCTTTTTGATCATGTGGCGCTTTTATAAGAAACTTATCGTTTGTGAAGCTTTATGTGCCTAAAGTATGAAAAGGTAAATTTCCATGTTTTAGCAAGTTCCACTTTGACATCTTATTTTATTCTAAAAACAAGAAAAGCATGATTAAATGCTAAGATTTGATTTTTTGGAAGGGTTCCCATTTATTAATGTTATTACTAATACTAATAAATGGGGGGGGGGTGTTGTTGATAAGCACAACAGGCCCGAAAACTACTAAAAATAGTAAATGTTAAAATAAACAAGGAAATGGATGCAATTGACTGAAGGTCTAGGTGGAATAGGTGGGTGGATATCAATATCCACCTGAATCACCAAGAGCCTCAAAACCTTTTGTATACTTTGTCTTTCTTCTTTTCACTTCTTATTCACATGCATCTCATATTCTTGTTTTCCATATTTTTGCATTTAGTATTGATGTTTATTTTGTTGTAGGATTGGGTTAAATGATTGAAGTGATTTTTTTAAAGATTATTCACAGAGTCACAAGAATGATGCATCCTTAGAATAGATTTTGAAATTCATATTCATCATTGAGCTACTTGGATTGGTTTACTAGTTCACAAATCTAGAATTTCTAGAAGTCCCTTGTAGCAAAAAGTAGTATTTTTATGATATTTTTTAGAACATGTTAATGAGCTTAAATTGAGTTTATTCCACTTGGATTAGGTCATAAAAATATTTAATTTAATAACAAAATTCACCCCAATGCATTCTCACTTGATTAGGTTAGGCATTTGATAAGTTAACTAGCTCACTAGTTCTTGAATTTGTAGTCTTTAGAGTAGTAATTTTCTGCTATTTTTTAGCATGCGTTAACAAGGGTATTTTGGAGTGATTCCACTTTGAATGGAGTCTTAAGACATCCTGATTAATAAATAAAAAATTCCCACCCAATTTTCATTTGATTTACTTGGTCATTCGGTGAATTATCTCCTCCCATACCAATTTTCTTTCGCCTGTAGCACTTTTGTAACGCGTGTAAACTTGACCAGATTTGCTCCAAAAGCTTGGTTTTTGTCTCTTAGGCTTGAATCTTGACCCCTAGGATCTAAATCCATGATTGAGGGAGAATAAACACCAATTATGACATGCCTTTTTACAAAGTAGATTAGGCATATTTATTTGAATTCATGCTCTTAGGATTTCAATTACAAATTGTTGTTCTTGTTTAGGATTAATTTCTTTTCAAAGTAACATTTTCATTTTTGTAATAGTTTAGGCTTTGTTTTAAGGTCATTCACTCCATTACATCATATCAAAGAAATAAGTACACATTGTATGTTGCACATATAGTGCTGACACATTTTAATTTTGTACGAACCCCGGGTTGATAATTTAAGTTGGTAGCCTTGGGAGTTGTAACATTCTTGTTGCAATACTTGGGCTCATCAATAATGAAATGAAATTATCAAAGAAAGGAACAATATAACCCTAAGGAAAATTAACACTAGTGTTCCTAGGTATAAATATGCTAGTTTTCACTAAGTTGCTAGAGGGCCAAGATTGTAAATATGATGTAAATGGTTGTACATATAAAATAATAATAAAATAGATTGGTTGTGGAACCCACTCCATGGTAAAAGAGTATGGGGGGTAGTGCAACTCCATGGTGGCAAAGGCAATGGGATGGGGTGTTTGATTTTGGGGAGAAAAGGGAACTGTGGGCCCATGTGACGTCAAGGGTGCCACATGGCAGAGAGAGGCTATGTATATTTAAAGAATGAGTATTTTGCCTATGGAGGTTAATCATTCATTTTTTTTCATGCAAAGGCTTAGAGCTGGACGGTGATTGATTCTTGGTTATTAAACAATTGGTGAACCTTTTAGTGGGGTTCTAGAATTAATTGGGGATTTTAGTGGGTGAGTCTTGTGCTTGGACTCTGTAGTTGAATGGAGTTCTAGTGAACTTAGTTTATAGTAACCATTTGGTGCGCACTATGATTGAGTTTTGGAATTCACCAGAAGTCGAGTTGATTATGGCCTAGAAGGGTGCCTTGAAGGCCTCGAAGCACCTTTAGCTCCTAGAAGCCCAAATTTGAGACATTCTTGGTTGGTTGTAAGGTGCCCTAGAAGGCAAGCATCATCGAGGGACTAGTAGGGCACAAAGAAGGGGTGTGTCGTTTGGGTGTAGGTTCAGAGGAAGTAGAGCCTGTGGTTGGAGCAGTGGTTGTTGGGTTGGTACCTTGGTCATTGATGTATTGCTAATTTTTGGTTAAAATTGTTTCATGTGGAGTTGTAGCCCTAACTTGGGGGTGACCCATGGTTGAGATTTTTGAACCACGAGGTCTATGGTTTGGTGGAACGTGGAGAGCCTACAACCAGTTGGATTTTTTGTGCAAGATAAGTATTTATATTTTTGTATTGTGTTGAATATTGTATTTATGGTGAAACCCTAGTTTCAGGGTTCAACATAATTATGTGTTTATGTGTTCATTTATGTTGTGCATTTGTGTATTTATGTTTTATATGTAAACATAGTAGAAATGGTTTTTACTTTTGCATTCATGCTAATCGGAAATTGTCAGGTGTAAGAGTAGTCATGGCATGGTTTTAATGCTTTCGCAATGAAAATTTTATAAATTTCTGCAGTACTAGTTATGTAGCGTTTTCCAGGAGTGGTTGGCAGTTTTACAAGGTTGTGTCAGAGCTCAGTTTACAACATTGGGCTTGAATGGGCTAGATTCAAGGCATATTGAAGAAATTGCAAGTTATCCACTAATTGTTTGACAAAAGTAATAGTGGTGGAATTGATTAAAATTTTCCCCAGAAAAGAGCACAAGTACACTAGAAGGACCCAGAAAGAGTGAATATGTGTAATAACAAGAAAAAATTTCCAATTTTAGCCTTAAAGGGCTATAATTTGTGTGTAGGTCCCCGTTTCTATGCATGAGGGGGTTTTTATTTGTTTGTTTTTTATTAAAAAAATATTGGGGTAGAATTCCCAGGTGGAACCCCTGCTTACCTCATAGGAAGCGCTTTGGTGCGCCATTCCATAAGGTAATTTGGGGGCCACATCCGAAGCATTACTGAAAAGCTCCATTGTGGAACCCACAGGCTGACCAAAAACCGTGAAAGCAAGCCCACAAGCCATGATTTCATGGTGGATCAATGCCAAAGGGCCAAGGCATCAGCCGCGGAATGATACCTCAAGCCACGAAAGAAAGAGCCACATCGAGGAGCTAGGACATGAAGGAAAGCCATAACATTTCCCAAGGGGTGTGCTAGTTAGGCCACAACACCATAGAGGCAAGGTCGTCAACCATAAGAGTCATTGCAAGCAAAAGAGGCATCAAGGAATGGAGGAAAACCCCTAATAGAGAAACGGAACGGGGCATGATGTTGACGGAGATTTTCGTCATCAGTAGTGGAACTATGCGATGAGGCAAAACTAGGATCCCATCAAATCATGGGAGACCATTAAAGGCTGGGGAAGTTGGATCCCAATTTACATGACATCATTGGATCAAAGAGATTTGGACCATCGAATCTCATCGGAGTGTAGCTTCATGTTAACATTCCACAAGGAAGGACCCACATGTTAGGTATGGGACCAGCCAATGCATGTCAGCCAGGTTTTAGGAGCACTAGTTATTTCCCAGTGAGAATGAAGTGGGTGCAATGACAACAGAAAAAAAAAAGGGAATAAAAAACCTAGAATTGATATGGTAACAAGGGAAGTGATGTTGAAACTCAAGATACCCAAGGTGTACTTCCAAGGGCGAAGTTTTACAATATTCTGATAGGAGAATAATTAAATTCAATTTGGAAGTTGATGTGAGAACTTAACTTTGTAATAGTTGAGAAAACAGGGAAAAGAGAGGCCAAACTTTACAACATCATATATTTTCACTCGGGAGTCAGAATTTGGCTCGTAAATAGTCAAAAGAAAACTAGTTTCAGGTAGAACCCATTTGGCAAGTTAGAAACTAAATTTAAGAAAGGATTTTTTTTAGTTCACGTGGAAATAAATATGCAGTTTTCTATTAAGTAAATATTTCATTTCGACTTAAGATGGCTTGTGGGATCCAGGAGCTGCTGCGAGCACTGTGCTGAGCCAAGAATCGAGCTGAGACCTCGGCCTTGCGGCCGCCTGAGGGCTTCTAAGTGGTGCTCCTGGCAGACGATCACCCTGCAGGCTGAAAGAGCGCAGTGCTGAGCCGACTGCAAGCTGAGTCTTCAGCCCTGCGGCCGCCTAAGGATTTCCGTGTGGTGCAGCCAGATCGTCTTCCTGGCAGCCTAGATCGACCCTCTGCAGGCAGATCTGAGAGACGATGCCCGGAGAGATCTGGGGGAGCTAGTGCTGAGATCTCCCTCATGGAGTCTTCTTCGCCCTCCCCCGCTGAAGCAGAGGCCTTCTCAAATCTGCTGAACTCGCTGCCAAAAAAGAAAACTACAGAGGCGTCGAAATTTGTGAAACGACTTGACGATATTCCGGAGATCTCGCTCCCGCCTGAGAAACCGATCCAAGTTGCCCTTTCACTGTCTGAACGTGCCTTGGTGGGACAGTTCACTGGCCTCTGGCCCTCTCCTAGATCCACTGAAAGCTGGGTCTCAAGGAACTGGGCGCCTCTGATTTCGGGCAAAGTCACTTCTTACTTTCTGGGGAAGGGCTTCTTCCTATTTGAATTCTTAGAAAAGGAAGATAAGGATCTGATCTTCCGAAATGGACCCTACTTCATGGGGCCTCAAGGACTGTATCTCAATAAGTGGACGCCAGACTTTGATCCAGCAGTCGACGTGCCCTCTGCCGTGCCCGTGTGGGTTAGATTGCCTAACCTGCCAATGCATTGTTGGAATTGGGAATCCCTTAAGCACATCGGGAATACCCTGGGTAAATTCATTGACCGAGCTAATAGCAAAGATCAATATGATTGTGCGAGAATTTGTGTTGAATTTGATCTTGAGGTTGGCCTGCCAGAGGCAATAAAGATCAGAGTAGGCAGTTGGACGCATCTCAAAAAGCTGGATTATGAACAGTTGCTGTTCAAATGCAGGAAGTGCCAGGTCTATGGCCACTTCGCCAGAGGATGCCCAAAATACGCCGAAACAGAGAAAGGAAAAGAGGACGGATGGATGCAGGTCAAAAGGACAAAAAGCAAAGCCCCAAAAACAGGAAATGCCAATGGGAAAGCAATACAAATGGGCTCTCAAAGGCCACACATGGAAGAGCAAGGAAATAAATTCATACAACTCAGCTCAGCATCAGAGGAAGTCCATGAGATAGAGACACAAAAGGAAGAATCGGCCCAAAAAGAGCCCCCCCAGGAACCAAAGCAAACAGGAAGCAAAACAGACAGAATGGAAGATACACCCTCAGAACAGGCTGAGGAAGTACAAGGTTCAGAGGATTCAGAAGAAGAAGGTGAGATAGGAGAAACACAAACCTCGGCCAGAAGCTCGTTGAGGGGCAGAAAATCAACCCGTGAGAAAAGAGAGCAGGAGATATACAAAGACAAACTGCAAGGAAGCCAACCCACTCTCGAGAAACTCCTGGCTAAGACTCCGAAGATGAATAGAAATCCGCCTCAGAGCTCTAAAGGAGCTCTCCACTCCAAAAATAAGTAATGAGAATCGTCTCCTGGAATTGTAGGGGTATGGGGAGTAAAATCAAGGAAGAAGCAGTAAAAAGTTTGATAAGATCTGAATATCCTGCCATACTCCTCATCCAGGAGACCAAAATGGAGGATAAGGCTTTCCTCCACATAGGCAAAAATCTCTAGAAAAAATGTGAAGGGCAAGCAGTCTCAGCCAGAGGTGCCTCAGGTGGTCTGGGTACCCTCTGGAACCCAAGCAAGCTCACAAGGGTGAAAGAGATCGCCAATACCCACTGGATATACTCAAAACTAAAGCACATTGATACAGATGAGACTCTTTGTCTCTTTAATGTGTACATCCCGGTCAATGCATGAGAAAAAAAGAATTGCTGGGAATCTATCAGAGAGCTGGCAGAATCTGAAGACCTAGCAAATATTATCATCGTTGGAGATCTTAACCTTACACTATCTACGGCTGAAAAACGTGGTGGGAGCATAGTAAGGGATCCAGCGCGAGAGTGGGCCAAAGATCTACTTCAGGATTGGGACTTGATCGACATCAAACCTTCGTCGGGCAAGTATACCTGGTCCAATAAAAGGCTTGGTCCAGGCCACATCGCAGCAAGGTTAGATCGATTTCTTGTTCAAAGCTCTTTTTTACTTCTTGGTCTAGATACTAGAATGCATATCCTTCCATGCAGTGTCTCTGATCACAGGCCCATTAAGCTAGATCTCTAGGCTCATTGGGATAAAGGCCCCACTCCGTTTAAATTCAATCCTCTCTGGATCAAGGAGCAAACCTTCTTGCATTTAGTAAGGGATATGTGGAAGCAATCAGTGAATGGCTCTCCATTCTTTGTGTGGGAGGAAAAACTCAGGAGAGTGAAGGCAGCTCTAAAAGTTTGGGCAAAATCTCTCCCAAACCCTACAGCGGAAAGAAAGAAGTTACAAGAGCAGCTAGAAACCCACCAGCTTTATTCAGAAAATGAGGAGATCACAAAAGAAATACTTGAAAAAGAAGCAGATATCCAGCAAAAGCTGCTTAAAGCAAGCCTGGCCGAGGAAGAATATTGGAGGATCAAATCAAGCAGGCTATGGCTAAAGGCAGGTGACAGAAATACATCCTTTTTTCATAAACAAGCCCAAGCCCGGAAAAACTCCAACAGCATCACCGAAATCAGGGAAGAGAACTCTATTCATAGAGACACTCAAAGCATAAAAATTGTGGCCTTTCAGCACTTTAAAAAGTTGTATAGCGAAAAAGAGGAACAAGCTCAAATTTCACTGACTGTAAATGAGGTTCCCAAGCGGATATCTAACAGAAAGAATCAGTTCTTGGAAGCAGAAGTCACAAACTATGAAATCAAAGCCGCCCTCTTCTCTATGGAGCCGGACAAGGCTCCAAGCCCTGATGGCTTTACAGCCAGATTTTTACAGCACTGTTGGCAGATTATCGAAAAAGACTTGTGTAGGATGGTACGGAAGTCTCAAAATTGTCAGCAGTTAGGGGGAAGCTTTAATTCAGCTTTCTTGGCCCTTATCCCCAAGGAAAGAGGTGCAAATACCTTCTCCAGATTCGGCCCCATCTCCCTTTGCAATATCAGTTACAAGCTGATAACAAAAGTGATAGCGAACAGGTTGAAAACAATTCTCCCTGACGTCATCCCAGAGAATCAAGGGGGCTTCATTCAGGGAAGACAGTTAGCAGACAACTATATTTTGGTTCAAGAAGCAATCCACTCAAGTTTGGCCCGGAAGGAGAAAGGAATGGTTATCAAACTCGATCTTGAAAGTGCCTTTGATAGGGTTAGACACAGATTCCTGCTGGAGGTTCTACATAAATTCGGGTTTGGGCACAAGTTCATCAATTGGATCAAGGCCTGCATCAGTGAGCCATGGATTGCCCCTCTGGTAAACGGGAGAGCCACGGACTTCTTCAAAGCCTCAAGAGGGCTGAGGCAAGGGTGTCCCCTCTCCCCCTTGCTCTTTGTCCTTCAAGCATCAGTATTAAGCTTCCTCTTGAACAGAAAGCAGACAGAGCAAGAAATAATGGGAATAAACATAGCAAGAGGAGTAAAAAGTATAAATCATGCGTTGTTTGCTGATGACTCTCTGCTGCTGGGAGCCGCTTCAGTGGTTTTGGCAAACCGTTTTAAAGAGGTAGTGGAAGAGTACTGTGCAGACTCAGGAAGCAAGCTCAACAAAGGCAAATGCCAAGTTTATTGTTGGAACACCTCTGCCAGATTGATCCAAGCTATTTCTAATTGCCTAGGATTCACAACCTCCACTGCTTGGACTTCATTCAAATACCTGGGGCTCCCTGTCTTTCAAAAAAGAATCCTCAGCAGAGATTGGATGCCGCTGCTGGAAAAATTCAAGCTTAAAACTTAGTCCTGGGGATATAATTGGCTCAATTTAGCAGGCAAGACAGTATTGATAAAGTCTGTATTGAATAGCCTGCCCATTTCTCAGGCAACTACTATGATGGCGCCCAAGAGTATAATGAGGAAGATGGATGAGCATATAATTTTTTTTTTTTGGAAAGGGGGCAAAGGCAATGAGAGGAAAATCCCTTTACTAAGCTAGAATATGATCTCCCTGCCTAGATCAGAAGGCGGTTTAAATTTTAAAAATCTCAACATTCAAAGCACAACAATGGGTGCCAAATTGGCTTGGAGGATTATCGCCCCAAAACCGGGCTGGGCACAACGGGCCTTGTGGAAAAAATACTACGGAGGGCAGAGAATGCGTTGCCTGAGCAATTCAAAGGGAATAGCAGGTACGCAGATCCACAAACACTGTGAAAACTCTGTACCTCTGATCAATCAGCACGCACATTGGATTCCAGGCAATGGTCAGCGAATACGCATCTGGGAAGATAGCATTATGGGAAGCGATCCGTTGGCTGAAGATCACTCATTAGTCACGCTGAGAGAATGGATGAACTCTGAAAATATCAAAACATTGTGGGATTTGTCCCTCTGGGACAATGGAGATTGGTGGCGGTGGAAAAATTTGGAGGTGCCTGCGAATCTTGCTCACGAGTACGCTGCCCTCCTTGCCCATCTGAAAGGCAAAGCCCCGCTGAGCTTAAGGAAAACTGATGTCAGAGGCTGGGGACCGATCCCTAGCAATTACACGGTTTCTAAGGGATATGCCCGGCTCACTCGAATTCCCAGTGCTCCACCTGATCCGAGGCCATGGCAGGGGGTTTGTTCATCAGAAACACTGCCCAAAGTGGATACCTTCTGCTGGCTGCTTTGCCACCACAGAATCCTGACAGAAGACAGACTCAAGAAAATTGGGTACTCAGGGCCATCACGCTGCTCTCTGTGTGAGGATCATGAGGAAAACGCATCTCACATGATGCTAACATGCAAATTCGCTGCAAACTTGTGGAAGGAGGCCTTAGAGCCATGGAACTTGAATTTTGGATCATTCAACCACTGCTCAGAGCTTTTTTCAAATTGGAATCGAATTTATCCAGGAGGCGTTGTCCAGAATTCGCAAATCAGAGACGCATGGCACTCCCTGCCCAAGCTTATCTGCTGGCATATCTGGTTAGAAAGAAACCAAAGGATCTTCATGAATAAGAAGAGTGCTCCTAAGCTAACCTGGGTTAAAATTAAAAGCCACCTTAAAGAATGTTTGGGAGATCAGATAAGCATAAAGGACCTCACAGAACAACAAATAGCCTGGGGTGCCTCCCTGGACCTCCACCTCTCAGACACTGTAAAGGACCCCCCCCCCCCCTCTCTTAAAGTCTTGGCAAATCAGACTAAATGAATCAGAGTTTGCCGAATTCTGCAGCAAAAAGGCGATGAAAGCACTCTTCTTTGACGGTGCAGCTAAAGGAAATCCTGGCAGATCTGGAGCTGGTGGGGTTATTAAAAGTGCAGAAGGTATAATGGAAGCTAGTTATGCTTGGGGAGTGGGCATCAACACCAGTATTCAAGTTGAAGCACTTGCTCTCCTCCAGGGTCTCAAGGTGCTTAAGAAATTGGGAATCAGAGAGGCAGTGGTTTTTGGGGATTCCTAGATTATTATAAATGCCATGGTGGAAAATTCACCTCCCTCTGATTTAAGACTATCCAGATTGCTGAGCAGAATCAACACTCTTAGATCCTCCTTCCATAAGCTGGAATTTCTTCACATAAAGAGGGAAAACAACAAAGAAGCAGACGCTGAAGCCAACATAGCAGTTAGTCTCCCTCTTGGAAACTATATAAGAGACGGAGAAGAAGGCTGGGATCCCATCCCCTAGCAGTCCATTAAAAATGTATTATTGTTTTCTCCTGAAGCAATTTGTATGCACTTTTAAATTAGGACAGATAGAAAATTCTGCTAGAAGAACAGAATGTAAAATCAGAAAGATCTTGAAGAGGACAGCCATATGGTTACTGGATGAGGCAAAAACTGAGCCCCTCCCCCCTATTTTGTAATCTGAATTGAGGCATTTCAGCCAAGAAGGAATATAACAGTCTAACCGTTTCTTTAAAAAAAAAAAAAAGTTAGAAACTAAATTTGGAGGTAGTAAACTTCCAGAAATCAAGAAGAGAAATATATACGAATTATGAGGAGAAGAATTTAATTTCAGCTAAAACTTCTAGAAGATGCAACTTTCTGATCGGGTTTCAGAAGTTCGCAAGTTGGAAATGTACGAAAAGCTATTGATGAACAAAACATGTTGGCGGTCACATAATTTTGAATTGGCTAAGAATTTTGGAGAATATCTTTAAGAAAGTTCTCAAGGCCAAGAAGACCGGAAGCATCATGAGAATTGGAGTTGAGCACATGCCAGGATTATCATAAGGTTGAGAGTCAGAGGACTATGTGTAACATATAGACAACTAACACAATGGAGAATGTAGGTAGAAGCATGCCCAAGATTTGTGTTGTGTTGGATAACAACCAAGTTGAGCACAAGGTGCACATGATTGAAATCAAAGGCAAGATACATAATTAGTCTATTGTTATTTTAATTGACTTAGGAACTAGTCACAATTATATAGATCTGAAACGGGTAGAGAAATTTGGTTAGTTCAACTAGCTACAAGAGTAAAGAAAAAAGTTATAGAATTGGTGAATGAATGCCCAATTGATATGAATGCAGTAAGTACTAAAGCTGAGCTAAGCGTAATTTGGGATCTTACGATTTCCTAATCGACATGGATTGGCTAGATAATCATCATCGATATTGGATTATAGCAAACCTTTCACTTGTATTGATGATGAAGGATAGTAGAGATAAGTCGAGGGAGTCCCTATTTTGATATCTATTAGAGAGATATCAGTTTTGTATTTAAAGAAGAACCTTAGAAAAGGATGCTAAAATTTGGTATCTCATCTAGAGGAACCCAATAGTGATCAGAAAGTTTATTTGGAGGATTATCATGTGCTGAAAGAGTGTGCTAATGTGTTTACTGAGATACCAAGATTACCGCCAAGGAGGGATGTAGATTTTCCCATTGACCTGTTACTTGGATTTGCTCCAGTGGCTAAAACACCATGTAGAATGAGTACTTTAGAGCTCAGAGAATTGCATATGCAGTGAGAGGGGTTATTAAAGAAAGGGTACATACAACCCATTGTATTACCATGGGGTGCTCCAATCCTCTTTGTTAAGAAAAAGGATGGAATATTGTGGTTGTGTGTGGATTTTCGTCAAATGAACAAAGTGACCATTAAGAATAAGTACCCACTATTGAGGATAGATGATATGTGTTATCATCTTTCAGGAGCTAAGGTATTTTCCAAGAATGATTTGAGGTCATGATATCACCAGTTGTAGATTAAGGAAGAAGAAATCAATACGACAAGTTTTTGAATCATTATGGACATTATGAGTTCATGGTGGTGTGTTTTGGATTAACCAATGCATCAGTGTTTTTATGTGCTTAATGAATGTGTTTCTAGAGAATATCTGGATAAGTTTGTTATTGTTTTTCTGGATGATATCTTGGTATATTGTAAATCAGAAGAGGAGCAAAAGTAATATATGAAGTTGGTTTTACAAGTGCTCAAAGAACATCAGATACATGTCAATCTTAATCAATGTTATTTTTATTAGAAACATGTCCATTATTTGGGCCATTTGATTTATGAGGATGAGATAGTTTTGGATCCAGAAAAGATTAAGTCCATCAGAGAATGGCCAGCGCAAAAGAATGTTACATAACTCAGGTCTTTTATGGGCCTAGTTGGCTATTACAGGAGGTTCATTGGGGGGTTTTCCAGGACTATTCACCCCATCACTTCATTACAGAGGAAGGGTGTAAAATTTGAATGGACTTCCAAGTGTGAGGAAACCTCTAATGCTTAAAGGTTTTGTTAAAAAATGTTATGGTATTGAGGATCATAGACACAAATGAAGATTTCGTTGTATGCATTGATGTGATAGAGAAGGTTTGGGAGGAGTGCTTATGCATAATGTCCATGTGGTGTGTTATGAGTCTGGGAAGTTGAAGGAACAAGAAAATAATTTTGTCGTGCATGACATGGAATTAGTAGCCATGATTCATGCTCATCAGATGTGGGGACAATATCATGAGTTGGATATTTGAATTGCACGATAAACACTATGATTTGCGACATTTGTTTGAAAAACTGAATCTAAATACTCGACAAATCAATTGGCTAGAATTATTTGTTGAATGTGACTTCAAGATTAAATATATTTTGGGAAATGAGAATAATTTGGAAGATTCTCTCAGTCGGAGAGTGCTCATGATGCATGCTTCAGTAGTAAGTGCATGTAAGACAGATATAGTGACCAGAGTCTTGGAAGTTGGGAACTTAGATTAAAAAATATTTGGTTATCAAGAATAGTTTGCAATAAGTGGAAAAGTAGCCAAAATATATGGATTATGAGCTTGGAGAAGATGGAATTCTTCTCTATAGAAGTCGTATATATGTGTCAGATGTGTAGGAGGTGAAAGAGTTGATTTTGAAGGAGATGCACAGGGTGCCTTATGCAAGACACCTAGGTTATTTGAAAATTATTATAGCAGTCAAAAAGTAGTATGTTTGGCCTACATTAAAGAATGATTTAGAAATTTACATAGCACAGTGTTTAGAGTGTCAAAGAGTTAACACTGAGCACAAGCACCTAGCGGGTTTGTTGCAACCCATACCCATTCTTATGTGAAAGTGGGATGTTGTGACGATAGATTTTATTACTAATTTTCTAACGATAGAAAAAGGACATGGTGCAATTATGGTGTTCATTGATAAACTGTTATGAAACCAGCTCAAGAAAATATAGAAAAGAAAGATCAACGCCTCAGAATTCAGCCTCTTCGAGGGGGCAACCTCCTTTACATTACATAAATGAACAATTCTTGGATGATACAAATGACAAAACCTCCTTTCTATATATAGGAGTCTAAGGAGTCACAATATAATCCAGCCGACCTAACAATAATAATATAAAGCCACAAAAATAACAATAGAGGGATTCTATGGGGCACAGAAATAACAATATGGGGGTAATAGGGGCACAACAATATAAATAGGGGGTATAACTACAATAGTAATGGGGTAATCACTAGTATTATAGGGACCCAACATGCCCCTCTCCTTCAAAAAAGTGTTGTCCTCAACGCTTGAGTAGTTCTGGATACTTCTGCATAAAATTCTCATCCTCCCATGTGGAATCTTCAGCGGATAAGTTCTTCCACTTGATAAGATACTCTGAAATTGATCGATTTCGTAGCTGTCGAGTTCTTGTTTCTGTGATTGCTTCCGGTTCCAATATAATTTTTCCTTCCTCATCAAGTTCTGGCAATATTGTTTGAATTGGGAGCTTGTCACCTATAACCTTCTTTAAACATGAAACATGGAAAACTGGGTGCAATCGAGAAGCTGCAGGAAGCTCCAATTTGTATGCCATAGTACCAATCTTTTCCAACACCTTGTACAGACCATAATACTTTGGTGATAATTTATTATCCTTCTTAGCTTGCTTTAGGGACATTTGCTTATATGGTTGTAGCCGTAGGAATACCCAATCACCTACATCAAAACTTCTTTCACTGCGATGTTGATCTGCCTGTTGTTTCATTCTATTTTGTGCCAACACGAGGTTATCCTTTAAGAGTTGGAGGACTTGTTGTTGATGTTCGATGTGATGTTCCACTGCCTGAACCTTAGAATTTTCTCTTAAATATGATGTGATGGATGGTGGTTGATACCCATAAAGTGCCATAAATGGGGTCATTTTTGTTGCTGTATGGAAGGAAGTGTTATACCACCATTCAGCTAGAGGCAACCATTTGACCCATTGTGTCTGTTTATCAGATACAAAGCAACGAAGATATCCTTCCAAACATTTGTTTACTATCTCAGTTTGCCCATCAGATTGAGGATGATAAGATGAGCTATGAGCTAACTGAGTACCAAGACAAGAAAATAATTTTGTCCAAAAATTTCCAGTGAAAATGGGATCTCTGTCACTTACAATAATCTTTGGGTTTCCATGTAGCTTTTGAACTGTTTCCATAAATGCAGTAGAAACTGTACTGGCTTTAAATGGATGTGATAATGCACAAAAGTGTGCATACTTGGTAAGTCTGTCAACTACCACCATGATGACACTCTTTCCCTCAGACTTGGGTAAACCTGTGATAAAATCCATTGAAACCTCCTCCCAACGTTGGCTTGGAATGGATAAAGGTTGTAATAGACCTGGTGTCTTAATTGTTTCAACTTTATTTTGCTGGCAAACCAAACATTCCGCCACAAACTTTTGAATATCTGATTTAAGGCCATCCCAAAAAATTCCTTCTTAACCCTGTGGTAAGTTTTTAAAAATCCTGAGTGCCCTCCTAAGGGAGAAGTGTGCAATTCCATAAGAATCTTTTGTTTTAGCTGGGAATTCTTACAGAGGTATAAGCGATCTTTGTACCATAACGAATCATTTTGCCAGCTAAATGTATCAGAAGTACTGGAATCTTGTTGTAGCTTTTGAATAAGTGCCCACACTTCTTCGTCATTCTTCCATTCCTCCCTTGCTTCGTTTATCCAATCTGGTTGGATAATAGAAATGGCACACAACAATGCTTCCACATCCTCATCCTTTCTTGAGAGTGCATCTGCCACCACATTTTGCTTCCCTTTTTTGTAGATGATTTCAAAGTCATAACCCAACATCTTTGTGACCCACTTTTGTTGCTCTTCAGAGGATAATCTTTGTTCTAAAAAGTATTTAAGGCTATCATGATCCGTTTTTACCTTGAAGTGTCTTCCCATTAGGTAGGGTCGCCATTTCTTAAGTGCATGGAGTATTGCCAACATTTCCTTCTCATAAATAGCTTTGTTTAAAAACTTTCCCTTGATTGGACGACTTTCAAAAGCAATGGGTCTTTCATCTTGCATTAGAACAACACCAATTCCATTTCCTGAAGCATCACATTCCACAATAAAGGTTTTTGTGAAGTCCGGTGTAGCTAAGACCGGTGCTTGGCACATTGCCTCTTTAAGATGTTCAAAGGCCTTTGTTGCTTCCGAAGTCCATGAAAATGAATCTTTCTTCAATAATGTTGTTAGAGGTGCTGCTATTCTCCCATAATTCTTAACAAACTTGCGATAATACCCTGTCAACCCAAGAAATCCTCGCAGATGCTTTATGGATGTGGGGATTTTCCATTCCTTAATGGCTTTAATTTTGCTAGGGTCTACCTTAACTCCTTCATGAGATACAATATGACCCAAATATTCCACCTCCTGGACTCCAAAGAAACATTTGGATCTTTTTGCATATAATTGTTTCTCCTCCAATAGTTGTAGCACCCTGTCAACATGTTCAACATGATCCTTCCAAGACTTGCTGTAGATTAGTATATCATCAAAAAATACTAACACAAATTTTCTAAGGAATGGTTTGAAAATTGAATTCATCAAACCTTGAAATGTTGAAGGTGCATTGGTAAGGCCAAAAGGCATGACCAAAAATTCATAATGACCCTCATGAGTTCTAAATGCTGTTTTCGGAATGTCTTCAATCTTCATTCTGATTTGATGATATCCCGAACGAAGATCCAACTTGGTGAAGTAAATTGATCCATGCAATTCATCCAGTAATTCATCAATAACAGGAATGGGGAACTTATCTTTAATAGTGAGCTTGTTGAGCTCCCTATAATCTGGACACATGCGCCATGATCCATCCTTCTTGTGCACCAATACTACTGGAGCTGAGAAAGAACTTTGACTCGGTTGAATTATACCAGCCTCTAGCATTTCTGCAACCATACGTTCAATTTCACTTTTTTGGACATATGGATATCTGTACG
Organism: Pinus tabuliformis; assembly: GCA_031772625.1. Classification (NCBI taxonomy): domain Eukaryota; kingdom Viridiplantae; phylum Streptophyta; class Pinopsida; order Pinales; family Pinaceae; genus Pinus; species Pinus tabuliformis. The sequence goes on from CM062820.1 coordinate 1,677,880,116, forward strand.
GCCTGATGTTTGGAGGAACACTTCCTGGAATCAGATGAATAGCATGATCATGATCACGCATAGGTGGGAGACCTTTGGGAGTCTCAAATACCTTGGAATGATTGTCCAGGACTTTTTGGAGATCTGGAGAAATAGATGATTCCAATGTGGAAACATCTAGCGAACATAATTGTGCAATTACACCTCTTTGCTCCTTTTTTAGAAGCTTTGTCATGCCATTAGAGCTGATTATCTTTCCTGGTTTCCCTGCAATACCCCTTAATTCAACTTCCTTTCCTTCCACAGAAAATTTCATGAAAAGTTCTTGAAAATTAAAAGCTATTGTACCCAAGGATTGTAGCCATTGGACTCCTAGTACAACATCAGCACCTCCCATTGGAATGGAAAGCATTGGGCTAGTCAATACATATTCTCCCATGGATAGCTTGATATTATGGCACTTTCCAGAACAATTTATTGTTCCTCCATTTGCAATCATCACTTGACACTCTGGTGCTGGATATAGGAAGCAATTCAATTCTTTTGCTACCCTACAATGAATAAAATTGTGGGTGCTTCCTGAATCAATCAACACTATTACCTTTTTTTTCTTGATTTGTCCTTCTATCTTGATGGTTTGAGGAGTGGTAATTCCCGCCAATGCATTACAAGATATGGTCGGATTTATTTGTTCTTCATCTAGGCTTTGTTCCTGGAATATATCCTCTTCTTTTGACCTTTCTTGCTCCTTTTCTTCTTCCTCTTCACAATCTATGTAGAATAATTTCTTCTCAGCACACTTATGACCTTTTGTGTATTTGCTATCACAATTGTAACAAAGCCCTTTTGCTCTTTTTTCTTCCAATTGTTGTGGTGTCAACCTTGTAGGTTGTGGAAGACTATGGGCAACAACACTTCCGTCTTTATAGTTGTGAACGGTATGCTTCCTAGTTGCCATAATTTTGCTTTCCATTTTTCTTGCTAACCTGAATGCCTTCTCTAATGAATCAGGTTCCCAAAGGCGCACATCATGTTGGATATTATCCTTTAAAGACCCTATGAACACATCAATCCTATGCTCCTCTGGAATATCTTTTACCCTTATGTTCAATTTTTGGAACTCCTCAATGTGCTCCATTATTGAACCCTTTTGTTTGAGACTTATCAATTGGCTAAAAAAAGTGTTGCTTTTTGTATCCTCATAATGTGCTATCAATTCTTCCGTAAAAATTGCCCAAGTGATAAATTGTTTACGAGAACAAAGCCATTGATACCATACAAACTGATTTGGTTCCAAATATAAAGTTTCCATACGTACCTTTTGTGTGTTTTGCACATTATTGAGATCGAAGAATTGCTCCATCTGTAATATCCATGTGGCGGGATCCTTGCCATCAAACTTCCTCATATCGATTTTTGGAACATGGTGAGTCTTCGATCCAACATTAGAGTCTATGGAATCATGATTAACATTTCTTTTGTTCTCATCATGAGTTTCCTTTACTACCTTTTCACCATTAGTGACCCTTTCTTGTAGCAACTTCTTCAATTCATCCATCTTATCATCCATGCCATCAATTTTAGCGTCCATGCCATTCACCTTAGCTTCCATGCCATCCATCTTAGCTTCCATGCCCTTTATCTTAGATTCCACGCCATTTACCTTAGATTCCACGCCATTTATCTTAGATTCCACGCCACTTATCTTAGCTTCTGTTAGCTTTTGTGAGCGTGACATTTGTTGCACTTGTTCTTGTAATTTTGATATATCATGTAGCATTTCTTCCTCTTCTTCATGAGTCATGCTAGAGCTTTCAGGTTCCTTACTAGGTGTTTGCATTTTCTTTCCTCGGGGCATCAGTTACCGATAATAATATTTTACTATGCCCTTTGAATTCCGTTAAACCAAGCTTACACAAAAATTAAAAAAAAACTACACACCTTTTTTCACTTTATAGAAGCCTGATATTGAATCTGATGTATCTCTGTAATTTCGGATCATCCAATCCTGAAATTGCTACCTGTAGTAGCCTTCTGCGTCCTCTTTCCAATGCCACAAGTCTGAGCCAAATTGGATTCTCCAAGGAAGAGTTATGTGAAATCTCCCACAGTGACTTGCTTTTAGACTGGTTCAGTAGAGCGAACTTGTACGACGTGCCACGAGTCCCTGTTTCAACCTTTGAATCTGAAACACACATACAAAAAACTACAGTCCGTTCTCTTTCTGTACCTTCTTACGAAATTTCAATCCGATCTCCAGAGAGAAAGTTATGACGATTTTCCCCAGGTCACATGTTTTGAATGTAATTCAGGAGTCTGCAAAAAGACCAACTTCCTCAGATCATATCTCCGCAAATATCGCGCGAAAAACTCTGAAATTCGGACCCAAGGTTCAGCGCGATTTCTTCTCAAATGGGTTTTTTTTGCGACTTCTGAAATGTCACAGAAAAAACGTTATAGCAAAAATGCCACGATGACCTGTTTGGAGCAGCGAAACCCTAGAATCCAAAGCTCTGATACCAAATGTTATGAAACCAGCTCAAGAAAATATAGAAAAGAAAGATCAACGCCTCAGAATTCAGCCTCTTCGAGGGGGCAACCTCCTTTACATTACATAAATGAACAATTCTTGGATGATACAAATGACAAAACCTCCTTTCTATATATAGGAGTCTAAGGAGTCACAATATAATCCAGCCGACCTAACAATAATAATATAAAGCCACAAAAATAACAATAGAGGGATTCTATGGGGCACAAAAATAACAATATGGGGGTAATAGGGGCACAACAATATAAATAGGGGGTATAACTACAATAGTAATGGGGTAATCACTAGTATTATAGGGACCCAACATAAACTCACCAAATTTTCTCGCTCCATTCTCATGAAATCAGGGCATAAAATAGCTAACATGGCCTATATTTATATGAGGGAAGTTGTCATGCTACATGGTGTGCCTAGGGAAATTATTTCGGATAGGGATCTGAAGTTTGCATCTAAGTTTTAGATGGTATTATTTAAAAGATTAGGTGAAATTTTGAATTTTACTATAGCATATCAGCTAGAGTCTAATGGATAGACTAAGTGAGTTAATCAAGTGATTGAAGATATGTTGTGAATGTACATGATGGATAAATCATCTAGATGGGAGAACTATTTACATCTAGAAGAATTTGCATATAATGATGAATATCAAGCTTCACTAAATATGAGTATGTTTGAAGCATCGTATGGAAAGAAGTGTGACACTCTTATGAGGTGGAGAAATCTAGTAGATAAATTCATGGTTGGTCCGGAATTTCTCAAAGAAATGGAAGAGTAGGTTGTGAAAATTAGGCAGTATATGAAAGTTTCTCAGGAGAAGAAGAAAATTTATGCAAATAAGCATAATATTCATTAAGAAATTAAAATTAGGGATCATGTGTTCTTAAGAGTCAAAGTGCGAAAGAGCCTAGTGAAACTAGGCAATTGTGCTAAATTAGCAGCATGTTATTGTGGACCATTTGAGATCCTAGAGAGGATCGGTTCATTGTATAAAGGCTTGCATTTCCTGCATCCATGCATATTCATGACATATTTCATGTTTCTTTGTTGGATGGAACATGGAGAGCCCGCATCCAATTGGATTTTTTAGACAAGATAAGTATTTATATTTTTTTACTGTGTTGAAAATTGTACTTATGGTGAACAACATAATTATGTATTTGTGTTAAATCCATTGTGCATTTGTGCATTTGTGAATTTGTGTATTTATGTTTTGTATGTGCTAAACATAGTAGTAATGGATTTTAGTACTGCATTCATGCTAACCAAAAACTGCCAAGTGCAAGAGTGCCCATGGCAGAGTTAGGGTTTTAATGCTTTCGTAGGGAAAATTTTATAAACTTCAGCAATTTTAGTTACGTAGTGTTTCCTGGGAGTGATTGGGGATGTTAAATCATTATTATGTGGGTTTATGATTAAATTGACTCAAGATCCATGGGAATTGATTTTAATTATTGCACCAACCACTCACAATAATGTTCGCATTGTTAGGATTTTGAATTGCATATGCATTTTTGTTCGCATTAACACCATTAGAATTGGTATTTCCAATGGGTTTAGTAAAATAAAAAACATTAGGGTCATGTGGCTTGCACCACATTCCATATTGACATACATGAGTTCTATTTTGTTGCTCAATCCATGGGAGAATATGTCATTATATTTGTAAGGAATTTATCTAGCATTATTGCCTTCTTCAACTACAACCTTAGTAAATTACACACTAGGAAGCATTGAAGTTGAGATGATCATGTGTTATGTTAATGGTCAACGTGGCTTCCAACATACTTCAAAGTCAAGTGAGATTCCATTCCTATTTGGATTATTATTTTCCCATTATTGTAGTCATGCTCCATATCCCCTAGTCCCATAGTTCCCAATGTTACTTGTTGAATGGTGTTTTCATCGATGCCAACATCAATATTTGAATGTTCTTGATATATGTCAGTAGGTTGCATTAATTGGAAACTCCTATTGATCTAGATTGTCATTAATGTCAATATGGAAATATTCTAGGATACTAAATGATGATATGAAGCCAAGGAGAAGCAAAGCAGATCCGTGAAGAAACAGGAGCAAGAAGCCAAGGAGAAAAGCCATGAGGAGAAGCCAGAGGAAAGCCAAGCCAGCCAAGCCATGAGTATTGTATAGTATCAGAGGAGTTAACAGAGGAGCCATATCAGACTAGAGAAGAGCGGAAAGTCAAGGGAGTTAAGATGATTAGGTTTTGAGTGAGAAGTGAGAGGTTGAGTGTTAGAGGGGGTTTGAGACATAGGTCAATTTATTGCTGTAATTGAGCCGAGAGGGCAAGAATCTGTAACAGATGTTAAATTAATGAATTTGATTCAAGTGTGCATCATTATCATGCCTGGTATGGACTCTCGTTACTCTGTGTATATGCGTTCAACAGTTAACCAGGTATTTCCTTGTATTCCCATTGAAAAACATAGATCTCAGTGCTTAACACTTTTATTCACAAATTATGATTATATTGTGTTAAGTGTTAATCTCGTGGTTAAATGATTAAGTGCTTTATTTAGGTGATTGATTAATGCATGTGGTTACATTCCAAAAAGCGGGTTTGTAATAGTGGCAGTGGTTATTGGGTGGACGCTAGGCAGTAAGTGGTATTTAGAGGAGCTCCCACGATTCCATTAATCGAGCGACACGTAGCACTCGGGTGGAGAGAGAAAACCACCTTTTTCGGGCGGTTATTTCCTTGCAAGTGGTTCACCCAAAATGCATGTAGGCTGTTGGATTTGGCGCGGGTTGATCGATGGTGAAGGATCAACGAACGATTTTTGGGTTGATTGGGTTAAGTCAGGAGCGTTAGATCTAAAGAGAAGAGATCTATAGCGCAGCAAGCTTCCGATGGATTGTGTTGATCGGACCGAGTGTTGATCGTCGGATCTAATACAAAAGAAATTGACGGTGTAGAACGAGGTGTTGATTAAAAATCGAAAAGTCAATGTGGGACTGAAGGTAGGAGTTGAAAAGTGAAATCGTCCATAAATAATGATTGAGTATATTGTATAAATATTAAAGAAAAAAGGGTCTCTCTCATATTTTTTTAATATGCAACATTTCTTTGTAATTCGGCCTCTCTTCTGAATTTACGTGTCCTGTGAGTATTGGAACACTCGAATAGATAGAGGAAGCCATGGACCGAGAATCCAAAGAATCAAGTGAGCGTAGATGGATGAGTGACTGCAGAGGAAGTTAAAGCGACCAGAGGAGGGAAGCCAAAAGGTCGAGCGAGTGTTGAGGAAGCCGAAGCTCAAGTGAGCAAGGAGGAAGCCAAAGGTCAGCATATCGGGCTTATATAATAGATAAAAAAAAAAAAAGTGGTTGTGGTTGGCGAACTGTAAGAAACAAAGGAAGCCAAATTTTTAGCAGAAGTGGAAGGAACAGGAGGACAAAAGTAAGTCATAGGTCCAACAAGGTTAGGAGCAAAGAATTACAACCAAATAGATCCAGACAGTTTACAACAAAGGGTTGGAGCCCTAGATGTTGGTGCCTCAGAACTGAAAGGATTGGTGTCCTGGGAGTTGGTGCTCCTAAATTCAAGGTTGGTGCCTTGATAAGACAGAGTTGGTGCTCTGGAGGTTGGAGCCTCACAAAGAGTCCAAGTTGGTGCTTGGCAACTGATTGAAACCATACCTATATATATATATATATATATATATATATATCTCTCTCTCTCTCTATATATATATATATATATATATATTGTACTTGATTTATTGCAAAGATCACATTAATAAAAGCATCTATTCCTGTTATCTATTTTTGTGTTCCAAATATAAATGTTTTTAACTGATAAAAATAATAATTGAAAAGAAATACTGATTCAACCTCCCTCTCAGCACTTCCAACAATTGGTATCAGAGCAAGCTTCTTCATATCAGCCTAACAGCTTGAAGAAGGATTCTTAGTCATGATGAGAAATCAAGAAGTGTCAAGAAGACCTCCTTTGTTCGATGGCACAAATTTTGGTTTCTGTAAAAAGAGAATGTGCTACTACATAATGTCCCTTGGACCTAAAGTTTGGCATTTGGTCTTAAATGAGTACATAGCTCCTTCCACTCTTCCAATAGATCAAGATGAGAGGAAAGTCTATGTTGCAAATGCAAAATCCTTAAACTCCATCACTAGTGGAATCACTGATTCTGAATTTACAAAAGTCATGAATTGTAACTCTGCCAAAGAAGTATGGGGTAAGCTAATTGGCTTATACGATGGGGACTCCAAAGTCAAGAAGGCAAAGCTTCAAATTCGTAGAAGGCAATTTGAAAGTTTGAAAATGGATGATGAAGAAGATATTGCATCATACTTTCTCCGAGTAGCTGAAGTGGTCAACTCTCTTAAAGGATTGGAAGAAAACATTGAAGAAAGCACCATTGTTCAATAGGTATTAAGATCTGTCCCAGACAGATTTGACTCCAAAGTAAGTGCCATAGAAGAAATGAAGGATATAGATACTCTCAAGATAGATGAACTCCATGGAACCCTCATTGCCTATGAGATGAGAAAAGGTTGCCCAAGTTCCAAAGATGCAGCATTCAAGGCCTCAAAATCAAAAAAAGGGAAAGAAAGGAATGTCAGTAGTGATGACTCCGATGTTGAATCCGAATTGGCACAACTTGTATGAAGGTTGAAGAAAAGATCTAAGCTAAAAGGTAAATACCCTCTTATTTGTTTCAAATGTGGAAAAATAAATCATCATGCTGCAAAATGTCCTCATAAGCATGATAGTGATGATGAAGAAAATTATAAAAGGATGGTATACAAAAAGAAAGTGTTCAATAAGAAGAATTTCCTCTCTAAGCAAGATGAGTCTAATGAAGATGAATTTGTAGTCATAAAAAAGAAATCAACTAACTGGTTCCCTCACCGCAAAGGAGGTAATGAAGAATCAGATGAAGAAAATGACCATGTTGGAAGCCAAGAAGTATTATTCATGGCATTCACAAATGATGATGACTCAGGACTAGATGGAAATGTAATTGAATTGTTAATAAGTGCCATTGAAGAAAATGAGAAATTACAGAAGAAAATCATTTCTCTCAAGGTAGAAAACAAGGAAACAAAAAGAAGGGAAGATCTCTTGAAAAATAAGCTAAAAGAAAAAGAAGAAGCTTGCGTAGAACGTGAAGCCGAAATAGTATCTCTGAGGAAGGAATTGGAGCAAGTTAAAAAGGGTTGGAAAAGCTCTCAAATACTTGACACTATCCTAAATAATCAAAAACCTCAACATGACAAGTCTGGAATAGGTTTTAAAGGAGAATCATCGAGTACTAAGAATAATGCGAAAAGCTATGCCGACGTACTTTCTAGCAGCCCAAAAGAAGAAAGATTATTTCATCAAATGCTCATCCCAGATCCAAAGAATGAAGTGGGAGTAACTCCAAGGAAGAATGTTGATTCAAATCATGGGTTTTACAACAGGTACAAAACTATCTTTTTTGGGCATTGTTTCCATTGTAAAAATTTTGGTCATCAAGCTAGACATTGCATGGCTCGTAAGAATGACACACCAAAACTGAAGGATCAAATAAACAAACCATATGGCCCAAAAGGGCAAGGACAAATCAAGACCTACAATTCTTTTGATCCCTTGGCCAAATTTGATTTGATTTTCTCATTACGTAATAATAATGGACACAATGAACAAAATTTCCCACTCAAAAGACGAAAAGCAAGAAGTGAGAATCCCAACACAGATAAATGTGGCCTAGCTCTATGTGCTCAAAATAATGAAAATCATTGGTTTGTGGATAGTGGGTGCTCCAGACACATGACAGGGGACAAAAGGAAGTTTGTATCATTGAACAAAAAGGAAGGAAGTGGATATGCCAAAATCGTTGGAAAAGGAACTGTTACTCTTATTAATGGAAAAGGAAAAGCTCAAAATGCTTTGCTAGTAAACGAGCTCAAACACAACCTCCTGAGTGTTAGCCAAATCTGTGATCAAGGACATAATGTTGTCTTTAGCACCAAAGACTGCGAAATAAGGAACTCTTCCTCAGGGGAACTTGTGGCAAAAGGGGTTAGAACACCAGACAACATCTACATTCTGAACAAGATTCAAGAAGATAAATGCTACTTAAGTCAAACAGATGAAAATTGGTTGTGGCACAAGTGACTTGGACATACAAGCTCTGATAACTTGATCGATATCAACAAGATTAAAGCAATACGAGACATTCCAAAGTTATTCAAACCCAATCAAGGAATATGTGGTCCATGTCAACATGGAAAGCAAACCAGAACTAGCCACAAGATCAAGGAGTTTTCTACATCAAAGCCATTGGAGATCATCCATGCTGGTTTATGTGGACCAACTAGAACTCTTGCACTCCAAGGAGAAAGAACACCCAAGCAAAATGGGGTAGTTGAAAGAAGAAACCGAACAGTTCAAGAAATGGCAAGAACAATGTTAATAGTAACTGACTTGCAGCCAAAATTCTGGAGAGAAGTAGTCAGGACAACTGTCTATACCTTGAATCGAACTCAATTAAGACCAAATAATGAAAAGAATCCTTGTGAATTATGGAAAGGAAGACCTCTTCAGTAAAATACTTCAAGATTTTTGGAAGCAAGTGCTTCATAAAAATCAATTATGGCTCACCAGGAAAGTGTGATTCTCAGGTTGATGAAGGGATCTTCCTTGGATATTCTACATGGAGCAAAGCCTACAATTGCTACAATAACCGACTACAGAAAATAGTGGAAAGCATTGATGTGAAGATTGATGAAGACCTTCCGGAGAAAGAAATTGAAGAACATGAAGTTGATCCTCTCATTGAAGAAGAAGAACCTGAAGAAGAAGAAAAATCAAGAAATACCCAAGGAAAAAGAACCATCTCAAACTCCTTCAAAGATGAAACTTCTCCAAAAATATCACTCGGAAGAGCAGATTATTGGCAATATAGATGAAGGGATGCAAACTCGAAGAAGGATGACAAATGCACCAAAGAAAAATGATATTTCTCTTCTATCCATGATAGAACCAAAAACATTTACTCAAGCAAGTAAGGATCCTCATTGGGTAAAATCCATGGAAGAAGAAATGTCTCAGATTGATAAGAATGAGACATGGGAGCTAGTACCTTGTCCAAAGGACAAAAACATAATAGGAACCAAGTGGATGTTTAAAAACAAAATGAATGAAGATGGACAAATCATTAGAAACAATGCAAGGCTTGTTTGTAAAGGCTATTCACAAATTGAAGGAATTGACTTTGAAGAAACATTTGCACCAGTAGCTCGTGTGGAATCTATCAGGATGTTCTTGGCATTTGCTTGCTTAAAAGGATTCAAAATCTATTAAATGGACGTAAAATCAACATTTCTGAATGGGGAACTCAAGGAAGAAGTCTACATGGAGCAACCAAAAGGGTTTAATCTAACAAAAGGAAAAGACTTTGTTTGTAAGTTGAAAAAGGCATTATATGGGTTGAAACAAGCTCCCAGAGCTTGGTACGCAAGATTGGATCACTATCTACAACAACAAGGCTTCAAGAAGGGGGTGGTAGGAAGTAATCTCTACATAAAGACGGATGAGGATAAGTTACTAGTCACACTTGTTTATGTTGATGATCTGATTTTCGCTAGTAATAATGATGAGATAAGCCATGAGTTTTCTCAAAATATGTCAAAAGAGTTCGAGATGTCAATGATAGGAGAGTTATCTCACTTCCTTGGACTACAAGTATCTCAAACCACGGTAGGCATGTCTATAGCTCAAGCCAAATGTCTTAAAGACATGCTTAAAATATATGGAATGGAAGATTGTGCACCCATGAGCACACCTATGACCACAAGTTGCAAATTGAGCAAAAATGATGGCTCCCCTCCGGTAGATGCAACTCATTATAGGTCAATAATTGGAGCCCTTTTGTACTTAACTGCTACGAGACCCGACATTATGTAAGCAGTAGGAATGGTGGGAAAATTTCAATCAACTCCTAAACAATCCCATTTGTTGGCTGTAAAAAGAATTCTCAGATACCTAAAAGGAACTCCTGATTTCAGTCTCTGGTACCCTAAGAGCTCAACTCTTACTTTGACTGCATACACCGATGCTGATTGGGCCGGAAGTGTCGATGATCGGAAAAGTACTAGTGGAAATGCATTCTTCTTGGGAGATTATTTAGTATCTTGGCTCAGCAAAAAATAGACATCCATATCACTATCTACAGTTGAAGCCAAGTATATAGCTGCCGCAGATTGTTGTACTCAAATACTATGGATGAAGGAAGCTCTAAAAGATGTCAACATAGGTACAAATCAACCAATTACCATCTATTGTGATAACACAAGTGCGATCAGCCTCAGCAAAAATCCAGTGATGCAATCAAAGACCAAACATATACCAATCAAGTATCATTTCCTTCGTGAACAAGTAGCTAAACAAAACATCATCTTGGAATATATCAATACTAAGGAGCAGATAGCTGATATTTTCACAAAACCTCTTCCTCGAGAAGCATTTGAACATCTTCATCAAAAGATGGGAGTTATCTCTTTAGCATCACTTAAGTTGATTCATAAAGATGTTGCAGGACAGGGGGAGCAGTTCGACAGGGGGAGTCCTTGTGCACTCCTTTACCACTAATGTCAAAGGGGGAGAGAAGAAGAATATTGCCATCAATGACAAAGGGAGAGATTGTTGATCTAGATTGTCATTAATGTCAATATGGCAATATTCTAAGATACTAAATGATGGTATGAAGCCAAGGAGAAGCAGAGCATATTCGTGAAGAAACAGGAGCAAGAAGCCAAGGAGCAAAGCCATGAGGAGAAGCCAGAGGAAAGCCAAACCAGCCAAGCCATGAGTATTGCAGAGTATCAAAGGCGTTAACAGAGACAGAGGAGCCATATCAGACTGAGAAGAGCGGAAAGTCAAGGGAGCTTAGATGATTAGGTTTTGAGTGAGAAGCGAGAGGTTGCGTGTTAGAGGGGGTTTGAGATATAGGTCAATTTATTGATGTAATTGAGCCAAGAGGGCAATACTCTGTAACATATGTTAAATTAATGAATTTGATTCAAGTGTGTATCATTATCGTGCCTGGTGTGGACTCTCGTTACTCTATGTATCCGTGTTCAACAGTTAACCAGGTATTTCTTTGTATTCCCACTGAAAAACATAAATCTCAGTGCTTAACGCTTTTATTCACAAATCATGATTATCTTGTGTTAAGTGTTAATCTCGTGGATAAACGATTAAGAACTTTATTTAAGTGATAGATTAATGCACGTGGTTATATTAAAAAAAGAGGGTTTGTAATAGTGGCAGTGGTTATTGGGTGGACGTTAGGCAGTAAGTGGTATTTAGAGGAGCTCCCCTGATTCCATTAACTGAGTGACACGTAACACTCGGGTGGAGAGAGAAAACCACCTTTTTCGGGTGGTTATTTCCCTTGCAAATGGCTCACCCGAAATGCATGTAGGCCATTGGATCTAGTGCGGGTTGATTGACAACGAAGGATCAATGGACGATTTTTGGGTTGATCGAGTTAAGTCAGGACCGTTAGATCTGGAGAGAAGAGATCTACGTCACACCAAGCTTCCAATGGGTTGTGTTGATTGGACCGAGTGTTGATCGTCGGATCTAATACAGAAGAAATCGACGGTGCGGAACAAGGCGCTGATTAAAAAGCGAAAATTCAATGTGGGATCGAAGGTAGGAGTTGAAAAGTGACATCCTCCGTAAATAATGATCGAGTCTATTATATATTAAAGAAAAAAGGGCCTCTATGATATTTTTTAATATGCAACATTTCTTTGTAATTTAGCCTCTCTTCTGAATTTATGTGTCTTGTGAGTATTGGAACACTCAAATAAATAGAGGAAGCCATGGACCGGGAAGTTGAAGAATCAAGCAAGCGTAGATGGACGAGCGAGTGCAAAGGAAGCTAAAGTGACCAGAGGAGGGAAGCCAAAAGTTCGAGTGAGTGTTGAGGAAGCCGAAGCTTAAGCGAGCAAGGAGGAAGCCAAAGGTCAGCATATCAGGCTTATATAACAGAGAAAAAAAGTGGTTGTGGTTGGCGAACTGTAAGAAACAAAGGAAGCTGAAGTTCTGGCAGAAGTGGAAGGAACAAGAGGATAGAAATAAGTCATAGGTCCAACAGGGTTGGGAGCGGAGAATTACAACCAAATAGATCCAGATAGTTTACAATAGAGGGTTGGAGCCCTTGAGGTTGGTACCTTAGAATTGAAAGGATTGGTGTCCTAGGAGTCGGTGCTCCTAAATTCAAGGTTGGTGCTTTGACAAGACATAGTTGGTGCTCTGGAGGTTGAAGCCTCACAAAGAGTCCAAGTTGGTGCTTGGCAACTGATATATATATATATTGTACTTGATTTATTGCAAATATCACATTAATAAAAGCATCTATTCCTGTTATCTATTTCTGTGTTCCAAATATAAATGTTTTTAACCGATAAAAATAATAATTGTAAAGAAATATTGATTCACCCCCCCTCTTAGTATTTCCAACAACTCCAATGGATAAGAAGCCCTTGAAGGAAAAGAAGGAAGCCTAGCCATTGCAATGTGGTCATGATAACTCGCATTTGATGATAAAATTGAATGAGAAGATCAATGTTTTTGTGCAAAATACCATCATTTGATTGTCCTCGTCCTGATGATTCTGATGATAGGTGACACACCACATAACTCCTTGCGATTGAGGAGAGATGCCTCGTTGAAGTTGAAAGCCCAAAAAGTGTGGTCATGGTGCCCAATTTGAAATATGAAAGTCATTTTGATGATTAGTTAAATATTCAAGAAAAAATGATTGATTAGTGTGGGTCTTATCAACCCTCCAAATGAGGATTATCCTAGCCCAAATCGGCTTGTAAAGGAGGATTTTTAATAATGAAAAATTGAAGTTTGAGTTGGCTCAACAAATTCTAAATTTGAAAATTCAAATTTATGACTTTTTAAGCAGGTTGACTATGTTTTAAGGCCATGTTGCCACCCCATATAAAAGCCCCTTCTTCTTCTATAAATAGAGTCACAGGTCTCTCCTAAAGATCATTCTTTCACACTCATCTTTCTAAGTATTTTCTGATCTTCTAAGGTCTTGTATAGTCACATTGATCTGAAGTATAAGATCGAATTTTATGAGATGTTTTGGGCTTAATTTATATGTTTTACAGTGGTGTTTCTTCGCTAGTCAAAGGTGATTGATTAATTTTAATCCTATTCTGAGGCCCTTTGTTGGAGGATTTGGGTAGCCCCTTCCTATGAAAATCTTCAGCCATGTCTAAAATTTTTGTGGCACGCCTTCTGAGGCTATTTATGGGCCAATTTTCACTTGTTCAGAGGCTCAGACCTGCACTTTATGGGGTTTTGTTCTATAGTTTCCTCAGGCCAAAACTATGCAGCTTTTCACATTTTTTTGGATGGTTTATAAGGGTTAACTCACATCGGATCTTAGGACCATCTCGGCCTCCCTCTTGTGGAAATTCAAGGACTATTTCCAGCCTTCTAAGCCTTGTTCTGAAGAAGATTTCAAGCATCGTAAAGGCCCTCTCTAAGCTTATGTTGAGACCAATTTTTGGCATATTTTCTAAGGTTATCGTTGGACTATTTTAGGCCTTCGTGAGGCTAGACCAACGAGCATTGTAAGGCCTAATAAAAAATGGTCTTCTCGACCTTCCTGGGGTTATCATTTGTCTTATTTAAATTAAGGTTACAAGAAGAATTCGGATTTTCCTTTTGTGGGATCATTCATATCAAATTTTGAAGATTTTTGAGCTTAATTACCATATCATATTGAGAAAGCTTCATTGGACAAATCCTTCTTCTGATATTCTTTTGTGAAGCTTCGTGAACGATAAGTTTGAAGTAAACTTCAAGGTCTTATAGGATTCATTGTTGAAGGTTGAAGCAAGCAGTGTTTAAGGTTTATTGAGGATGAATAGAAGGGCATATATAGCATTGAAAATCTATTTGTATTTATCATTGTAATTGACAGTAATATTGGTATAGTTGACATGTATTGTTGGTGTGCAAGCCCTGTATTATCACTGCTAATGTATTGATTGAGGTTGAGGGTATGTTGTTGTGGTTTATATGAGAGATGTATGTTTGAGTCATGGATTGTTGATTGGTTATAATGAGCCGAGTTGGTTTTTGGTTGTTGATAAGGTTTGGCAATATTGGTGTTATTAGGAGAGAAGTTGTATGTATTCAATCTGAGCGGGATTGTATTGCAGAGAGTGTTGCGTATGCTAGCTAGGATCACGAGTGAGTTTGATGTGCTATTGATGCATTGAGCAAATTGCTGTGCCAATGGACTTGGCATAGTTATTTATGTTGCTAGGGTTTGATCTCTTTAGAAGAGAAAGTTGATATTATTGTTGATGACATTGTGCTAGTATTACAAATTGACAAAGTCAACAGATTATTTTTATATCGATATTGAGAAAAGGTGGACCGATGAAACATGGTCCATTGTGGTTAATTGAAGGTTGGAGCCTTCAGGGCAAGTGGTGGCTTGTTGATTAAGGTGGCAGGATGGTGCAAGGTGGAGGTTGGAGTCTCCTTCAAGTTGGATCCTAAGAACACTTCAGGGTGGTAAGGTCATGCAAGGGAAAGTTGGAGCTTCTGGGGTGTTGGAGCTGATAAAACTAGGTGGTTTGGAGCCTCCTTGCAGTTGGCGTTGATAAATCAAGGTGTTAGCATCCTTTTAGTGGGAGTTGATAAATCGGGGGGTTGGAGCTCCTTCTAGTTGTCACCAAAGAATATTGGAAGTTGGAGCTTCCTATTGATGTAATCTTTAAGACTTATATTAAAACCATCCAGTGGTTTTTCTCTAATGATGGCTGACTTGGCCTTATGTTGACTATTTGACTCAAAAGAAAAATTATTTTTCTTTTTCTTACAAAAGTCCAAATGGGACTTGACTCAAATACATTTCTTTAGACCCAAGATAATTTATTTTTCTCTTTTTGGCTCTATAAGCATGAAGAACATGCTTTGACTAAAATAAAATAATAATAATGAATATAAGAATGATAGAATTTGCATTTTATTATATTATGAATACCGACACTAGTTACAATTTTTAACATTCCCTCTTAACTAGGGAAGTATTCATAATGACACATCAAGATGTTCTCAAGTTGAAATATTCATATAAGAAAGGCTCTGGATTGATAAGCATCAATGATGATTTACATCATCATAGCCAGTGTTGTAGCTTATATTGTGTTTAAGCTTATTATTCATTTTTATCACAATGTGTGGTCTAAAAATCATTGCAGGGGTTCAACCTTAATGAGGTTCTCTTATCCGCAAAGTCTAAAAGAAATGAAGCATTTTATTTATTATATATTAGAATCACAAAGGAAACAATTGTTAAAGAATCAACCCATGTGATCAAGTCAAATCGCAATATAAATAGTTATATGGAGCGGGTCCCGTTATATATATATGTGCATATTGAAACAAGAAAGAAACAAAGAAATATATCGGATTTGCAAAGGGAACAAGTGTTAAAGTTAAAGGGTCGGACCCGAAAGGTATATACATCGTGGTTTAAAGTCCCGTTGGGTCTGCCGCACCGCAGAGCTATGGACGTTGGGTTCCGCTGATTGTGACTTGCAATGGTGGCGCCGACAAATAAATAAATAAATATATAGATATATATGTATATGTATATGTATATGTATATGTATATGTATATGTGTATATATATATATATATATATATATATATATATATATATATATATATATATATATATATATATATATATATATATATATATATATATATATACATTGGAACGAGCAATGGAATCTGACCTCCCAGGAAAAGTAGGAGGCCTTGGTAAGCCATTGCCTCACCAACTAACTAATCAAACGCAAGCCCCTCCTTGGGCGTTGTAGCGCTTAGTACTCGGACACTGGCTTGAGGCATTTTCTCTACCCAACCAATTGAATTTTGATTAGTATTAGTACATAATTCAATTGGATCGAACACTATTTGAAAATAGTTTTTTAGAAAAAACCCGTTTCAAATATTTCAGGGAGTTGGGGTTCCTTACACCCATATATATATATATCTATATCTATATATATATATATATATATATATATATATATATATATATATATATATATATATTTTTGGTTGTAAAGTTTCGTTGGGTCCGCGATCATCACATAACACTTTATATATGTGAATATGGCTATGCCGATTGCGATTGTCGACCGGACCCAAAATAGTATAAGTTGCATTTTATAAGTCGGTGGGTCCGCGATATCACATAATGCTTTATGCATATGGTTTGGGTTCCGCCGATTGCGATATGCGATGGCCGAACCCAAAAACATATTTATTGTGTTTTATAAAGTTTGGCAGGTCCGTAAAGTGCCTTATGTATATGGGTTGGCTCATTCCACCGATTGCGATTTACGATTGGGTTTCCAGGCCTGATAGTTTACATGTTATGTTTTATAATTACGTTGCGCTCGTCATATCGCAAAATGTTAAGGGTTGGAACTACATAGGAAGTATTCAATGGAGCAATAACTCTACATGTGCTCGATAAGTAACCATGTCATGACTTCATGCCAAATGCCATATAATGAACAATGTAGAATAAAGACAAATAAAAGCTTTATAATTCCAAATCCCATGAAAGACACAACGAGGTACTAACTGACCTTTCAACTTTTCTTATATGTTCCCCTACTCGATTCTAACAATAATAACAATGGATGTCATGGCCAAGCCTTGTTGTGTTGAACATGACTCATCCACCTCAACAATGTGTAATTTGAAATCATACATCACATTGTTCATAAGAATTAACGAAATCACATACTACCTTCTCTTGAAAACAAATTCATCATTCTACAATATGATAATGCTACATAAATGTTTTTTCTTTTTACACACTACAAATGAGATCAATACAGCTTGTAAACAAACACATTTGAAGAAACAAAGCCCTACAAATCTTGAAATGCTCACTAGAGATCTTCTAAGTGATATGTGATAACCAATTTGATTTTCATCACTGCAATCCCAAATGTCTACACCATTTAGACCCTAGTGTTGCATTTCTTCAACGATAAACAAATAAGTTACTACATTATAACTCACATCCAAAGCTAGTGGATTCAAAGTATGGTAAGCAGATGGATTGAGGTGAAATCCATATTCAATCAAACAATCCAACAATATCACAAATTTATAAGGGATAACAAGTAAAACTACGAAGGGTCTAGTTCCTTCCTTATAGGGTTACATCTCATCCATGTGGTAAACCTTCTACCAATTTTGCGTTGCATAATTAGTTAGGGATTTTACAATGTAGGTCATCATGTTTAACCCCATTATACATTCAGGGGATTTTGTAATATATTTTAAATATATAGCAAGTGTTATATATATATTTCATTTGTTGAGTTTTCAAGAATATGTGACATGTCCGCAAATCATATTTAAAGGGATACTAACATCAATGTTGATAGGTTGCCCATGGATAGTAAGGATATGCAACAAGATATTCAGGTGTGCACATCTACATCATGTATAAGTAAGGAATTTGTGTTCATGTCCAAAATTGTAACCCCATCTCCTCCTTAAGTAAGGTATTTGTGTCCACTTTGGCTTATAAAGAGATCACACCTTGATTATAAGCTAAATTGACTTTTGACACATGTTCAATGGGTTTAGAGACTTGAAACTGAATATTTCTTTCCTTTCATTTTTCATTGGTTAATTTGTGAGTATTGATAGTAGTATTTCAGAAATGTTAATAGTTGTAATATTCAAAGTTAATCAAGAGTGGTGAAATACAAAATAAAAATTAAGAAAAAATTTATGCGAAGTCATGAATTTCTTGAATGGCCTTGTTATTTTTATTTCATTTGTATGGGTTGAATGACGAAAATTAGTGGTAACATTTAGAGTTGATAAAGGGTTGTGAATAATAAAAAAATGCATCATTTTGGGCAATTTTTTAAATAGTGATAATGAAGAGAGCTTGTGAGATGAAATTCCATTAAGCAAGTACAATTTCACCATTTATTCTATTAAGTTTTACAATCCCTTCAACAAACATACAAGTCACTGAAACTGAATATTTCTTTCCTTTCATTTTCCCTTGGTTGATTTGTCAATGTTGAAAGTAGTATTTCAAAATTGTTAATAGTTGGTAATATTCAAATTTAATCAAGAGTGGTGAAATAAATAAATAAAAAGATTAAGAAAAAAATTATGTAAAGTCGTGAATTTCATAAATGGTGTTGGGTGTGGAGCCTGATTATCTTCTATATTCAAAGGTATCGCCACATAGGACCCCAGCTTGAAATGGGGGCGGCAACGCCGCCCGTAAAATGTTCGCTGCAGGGGGGGTCCAGGGGGGGCGGCTGCGACCTTTGGGAGCCCCCCCCTGGCGGGGGGTTTCGGGGGCAGCGCCCCCGAAGCTAAAAACAGCTGTAAAATTGCCTTGTAAAAGTATAGTATTTTCTAGTCAATCTGGGCCGTTCATTAGGCGGATGATCTGACGGTAGAACTTATGTTTAGTTTAGGGTTTTTTGCCCTAGAAGGCAACCCCTCTCTTTATATGAGGGTATTGTATTTGAGGCTGTGTGTAGATGTGTATACTGTGAGCAAGAAACAGAGAGGTGAGACTGTGAGAGAAAACAGAGGATATTACAGTGGATTTGCTGTAGGTTGTGTCTCTTCATTTTGCTGGATAATAGAAAGGAAGGACTGGCTGTTCGGGGTGGACGTAGCCCAAACTGGGTGAACCACGTATATTTGTGTCTCTCTTGTTTTGTGCGTTTTCTGTGTTTATATTTCTGCAATATTTTATGTGTTCCATTGCTCCATAATATATAATTTTCTAACAAATGGCATTAACTAGTTATTTTTATTTCATTTGTATTGGTTGATCGAAGAAAATTAGGGGTAATATTTAAGGTTGATCAAGGGTTATTTTTATTTTATTTGTATTGGTTGATTGAAGAAAATTAGTGGTAACTTTTAAGGTTGATCAAGGGTTGTGAATAGTAAAAAAATGCATCATTGTAGTCATTTTGTGAAATAGGGTCAATGAAGAGGGCTTGTGAAATGAAAATCCATTAAGCAAACACAATTTCACTGTTTATTTCATTTTAAGTTTTACAATCCCTTCAACAAACATACAAGAAATAGGGTCAATGAAGAGGGCCCTTGAGACCTCATTAAGAAAGCACAATTTCACTATTTATTATATTAGGTTTTACAATCCCTTCAACAAACATACAAGTCCCTAAAACTGAAAATATATTTCCTTTCAGTTTCCAGTGGTAACATTTAGGGTTGACCTAAGTGTTGTGAATAATAATAAAAATCATCATTGTGACATTTTTTGAAATAAATTCAATGAAAAAAGCTTGTGAGATAAAAATCCATTAAGCAAACAAAATTTCACCGTTTATTCATTTTAAGTTTTACCATCCTTTCAACAAACATACAAGTCCAAAAATTCAAAAAATATCCAATACAACCAAAAAAATCCTAAAATTATTATCCTGCAATACATTGGTCACCTATTCCCTTCCCCAGTTCGAGGGTATACTAGTTGTATGGCTGATGGATGACAAGATATGATAGCGACAACTCAACACAGAGAAGCGAGGTTGCAACCCCATTTTCAAAATCTCGAACAACTGGCAAAAATCACAGCAAAGTTGAACAATGGAGTTCAAGGAATGCACAATCACCAATGTTCCAAGAAGAATGCCATTACACAGTGACATTCAAAATTTTGGAAAATTATTAACAAAGTGATGCTCATTAATTCCAACAAGCTTACTTTGTCTAAGTTTATGTGAATTCCTTATGCCTTTGGGAGCTACCGTATACCTTGAGGTGTAAACAATGCGAAACGGATCAAAGAATGTGATGGTCTCCTGTGTTGGTTTTCCAATGCACGGGCACAAAGTTGCGCATGTTGGTGAATGAAAACAGAGGAAGATTGCTAAATTTTATCTACAGCAATATGAACAAGTTTCACATCACCAAAATAAAGCAATATGTGCAAGGAAGATTAGATATATTATCTATGTTAATGATCTTATATGAAATTTAATGTTGTTATCTTATATAGAACAACAAACTAAAACAGTAGCTTTGACTCTACTCCAGGCACTTCATTCTTAGTAACATGATATTTAGTGAAGATAATACACCAAAAAAGAGATTGAACTGTCATGTCTAAACAGGAATCCAGTGGATATCAAAGAGACTTTCCAAAGAAATGATAATCGAGCTAATATTGCCAACCTTATTAAAGAACCTGCATAAAAATGAATATAACAATCTGGAACCAAGATTTTGATTTCAATTTCATCCAACCGTTTTGCAAATAAAAATAAAGCACATTCAACACCTCTCAAGATCTGATTATCAACATAACAAAAAGAAATCAGACAAATTTATGGGTGTAAAAGATTTATAGTTTATCTGGAAAGTACAAGACATCACAATAATAATTTAACATAAAAATTGGTTTTTCGACTTCCTACTTCAACTCACAAATGTTCAAAATCACTTGCGAAAATATAACTACAAAAGATCATCCTTCTGTCTGTTCCCTCAACCTCCGAATAGAGCTGCGCACTGTTACAGCACTTGGAGTGCTGAAACAAGAAACAGTACATGAGAAACATTAAGAAACTCAATATGGCATACTTATACTTATATGAGATACTAAATGACAATAATGAAAGAAGCCCGATACAGAACATATACTTACTTCAATGTATATGCACCACCTGCCTTCACTTTTCCACAATCCTTGCGTCCCAAATCCCAACAGCTTTTCTCTTCACTGCAAACTGTACAATATATTCATAATAAACGTGCATATCATTTAGAGAAGGTTTGAACAAACAATAACCAAATGAACACCCAGTGAAGGTGAGAACAAAATATAAATTCCAAAATTATCAATATGTTTTGGTTGTAGAGAAATTTCATTGTTGCCAAGAAGCGTTTGGAGAGAGAGATATTGATATTGCCAATGGTTTAAGAAAGATCTTATTATTGCCGAGGGTTTGAGAAATTTTATGATGGCCTAGCAGAGTTTAATATTATATAGAGAATTTAATATTGCAAGTAAAAAAATGTGAGTAAGATGTTCAAATTTTATACTTTTCCAAAATAGTTTAACAAGAAATTTAAATAAACAATATGAAGATTTATGTTAACTAATTTATCTTCATATCAACTTCATTTATATCTATATACAGAAGAAAAGAAATTGTTAAAATATAATATGTTAATGTTGTATATATAAAAATATTCAATATGGGTTATCAATAAAATATTTTAATATAAATTAACATTGATGTATACTTAAAAACATATTAATAATAAAAAAGTCATTTTAATTTGCATGTTATGTAAAATATTTTAATGTCAATTACGTATATATTATATATCATTTTTTTTTAATTATGTACATATCATGAAAAAGTTAAGTTTCTATGGTTAGTCCTATATATACCATATTTAGCATTCAAAAAATACAATTTAAACAATGAAAAATAACACACAGTATTTTTCACTCTAGAGAAGTTTGAGTGTGAAAAAATTTGATCCCTCTCGGGTCATGTTAGATCCGTACTTAAGATGGATCTATGCTAGTTATATTTTCAATGTTTTTGAAATATTGCTTCATACATTCCTAAATCATTATAAATCTAAGCATCCAATACTAAAAAGACAACACTGAACAAATATAGTAAGAAAAAAATCACAAGATTGATTATCAATGATTGGTACTTAACACAGACAGAATTCACAAAAACACTTAGAATTGGTACTAACCTTGCCACAGAATTCACAAAAGAAAACTTGGAATGTTGGCTCACTTCCATTTTTTTAATCTGTTTTCTTAAACTGGCACCATACCTCGTACCTACAAGAAAGTGCAACAGACATCCAGATGTCATGGCTGATGACCTTTCAATGCACATATCATGAACGATGACCTTTCATTTATACATTACCACAACATCCCAAAATATGCAATAGGCTAATATAGTTACCATATTTGCCAACAATAGCAGCCTTATTAGTGCACTTTGTCTACAACATTACCAAGAAATGATTAGAATGTTCACAGTACAAAACACTCATGCAAACCAAACAAACAGGAAACACCCAATGAGCAACTAAATTAGCAACAAACTGGAATTGAAACCTGCACATTTTCCTAGTTACAGACGAAACAAATCCCCATTCCTAAACCCCAGTCCTAATAGGCTTATCCTTGGAAAATTAATCATCACTTTAAAAGTTTAACACATTCAGAAGCATAATCTTGCTTAAATTTTAGAACATCGTGGCTATGTTTTATTAAGAGAGTCTGCCATTACTACCAGTTACTTGGTTTCTATAGGGAGTGCCCAACATCTTTTGTCCGTACAATTTCAGACAAAGAGGACCATCGCAACCTCTAATGGTGACTGTAATTGGTTAATAATAATGCACATTTTCCATTGACTAAAAAGTCCAAGTAACAAGTTATCCAATTCTAAGAAATTTCTTCCACAAGATGGAACCCTGACTTGAAACATTATTTTGCAGAGAAACCATCACCTCAATTTAGAACCTTGAGATAACTTAGCATTGTCAATATCCCTCACCCATCTTGATACATAACTATATTTCTGAAACAACATATGGCTAATTGCACCACGAAAATGTAGAAATTTCATCATTTTATATTATCTAAATGCTGCACACCAACTCCAAGGGATGCCCAGGGTTGAACATATCTCAAATAGAATGGTCTCCAGTATAAGAATAACAGGGTTAAAGAGAAACGCACTACATTGGCAATATGAACCCTGTTACCTAATTTGAAACATCATTCATTGTGGCTATGCCCCAGAAAGCTATCATGTTGGTGTATCAAGCAACAAGTGCAAATATCTCATCATAATCCACACCTTCCTTTTGAGAGAAGCCTCGAGCAACAAAGCGAGCCTTTTACTTTTCAGCACTCCCATCAGCTCCATGCTTGATTTTTTAAAGCCATTTCGAAGTGACAACTAATTTGTTCTGGGGTCTGGGGACCACATCCCAGACATCATTCTTCATGATGGACTCGTATTCTTCATTCATATCATCCTTCCATACTTGATGCTTCACGGCTTCTTTGAATGATGTAGGCTCATTTTGAATGATGGTGCTCATAATGGTCAAGTGTCCCTGATACTGGTCGACTTCTTGCTTTCATGGAAAGTCCCTCTGGGTGTAATATGTCTCTCGGCATCTTCAAGAGTCCCCCTAAGCCATGAGGGCCTCTTCCTAGAGGAGCAAGGCTCTTGCGGAGGGGGATCAATAGGATCCATAGGTTCTTCAACATTGGGCATCATTTCATCTTCCTTTTCATCCGGCTTCCTGGTGTCAGCTTCTATATCCTTCCTTAGAATAGGAAGATTGTCAACCTTGCTAAGAGCCATATCTTCGTCAAAGGTGACAACATGACTTATCTCAACCTCCCTTTGACCAGCCACATAAATACTATAGCCCTTGGAATTTTCGCTACATCCCACAAAGATTCCTTTCTTTCCAAATGTACCCAATTTGCTTCTTTTCTCTTTCTGCACAAGAAAATATACGAGACTTCCAAAAATTTTAAAATGAGAGACATCAGGGTTCTTACTAGTGAACATTTCTTCGGGAGTCTTGGAATCCAATGCTTGATGAGGGCATCAGTTTTGAACATATACTGTGGTATTCACAACTTCGGCCCATAGAAACTTCGGAAGCCTTTGATCATGGAGCATGGCATGAACAACTTCCACAATTGTACGATTCTTCCTTTCAGCCACACCATTCTGCTCAGGAGTGTATGGTGTTGTGGTCTCCCTCTTAATGCCAACTTCTTTGCAAAAGTCATGGAACTCATTGGATTCATACTTGGTCCCATTATCAGTCTTTAGTATCTTGATTCTCTTCTCGGTTTGATTTTCGATCAAGGATTTGAAGTGACGGAACCAGGTGAACACTTCAACCTTCTTTTTCAAGAAGTAGATCCAAGTCTTGCGAGAATAATCATTTGTAAAAGTGAGATAATATAGATATCCTCCAAAAGAGTTTACGGGCATCATACCAGATATGCCAGAGTGGACTAACTACAATATATCTATAGACTTGTTATGGCTTGAGGGGAATGGTACCCTTTTGAGCTTTCCTTCGGCACGTCCCAAACATACACCTTCATGCTCTACTTTGAACTTGAGCATCCCTGTCACCATATGTCTTACATCGGGTAGAGCCTTATAATGAAGGTGGGCAAACCTCTAGTGCCATAGTTCAAACTGTAGAGATGTGTCGCAAGACATGACCCCCAACGGACTTCCTCCAACTTGATATAAAGAGTCAACCCAGAACCCAAGAGTAAAAGCATTTTAAAATTATTTTTTCAAACACGTACCTTGCCATCGGTGAATGCCACCATGTAGCCTTTGTCTTTCATTACCGAAATGGACACCATGTTCTTCTTGAGATCAGGTACATATAAGACTTCTTGCAAGTGGATCGTGTTACCCTAATTCAATTGAAGGGTAAAATTCCCTACACCTTTTACGAGATAGGTGGCATTGTCTCCAAGAATAATTTCCAAGTTTTTCTCCTTTTCTATCAAATTAGAGAGAGCTTCCTTGTAACCAGTAAAGTGCCTTGAGGCACCACTATCAATAAGCCAATTTTCCAATGAGTGCGGGGGAGAGGTAGTGGAGAGGATCGATATCAAATAATACTCATCTTGCTTATTGTTAACAACATTTGATTCATACCTGGAGTTCCTTGCTTTCTTGGAGGGTTGACCATTTCCTTGATTTCCCGCATTCCTATTTTCTTTTCCATTGAACCTACCATTCCTTTTATTGCTATTGAAGTTGCACCTAGAGTGATTTTGATCATCATCATGTGATGTGTCCTTTCTATTTGGACACTCCTTCGCATAGTGGCCAAATTTATTGCAAACAAATCATCTTCCTTTCCTTCCACCCTTCGATACAGGCTTTCCTTTGAAATGACCTTTAGACCCAGAATTATTTCTCCTTTTGGCATGAGAGGAGAAAGTAGTGGGGTTGCCTTTACTTGAAGGCATTTCTTGCTCCACCATCCTTTTCTCTCCTTGAATGCATCTCAACGTCAATTCTTCAAATCCCGGAATTCAATCATTGTTGAGAAGAGTGGTTCTAAATATATACCATTCGGATGGGAGCCCTCCAAGGGTAGTGATAGTTAGTTCCCTGTCAGGAATGACTTCTCCAATTGATAGAAGATCATTCTTGATCTCAATGATCCTTAAGAAGTAGGATTGAATATCCTCATCCTTGCCCTTCTTAATATCCTTCAACTTATTTTTGAGGAACAAAACTTGATTTGCATCACTAACTTTAAACAAGCTTACCAATCTGTCGTAGATCTCCTTGGAGGTGTTCAACTCAGAAATGTAGGCCACCAGACGCTTGTCAATTGAATCTCGGATAATCTTCTTCGCTTTGACTTCACCCTTAGTGTACTTGTTCTTTGTAGCAGCCAATGCATTTGATGGAGGCTCTGGAATTTTACCCCTCACATAGTCCAACACTTCTTGCTCTTCCAATCTCAAATCAAGAGACATTTTCCATCCGTGATAGTTAGACTTCTCACGGAGCTTGTCTTCGACCAGGAAGCGGGGTGAAGAACCCATGAAGCCTTTTGCCCTTCCAACTGTCTTCGGTGATTGCTCTTTCACTCTTGTTTGGGCTTTGTCTTCACCTCAATTTTGATCCCATGATAAATTATGGTATGTTCTATGCTTAAGAGCAATTTACTTCAAATTTTGTTATTAGACCAATATCAATTTCCAGAATAGCAATCACATCATCATGATAGTAAAATGTAGATAGAACATAAATGTAAACATAGAAGACAAGCCAAGACAAGAGGATGCAATATGTGGGACCAGCCAGGGACAAACCCCAATGCGGGGAAACCCTTGATCAATTCTTCTTATATTCTTCAATAATTTAGCACAGAGAGAGAAAGTAAAATTACACAAATCTGTAATTTTATGACAGTTGCAACAAAACCCTAACCAGCAAAGTCAAGGCTAGTCAAACAGGTCATAATTGACCTCAAGTCAACCTCAGTCAATTCGACCTCCAACAACAAGAATATACAACCCAAAAACAGTCTGAAATAATGGTCAAACTGCAATCAACGCAGGGGGAGGTTTGTGGTCAACCCTGGACAATGCTACCCTAATCTACGTCCTCCTTCTTCTAGCGACACGTGTGAGAGATCTGCTTCCTCTAATGCATAGGGGAGAGAGAAGAATGAGTGATGAGATGAGTGAGTTTATGCCACAAGGTATACTCCTTTTATATGCCACGTTGAGAATAAGTTGGGGGTGTAAAACATTGTTTTGCTTGGTGGCCGACCTTGACAAATTGTCAAGAATAAAAATAAATTCATATCTCCATGAATACATGTCAGAATCAAATCATCGTTAGATCAATCCTACACCTCTCAATGAGAGGAATCCAAGAAAAATACCAGCTGCCATAAATAAGGTGACCTACATGGAGTTTGGTGCTAGTTGCGAACTCTAACAAATGTTTCAAACTTCCATTCAATAATGCAATAACCCATAACACAATGTACTGTTCAGCAAGTCCACAAAACAATATGGCACAAAATTGTGGACCAGAACCAATTTGATAATGTATTGATACCCTAAACATAGATGCAAAATGTGTTGATTGGTAAACACTATACGAAATTATGTCTGCTCAAAACAACTAAATTTGCCTCAAGTCCTCGCTCAATTTCTTGCCTCAAAGCAATCCCACCGTCATGAAACTGTCTTCTCAAAAATTCGTCTATTTGTTACGAGATACACACCTTTGACCAAAGCTTGGATCTACTACAAGTGATCTGATAATGAGATCTTAGACAATTATTAAGGTATTACAGTCTCATGTGCATGGATTTGCCTATGTTACTTTGTGCAATGGATCGATAAGATTGTGAAATACATAAACAATGAAGCAGTTAAAGAACGTAATAGACAAACACACATAAACATAACAAGTTTAATAAGGAGTTCACCCAAATCTCCTGGGCTACGTCTCCTGGTCCAGACTTCAGTCTATTATGTCTTCAGAAGTAGAGTTTTTACAAAAGTGAGCTCAATTTGAGTCTCACACAACAGATACAAAACAACAAGGCTTTACTTAGATCTCCCAAGTCTTCCTGAGTACACAAACTCTCCTCACTGACTCTCTGTCTCTATTTGCTCTCTGTCTTAGCACTACTTGTCCCTGCTTCTATCAGTCTGTGGCTTTAAAGCCAATCGGCACTGTCTATTCGTTTCTCCTTCTTGGACTCTCTGGCTTCCCGGGCTCTGTTCACTCAGATCCCCCTCTGAGCGTTAGCAATCATTGTTAAACGCCTTTAGGGATGGTGGTCACCTGTTCTATAACGGAATGGGTCATCGACCTTTGAAATCCCCAGAAACAACATTCTCTATTTGCACAAATAAATACACTAAAAACTGTGAAAATCCGCCAGTTTGTCGTTTATTGGATTTGAAATAATATAAATTCTGCCTTATAACTCCTATTGGGTCCGCCTTTATATTGTTTATCGCATATCCACTGTTGATCTTAGAGATCTAGATCCAACGGCTGAGGTTCATTTCGGGTGGCTCATTCGTACGAGGGTTAATCGCCCAAAAAGGGTGGTTTTCTCTCTCCAGGGCCTGGACACATGGTAGCCAATGTATGGGCTTGGGCGGAGCCAGGCCAAAACCACTTACCGCCTACGGCCCGCCCGAAATCCCGCTTGTTTCGTGATTTCCCTTTGTATTTAAACATACATTAAAACATTGAAAATCCCGCAAAATGGCTCATATCGAACTTGAAATATTATACAACTACATTAATTAACCCTTTCGGGTCCGGTTTCATTGCATTGGTTGTTTTCATTCGTATTTCGTTTATTTAACGAAAAACACAAATACAAAGGAAAATGTCGTTTTCCGGATCTCAAAATATATGAAATATCAGCTATATCTCCATCGGGTCCGGCTATCGCGAGTTATGTTTATA
Source organism: Pinus tabuliformis (assembly GCA_031772625.1). NCBI lineage: Eukaryota > Viridiplantae > Streptophyta > Pinopsida > Pinales > Pinaceae > Pinus > Pinus tabuliformis. The sequence goes on from CM062820.1 coordinate 1,677,908,782, forward strand.
TCGGCCCCGCTCCATTGTAATGCTCCGATGCGATGTTGCGATGCGATTGATTGCAATCACATATCGCACATACCCCCGGGCCGTTTGTAAGCACTCCTCTGTGGTTTGTTGACACGATATTGCGATTCAACTTGGGCCGTCGATTTGTGCGCTTGATCGATGATCCTCGTTGACCCCACTAATCGTTGTTGCATATTCCATGTGGTCTCCACCGATAGCCTTGGCTTGCCACCGCCGATTGCAATTTGTCGATCGGATCTGGGCCGTTGATCAGCCAGATCCGACGGCTCCTATGCATTGCTCCTTTGACCTCCGATAGGCTTCATTTCACTGTTTTCTTTATGTTTTGCCTCCCGATAGTGTTATCCGACTTTTCTATAAGTTATTCTCATGCGATAGTTTGAATGTTTGAAGACTTAGAGGGTGTTTTGGATCCATTTTGGATCATGCCTTCCCACTGAAAAAGGCTTTTGGACAACCAAAAGTTGGTTTTTAAGCATCAATCAAGTGAGGATACAACTTCCTCACTTGAACAATCTCTATCCATCGTGCACTGCTTGGTTTTGAACCTTTGAGTCCGATTCTGAGGTACTCAACATCCCCTCTGCGCGTAGTTCTCACCTTCCTGTCCAGAACTGTATCTTCCTACAACTCATTGAGATATTCAGGCAACAGATCATCAATAGAAGGCAACTGACTTTGCTCTTCGGGATCTTTAATCAATGAAGGTTCAAATAGTCTCAAGTTCTCTACATTAACTACTGAATAGATGTGCATGTAAGCTGGAAAATCAAGGCGAAAAGCGTTCTCACCAATTTTCTCAAGTATCTTGAAAGGCCCATACCTTATTGGCTTCAGCTTCTTACCTTCACCTTGCATTCTATCTTTGCTGATGTACAACTAGACTTGATCACAAACTTGGAACCTATGATCAATTTGATGCTTATCAAGCCTTGCCTTGCACTTGGCTTGGCTTCTCTCCAGCAGTTCCTGCACTGCCTAGTGAATTTCTTGGATCTGTTCAATGAACTTGGTTGCTTTTTCCACATCACTATGTCAATCAACTGCTATGTCTTTACTAAAGACAAAATCCAAGGGAGACCTTGGTGTAAAACCAAAACAAGTCTCAAAAGGAGATCTTTGTGTAGAAGAGTGCTTAACACGGTTGTAAGCATGTTGCACATAACACAAATGTTCATCCCAAATCTTGGGATGCTTGCTGCAATAGTCCCTGAGCAACTGGATCACTATCCTGTTGACCACCTCTATTTGGCCATCTGTTTGTGGATGAAATGTTGTGCTCTTCTTCAGTCTAGTGTCCATCAACTCCCATAGACTAGACCAAAACTTCCTAACAAATTGGGAATCTCGATCAGATACAATAGAAGTGGGTAACCCAAAATGAACCCATACATGTGTTACAGGGAAAACTAGTGTCGATTCGAACTGCTAGTCCCACTAAGATGGGTAGTTGTCTTAGAAACAAACAATGAAAGCTTTTTCAAGAGTTCCTTTAAGTGTGATAGATGGAAGAGAAGAAAAGAGGACCAACCTGGATCTTGCGCTTTGATCCTAGCTTGATTTCTCCTTTGCTTGATAGGATTTGCCACTCCTCTCCTACTTGTCCCGCTTCAAAGAGTACCTGTAGAGTCAAAGTAACAACAAACTATCAAAGAATCTCTATCTATAGCATCATAAACAATGTAGGATCAGAAACACATTGACCATACAATTGCATTCATAAACAATAAGATTCACAAATACAAGATCATATGGAGGAAAACTCAAAGAACTTTATTAATAGTAATGTAAGAGAGGATTACATCCCAACTGTCTAATCTAGCATCATCCTCCCAGTTGTAGAAGCCCTCTTCACCTCATGAATAAGCAAATCACCCAACAATGCAACGTCTCTTCTCACCAAACCAACAACACTTCCTTACAAAATACAAAATTCCAGCCTCTAGATCTCTCAGATGAGGGATCCATTTATAGATGACTTGCAAGAGTGTGAGTCAACTCTGGGCTTTTGATTAGTGTCATTTCACTGATAGTTCTTGGTTCCACTTGGAGATTTCATGATCTCTTACTCATCCCTGGGCAAATTCAGAGAGGCAAGTGTCACAGGAGAAGTTTCTGGAAGATTCCATGATCATCCACCTTGCAAAATGTCTCTGCCATTTGTCTATTCTCACTCATCACACCCCACAGAAGGCCATTTGAGTATGCATCGCACCTGGCCAGTTAGGCAGTCAATATGCATCGCACCTTGCCCATGGAGCAATCTGTATGGTCCAGTTTTGGCCAGTTCTGAGTAGTTTTTCATGTGGAACTTCTGGGAAATGATGTAATCAGTTGACCATGATCCTTTAGGGTGTGAAACAACACTTTTAGGGACTTAAGGAGCCCTTAGTTTATGGACATATGAGTTTGGGGTTGCAGTGCCCAAATATGTCTATAACAGTTGCCCCCTAAAGCATGAGGTCGTAAATCTTCTGATGTCGGGTGAAATGCTTTATTCATGAGGATCTGAGGTATTCGAACTGGAAGGTGACCTGTATAAGATACAATACAATACATCATCATCATATTATTTTCATGATCTAGCTGAGGTGGGCATTCCCATGCTCAGCTTTATAAATTCATTTTCATGTACATAGGACAGACAATCGTCTGCTGTTGCAGACTGGTGATTCTTCGCATGAAGAGTCATATTCCCTGGCTTAGATGACTATCTGTGTAGCTTCTGTGTACAATTGATGTCTTTATTTTCCTGAATATATCGCAGCCCGGATGGATGAAACTAGATCTAAGGTCTTCAAAACTCGTCCAATCTTCGCCCGATGTACAAGTCGATCCATGTGAAAAGATGTTCTGAAGTCAAACATGGAAAGACATCACCTGATTACCAACCAATGATGTAAGCTATTAACAGACGCGAGAGGAGTCACCGATAATGATGATGACCCTCAAGGTACTACAATACAATTCACATGGTGTGAATATATGATCCGATGTCAAACACCATGCAAAGTCTTTCGGTCGAAGGTCATTGATGTAAACTTGTTGCCGGAAGTGAGAAACTTGCCATTGAGGCATGCAAGCTTCAAAGTATTGAAAGGGTTGTTTCTAAGTCAACTTCTTGGATAATGAGCTGATGTTGACAAGAAGTGACCTGTCGTAGGAGGGCCTTGATGTATCCCACATCTACGACGTGAAACGGAGCAAATGATTTTTGTGGAGGTGAAAACGATCTGATGATATGAGGTTTAGGAATGGCGGTCATGAAAAATGAAGCATGGATGTAATGTAGTGGATGAGGCGTTTGTTGGATGGTGAATTCTCTGAATGACTTCTCTTGAACATATTGGCGACACTGATATGGACTGGTAGCGTTAACCCCATGGATGGCACAGTGGACCAATGGTGACGGTGAATGGAAAAAACCCAACCCAACTCAATCACGGTGATGGAGTGAAAGTGTCGTGTTCAAGAGCGACTTGCTACCAACAGAGTTCTTCAAGTTTTCTTCCCATTTTTCCCCAGTCATTGCTGACCAGTACCTCTTTATTTTTGACAATCTTGAGGAGGATAACATATGCTTGGTCTATAATTTTCCCTTCAAGCAAACCTGTCGCTTTGTGTTTAGCGAGCCTAGCGTTAGTGAGACTTGTTGTTGTCTGGGTGGACAAGTTTTTCGCTATTGTTTTAACGAGTTTAATGACAAAGATAACTCGGTCCTTTTCTTGTTTAGAGAGTCTGAAAACGGACGAAAAGGAGACTCCAACAGTCCTTTTTCGTGGCATAATCCCTTAAGTCCAAAAAAGTGTAAAATAATACGAAAGGGATGGCTTTTCGATAGTTTTAACGAGCCGACAAAGACAAGCGCTCGATCTTTTTGTTTAATGATCCCTCAAGTCCAAAAAGATTAAAATATATGAGAGGGATGGCGTTCCCCTTACTTTAACAAGCTGTGAAGGCCAATAGCTCGACAATATTTTTATATTTAACGAGTCTAAAAAGAGTTTAAAAGAGGCTCATTTTTTAGGAACAAGTGATATTTCTGGGTAGCAGCTGGTTCCAGGTAAGTTTGGAACTTCTCAAAACATGGCAGTGTGAAGAGGGTGGCAATCAGAATCACTCGTCGCAGATGTTCCTCAAAAGGGTAAACAATCAAGTGGAAGCGTATGGTTGGCCAAATGAAATGGAGGTGATGGAAGGAACACAACCAAAGTTCAAAAAATGCAGATAGCAAAGCGATCACAAAGGTTATTTACCAAAAGTGAGTTTATTTTTTAATGAGCTTGAACCTTGGGCCAACATGTGCTTAGTGTAGGTTGATTTTTTAATGAGCTTGAACCTTATGGGAACATTGCTCTTACCAGTCTTTTGATAATGTCTCTTGGTAGATTTATTTTTTAATGAGCTTGATCACTACTATAACATGTGCTCATGACCTTTTTATGTAAGCTAGAAACGACCGAGCTACAAGGTTAAAGGGTTAAGAACCTACAAACTAAGAAAATCAAGGGTCATTTTTCACTTTCATGCCCCCGGGTCTTTCAGTAAAAGGAGAGTTTCCAGGTTATCAAATGGAAGTCCTTGCCATTAGGCAGGATCATTTTTGTTGGGAGACAAAAACTCTTCCTTTGCGATGTCCATCGAAATAGACAAAGGTGATTGTTGTGAGCCCTAATCACATAACATATGAAGATGAATGCTGTAAGCTTTCAAATTGTACAAAGGAAATAATCGCGTCAGACTGATCACATAACCTATACGGGAATGTTATCTAGTCCAAGTATTATGACCTTTCAAGAAAATCTCTCTTTTCCTCTGGGTTCGCCTGCCGAAGCAGACTAGGGTGCATGCCCCCTAATCTTCATCACACTCACTGAACTACTCGTGGTAATTGGGTGGACGGGATGAAGATGGAAGAGACATTGTTGATGCGAAGAGACCATTTAGGGATGATGGTTGATTTATAGCTGTGTTTGAACCAGGAAATGAGAGCTAGTCGACAAGCTGTACCAATCTTCCTTCATGTGGAAAACACATCACTCGAAAGAATGTGGAGACAATGGCTTCCATGCTATATATATAATCACATCCAAGGAGTAGATTGTAATCTAGTGGACCTTGGACTACCATCACATTCAAATGATCGGTTTTCTTTCTCACAGTTATAGGCAATTTTGGAAGGATCCCTAGTGGTCGACTAGTTCCTTTGTTGAAGCCCGACAACTTTTGTTTTTCAGGCAAAAGCGATGGCGAACCAAGCGCTTCCCAAGCAGTTGAGGAAAAGATACTCATCGAAGCCCCTTCATCTATGATTGTACCAGACACGATCATTTTGTAAACCTGTACTATGATTCAGAATGGTACATTAGATGGAAGGCGAGGTTTCGCTAGTTGATTCCAGTCAAAGAAAACGACTAGACTGCTCGGAGGAGGTACCGGATAAATGTCCAGATAAGTTTCATGAACTGGGGGGATTTCTTCCTGTTGTGAAGGAATGGGAGGATTGCCCCCAAGTTCATTAGACTCTATATCGACAAAAAGAATTTAAACGGTGTCGTTCTCATCCTCTTCGGGAACTATATCATCTGAAGGTGGATTTTTTGAAGGCAAGACTGGGTCGACTGCCATCTCGACCAGCTGACTTTGATCCGGAACGGACTCAGAAGGTTCACTTTCAATGATAGGCGATTCGATCGACAATTGAGTTATGTCAATCGGGTTTTCAACTAGCGAAGGACTTGGTAAGAGTTTCTTGTATCCAGGTGGAAGCTGCTGCGGTGCAGTAGGACGGTTATCCAAGATGCTTTTGGCTTCATCCAAGAAAGGACAACGGTGGAGAGTATGATCACCTTCACATAACCTACATGGAATTCTGACTTTTCCTTTTTGTTTGTTGACTTCGTTTTCACTAGTTGATGGTGTACTATCAACCTGACTATCAGGGGTTGATGACACCGAATGGTGCAACTGGGGAGACCATTCTCTCAAGATCCGCGGGATGCAAGGACAATCTCGATGATAATGGTTCTCCTTGCAAATTGCGCATGGAGTTTTTGGTTTGAAAACTTTAGTTTTCAGATTTTCACCAGATGATGCAATTGGTGTTCCCTTATTTAGTTGGCTTCTTCTTCTTCTCCTTCCCTTTCTTTTTCTTCTCAGTTACTTGGATTTTAGTGTCACTAGTTTCACCAAGCGAAGAGGAAGAAGGGGAAGGAGAAACATGTTAGAAAATTATATATTACGGAGCAATGGAACACATAAAATATTGCAGAAATATAAACACAGAAAACACATAAAACAAGAGAGACACAGATATACGTGGTTCACCCAGTTTGGGCTACGTCCACCCCGAACAGCTAGTCCTTCCTTTCTATTATCCAACAAAAAGAAGAGACACAACCTACAGCAAATCTGCTGTAATATCCTCTGTTTTCTCTCACAGTCTCACCTCTCTATTTCTCGCTTAGAGAATACACATCTATCTCACAACCTCAAATACAATGCCCTCATACAAAGAGAGGGGTTGCCTTCTAGGGAAAAAAACCCTAAACTAAACATAAGTTCTACCGTTAGATCATCTGCCTAATGAACGACCCAGATTGACTAGAAATTACTACACTTTTACAAGGCAATTTTACATCTTTTTTTAGCTTCGGGGGCGCTGCCGCCCCCCCCCCCCCCTGGACCCCCCCCCCTGCAGCGAATATTTTACAAGTGGCATTGCCGCCCCCATTTCGAACTGGGGTCCAATGTGGCGATACATTTGAATATAGAAGATAATCAGGCTCCACACCCAACAAAACAAACGAAGTAGAAGGTGAAGGGGTAACTTCAGTATCGTCTGGTTGCTGATTAGATTGTTGAGGAATTATGGTGTTTTGAATGACAGAGGTCGAGAAAAGCCATACTAGCAGGTCGATTGTGATTCCTGGAAGGGACAATGTAGCCATATATGGAGAACCAATATCTCCCCAAGAGGAGAAAGGACTAAGATTCCCTCCAAGGGGGATTCCTTGATTGGTAGACTCCATTATCTCAACCTCAGATCAATGTAGGAACACGGATGTTATTCCGTTTAAAATAAATTTTAAGACGCTTGGATGCAAATTGCTTTTTCAACTTTTAAGAGTTGAGAAAAAGCTAAAGGTGATTCTAGTCGCCTTCGATTTTTAATGAGCCTGAAGTGACAAGTGCTCAGATGGACCTTTTCTTTTAAGGAGTCGAAAAGGAACGAAAGTGACTGCTTTGGAAGTCTAGACAGAGGGTTTACCAAATCGATTGTAAAACTGCAAAATACACCTTGGTGATAAATGATAGAGAAATTACCAAGGACTTATGTACGGCAGTCAATCTTCCCAAATGTTGTGTTCAATGCATTACGATCGATAGGGCGGTAGACACGACTTCCTAAGGATAAAGGATATCAGCCTATTGTGGTCTCCCAATATATACTCGATGGTACGGGGAGCACAAGTCCGTACTGGCACTTGTCGTATCAAAGAGGAGGAATCACCCAACCTACGATGAAAATGATAGTTACCGGGTTTTATGACGCCAGAACACGTCTCTAGCCTAGACTTCTAGATGTGTTGCGTTAGGTTCCAAAGAGTTTTTATGTTCATTGAGGTTTATTTTATGGTTGATCTTGTTTAGAAGTTTGTCTTTTCAAGGTTCACCGCGTGATGTAGATGTGAAATTCCTAAGTATGCAATCTAAAATGATAAATAGTCGTTTATGTTCTTTTAGCAATGAAAATCCTAGCTACAAAGGAAAGAATATGATGATTTTTTCTTTCAGCAGAGAGCATAGAGCACACACTAAATGCACTTTCCTAAACCAAATTTTGTAAGCAATCAAAATGCAGATGCACATGCATGTATTTGTTTTCCGCATTCTTAATGTGTGAATGACAAAAAGGAAGTTAAGTACAGATCTGAACTATTTTCTTTCAAAGTGACAATACTAACAATTTTTCTTTTCAAAAAGGAAGACTAAGACGACACTTTTCAATTTCGAATCTAAAATTGTTTTTGACACTTGCAATACTAATAATGTCAAAATCAAGTACAAATGACAAAAGTACAATCAACTATCTAGAAGAGGAAGACTTTACGACACTCTTCTTTTGATTCAGAATGACAATTACGACACTTGCATTAAAGACGACAATTCGATTAGGCTAATTTCGACAAAGGAAGACTGCAAATGATTGACAAATACACAAAAACGTTTACAATTCCTAACTGATGGAGGCTGAAATAATGTGAAGGATGATGGTTTCAGTAAGAAGGCACTGATCATGAACAGCAAAACTACTGAATAAAGCTGAAAACAAGGAGGAAAAACCAAGTTTCAGAGAAGAAAAATAGTTCACTCAATCATCGCACCTGTAACACAGGGAAATAGGGATGCATCTCACTTGCAACACACAGGAGGTGCAATGCATCCAGGTTGCACAGTTACAGATAGTGCGATGGGCCAGGGAGAGAAACTGAGCTTGGTTTTTGCTCAAAACTTGTAGCTAAGTTCAGTGATTTAGGCTGAGTAATGATGGACAATAAACACAAAGCATAAGGGTAAGATATGATGAGGTTCTGAGCTACCACAAGGGCACTTAGGATGCTTTGTAAGTCAGATTTTTAGTTCATAAACCAACTCGGAGATTGACTGAAGCAGCGTTTATCTACTTCGCAATTGCATAGCAAAGGCGTTTTGAAGGCTAGCTGGCTAACTTCAGGCTCCATCTGTAGTTTATAAAGCAAACAATAAAAAAACAAAACAAACTATTCGTTCCCCAGTGGAGTCGCCATTTTGTTACAAGGAAAACAAGTGTCGATTCGAACTACTAGTCCCACTAAGACGGGTAGCTATCTTAGAAACAAACAATGAAAGCTTTTTCAAGATTTCCTTTAAGTGTGATGGATGGAAGAGAAGAAAAGAGGACTAACCCGGATCTTGCGCTTTGATCCTAGATTGATTTCTCCTTTGCTTGATAGGATTTGCCACTCCTCTCCTACTTGTCTCGCTTCAAAGAGTACCTGTAGAGTCAAAGTAACAACAAACTATCAAAGCATCTCTATCTATAGCATCATAAACAATGCAGGATCAGAAACACATTGACCATACAATTGCATTCATAAACAATAAGATTCACAAATACAAGATCATATGGAGGAAAACTCAAAGAACTTTATTAATAGTAATGCAAGAGAGGATTACAACCCAGCTATCTGATCCAGCATCATCCTCCCAGTTGTAGAAGCCCTCTTCACCTCATGAACAAGCAAATCACCCAACAATGCAATGTCTCTTCTCACCAAATCAACAACACTTCCTTACAAAATACAAAATTCCAGCCTCTAGATCTCTCAGATGAGGGATCCATTTATAAATGACTTGAAAGGGTGTGAGTCAGCTTTGGGTTTTTGATTAGTGTCATTTCACTCATAGTTCTTGGTTCCACTTGGATATTTCATGATCTCTTACTCATCCTTGGGCGAATTCAGAGAGGCAAGTGTCACAGGAGAAGTTTCTGGAAGATTCCATGATCATCCACCTTGCAATTTGTCTCTGCCATTTGTCTATTCTCGCTCATCGTACCCCACAGAAGGCCATTTGAGTATGCATCGCACCTAGCCAGTTAGGCAGTTAGTATGCATTGCACCTTGCCCATGGAGCAGTCTGTATGGTCCAGTTTTGGCCAGTTCTGAGTAATTTTTCAGGTGGAACTTCTGGGAAATGATGTAATCAGTTGACCATGATCCTTTAGGGTGTGAAACAACACTTTTAGGGACTTAAGGAGACCTTAGTTTATGGACATATGAGTTTGGGGCTGCAGTGCCCAAATATCTCTATAACAACATGCTGAAAGAACAACTTTGTTGTTTGTTCAATGGTAATCTGCTTGTTACAAGGTATTAAAATACACATTTTGTTGAACCTGTCCACAATAACATATAAATAGTCACGACCTTTTCTATATTTTGGTAATCCTCGAACAAAGTCCATGAAAACACTTTCCCAAGGATGAGGAGGAACTAGAAATGGAGTGTACAAGCCTAGTTTTCTATTGCTAGGCTTGCTTTTAGCACACACGGTACACCCTTTAATATATCTAGAATCTGTTTCATGCATTCTTGGCCAATAGCAGAATCTTTGCAACTGTGCAACTATTTTACCTACCCCAAAATGACCTGCTATTAGAGAAGTATGTGCTTCTCAGATTATGTTAACTCTTTCAGTTTGAGGAATGCATAACTTTCCCAAATGATACAAGAGTTGGTCCTTAACATGATAATCCAATTCTTCTACTTGTTTGCCATGACTTAAAGTTGAATATACATCCTTAAAATCTACATCTTGAGCATATTGTTCAATGTAGATTTCATGCAATACTGGGTTATGCTTAAGTATAGTAGATGCATTTATGATTGGTCTGGATAACATATCCGCAACCTTATTGTGTATGCATTTATTATATCTAATGACAAGATGAAATTGTTGTAGAAAACCCATCCTTGCCAATCAAATAGTGCTTCGACTTCTTCACGCTTTGAACCAAGGCATACAACTCCTTGTCATATGTGGAATAGTTCACAAAAGCTTGGGAGAATGTCTTTGAATGGTAACATACAAGTTTCCTCTACTACATCAACACTTCTCCCATGGTGTACCCACTGGCATTGGTCTCGATATCAAAAGGCTATTGGAGGTCAAGTAAGGCCAAAATTGGTGTGGTACTGATCATCTCTTTTAGTGTATCAAAGGCTTTCTGTGGCTTTCCTCCCCACTGAAAGGTTTGCTTCACACTTTTCAATGCATGTAAGGATGATGCAATGACAGAGAACTTGTCAATGAACCTTCTCCAATATTGTACTACACCCAAAAAGCTACGAACCTTTGTAACATTGGTGGGTTTAGGCCACTTTACAATCACATCAATTTTAGAAGGATCTATTTTTAATTGTCCACCTTTGACAATGTGACCCAAGTAAACCAAATAGGTCTTACCAAATTCACACTTAGACATTTTGACATACAATTTTTATTTTTGCAAAACATCAAGCACCTCTTTAACATGGCTCCCATGATCGTCCCATGACGTACTGGAAACAAGAATGTCATCAAGATACAAAGTACAAAATCATCAAGAAAAGGTCTGAAAATATCATTCATCACCCTCGTGAATGTAGCCAAAGCATTGCAATAATTGAATGACATCACCAACCATTCAAATAACTCCTGTTTTGTCTTGAATGCAGTCTTCCATATATCCTATTTTGCAATCCTGACCTGATGTTAACCACTGCACAAGTCCAATTTTGTGAAATAGACAACAATTTTCAATTGATCTAATAAATCATCAATGCGAGGGAGAGGGTGTCGATTATTCACTATTATTTTGTTAAGTGCCATTTAGTTTATGTACATCCCACATGTGCCATCCTTCTTTGGCACAAACATGATGGGTGAGCCACATGGAGAAGAACTTGGCCTTATGAACCCTTGGTTCAACATTTCCTGCAACTTCTTCTTTATGTCCTCCATCTTAATGGTTGATAACTTGTACATACCAATGTTGGGTAAGGTAGCATCCTGCTGCAAGTGAATCTCATGTTGGATCTCACGCTTTGGAGGCAACCCTCTTGGTTCTTGAAAAAAACCCATTATAGTTAGAAACACTTTCAAAAAATTTGTTTTTATGAGTGGGATCACAGCCTTCGAAAGCTTCGTATGCCTCTACATCTTTTTCTCTCACAACTGTGAGCATTCACCCTTTGCTGGAATTGATCAATCTCTTCATCTAACCTGCACTTACAAGACTGGCAGTGATTTTGGCATGATGAACTCTGACAATGTATTCCACTTCATCTTTCGTGAGAAGATACTTGTTTACATGGCAAAATAAAATTGCTTACATATCATACAAATATGGACTCCCCAATACAATACCACAGATATCCAAGGTTACAACGTTAAGATCAATCTCATGTACTAGTTTGGATGCAATCACAAATCTAGCTCTACACTATTTGGTTACATGTAATTTGGCTTTATCACACACCCAACCAAGAGGGTAAGGTTTCATATGAGGCTTGGTTTCTAATCCTAATTTCTTAACCAAGGATTTTGAAATCAAATTTTCTTGTGAGCTCGAATCAAACAAGGTTTCCACTTTAGTATGTTTCATTATGACTCTAATGTGGAACAATTTAGTCCTCTTTCATTCATTAAAAATAGACTCATTTGAAGAACTTGTACTTGCATGCAATTCAAAATTTTCATTAGCATGAAGAGAAAGAGTACCTTGTATTCCCATTGTTGTGATCTGTGTCTCGTCACCAGAATCGGATCCAAGGTCCTATTGTACAGTTGCCACCGTCTTTTGCTTGTTCTTCCCACCAAATCTCTTTGGTTTCAACTTCGGATGCAACTTCCAACAATGTTCAATCATGACCTTCCTTCTTGCAATGTGTGCAAGATGTAACACCCTCCTCCCACATCTACCCAAGCAACTGACTAGTCGGGGTAAACATGTGACAAGAGTCCACTATGATATGATTCAACCTCCTAAGTCACGTTAAGGAAGTGGAACTGAAATAAACACACCATACAGACCTTCAACATCAGCCTTAGGACCCTAAGGAACCAATCCAACACTTCATATAGCTTTCCCTTGGGTCCCACTGAACTTTTGGACAACTAGAGCTCTGGACGCTCTCATGCTATGGGCATTTCAGTGTCCAGGGACCTCTATATGCTCTCGTAGGCCGACAAGCCAGCATCTAGGGACTCTTTTTGTCAGTGATGTGCTAGTGTTCCCGAGATTTGAGCCACGTTTTTAGGCCTAGAGCCCAGGTCACTGCCTAGAATTGAATCATAGCTTCAGAATAGTAAAATAACAAGGAAATGACAGTATAAATGCAAGCACTTGAATGAGACCTTCACTAGACTCCTACTAGCCATGAAAGGCATTTTGTCAAACATATCACGAATATGTAATCTACATGTGTAAATAACATATATGGGGATAAGGGTCTCATACTTAGCTGAGAATCACTAAGTAGCATTAATGCCTCAATATATCAACTGCCATCATAATATCAACATAATTACTCATGAAATCATAGCCATATGATCCACATATAAACCACTTTCATACTAATAAAAATACAAGGAGAAATAACCTCTTATTGATGATGCAAAATCCAAACCTGAGATGGGACTTCCACATTCCACCCGACCGTAGAATGGCTGAGAAAAATCTCTCTTCAACCATTCTCCCCTGTGCCATATTCCAAGCATGAATGTGGGATCTTATAAAACACATCAATCCAAAACCATTAAAGGCTTCCAACGGCCATCCACCTCAACCCATCAAACATTGATTCCATCTCACGGTCAGACATCACAAAACCATCATCAAATTGGTCTCTATCCAAGCCTTCCAGGGCTCTAGAGTGTTTGTCCAACCAAGGCTTCAAGACTAGTAACTCAACCCACAACTTTTATCGGGCTCCAGAGCGTTTGTCCAACCAAGGCTCCAGGACTAGTAACTCAATCCACCAAGGGCTTCAGAGTGTTTGTCCAACCAAGGCTACATGACTAGTAACTCAATGCAAGTTGTTATAGGGCTCCAGAGTGTTTGTCCAACCAAGGCTACATGACTAGTAACTCAACCCAAGTTGTTACAGGGCTCCAGAGCGTTTGTCCAACCAAAGCTCTAAGACTAGTAAATCAACCCAAGCTAAGGAAACATGAGAACCAACCAAAAGAAAACAATGAAAATAAATCCACAATCTCCATGGCTATCCAAGAAATGGCAAGGATAGGCAATCCACTATCAATCTTGGTCATCCTCCATGCCAATGACAGATCATAACCAACAAGCCACATGCATATGCCATGCATGCCAAAACTAGTGAGGAAAGCATACATGCAACTCGGTACCTACAAGCAAAATTTGATGAAGTTGATTATCCTGATGTCCTCTTGCATTTTCCTACTCTTCCTTTGCCTTCTTGCTCCAAAATCCAAGTATGCCACACCCTCCAAGAGTGATCCAAGAAAACTCTTAAGTATCCAAGATTATGAGAGAGAATAATGAGAGAGCTCCAACACTGAACTGACAAAAGGTTACCAACTGATCCTTGGAAGCCTTTTTATGAACGATGCCTCTATTTTCTCTATTTTCCATTATTTTCCTTCATTTTCCTCCTCGCATGCAAATTCTGACCTTTCACCTCCCTTTTCTCCTAATTTCCATTATTTTCATAAATAAACATGGCAAAAATGTCATTTTGCCTTTCCAAAGCCTTAGCCATTGCCATTGCCAATTTCCTTAGCCATTAAACAATCACAAGTGATCCTCATCACTAGGATTTTTCCCAACGTTCAACTTGGAATAAGTGTCCCATCAACCGTGATTATTATTTTTCCTTTATTAACTTTTAGTACATGGAATTTTCACAGGGTTATTGCACAAGATGGATTTGCTCCTTCGTCCTTCTTGGTCGTAGCTGCGTTCTTGTCCTTTCCCTTGCCTTTTCCTTTGAACTTGCCATTATGAGGTTTGAAAGGTGATTTCTTTTGTTGATTTTCTTTGTCATTCTTGCCCCTGCTTTCAAGGTGAATGGCCTTTACACCAATCGCATCAATAGTAGTGGGCTCAAATAACAACAAAGAATGCCTGATGTAACTATGTAAAGCACCAATATACTTTGTTACAGTTTACGGTGAATCAAGTGAAATACCCATGCTTAAAGCTTGTTTTATAAACTCTTCTATGAAGCTTTGTACATTTTGACCCTTTCCTTGTCTCAAATATTGCCATTCCATTTAAGCCTTTTGTCGATAACCCAAAGGATAAAACTGATCTTTTAATGCATAAACAAAATTGGACCAAGAAGAAAGGAGATTACCTAAGTTTTTGCTGCCTTTCTGCAACTTGCTCTCCCACCAGATGAGAGCAGTGCCACTTAGCCGAAGAGATGTTAATTGGATCTTGGCCTCATCTTCCTCGATCTTCTGAATCCGACAATTAACCTCGATATGTTTAATCCAATATTTTAGTTTCTCTACATTACATTCTCCATTATATGTGGGCAAATCAAACTTTACATATAGCTTAAAAAATGGTTTCTTAGATGTATTCCTATGATGATTGTTAGAGTGATGAGAAGGAGAAGAAGAAGAATTGTCACTAGAGGATAGAGAGGGCGGTTTAGGAGGCTCATCTGGTTCTTTCTTCTCAGGCTTGATTGTCTTCTCACATTCTGCAAACAACTTGTCAACTTTCTCTGCCATGGTGAAGAATATCTTGTGATAATTTCACTCTTCCTCAATTTGAGCTTCCTCATTTGCCATGTTCTGTCTTTGTGGTGCACGCCCTGCTTTGGGATCAAAGGATTTGAGTTTTCCTTCTCCTCTTTGGAGCTTGTTCCTAGTTAGCATTCATTCATGCAACTCACATCAAGAAGACCTGCTCTGATATCAAACTTGATCCATATCTTTTTACTTCATGGATGCATACATAATTGCATATAAAAGAGCATGTAACCAAGTAACTTAAACACATGAAAAAGAAGTGGAAATCATAAAGCAACCATGAGATCAAAGGAACAAAACAATTTGATTACAAAGTTCACTGAGTGTGGGCTACGTCTCATGTCCTTGCTCAAAGTGGGGAGGCCTCTTTCATAAATGGCATCAAAAATTAATTACAATCAACTTTACATAAATGACCCTTATACCTCCAACTTCAATCATGGATGAAAAATTCAAAGCTCAGATGCAAAAACAGAAATCACCATTGGATTCGTGGCGCGAAATCATGTCAAACGACTATAAACTTGTTCATATTCTGAGCAGGTGACTTCTGGAGCTCCAAGGAATATTAGATTCCCTCAAGATTCCTTGCAAAAAGATTCTCCCAATATTTCTTAGGAATCTTTCTTGAATTTTGTGCCCGCCTTGGCACGATTATGACTTGTGCACTCTTGTTTCCGCCTGTAAAATGTTCCGCTACTCCTCGGTCCTGCCATGCCTCCCCTCGGATGAGCAAATATTGGGGTTCATATAGAAGTGGTTGATGAAGCTACCAACGTACGAGCCAGTTGCTCGTTGGTGGCAGAGGCAATTAGGACGGGGGCAGACTGGGTTCAAAACCCCCCACACCTCATATGGCATGTTTTTGTTTGAATCAACAACATATATAGTTCGGTGGTTATGTTTCACGGTTAGTGTTGTTAAGTTTGGGGCCGCCTATTGGCGCGCTGACCCACCCGGGTCGGGCAGGTTTGAATCCCACCGACCTATTCACGTGCCTTCGTTCCATTCAGTTGGGCGAGCCTGGGTCTCTTGGTGACTCAACCCATATTTGTATTATGTTTCGATTATAATAAAACATTGTCATTGGACAGTTGGGGGGTGACGACCTGCGACCCTAATGATTTTTTTTTGTTTTTTATATTAATAATAGACAAAATTTCGATGGCAGCTTTTAAGGGTCACTGGAAAAATTAAAGAGGCAACAAATTCACCTGTTTCAACTGTGGGATTACGTCCGTCATCCTTTTTCCAAATTGTTGCCTCGTTAGTGACTGCCACTTGGCCTAGTTTGACCATAACTTTGACCGGCTATATCTTGATCATACAAACTCAGATTTGAGTGTCGTTCACAGTGTTGGAATCAGGATGACGAGCACTACGATTTTGGTCTTGGTTTCACTGCAATCCAATGACTTCAATTTTTGTGTTTTTTCAAAGCCACTTCTATTTATGGAGCCACCTGGATCACCATCCTTCGCGCCACGTCAAAGGAAACCACAACAGTACCTCTAAATGATATTCAATATGCCTTTAGGTATCCAAGATAAAGACATCCAGAAGACTGGTATGGCTTCTATAACCGATTTTATTAACACCAATCTTCTAACTCTTGACAACCACTTGTGGCTCTAGGATTTTATTCTCTTCTTTGTGATTGCCATGAGCCACATCCAATCACTTTTTCTATAGTCATTAGGTTTCAACTTGAACCCCAAATTTTTGATCCCTTCATCAAGGGGCTTACTTTGGAAAGGAAAAAGACTGTAATCAAATTTTATTTCATCCTTTGAACATCAGTGACTGTGAGATTAGATTTCAGACTATTTGGCATTATACTTGTGCCTTGCAGAATAAGTCCATAATAGATTTGAATTTTGTTGAGTCACTATGTGATCCATCAAGGAATATCAATACATCATCAACGAAAAATAGGTGTGGGAGGAGGATTTCCCCTACAACAAGTGCACCCTTGAGTGATCCTCTTTCTTTTGCTTTGGATAATAGTTTGCTTAGCCCCTCTGTTATCAATAGGAATAATAGAGGGGATACTGGGAAACCTTGACGAAGTCCCCTCTCGACGTGGAAAAAATTAGTAGCAGCACCATTGATCAGAACCACAAATGATGCATATGTGATGCAACACATAATCTAGTTAATAAAGGAGACGTTGAAGCCTAAATGGGTAAGCATCAATCTGATGTAGAGTCATCTAGCTCTGTTAAATGCTTTTGAAAAGTCTATTTTAAGAATCACGCCCTTCAATTTTTTTGTCTTTAAACTATGTAGCCCCTCCTGAGCTACTCCAATGGCTTCATGTATCTAACGGTCCTCCAAGAAGGCAAATTGTTCCTGTGAAAAGTGGTGAGATAGAATTAGCTTGATTTTGTTTGCTATGCTTTTTGCTATGATCTTGTATATGATATTACATAGCAAGATAAGTTTGTAGTCATCAAATGTAGTCGAGTCCTCTGATTTAGGTATAAGTTCCATGAAGGTAGAGTTAAATTCTCTATACATGTACCTAGAAGTCTGACATTCCTCCACTACTTTCAACATATTAGAGCGAAGAAGTTCATAAAACTTGAGATAGAATTCTACAAGCCACCCGTCGGGTCCTCGACTTTTATCCTTTTTGAACCAGTGTAAGACAACCTCCAGCTCCACAAAAGATACAAGCTACAATAAGTCTTCATTATCTTCCTCAATAGAAAATCTAGGGAAGGCTTGGGCGATACTCATGATTTGCCGATTGGCTTTAAAGCCATGAATAGAGAGAACAGAATGGGGGACAGATAGAAAAAGAAGGAAACAAAGACAGAGAAAGCAAAAGTGAAGAAGACAGTAAAGCAAGAAGCAGAAAGACAGAGAGCCGAGCTGACCTGCAGCATAAGGCAGCATCGAGCAATCCTTGAGAGGATCTGTTGGGAACTGAGCACCACATTGGGCTCCTCCCCTTAAGACCAGAGAGGTCAAAGAGTTGGTAAGGAAAAGAGTCTATGCACTCTAGTGGCTTGGGGAATCTAAGAACCACCCTGCCAAGTAATTCTGTTTCAGGAGACTCAGATTGAGCTCCTCATTGTAATTCTCTGCTTTGAAGACACAATAAAAGAAGGCTACCACTGAGAGCTGGATCGGAGATGTAGCCCTAGAGGATAGGGTGAACTCCTTATTAATTTGTTGTGTTCTTGTTTTGCTCACTGTGTTCCTCTGTTGTTTTCCATTTTTCTCAGTGTCTGTGTATTTTGCAATCTGATCGATCCGTTGCCTAAAATAACATGGACACACACCAGCACATGAGTCTATAATACCTTCAATTAATAAATCTTAACTGAGATCACTCATAGGGTGATTTCCAGATCAGAAACGTAGCGTGCATAGCAAAAGCGCAACGTGCATGCACAAAAGCACAATGAAAGTTTGATGGCTAATTGAATGACTTTGATGCATCTTTAGTTGAACTGAAGACTGACACTAGTAGCCGGGGATGTCATATATATCACTGAAGCTTGAAATCAACAAAAACACTTCTCCAAGACCACTTAAAACTCAATTTACCACAACTACTCCAGAAGCGCAGCGTGTGACCAAAAATAGTGGTAGAAAGGTGAAATTTTAGTGGCTTTTGACCTTTTCTTACAAATCCATGAGCTGACAAGATACCAAAAGTAGATTTTTGAAATATACTAACCATAAGACACATGTACATGTTTGTCGTTTGTTATTTGGAGGTCTTGGGAAAAAGCACAGCGTGGGCATGGTGTGTTTTTGAGAGTGACCCTTTTGACTGTGTGCAAAAATACTCAAAAACTCAAAATTTTGATGCCTTTTCTTGTTTTCTGAGCCAATTTTATGCCACTAAGGAGGCATCAACTAGAAGGTCTAAATTGTACCTCTTCTTGAGCTTCTTCTTCATGTTCTTAACCCTAATCTTGCACACCATGTTTCTTATGTAATAATGCCTTGACATATGCCTTTGTTGGGTAGTGTCTCTATTTGCCTTCTTCAAAAGCTTCTCTAAATGCTCATTCACCTTTTGAAGCCAATACTCTTTGTTCTCTTCAATTTCAGCTGCTATGGAGTCATCAAAGATTTTTAGGGTTTGAGGAGGAGAGGGATTTTCTGCTTGTTGTCTCTTCTTAGCCATGGCTTTGGTTGTAGGTCTCCTTGGCTGTACCTGTATGTCTTCATCCTGTTGTTCTACATCAATGACTGCCTTACCTTTTTCCTTAACTGCCTTGCTGGATGATGGAGGATCTTCATGTGATTTGCCTTGCTTCATTAGGCTTAGCTTCATTTGCCTATTCTCTTGTTTCAAGAAAGCCACCATGACATTGGCTTTAGAAAGGTCATCTTGTAACTCTTTGATTTGTGTCTGCTACTCTTTAATGATGTCTTCTGATGTCTTGTCTCCATAAGCAGTCATACCTACCTCCGAAGGTACCTCTTCATGATGCTGTAATCATGAATCTCCTCTGTCCCTAAGTGACTGCTCTCTCTTGGCTTCAGCTTGAACTTCTTCAATAATAACCTCCTTAGGCACTCTTTTTGCTTGAGCTCTAGTCATAGATCTAGGAGTAGGCATATCACTTTCTATCTCAGGGGAAAAAACTAGCCTTTTACCCTTCTTGTATGTTTGTGAAACTTCTGCTCTAGGCTATATTTTTGTCACTGATGGTATGCTAGATGGCTCAGGTCTTTGTGGCCCAGATGATGTAGGAGTATTGCGGCTTTTGGATTGATGAGAGATAGACAAGAGAGCAACTACCTCCAAGAATGATTCACATGACATATTGACCTGTGTGAGCTAGTGGAGAACTATGATTTTGATCAAAGCATGATGGAATAAGCTTGCTTGATGATCCTTCCCTTTATTCTGCACCTTTTCAGTCATCTTAACCAGGCTTCTAAACAAGTAATTGGGTAGGTTTAGTTGTTTGATGGATGTGAAATGCATCAACAACCTGATGTGATACTGATATAACTTAATGAACCTGCCTTCACAAGTGAAATATTTCATAATCATCTTTATCAAAGGAGTATATTTATCCAATAATTGCTTGCAAGGAAAGAAATGGGATGGGGTTTCCTTATATTGTGGTTTCAGGAACACTTTGCAGTTTTCAATGTCCAAATCCATCCCCTTAAACCAAATTTCTCCTTGATTAGGGATACTAGTGGCTAAACTATAACCTTTGTTGAGACTAGGAAGTCCATCCTTGCTACGGTGGTCTTGTTCCTCTTGAAATTGGTGGCAAAAAGACTAGTCAGCTCATAATGGTAGCCCACCTCTTGTACTTTGTCACAAAACCATAGGCATCCTGGTTGTTCAAATGACCTCTTGATGAACTCTGAAGCATTGATCTCTTGCATAAGAGTTGGCTTATATCTTGAGACCTGTCCCCCCTTGTTGTATTTTTTCTTTTCACTGGCCATGTTGTTGGCTTTGCTTGACTAAAAATCCTAGTTTGAGAGGAGAAAGGATAGGGATCTAGGGATGCAAAACAGGGGAAACAGAGCAACTAGTTTAGGGAGGGAAATGGAGGGGATAAGAGTTAGGGAAAATTCTAGGGAAAATTTAGGTGGTAGGGGTAGATGTTAGGGACATAGGGGTAGTGAAATTTCTTAGAATGGGAGAGGGAAGGAAGGGAAAAAGTGGAAAACACAGGGAAAACCCAGAAACACAACATAAACGCAACGTGGGCTTGGGTTTTGGGGAAAAGTGGTGAGATAGGGAAAACAGGTATGGGAAATGGTTGGGGAGGGTCTATCAAGTGTATACAAGGGTGTTTAGGCAAAAAACATAGGTATTTTCTCCTTGGAAGAAAGCAAAAACCATGAAATCTTAAAACCGCAGCATACAACCCTAAGAGAGGGATTTCATCATTGTTTGAAGGAAATCATTTTGTGAGAGGGCTAATGAATGCTTCACTTACTTGTTTAGGAGTGTTGAAAACTTCTTGAATGAGAAATAACCTATTGCTTGCTTGCTTTGACTGTCAAACTCAAAAATGTAGTGAATGTCTAGAAGCACAACGAGTTGATGGGCAAGGTGTTTTGATGATAAAAATCGATGCTCTGATGATTGAGATGAAGCAAAATGGTGGAGAAGAGACCTTGGAGGATGAAATGAAGTTGTTGAATGCTTGAATGGTATTTTAGTAGCTTGAAACTCAATTTTTTCCTTTGGTGGTGGTGTGACATCACATGTACTTTTGAGAAATGATACGATGAGGTGATTGTATTGCATCATAATTTCTTCACAAGGAAATGATACCTTGATTCCTTTTGTCCCTAAGTTGCTAACTCCCATGATGGTGAACCAAATGATGGACATGGCTCTCTTTTTGCTTTTGATGACTGACATTATGATGACAATCAAATGTAAATCCTAGACCATGACCTATATGATGGCACATTAGCTCTTTTGATGACCTAGGACACCTAAATGATGACATGACCATGATGAGTGATGATGACCTTGAGCAAGTGGAGGGAGTAGTAATGACCTAGACAAAAACCAATGACTATTTGACAATCAAGAGGTATCATATTTTATTTGAAAACATAATAATTTGACCAAAGATTCTATCAACCACATGGAAAGAGTACATTTGATTACTAGAACTAATGGACACTAACAACCACAACTCTTTATCTTTCTCGGCTTGTGTTGTGCGGATTTCCCTATTGGTTTTCCTTCCTCTGCATCTCATTTTCCTTTCCAAATATTTGGTTTTTTCAGTTTCTGATTTTTCGTTTGCTAAATTGGCCATTATAGAGGGACCCGTGGCTTCATTTGATGAGAGGTAAGTGTCTTCCTCTTCCTCTAATAGATCTACTGAGACATTCTGAGAGGTTTCAGGGTTTCTGTTTTCTTCTTTTGGAACTCGATTAGGTATTTGAGAAAATTGCTTTTGAAGGTTTGGCTTTGCATATTTTTGAGATATTTGTTCCTCTTCATTAAGATCTATTAGCACTTCATATGTATTCTTTTAGCCTTGATGACTACTAGATTGGCTAATACCTTCCTTATTGTTACTGGTCTCATTAAGATTTGTCATACCTTTAGTCTGTTGAGGCGACTTCCCTTGTGTGAGGGGGTTGTTTTTTGTTAGGGACCTTTCTCCTCTTGGATTGTTGTCATTGCTCCCCTTGATCTCCCTAATTTTCTTGGTTGATTGGGGATTTAGTGCAATTTCTAGAAAAATGTCCATATTCGTGACAAATCCGACCCTTGAAGGGGAGTTGATCATAGTCTACTTCCTAAATGTGTGTCCAATCATCCATACATAAATTTATAGCTACTAGTAGTCTTTTTCCAGATCCAATTCCACACAAATCCTAGCACAGGCAAACAATCCTTCGATGGGTTCATCACAGTCGATGTATTTTCCAAGAGAGTTACTAATGAACCTGAAAGTGATTGCATTCCAACAGTGGAGAGGCAAGTATGGTAACTTTACCTAGACTATAACCACCATAGGGATATCATAGTTTGGGTTAAAGTTAGGGTTCCATCTATCCAAATACAACCCTTATGGCCCCATGAAATATGGTCCACTTATGAATATAAGATCCATGTCCTCCTTGAGCTCAAAATAAAAGGTGATGAAACCATTTCCCACAAAGGAGGAAACCACTTCTCCTTTCATTTTAGGTTTCCCATAAGTCTCAATCCATGATCTGATTGATTGAGGAGAAGGACACAAATAAGTAAACTGGCTAACCAAACCTGATTCCCCAGTTGAAGCGCCCTAGATCAAGCTTGTGGAGTAGAAATCACGATTTTAGGAATGCCATTGATCTTCTTAACAAATTTTGAAGGATGTGCCTTTTTAAATTTGGGGACATTTGCAACTAGATTGTTAAAGGCTTCAATATCCTAAGAAATATACGAGTCATGGGAGTATTGGCCATGATGGGTCACCTGACCAAAAGAAAAATACCAGAAAAACCTAAAACTTACCCATGTCAAAGAGATAATATGCCAATGAAATTAGACATCGAAGTTTGCGATCAAAGGGATGCAACCACTAGGAGAGTTATGAATGCTTGGTCCATTGTGAGATATAGATAAATCGAATCTCTGTGCTCAGATGCAGAGGCTAGCACGCAGCACAAGGCCGTAGAACTTAGGGATTTAACAAATGCTTCCTTCACCTATCCCAAGCGAACTACAAAGCTAAAATAAACAAAGAAATTTAATAATTACTATTATTATTAATAATAATTAAACCATCCTAGATCCATCTTAACTCTGGATCTATCAAGCCCCAAGAGGGATCGAATCTCTAAGGGGGCAAACCTTTCCTCAAGTTTTGAACTAAAAAAAGATGTTTACATCTGTTGATAATTTTACTTAAGTTAGGCAAACTAGACTAGTCAACTCCTCAAATCTAGTTAACACAACAAGATAATGAGACATATTGCTCAAAATATACAAAGTAAAGTGAAAATGTTTTGGTGTTTTTTTAATATATTTATATTTCAAAAATATATAACCAAAGAAAACATAAAATTTGATATATACATCTAAAAAAGAAAAAGAAAAAAAGAGGGATATTCACAACGAAACAAGTGGTGAATAGAAATTAAAAAAAGGTAGAAAATCAAATTTAAATTAACAACAAACTAGTCAGGATTCTAGGTTGAAAGCTTGAAACCCTGTAGAGCATAAGTCGTGAAAAAAATAGTGAATAAATGTAACAAAATACAAGAGGCATATAAAGATATAAATTGTATAGAAGAACAAGTTGATTTTATTAAAATAATAGCCAAATATCAACAATAAGTCTCTGCGAAGACCATTGACCAATTCTAAGACTTAAACCACTGCAATGTACAAACTCATATACAATAGTTAAGGAAATCCAATGGAAATGCCAGCATATCGATCCTTCAAGCAACTTGTGTAAATGGGCAATGTTCTTTCTGCATAAAGATCATTGTTAGCATTGATAAAATGAAAATTAGACCTTTCGAACAACAAGTAAATGATCAGAAAGAACACAGGATACCTTCACAAATCCTTGAATAATTGAAGGAAGTCATCTTAATTGCCCTCTTATTTAGAGATAGAATTGTTGTCACCATTAAGATCAGCTTTCCAATTTATAGAAAATAAAATTAGAGGAGTACAGAACAACCTAATATTGTTGTAGAATACCTCTCTTCACAACTTTCTCCCCCTCGCTTTCATAGATCTCTCCTCTTTTCAAAGAGGCCTCAAGTGGTTTTGGTAGTTTCCAATATTTTTTTTAACAAAGACGAGATGGCATCAAGGTTCCAACTTCATGGTTCCGCCCTCAACATTCTTCTTCTGAAAAATTCATTCTCAGATCAGAAAACCGACCACGCTATTAGATTCCTAACGAATTTTGGTTCATTTGAGTATAAACTTGGCATGATTCTACCACTGTAAAAAATCAACGCTAAGGGAATCTTAAAGATTCCTCCAACATTCTTTGAATCATGGTTCACCCTCCTCGTTCTGCTTTCCAAGCATGGTTCCACTATGGGCTGGGTTCCTTCGCTCAACCTTCGTTCTCTGCCTTGCGAATGGTAAAAGTCTGAGTTTAAATATGTTTTGGCGAACAAAATTTACAATGTAAGACCTCTTGAGCCGTTGGCTACAATGGGTGACTGTTTCATGTCTCGCTTGGGGTCAAACCCTGTGGCTTCCGTGGTAACAATTCCGCGTATATATATATGTGTGTGTGTGTGTGTGTCCAAAACCATCAACAAATTTTTAGGGCAATTGGAAAAATTAAAGAGGCGACAATTTCGCCATTTCTGAATACCAAAAACTGTCACTGTTAAGTGAAAATTTGTCCCTTAGTTAACAACCTCCAAATTTAGTGGGACCTCCAGATTTGGTGAGCGTCCAAATTTAGTTAGTGACCTGCTAAATTTAGTAAGTGGGGCCTAGTTGACCAAAACTTTGACTGGCCATAATTTTTGCATAGGAAATTGAATTGAGGTTTCGTCTGCGCCGTTGGAAAGCTTGTGAAGAGGTATTTGATCTAATCATTTTTTCGATGCATCTTGAGCTTTTCCAAAGCCACCTTTGATTTATGAGTCTTTCTAGAGCCACATGGATCATCCCCTACCTATGAGAAGGAGTTGACTCTGCCTATTGCTCCTCTTGTTGTAGGCATGATGACACTGTATGTGATGATCCATGAGAAAAAATGGAAGAAGAAAATTGAGTATTTTGTTCATGCTCACTAGCAACAAGTAAGGGGATGACAGGGAACCTAGATTGTTGGCCAACAAAGTTAGACATTGTTCTATGTTGTTGGGAGGATTGATGTGCAAAGGAGGCATGCCGAGAAGGAGTGGATGGTTGAGGTGTTGTAGGAGGAGTGCGTACTACACACGAAGCAACAAATTGTAGATGGGACACATGAGCTTCGGGGGGGGGGGGGGTGATTGGGAGGAAAGATGTCAAGCCAACCTTGCCTTGAGCACAAAGGTCATGCATGACTAACTTGTTCCCAACCATCATTATTTAAATTGACTAGGGGGGAAGATGTATACGTAAGGACAAGGATTCCTGCAGGAGGAGGCTATTGAAACAAGGGTTGTTGTGATTGAGGTTGTGCCTCAGACTAGCTTTGAGGTAACCCCAATAAATTCATCACTTCCGAGCATAACAATTCTCTTGGCATCTGAGAATTGGCATTGAAATGCATATAATTCTTGGTCCCCCTCTCACCCTTAAATGTTGATTTATGTTAGTTCCTCCTCTGCCCCTGCCTCTTCATCTGTTTCAATTAAAGAAACTCATTCTACAACATGTTTGTTGAACGCTCATTACACACATGTAATAAATAATAATAATGCATCATTCATTAACTTGTGAACAAGACACTGGGTTTGTTTTAAGAAAAACCAAGGAAACAATAACTGAAACAGGGAAAGGAGAGGCAATTATATATATATATATATATATATATATATATATATATATATATATATCATATATATTTGTGCAAAACCAAATCAATGAAAATGCTTCGACACTTTAATTCAAAACAAAGAGCCTGCACGAGGCCTAAACATATTCAATGGATGTGCATGGTGTAATAACATGTACTAACGAGTAATATAAATGACCAAGTGGTATGGACCAACGAAGAGGGCCGAATATCTTTATCAAATTTTCATAATAGATACATCATAGGTAGGAATTAAAACAAATATAATTGTAGTGGTAAATGAATATGTGATTACAAATGGACCGAATATTGAGAAAGAAACATAAACCCTTGACCATTTAAACAAAAAAATTGAACAAGAAAGATACCATTTATACGAGCACTATCGAGTTTGGTAGTAAAGTCCCTGTGCATGGCATTCACATGGGTTTTTTTCTCAAATCCCTAAGGCCTTAAGAGCTCCCTCATGCGCTTGGTATGCAAGCTTAAATATGCATTAGGTTTTAATTAAAGGTAATGATAAGAGGGTCATTTGGTTGTAAGCATAAACTATATGGCATTTTAAACATAACTTGAATAATCCCAAGAGCCAAGCCAACGACTCCAAATGGATAATAGATTTGTTATCAACTAATTAATGAGGGAATGGCTAATTAACGACCATGGCCATCATAACTAAGCTTGTAAATTAATGCCAGACAATATAAGTTGAAGGCCCTTGAATCCTTCAGGGCTTTAAGTCATAATGCATAGGGAAAACATGGTTAATGGTTAGGTGAAATTCCTCACTAAAACCAAACTAAACATTGTTTTTTCAAGGGATGAATTTAATCACCAATCGAGAGAGAAACTACACATATACATTTGCATGAAGACACTAAAGGGACAGGGTAAAAATGGGAAAAACCTAGTGCAGTCAACAAAGAAAACAAATGACAAGTGTTTTGTACATACCTGGTGAATAAAAGAGCTACAACAAGGAATTGAATATGCACAGACCACCTCCAAGCTGCATGATCCGGATTTAAACAGGAACGCAACAAATTATAGAGATAACCATATACACAAAGATGCAGCGGAAATAATACTTCATTTCATTAATGGAGAATACTGAATATGCTTACAACCAGAAATGGAAATAAACCAGCTAGGGCGATGGCAGCTTATCTCTGAGAAGAGATGTGATGGCTACATGCCTCTGAACTGTGTTACAATGAGGCTCAGAGGCCTATTTATTGTTGAGAAACAATGGAAAACCCTTAACATTCCAAAACCTAACCCTAGGAGATGAAACGCCAAACTGTGGGCCCCGTTTGGGGGTAAGTTGGTACATCAACTTCCCGGGGTCGTAACTTTGGCATATAATCTCCGTTTGACGCGTACAATAGCTCATTAGAAAGATCTATCCGAGCACTATCATTGTTGGAATGAGCAACATGGGTCCATTCCCAAAAAACGTCGTTTAGGGCCTCAAAACGGCTCCGGAAGTTCAGGACCCGAAAAACTGCTAAAAATAGTAAGTTGTGCTACAATTAAGGAAACTGAAAATGCTGAGAAAGACAATGGTGGGGGTCCAGGTGGACTTGGCAGGTGGCCACCAATATCCACCTGGATCATTCCTCCCCCCTTAGGAAGCAATGGTCCCCATTGCGTTGAGCTCCTCCATGAGATGAGGAAACTTCTGCTGAACTTGTTCCCTGGTGAACCACTTGCCCTGCTGAAGGAGTTGGCCTGCTTTGACAACTCGATACAGTTGGATATTCTGTTGGCGAGTGTTCTTGATCTGTGTGTCCATGATCTGATCAGTTGCAGCTTGTTCCATGCAATCTGGATTTAATTATGTGGGTTTGAGCTGTTCTGCAATGTCGGATGTGTCTAGCAATGGTGGAAAGTATGGCCGAAGGCGGTCCACATTGAACACTGGGTGCAAGCCAAGGAATGGGGGAATGCTGAGCTCAAATGCATTCTCCCATAGCCTTAGTAATGGTGTAAGGACCATATCGGAGTGGTCTCAATTTCCGATAGGCTCCAGTAAGGCGTTCCTTTTGCAAATGCAACCAGACTTTGTCGCCCACCTGAAACTTGTGTGGCACCCGATGTTGATCATGTCGCTGCTTGTACTTGGCATTTGATTTCTCAAGAATGTCATGGACCTGCTGGCGAATATGTTGGATGCGCTCAATGAAGCTGGTGGCCTTATCTGTTTCGGACTGGACATGAGCTGAATTCATGTGAGTAGCTGCAAGTGGCATGGCCACATCAATGGGGCATAGTGGCTGGAATCCCAAACCCACCTGAAAAGGGCTATGGCCAGTGGAGCTGTGAAGAGCTCGATTGTAGCTGTGCTGAACATAGGGGAAGCTCTCGTCCCATGTGCGTGGATGCTTTGAGTTATACATGCGCAGAATGTGCACAATCATCCTATTGACAACCTCTGTCTGGCCATCAGTTTGAGGATGGAAGGCTGTGGACTTCGTGAGTTTGGTGTCCAACATTGACCATAGACTGGACCAAAATGTGCTGAGAAACCGACTGTCCCGATCTGAGATGATAGACTATGGGATCCCAAAGTGCACCCACACTCGTTCAAAGAAGAGTTTAGCAGTGGCTTCTGCTGTGATATTCTTCTTGCAGGCCACCATAATGGCCATCTTCGAGAACCTGTCGACGACCACAAAAACACAGTCATTTCCATGCTTAGTGGAAGGAAGGCCTGACATGTAATCCATGGAGATGGATTCCCAAGGTCGACTAGGGGTAGGCAACGGGGTATAGAGGCCGTGCTTCTTAATGGCCGGTTTGGTGATGGCACAGGCAGTACATGATCGGATGTACTTCCCAACATCCTGTCGAAGATTCGGCCAATAGAAATAATTTTGCAGTACTGTCACTGTTTTCTCGACCCTGAAATGCCCAGCAGCCCGACTGTAGTGTGCTTCCCAAATCATCTTGGCACGCTCGCTTGAAGGAACACAAAGGTGACCGAGGTGGCATAATAGGGCATCCTGGAGGTGAAAATCTGCAACTTGCCGACCCTCCAAGAGTGTCTGGTATGTGTGGCCGAATTCTGGGTCGCTTTTGTAGAGAAGTGGCCAATCAGAAGTCTCGTGCCCACAAGAGTTGAGCACGGTGGTTAGCGCCATGATCGGTGGTCGATTGAGGCAATCTGCAACATTATTGGTGCTGCCCTTTTTATACTTGATATTCAAGTGAAACTGTTGCAGGTATGTAGACCACTTCTGATGGCGATCATTCTGCAATTTTCCTTGGGTCTGTATGAACTGCAGAGGTCGGTGGTCTGTGTGGATGACCGTTTCCTTCCCCAAAATGTAATGCTTCCATTGTCGGCAGGCCTGTACAATGGAATACATCTCTTTATCATAAGTGGGGTACTTCCGGACCGTGTCTGAAAGTGTTTCACTGTGATATGCCACTGGATGTCCATGTTGAGTAAGGACTGCCCCAATAGCATAGTCAGAGGCATCTGTCTCAACCTCAAATGGTTGTTGTAAATCTGGTAACGCGAGCACTGGTGCCGTGCAGAGGCGATCCTTCAACTCCCTGAATGCCTTCTGTTGAGATTCAGACCAAAATAATTTTGCTTTCGCCCCGCCCTTGGTGACTTGACTCAAGGGCCAAGAAATATGAGAAAACCCCAACACAAACCTGCGGTAGAAGTTGGCAAGACCTAGAAAGCTGCGGAGCTCTGTTAGAGTGGTTGGAGAGGGCCAATCCCGAATGACTTGGATCTTGGCTGGATCGACATGCACCCCCTGTTCATCAATGATGTATCCCAGATACTGAACCTGGGTCATGCCAAAAGTGCATTTCTCCAAATTGGCACATAGCTTGTGTTGCCGCAGTGTTTGGAGAACCTGTCGGATGTGGTGGAGGTGCTCTTCCCAACTTTGGCTGAAGATCAGAATGTCATCCAAGTATACTACTACAAAGGAGTTGGTGAATGGCCGCAAGATGTCATCCATTAGCCTCATAAAGGTTGCAGGAGCATTCGTCAATCCGAAAGGCATGACCAACCATTCGAAGAGACCCTCCTTGGATTTGAAGGCAGTCTTCCACACATCGGAGGGTTCGATTGGTACCTGGTGATATCCCGACTTCAGGTCGATCTTGCTGAAATATTTCGCCCCCTTTAGTTGGTCTAGGAGGTCATCAATCTGCGGGATCGGGTACCTATTGCGGACAGTGATCTTGTTCAGCGCCCGATAGTCAATACAGAGTCTCCATGTCCCATCCTTCTTCTGTACCAACACGATCGGGCTCCCACAGGGCGATGAACTCGGACGGATGTGACCTTTCTGCAGGAGCTCCTGAATCTGCCTCTTGATTTCATCGTTCTCCAGAACGGAGCGCCAATAAATTGGTCGATTGGGTAGCGGCGCACCTGGGGTCAGATCGATGGAGTGCTTGACTTGACAGTGCAGAGGAACCCCTGCCAGGGAGGTGAAGATGTCCTCGTACTCCTCCACAATCTTGTCCATCTGTAGTTGTCGTGCAGAGGGGCCCCTTTTGGAGGCCGCGGCCACTGTCTTCTTCTTTCCTTGAGGGCGTATCATCAGGAAAACAAATTTCCTGGTTTTGGAAATGATCTTACTGCATTGTTTTGCAGTAATCAAAGAGAGGGCGGCAGGTGGTGCTACCTCTGGTATCCTGAACAACTTATTTCCCAATGTAATAATAATAGCACGGGGCCTTGATTCATACACAGCATGTCGCTTCCACAAGTATGGTTGTCCTAGTAATACATCACAAACTTCAAGGGGAGTAATGTCACACAATACCTCATCCGTGAAGGGCTTGATGTTGTATGGAAGGCGACACTGCTGGCTCACGCGAAGATCTCGTCCTTGGTGAAGCCACCCAATGGTGTATGGTTGTGGATGTGCTGTGGTCGGTAAGCCCAACCGCTTCACGACCTCTGCCGAAATGAGGTTCTTTTGACTCCCGCTATCAACAATGAACTGTATCGGGGAGCCCTTTACCCACATCTGGGAGTGGAAGAGACGCTCCTCCTCCTCTGGGTCTTCGAGTTCATTTTTCTGGATCTTTGCGGTAGCAACAGTGGCGCTGGGGTCCGCATCAATGATCTGCTTCCCTTTTTCATACCCCTTATCGGGTTCTGACTCAGAGTCGGAACATGCATCTGATTCTGAAACCTTTAGCTCAGCCACCAGTGACTGCTTGGCCCGACACTCACTTGTGTTGTGAGTGGAGCTCTTATGGAACTCGCACCATTTTCCAGTGTCCTTTCTCAGCTTCGCGGCGCTGTTCTTTGCTTGCAGCTTCGGCTGGTTGTCTTGGGCTGTCCCGCCTTGGCTTTGTCCTTTGTTCTGTGGTTTAGGGGCACCTTTCCCCTGCTTTGGATTCGCAGATCCAAAGTCTCGCTTCTTTTGTTTAAACTTCTGCTCGACCTTGACGGCATACCGGTATGCTGCGCCGAGCGAGGGGATGTTTAGGAATTGTATTTCTTCCTGGATGTACTTGTGCAGGCAGCCACGGTATTTGAGTATCAAATGTTGCTCCGAATCCTTGATACCCAACTTTGTGCGAAGGGTATGGAAAAGATTGGTGAACTCCAGCACATCTTGGTCCCTTCCCTGCCGCAGCGTGGTCCACTTTATGTATTCATCCTCATAGCTCCCGACAGGGTAGTACTGCTCCTTGATGGCATCCCGGAACGAATCCCAGGTGGGTGCGACTGAAAATAGTGAGCCAGTACTTTCATCCTTCTGCTCGCAGTAGGTTTCCCACCAGTCCTTGACGTGGGGGGCTGCTTTGAGGAGAGCAAAAACAATCTTTTCCCGACTCGAAAATTCATGAACAGAAAAATAACCCTCTAGCAGATTTAACCATTTATCTACGGCATCTGCGTCTATTTGACCCTCGAATATGGGGATTTCAAAATTAACTTGTACCTTAAAGGGTGTGGCGTTTCGAGAGTAGCTGCTGGAAGCCGATGCGTTGCTTCTGGGTAGCCGCTGAAGGATCTGGGCAAAGCTGTCCATCATCGCGTTCCGTTGTTGCTCGAGGGCTTCTTCGAGCAAGATTTTGATGGGATCTCCTGCCCCCTCGTCTTTCTTCTCGTCCGCCATGGGAGGCCGTCGGGATTTGCGAGGCTGGTCATGCAAAGGTTCAACCAGTTCAAGCCCTAACTCCTTATATCCCGACCTTGTTGGGGACATGCAAAGAAAAACAGAGAAAAAGCAAACCGCTCTGATACCACTGATCCGGATTTAAACAAGAACGCAACAAATTACAGAGATAACCATATACACAAAGATGCAGTGGAAATAATACTTCATTTCATTAATGGAGAATACTGAATATGCTTACAACCAGAAATGGAAATAAACCAGCTAGGGCGATGGCAGCTTATCTCTGAGAAGAGATGTGATGGCTACATGCCTCTGAACTGTGTTACAATGAGGCTCGGAGGCCTATTTATTGTTGAGAAACAATGGAAAACCCTTAACATTCCAAAACCTAACCCTAGGAGGTGAAACGCCAAACTGTGGGCCCCGTTTGGGGGTAAGTTGGTACATCAACTTCCCGGGGTCGTAACTTTGGCATATAATCTCCGTTTGACGCGTACAATAGCTCATTAGAAAGATCTATCCAAGCACTATCATTGTTGGAACGGGCAAGTTGGCCCCGGATTCCCCAAAAAACGTCGTTTAGGGCCTCAAAACGGCTCCGGAAGTTCAGGACCCAAAAAACTGCTAAAAATAGTAAGTTGTGCTACAATTAAGGAAACTGAAAATGTTGAGAAAGACAATGGTGGGGGTCCAGGTGGACTTGGCAGGTGGCCACCAATATCCACCTGGATCACTGCATTACCAAGCTCCAAAAATAGTAAACCCTTATTGACCACTAGAATTCACTTGCAAAGAAACAAGGATTAATTACAAAATGACGAGAATGACAACATTGGAGGGTTTCGTGAATTGATAAGAATCAAAATGCTCAACTCAAGGTGGTGGAGTAAATGTAGGCATATGAAACATGCATATTCATTAATTGAGTAATATTGCTAATATCACGTTTATGCATGCCAACTGTGTGTGTTCGAGAAGAGAAAAGATGAGGGGGATGAACACCATGCAACTATTTAATAATAGACATGAGTCAGATCAGTTCAAAGCAGTGAACCAACCAATCAAATAGGTAGAATAATGCCAAGTTAATTGCCAACTGATCATATTAACACAATTCTTAATGAACCACGTGAAGGCTCAAAATTCATGACAGATAGGTCGAAGATCACGTTGTATTAAATTCATTGCGTAGGTCTAATCACATATAACAATATAAAGTTTCCAGTGGAAGCTTGGTGATATGTTTCAGGTCATGTAATTATGTCGACAATGCTCATCAAACATATATTAATCCATAAAATATCAAACTCAATTGTCGAGGAATCATAACCCTACAACATAACACTTAAATGCAATGAATACGCTTGCTATAATGTTCAAGGTTAGTCAAGAATCAAATCAGTTCAATGATCCCACGTAACATATATGCTGAACATAAAAATATACCATAAAACCACAACTAATAATCACATGTAATCAATAGTCTGCACCATAAAATGTCTATCCATGGCGATGATACATATATAAACAAGCTATAGTGTACAAAATAACATCCAACCACAACATATGGAGCAAAACTTAGGTTATAACATTACATCATCCCACCTTGCACTTGGCCATTTTCCACATTGCACAAATGATCAAATATTGATGTTTTTTTTAAACCTATGACAAGCAACCTTAGAACAACTATCTTTATACAATGATTGTGAACCGAATCCTCTTCACAAAAGTTTAATAGTTTATGGCCATGAATTCTCGAGAGGGATCCCACCTATTAGGTCTCTAAGAAATGATTATAGGAGGGCTTAATTATTGTAATGCACAATGGTTTGTAGGCTTAATTAGTGTTGATCATCGTCAACAACATCTTGAGAAATTTGATCCCTCTCGACACTTATAGATCCGAAGTTAAGATAGATCCAAACTGGTAGTAGTTTAAAATAAAGTTACAATTATTAATTTTTTTTATTTTATTTTATTTTATTTATATGTAGTTTGGCAGAGTCAAATATTTACATTACATAACACCACATAACATAAACTTACAACATCTCTTCCATACTCTTTGGGCACAATTATCACTTATTTTAAACCATTATTAACCTAGATCAATCTTCCATATAATTTCAGATCTATAAGTTTATATCGTCACAAATTTGATCTTCTAGAGAGATATTAAATCTCTACAAGTGCAAACCTTTTCTCAAGTTTCACACACAAAAAAATTTTTTGCAAGTTCCAAGATTTATCTTTTAAACATTTAATAGATCCATAGTTAAAATAAATTTAATTTAATTTTTATTATATATATAAATATAAAGTGTATTATTTTTGATGTATAATAACCGCATTTAATTTTTATCAGTAAAGTAAAATATTTGTAAACCCTCAATTAGTTAATGTAATTAACTCAATTTAAAGAGCATGATTTCGTTCTGTAAACCCTTGCCAAAACCTTAAAATACACATTTTTATTCGTATAAAAGCCTTACCGGCTCCTGTTAGTCTTTTATTGAGCGGCGAGTAGCGAAAGCACAGAGGAGAACGACGGGACTATTAACGGCTCCGCGTCTGCATCGTAGCGATGGTACTGCTTCTCATTTTATTTGTTTATGTCTCTTTGTCCGTGTGATTGATCTTTCGATTCTCTGAACTTTAATGAAAATTTTGTGTTATCTCCTTTCATATACTCAGAGTATTACATTACTGATATATTAGGTTTTGCCCGAGCCACTATGTGCCGGTGAAAATAACTGCACGCAATTCGAACACGCGATTCTCAGGCTTAGTCGATGCTTGTTTGCTATGCCGTTGTTGTCCCCAGAAATACTTTATAATTTGTTGTGATTTTAGGGCTTCAAGACAGTTGCTGCCAGTAGTAGTGTGCTAGTTGTTTCTATGTTGATGTTTTAGAAGGTACGGCGAAATGGGAAGTCCTGGCGATTGTGAGCATTATCTTAAACTACATACGGCCATCCTTATTTACTATGTTTCAATGAGAAAAAACAATGTTAATTTTACCAAGCTAAATACACAAAACTGGAGGCGCTAGAGTACTGCCTCTTCTGTCATTACTGTTTTACCTCTATGGAAAACTAGAAACACGCTGAAATTCAATGATCTGCGTGGGCAGCTCTTGATAAGATGATTTTACAGTAATGAAACAAAAACTACAAATCAGATTTCAATAGATGCATGACAACTGTTCACCCTCCTTACTAAATAGAGTTAAATGCTCAAAACAGGATATATACACATAGTATGTTTTAGCAGCATAAATAAGTTGTCCTATAACACAGGAGACCATTGATTTCGAACAGATTATTCAGTGGACTACGCTACATTGGTAATGAATGTCAAATCAAACATCACGGTAACAAGGAAAAGAACACAAGGAAGTATTGATGGCCTTCCTCAGCAATTCGACGCGGATTACACTAGCGGGCTGTTCCCAACTTTTTCTTATTGAAGCGTTAGGCATCTGGCAGCAGTTTGTTTTTTTTGGCATCCTTCTCTCCTGGACCATCAATCCTTCTCGCTTACCACAACCATCATGAATTTCTTGCCATCACGGTTCTTTGGAAGGAGCTTTGGATGCAGTGGCCAACAGTCTTCATTGGTGTGGCCAATCTTGTGGCAATGACTGCATTGTTTAGGAGCCATCTCTCCATCTGCACGTTGCTTTGCCCGGGCTGTATGTAAAGTATGCTTTTGCTCCCTGAATACTTGCATGTTCTTCCCTTTCATCTCAATATACAGGGCTTAGCCTTGTCTAATGTTCGTATATAAAGTAATCCCAGTTGTGTTGGATATAGCTGTGAGGGCCTCCAATGTGTTTAATAAGCACACTAAGTTCATCTTCTGAAATGTTCAGTAAGATAGCTAATTTTCGGAATTAGGCTTTGTAATCTTGTAGACTGTTCATGACGTTGCCTGAGATACTGCCATTGAATTTGCTGTCCTCTGACATACGCATCTGGGTAAAATTTCTCGCAAACCATATCTTTGAAGTTTGAAGTTACTCTACAGCTGCATTCCTTTGCTGTTGCGAATGTTGGCAGTAGGTCTCCCACCACAGGGGAGCATGCTACAGACAGTTTAAGGCACACAAAGGTAATTTTTTGCACATCATTATATTCTTTGGCTGAAATAAACCTCAAGCTGCCTTTAACCCATTATTCAGTTTTTCTTCCTATACTTTCCCCGCAAATTGCTGAATTTTGAGCTTTGCCCCCACTGTAAACAGGCTTAGCCACACTTGTTTGGAAGGAGTCTTTCAAACCAAGTCACATGTCCCCTGCTGTAGGGCTTTGAGACTTGCTTCCATCCAAGTGAGTTTTACATCAGGAGATACAGTTTCTTCCTTAATTGGAGGCGTCTTCTTAACTCATTTGTTCCAGTATTTTTTGCGGCCAGAAGGACAAGAAGAAATACAATGTATTCACTAAAGAGTGACCGAGACAAAATCATTACAGATTAGAGCCTTGCACTCTGG
The DNA here is from genome assembly GCA_031772625.1 of Pinus tabuliformis. Classification (NCBI taxonomy): domain Eukaryota; kingdom Viridiplantae; phylum Streptophyta; class Pinopsida; order Pinales; family Pinaceae; genus Pinus; species Pinus tabuliformis. The sequence goes on from CM062820.1 coordinate 1,677,945,684, forward strand.
CACCACCAGCAATATCCACCTGCTCTGCTTAGGCCTGTGTCCTCCTGACTACAGCCAAGATCATTAAATGTTAGCATTTATAATCTGTCCTTAGCAGTTATAGTCGTTTCCTGACTTCAGAAATTGCTGTTGATTCTAAATGCCCATATGGAGGGGCTGCATGGATTATGCAATATCTTAACAGTTAGCCCATTGCCAATTTGTGCAATGATTAACCAGAAACAACTGAAATTTCTTAAATTTACTGATCAAAAACCTCCAGATTAGCTTACAAAGCTGAAAGCAACATTATCTTTACTACTTTGGTATTGATGGATCTTTAACTGTTGCTTGGGCTGGGATTGACTTCCCTGGCTGTGCTGTGCTTCCTTGATGTAGTCTGGTCTATTGCCTTTTTGAGCGACATGGATTGTGCAACATCTTAACAGTAAGCCCTTTGACGAAATTTGTTCAATAATTAACAAGAAACGACTGAAGTTTCTTAAATTTACTGAATATAAAACTTTCAGATTAGCATACAAAACTGAAAACATCATCATTTCTACTTTGGTACGGATGGATCATCAACTGTTGCTTGGGCCAAGATTGGCTTCCCTGGCTTAGCTGTACTGCTTGATGTAGTCTGGCCTATTTCCTAGTAGCTTGCCCATGTCCAAGGATATCTGCCTTTTTGAGCTTATAGATGACAACTCTGGTAAGGGATATTACTGAGTTTATTATTTTTTGGTCCATTATCTGTAGAAGTATTTTTGGTTTGTGCCTGTTTCTCTTCTGCAATCTCACTCATACTTGCATCTTTGCTATCCTTCATATGCCTGAAATCATCTTGAAAGGACTCAATCAACTTACGTTGGTTCTCTTGGTCCTCTGCCAGACTGTGTACAGCTACCTCTCAGTTTACCTCCATTTGTTTGAATGCTTTCCCTACCCTTGCCAAAGAATGGTCTATTTCTTACTTAATAAAAGTGGCAAAATGAAAGTGCTCATCCTCTGTCTTGACCATCAAGGGTCCTGTCACCTTTGCATGGGATCTAACCTTTGCTCTCCTTCGACCTGCCACAAAAGTCTGGTATGATTCTTCTACTTCTGTGGCTGGCATATCCGGATCATATGTGTAACTTGGGCCTAAGCTTGCTCTCCTCCCATCTGCCACAAGAAGTCTGGGATTTTCCTGGCTGCTGACACTTCTGGATAATTGGGCTGTAATCCCAGCATGGTGAGTTGCTTGCAAAGTAGGGATTGTCTCTTCAACCTCTACCTTTACCTTTACCCTGTGTGCTCATTGCCATTGGTCCTCTACCCCTTCCCACATTTTCTCTCTTCTCCCAGCATTCACAGCTGTTGCTCAAACTCCCAACATGGTTGAGGTGTAGACGGGAGTGCCTTCCATTGCTAGCCTGAGAATGATATGTCCCCACTGAAATCAGCACAAGGGAAGGGTTGGTCTTTCAGCCACATTAAAACCTGGACTGAGTAAAGATTTGATTGACATTTATTCTTGGGTGGCTGTGCAGGAATGATATATGAAAATTATAATGATGATTATAATGTCAATTCCATTCTAGCTAACCTCCCCCTAAGGTGTTCTTAATAAGTTCCTTAACAGAGACTATTTTAAAATTGATTTTGCCTTCCAATCCTCTGCTTGCTTCATACTTTCTAGGGACCAATGTTCTGAACATGAGTTCAATTCCCTGTCTTTAGAGGCCATTTTTGCAAACGAGTCTGCCACCTGATTAGCTCCCCTCTTATCTAATTGAAGTTTTAACTGTTTCCTTTGCCTATACTATCTGACCTTTATCACCGTTTCCCTTTTCATTATATCTATTAATTACTTTGAGTCTCCCTCCATTATCACCTTCTTGTGTTTTGCCATTTTTGCTAGTCTGATGGTTTCAAAGAGACAAGAAGCCTTCCCCTAACTGTTGGTTGTACATCCAATATTCTGAGCTAGCAAGGTTATGAAGTTTTTATTCATCAATTCCTTACTACCCCACCGCCCCCCTCCCTTAGTTGGGTTACCTTTTGAGGCTTCATCAAATTTAAGCTTAATCAATCCCATAGGAGTTGTGGTCCAATACTTATAAAGCCTACGTGAGGTCTCTATTCGTTGTCTTTATTGGTGTCTTTAGTTACTGCAGTGGCTGCCTCTTAGAATTTGTGGAAGAGATTACACCAATGTTGATGGAAAAAAATTAAAATTCTTTAAAGATTTTGCAATGAGTATCCCGGTATTACTTATCTCTTTGAGGTAGCTTTTCATTGTTTTGCCTTCGATGAAATTTGTTAATTTTAGGTATGTTCTATGCTTAGAGCAATTTAATTCAATTTTCATAGTTAGCTCAATGTCTTTTCCAGATTAGCAATCACATCAGCATTAAAGTAAACTGCAGATAGAACATAAACATAAATCACAGAAGACAAGCCAAGACTAGAGGATGCAAGATGTGGCGCTAGCCAGGACAAACCCCAATGTGGGGAAACTCTTGATCAATTCTTCTTATATGTTCTTCAATAGTTCAGCGGAGAGAGAGAGAGAGAGAGAGAGAGAGAGTACATCTACAACAGAAGTCAACATTTTGACTTATCTAGATAAGAGCATAGATCATCTCTAAGAAGATGATATGTGAGATCAGTTGGAGACATGCTGCTTCAATTGATTCTCCAAGGTGACTCTTTCACCTATCATTGTGCTAAATCTCATTATCATGCTGCACCTCACCGTGCTACACCATGCTGCACCCATCATCACTATGTTGCATCTCATCATGCTTCACCAATCATGACTGTACCTTGTACTTGCTGCACCAAGCATCATTGCTGTCCCAAGTACTATTGCTGCACCTAGCTGCACCATGTACTTGCTGCACCTTGCTGTTGCTGCTATCCCATTGTGCCACTGCTGCACAATGTCGTTGCTGTCCCATCATAGTTCTGTACCAACATGCTGCTGTCCCATCAATGTCATTGCTGTCCCGTCATTGTTCTGAAGCTGATCATGTTCCCACACAACTGTCGGAAGTGGTATGTTGAACCATGTTGACACACAGCATGTCTCATGTGCTTGCAGGACCATGCTTGCCTTAGCATTCCTTTGCTGTCCCATTTACTATTCAGCTGTCCCTTGCCACTGCTGCCTAGATATATAGGTGTAGCTGCTGTTCCTAACAGTTATGCTATACCTTGCTGCTGTCCCCTTAGCCTTGCGATACCTGCTGCTGTCCCATGTGTCTTAGCAGCACCATGTAGCTCAGCTGTCCCATTTATTAGCATTGCTGTCCTGGGCATGTTTGAGTCCTCAAACTCTCATGCTGTTCCTGTTTTGAGGGTCACCTACAGCCCACCTTTTCAGCCGTATTAGGACTGCATCGAGGGCACTGTAGGTTAGCATTAGGGCTCCCTTTAGACTGTGTTAGGGCTGCCTTTGGACAGCGTTTAGGGCTGCCCTTTAGACAGCGTTTAGGGCTGCCTTTTGGACAGCGTTAGGGCCTCTCTTTGCTGTGATAAGATTCCTCCAAGACTGCGGCTAGGGCATGCTGTGATGAGATTCCTCTAAGACTGTGGCTAGGGCATGCTGTGATAAGATTCCTCCAAGACTGCAGCTAGGGCATGCTTCCTTGACAACGTTTTTGCCTTCTTCTTTGACAGCGTCTAGGGCTAGGGCATCTCTTTTAGGGCAGCTCCCTTAGTCTTATTTCCTCCAACGTCTAGGGCTTCCACTCCTAGATTTCTCTTTCACTAAAATCCAAGATAAGTGGAGAGAAATCAAAATAGAAGTGTGTGTGAGAAATGACTCTCAAGTCATCTCATTTTATATTAAAACGTTGAGCACATGTGGGGTTTATTTGGTTGCTGGCTGACTTTGACGAATTGTCTTATAACACAAATAAATTCATAACTCCATGAATACTTATCGGAATCAGATGATCTTTAGATCAATCCTACACCTCTCGATGAGAGGGATCCAAGAAAAATATCAGCTGCCATAAATAAGATGACCCATATGGAGTTTGGCCCTAGTTACCAATTTTAACAAAATTGATACCCCAGTTTTGTGTCAAACACAGAGAGGCAATGGAAGCCAACTGGCCCTTGCTTGAAGTGAACTTGGATAATTGAAAAAGTGCAAATGGCCACACGTGACTTATGAACAGTTAGGTTCGGAACCTGGGTAATGCCAAGTAGTAATTTCAGCCTCATGCAAAATGCGTTTAGGGATTTCATGTTTCATTGATGGTGCTGCTGCTTGACCCCATAGGAAAAATTGGGGGCCAAAGTGACCAGACTTAATTTTGGCTTGGGACCTGTTTTGGTGCACCAGTTGGACTTGACACAGGACTTGTGAAAGACTTGCCAGTTGATCCACAATCACTTGACACACTATAAAAAACATGAATTATATATTTTAATGAAAAATTATGTTTTTTTACATTTAATTTAGATAGGACATCAACATCATAACACTGAATATAATGCAAAATTAACATATTCAAGTACACAATTTAATCAGAACAACATATATCAAATCACCATTGAGAACTGAATGAAGTTACGGAACCAAAATGTGCAAAGTTCAATCCATCCTATGTCAAGAGTCAAATCTGATATCTTATGACAAAATATTATAAGACCATAATAAATATATCAACCTAGGAATTAGTGCCGATAGAGCCCTCCTGTCCATTACCTTGCTTCATTGGTTTTCTCCAATCACATTAATTCGTACCTCAATTTTTTTGGCTCAGCAATCACACAGAGGATGCATTGGTATTGTCCATGTCACTGACAGTAAAATCTGCTGCCTCATATGTGAAATGAGTTAGAAGTCAGGTTTGAACTTTGAACTGTTAAACCTAGCTGGGTTTTTATAGAACTGATTTGATCAGCTTGTGTGGGACTGGTTTCATGGTCTCCATGGGGGAGGAGTGGGGATTTGTTTGATAGTCTGTACCCAGGAAAATGTGAGGGTTTCAGTGCCAAACCAGCTTATTTATTTATTGGCCTTTTCCAGGGATGGGTTGCTAGTTTAGTTTTCCATTGGATGCCTTCCTGTTTATTTGTTTTGTATGAATATTATTGTGAATACTTTCTGATCATTTCTTGGTAATGCTGCAGACAAAACGTACTAAGAAGGCTGGTATTGTTGGCAAATATGGTAACTACATTCACCCATTGCATTTTTGGGATGGTATGTTAATGTATAAATGGAAGGTCATCATCCATGACATGTGCATTTCTGTTGCATTCTTATTGTAGGTACCAGGTATGGTGCCAGTTTAAGAAAACAGATCAAAAAAATGGAAGTGAGCCAGCATTCCAAGTTTTTCTGTGAATTCTGTGGCAAGGTTAGTTCTAATTCCGAGTATTTTGGTGAATTATGTGTTAAGGTACCACTCATTTATGATTCGTCTTGTGATTTTTATCTTAGTATGTTTGTTCAACATTTCCCTTTTGATATTGGATGCTTAAAGCTATAATGACTTGGGAATGTGTACAAAGAGAGTTTTCAAATTGTAAATGCCAAAATGGAATTAACCTTGGCAATAATAAAATCTCTTTACAGCCAAAGCATATAAATAATTTTGTAGTTTATCATACTTTGTTCTCACCTTCATTGGGTAATTTTAGTTTGTTTGAACCTTGTGTAAATGATATGGATGCTTTATATAATTATATTGTACAGTTTGCAGTGAAGAGAAAAGCAGTTGGCATTTGGGGATGCAAGGATTGTGGGAAAGTGAAGGCAGGTGGTGCCTATACATTGAAGTAAGTAAACATTTTGTATCAGGCTTCATTAACTGTATCAGTTAGCATCTCACATTTATGTGCACTAGCCATTATGATTATGATCTTCAAAATATGCCTTGTGGGTTTTCTTAATGTTACTCATGTACCGTTTTCTTATTTCAGTACTCCAAGTGCTGTAACAGTGCGCAGTACTATTCGGAGGTTGAGGGAGCAGACAGAAGGATGATCTTTTGTAGTTGTTTTACAGCGTCTGATTTTGAACATTTGTGATCTGAAACATGAAGTAAAAAATATTAACCAAATCTTTTTAAAGAGTTGATTTTATCATTGAGATGTGTGGTACTTTCAAGCTAATCTGTAATCTTTTACACCCATAAATTTGTCTGTTTTCTTTTGATAAGTAATAATCAGAGGTTGAGGGAGCAGACAGAAGGATGATCTTTTGCAATTATTTTTCAGCATCTGATTGTGAACATTTGTGAGTTGAACAGGAATTTAAAATTATTAACCAAATAGTTTAAGAGTTGATTGTGATTGCGATGTGGGGGGACTTTCAAGCTAATCTATAATAATCTTTTACATCCATAAATTAGTCTGTTTCTTTTGAAAAGTAATAATCAGATCTTGAGAGTGTTGAATATGTGTTGTTTTCATCTAAAAAAGTTTGGCTGAAAATGAAATTGTGAAATTTTGAAATATGACAGTGAAAACTCAAGCTAGTTTCCGGATTGTTTATTCATCTCAATGCAGGTTTCTTCAGTAAGGTTTGAAAAATTAGCTGTTAGCTTGATTATTTTGGAAAGTGTCTTTGGTATCTGCCTGAAGTTTTTGCTTTCGTGCCTTTTCTTCATCGGATGTGTTCCGTTCATGTGTTTGTTCAGCCAGTTTGACATGTGATAGACAATATCTGAAGCCTTTTTTTTCGTGTATATTCATTATATATCATGTTACTATTACTAAGAATGGTGTCTAGAGTAGAGTTAAAGCTGCTGTTTTAGTTTGTTGTCTTTTTTCTTTTTCTTTTAGGGTACGGATCTTTCTGGTCTCCTGTGCGAAGGCAGTATGGCCTTTAAATATTCAAGGCATATGTGAGCTAATATAAGACCATATTGTAATCTTTGAAATAACTTGATGAACTATTTAGCAGAGTTTATGGTGCTGGATTGATCCGGATGTTTATTTTTGCATGGATGAAATCCTGTACATCTCTGTAGCCCTTAGACAAGGCTCATTAAGCATTGTTGCAATTATGTTATTGACATGTTGAAGTGCCATTGAGACTTAGAAGATTTAGACTTGTATGTCCTATCCGGGTGTTATGATACCTGTTGAGGTAGGCAAAATTTCCATTTTCTTTAACTTGGATATATATTCTATACGCTTTTGAGAGAATTTATTTCAACCTTTCAAATAAGATAACAATCACATTCACATTCATGACAGAATAGTAACACTTGGATTCCCTGATATCACGTGGGTCAGAAAGTCATTGAAAACTATGAATGTGTTTGTTGGCCCATGGTTTTGGAGATATCGCTTATTATTGATTTGAGGGTGACTCAGCAAGTGTAGCATGGTGGCCTTTTTTTGGATAACAATCACATTCACATTCATGACAGAATAGTAACACTTAGGATTCCCTGATATCACGTGGGTCAGAAAGTCATTGAAAACTATGAATGTGTTTGTTGGCCCATGGTTTTGGAGATATCGCTTATTATTGATTTGAGGGTGACTCAACAAGTGTAGCACGGTGGCCTTTTTTGCTTGATATGTTATTGCTAGCTAAACAAGTGGAGAGCCATTTCTTTTCTTCATTTCTATATATATGTTTGCTTTTTCTCTCTCTCTATATATAATTATTTTTTTAAGAAATAAATTAGTCACTTCCAACCCAAGTGTCAAAGTGAGGTTGCGGGTACCAGGTCTGTCCACAAGAATGTTGACTTTCTGACCCACAAGGCGCTAGGCGAATACAACAATTTCTTAGGCACAAAGCCATTACAACAATAATTATCAACGGATTATAGTTCATCATGTCACTAACAAGGATTTGAACTTGGTTGGAGAAGATAATATCCTTTTTGCTCAACTACTCAAGATAATCCCAATTGACTAAGTTTTGGGCATTGGGTATCGCTCGGGGAAGAAAGTCTGTCTTGCTCCTAGCTTGAATGCTCAGGGAAGAAAGTTTGTCTTCCTCTCAGCTTTGAACGCTCATGGAAGAAAGTTGACCTTCCTCTTAGCCCAAAGGTGCAAGAGACGTTGTTGGTACTAAGTTAGCCCTTGGTATGGACTCACTTAAAAGTGCAACATAGTTCCTCTATTCTAGATTATAAACATGTCAATTTACGAGACTTGAACTTAGGTGGGGAGGATAACTATTCAACACAACCACCCAAGCCAAACTCAATTGACGTCACATTCCTTCATATGTTTACTTGTGCTCTCTTATTCAAGTTGTGAAGCTAAACTCAATTGACATCACATTCCTTCATATGTTTACTTGTTCTCTCTTATTCAAGTTGTGGAGGGGTTTCCTCCGTCTCCCAAATGCTAGTGTCTCATCTATCAATTTGATGTCTAGTTAGATTGTGACTTTAAAATTAGATTATTAATTTTTATACTACAATTGAATCTGTACATTTAGTATAATATATTTCTTGAGATGTATATTTCAATTTATGTATTTTCCACAATGTGCACCTTAATATTTTCAATAAAGGTACACAATGTATTCACATGGACATGAATATAATGTAGAAACCGTTGGTTGAAGAATGTTGCCTATGGACTTTTTGGAATAGGTAGTGTTCAATTGAGTATGATACTTAGGAAAAGCTTTGTCTACCATCCAATTGGATGTGCTATACCCAGGGAAAGCTTTTGGCTAGTGTCCAATTGGAAATGTTATAACTAGGGAAAGCTTTGGCTAGTGTCCAAGTGGATATGTTATGCCTAGTGAAAGCTTTGGCTAACAACATATTGGATATGTGATACCTAAGGAAGGCTTTGGCCAGTGTCCAAGTGGATCCCTTATACCTAGGGAAAGCTTTGGCTAATGTCCAATCGGACATGTTAGATGTAGGGAAAGCTTTGACTAGTGTTTGTTAAAGACTTTTAGAAGCTCTAGTCTCAAACAATTTTTTTTGCCAGCTTTGAATCTTATACATAGTACATCAAAAGCGTGAATATTGATGATATAGTTTTGCCATGTTATAGAATGAAAAGTATGTTTTTGAAAAGTGTGATTTCATTGAGCTCTTGTTAAAAAACCTATCCATGTTTTCAAAATACATGTTGAGGGCATGACATTATTTCATGATTTTAATATGACAAAGTTGGTTTATGACATCAAATGCTATTTTTGTTAGATTTGAGCAAGTGTGAAAAAGAGGTCAGTTGAGATTTCTTTGGGATCACATGGCATTTAACATTATAAAGTTTATAAAGTTATGATTTGATGTCATATTGCATTGTTGGCTATATACCCACTCACATTAATTTACCTACTGTGCAATTTCTAAATAATTGCTTAGAGAAATAATAGCAATTGATAATCATTAAATTAAATTTTTGCAAATGTCATTGGCCACATTCACAATTACAGTTCAACGAAATACTTGCATTGCAAGGAGGGCAAATCAAAATATCATTAAGTTAAACTTACAAATGTCATTAGTCACATTCACAATCATTGTTCAACAAAATACTTGCAACATAAAGGAGGGCAAATCAGAATATCATGAAATATAGGATCTTTTGATATCCTTTTAAATAATATCATGAAATATAAGATCTTTTGATATCCTTTTAAATAATATCATGAAATATAGGATCTTTTGATATCATTTTAATTAGAATACATGAACAAATGACATGATGGGGTTTGGTATATCTAGATTGAAGAGTAATGTGTTGTTTAAGTGACTAGAAATCGCCAACCTATAGAGATAAAGGATGGTGGGTAGCCTTGAATCTAGTAGATGGGAATGGAATTTGATTGGTCCAACTATGGGATATCAAAAAGCAATTGAACTTGTGATATTGAACCCTTGCCATTTGATTGAGTGTTCAAAATAATTTTTATTAGCAAAGCTTCAAATATTTTGGGTGATACATTGTTAGGATGAAGAGTGGTATTGGGTAGAAGCTTCCTTTGTGGAAAATTTATTTTAATCCAACTCTTGAATTCTTCACTCTAGTTGGATCCATTTGGGTGAGTGAGTGGGTTCTATAGAAGAGGTTTATTTGCTATTGGGAAGTGAGCTTTGGAATGGTGAGATTTTTAGTGAGCTCCTTGAAAGGGCAAAACGATTTGAATGGAATTTGATTGGTCTAAGTATGGGATATCAAAAAGCAATTGATCTTGTGATATTGGGCTCTTGCAATTTGATTGTGAGTGTTAAGAATAATTTTGACTAGTAAAACTTCAAATATTTAGGGTGATATGTTGTTGCTTAGGATGACAAGTGGTATTGGGTTGAAACTTTGTTTTGTGGAAAATTTATTCTGATCAAACTCTGAATTCTTCACTCTAGTTGTATCTATTTGGGTTAGTGAGTGGGTTCTATAGAACATATATATTTGCTATTGGGAAGTGAGCTTTGGAATGGCGAGATTTTTAGTGAGCTCCTTAAAAGGGCAACATGTTTTGAATGGAATTTGATTGATCCAACTATGGGATATTAAAAAGCACTTGAGCTTGTGATATTGGGTTCTTGCAATTTGATTATGAGTGTTGAGAATAATTTTGACTAGCAAAGCTCCAAATATCTTAGGATGCATTGTTGTTTAGGATGAAAGTGGATTGGGTAGAAACTTCCTTTGTGGAAAATTTATTTTGTCCAACTCTTGACTTCTTCATTCTAGTTGGATCCATTTGGGTCTAGTGAGTGGGTTCTATATAAGAGTTCTATTTGCTATTGGGAAGTGAGCTTTGGAATGGTGAGGTTTTTAGTGAGCTCCTTAAAAGGGCAACATAATAAATCTACAATTTTAGTGTTATACAAATGTTATGAATTCATGGACTCTTTCAACCCTCATGTGTGTATATTATTACCTATGTCCCGCTGTATAAAGAATGGAGAAGCTCCATTGTATACTTGGATTGATTGTAGTACGTGGAAAATTTGGTTGATGTGAGGTCTATGATATTCGTGGTCCTCATCTTCATTGTTAGATGCTATTTTGTCAAATGTGGTTCCATATTTAGTGAGAGTGAATGTGAAAGGGGGGCCATTACGTCTAATGATGATGACACCATGTTGCTTGCAAAACTTGGTAATGTGTAGTAGTGTCAAGGATGGTGGCAACATATAGTGGTGTCATACAAATCACTTTTGAAGGAGAAAGGTTGTGGTAATATCTAGAATTTGTATTTGAGACCAAGAGGGTTGGAGAATAATCCGAATAAGGTATGGAACCCCACTTGCCTCTAAAGCATTTGTAGAAGCCACACCCATCATTAACATCATACATGATGTTAATAGAGTTAGTTTTTATTAATCTTCACATTTTTGTTTTTGTTGAAGTTTAGAGTGTTTAATCTTTCCTTGCTTTTTCAAATCAATGTTCAAAATATTAATACTCTTTTGCTAAGATTTTGATATCCTCTAAGCATACATGGTGCTTGGTTACAAGAGAATGCTCTTATAATGCTGAGGTGTACGACATTCATTTTTTATATCAACTCCATGTTGTTTAATCCCTACATGAAATGAATGTCTAGTTTCCTCATGTAACATTTATTGCATGAATAAATAATCTAATTGACCATTTTGCATTAAAGATGGTCAAAAGTGTCTTTAATGGGTATTATTTTCTACCTAATGGTTTTCAATGGTTTGGAAGAGTTTGCAATCTCTTTCCTTCTTAAGAACTTGGAAATCATGTTAGTGACTTCTTGAATGTAAGGGAAGTGAGATATGTTGTTTCCTTGTTGTTTAATCATTGCAGAAAATGAATTCCCAATTTCTCCAATGTAATATTTATTTCATGAGCACTTAACCTAACTTAATTGACCCCTTTTTCATCAAAGATGGTCAAAAGTGCTTTACGGCTCTTATTTTCTACTTAATGGTTTTCAATGGTTTAAAAGATGTTGTAGTCTCTTTCCTTCTTAAGACCATGGAAACCTTATTGGTGACCTCTTGAATGAAAGGTAGGTGAGATATCTTGTTGGATTTAAGATTGTTTAGGGATCGAGGCTCTCTCTTGCCATTTCCATGGATCTTCTTATTGCACTCCTAATGTCCTTATTTATATATTCTATGCTTTTGAAGACCTCAGTTAGGTAATCCTTCTCTTGCTTAAGGTGTTCCTCATTGTATATTTTGATAGCCCTTATTAGGAAGGTGTTGATCACTCTAATTTTTTAAGTGGGGTAATGATGATATTTTGTATGAAGATACTTCTTTATATGGGTTTTCTTCCTATAAACATCATGGCCAAGGTACCCATATCGTTATTAGGATGATGTGGTAGGAGACCATTAAACATATATGTGACAACAAAGAAATTACTAAGGATGAAGAGTGGGATCACGATATTCCCACATTACAATAATTACAATTGATGAAGATTGAGATAGTAGCATATGGAGTTAAAGGCAATGTCCATTTAAATGATGACAAATTGAGGGAGAAGAAATTTTTAGTTGCTAATGATAGCAAAATGCCTAAGGAGCCTAGATGTTGAGAATGGTGAAGAGGGTGAAGATGAAGTCGAAGAACAAAATAATGTTTGCAAGATTAGAGTGTGGAGTAGAAAGAGGAAAATAAGAGGTTTGATTTGCTCACTTTCTTATGAAATGAATGTGCATCATCGAGTGATTTTTGAAATTTTCATTACCAAATTGGTTCTCAACACAAGCACATGCTCTTGACTTACTTGGAGAGCTTGATGCCAAGACGTTGATTGTGTAATGTGATGTAGGTTAGAGCAATGGGACTAAAGATGGTTAGGCCTTTACAATTTCTCTTATCTATTGATTTAATCAATGGCCTTTACTCTTTGTGGAGTTGGCAAGTCTTTGGTAGCATGGGAAATAAAGGACTCCATAATGAATCATGGCCATTGATTAAATTGACAACCCTCGTAAATTATTGATCCATTGGAAGCATGGGGAGGTAGGACTATTGGGACCTCTTATTTCATCCACTTCATTGAATTTCTCTCCTCAATCAGTTGGATGGCATATGTTTGATCCTTAATTAATTTATATTAAGCACAATAAATTTAATGGGATTTTTTTTGTACATCTTCACATGGCGTTGCTTAACCTATTTATGCATTATGGCTAGGGATTTATTGAATCTTTTAGTTAAAATTAAGATGATGGGTATGGAGAAAAACTTATGGCACCCTCCTATAGCTAGTAAGACCTCCCATATTTTAGTGAAGATATTAATTTTTTGCAAGGAGATAAAGGACTATTGGATGAAGCATTCGCTCAACATAATTAATGGGAGAATGGAAAGTAGAAGTTTTGAGAGGGAAGGAAAGAGTAGGAGGGATGAATTTGTCTTTATGTCTTTGAAGTAGCCCATGAAGAAGGGAAGAGAAGAATTGAGGAGGAGGAGGGGAAGAACGTAAAAAATAGTTGCTTTATTTTGGTGTTCAAGCCATGAAGAAGATAAATGGATGGTTGAAGGGAGAACATGTAGAACAAAGAAGAGAAAAGAGAAGAACATTTGTAGGAGAGACAAAAAAAACAAGTAGGGAATATAAAGAAAAAATACGGAGAAAAAAGAAAAAATAACAGAGGAAAAGGGAGGAAGAAGAAGCATGAAAGAAGAGCTACACAAGAAGAAGCAATAGAGAAAGAAGTAGTAGCTACATGTACAATCTTTATTCGTAAATATTATTAAATTATCAATGTAAATGTTTGGCTAAGATTAAGGCTAACATGGTGTTGTGGCCACAACCACCACCCTATTAAAACCTGCTCTGGGAGCAAATTTGAATGGGTCCACTAAGAAGTTTGATCTTTCGTTTCTCCGAATGATAACTGGAGTTGTCAGATGGAATTATGTCTTCAAAGCTGAATGGTTCAATGGTTTAATAATTATGGTTGCAATGCGTTTTGAGATTAAAATGGAAACTGTGACTGTGCATGCCTGAAGAGTGTCACGGAATGCTTGATACTATAATTCATGGAATCAGCCTAAAGGTTCCTGAAGGTTGAATCGTGTCCACGTTGAAACCTTGCCTAAGATAGTAGGAGTCCGAGATCGTCGTGTGATCGCTTCCCCTGATGCCTGAACTCTAGATTTCGGGGAAATTCCTTGAGGGCTCTCAATTCACAGTACCGAATGTGAATAAGTGAAAACAAAATTCCAAAGAGATGCATCCCCACCGTGTCGAAAGACTTTAACCATTTCATCACATGGCTATCCGTTTTGCTTTAATCATCAGTTCCCCATCGCCTAGCAAGTTTAGAGCCATCATTGTGCCATGACCAAATAAAGATCACCGTGCCCTCTTGAGACTTAGAGCCCAAAGGACTCACAGAGCTCCCAGTTACAGAGTCTGTCTCTTTATGAAAGTTTTAATGAAGGCAAGGTTTGTTTTTGGGCGTTTCTATCATATCTCTCATAATCATAGCTAATGTTAATTATTTCTGTAGGCGAGGACCAAGAGAAGAAAAGCGAGGTCAACGAGCTGATGCATAAGCATCAGGAATGGTTGCGGGGAAAAGATGCAAGTGAGACCTAGCCAAAACAGAGGAATTTATGACAAGCAACAGGGAAGGCATACATAGTGGGGAGCTACGCAACAGACTACGGTGATTTCTTGTTGCTTATCCTCCCTCTAGCCCTTCCACTCTTGTAACAGAGCTTTCAATTGCAACTACTGACTTGCAAAAGGATCTTACATCCTGAAATACCTGTCCAAGAAAAGGAGGTACGGGCTCAAAGATTTGTTTCATATGTATAGTGTTCTGTGGATCCTAGAAAAACGCCTTCGTCTGTTGGATCTGTGTAAGTTTGATAAGGCTCGATGGACGGAAACAACCGCACAACACTCTACCTCGCAATCTGTTGAAGAAACATATGAACACATTGAAACTCTGAATGAGTACGAAGTCATTGTTGATCGCTGGCCTGAATGCTCGGTTGATTTGAAAAATGCAATCACAGTCATAGAGAGGTAAATACACATTGACAACATATAGCTAAACTCTAAAGAATTCTTCAAGATGCAAAGGGATCGGAAGGTGGTAATGAAATTCAAGAAAGAAAAGCAGCCTTTAAATGATCATAGCATGAACAATACACCTAGTCCACATGATACCTCTACCAGCTGGATTTTGTTGCCATGTGTCGTGGTTTTGGGACAGAATGGGGTAGGACGTCCTAAAATTCCGAGAAGACAAGAAGTAGAACAGATGTTGGTATAAGGGTTATTGTGTTTCTTTGGGGACTATAGATGACACCTTTGCATCATTGATGGCAGTGTTGCAAAGACATACTTCGCAAGAAAGGGATATGGAACTACCACATTGTATAATGGAGGCACTCTCTATACTAAGTAAAGGTACTCCTGATAGCGCAGATCCATCAAGTTATTATTACCTCCGGATACACCTTAAATCAAGCCAGATGTTGAAAAATGAGCGCACTGTCTACATTTGCCTTTAGGGAATAAAAAGCAATAACATTTAGTCAATATGTGTGCAAAGGGATGGCAAGCAGTCATTCCTCTTTCTACCAACATCCATTCATTTTTCTTCAGGAAATAGAACACTCCAGTAGCAATGGCTTCAATTTGTTCACTGTTTCATTAATCGTTACATTTTGTATATTTTAATTTGAATATGGAAAGGAAGAGGGAAGGTCGAAGGTCGGGAGAAACCGACGGTCAGTTCTCTTTCTCCATAAGTATCACCTCTGGATAGAGGAAAAGGACCTTTTTTTGGCAGAACAGGGGTCGATTTTATTGTGCTAATAAAGAAGACTATTTCAGTCAAGAAGAGGCCTTTCACAGTTTCAGTTTTTATGTTAAGAATGAGAGTATTGTCGAGGGCATGAGGAGATATATGTTTTGTTTTTATGCACAGTAATGACATACAGTTTATGACTAGTCTTGGTTATCCGAATATAATTCGTTATCATGGTTAACTCATGAGCAGTCTCTTATTCGAATCCATATTAAACATTAATTGCAAGTTTGATTTGTAGGAAAAGGAATGTGTATTCCCTTTATGAGTAATTAGATTGCAATTAAGCTCAAATACAACCTTGTTCATTGGTGAACCCAGTAATTGATTCATTTGGACCTGGAATCCATATATGATGTTTAATCTCTTTTGATTATGCTCCTACAGGATAGGTTAGAATAGTTAAGATTAACACAAGTAGGTAGAATCAGTATAGGTAGATCTTAGTGTATATAGGTTAGTTGTTTCTTTTGTTGATTTAATTGAAGTCTTCCTCCAAGAAGCAATCTTTCAACACCTATAACAGTTTACAGGATCCTTTAAAACCCGTTGGAACTAGCCACTCCAAACGAAAGCGGATCTAATTGGGGTCTGCGATTGGTTTGTTCCCCTTTGCTGGCATAGCGAAAATTAGCTGTGTCAACACATGGTTAAGATTTTAAAGAAAAATTGAAGGGTATGCACACCCAATTGTAACTTGAGAAGAAGAATCCAACACTAGCTTTGTTAATGTGAATTATATAAATTTCTTGAGAATTGATACAAGGTTTGTTGAGCCCAGGATTTGAATTTAGACTTTTATGTTTTATGGTTGTGATTTGTGTTTTTAAACCTGTGTTAGATGCTCGAGTTTATTAGCTAGGCCTTTGAATAAGGTCTTTTTAAATTCAAGCTTGTAAATAGATTTATATCTGTGTTTGTGGATATAATTAATTGAAGAAGAATTAAAGGTGAAATTATGGCCCTTAGTGCCCTTGTTGAGCACGTTAATTTGTTGTGCACCTAAGGAGTGAAAGGGCCTTGAATTTAAAGCAAGGATTATAACAACATTGTTTGTTGGAGCTTTGACTCTATCTTTGAGTTTGTGGTGAAGGGCACCTATAGGGGGTCGCAATCCCAACATTATCATCTTTGTAGTTACATGGTTAATTACAAAACTAAAGTACATGGAAACCACTCATGGAATACAAAAGTTGTATGGTTGCGAAGATTATGTTTTAGTATTTGTTTTATTAATAAAGAAGTGACGATACGCTGTGGCTCAAGTGCATCATTTCTAGATTTTTTTTTTTTTTTTTTTAACAAGACAAAGCATATTGATGTACAATACCATCTTGTTCAGAGACATGTTTGAGCATAAGAAATTGTTTCTACAGAAGGTTGACACATTGAATAATGTTGCAAACTCATTGATAAAATCTAAGAAGGTCTCTTGGTGTAGAGAATTGATCATCATAGTTAGCCTTAGTAATTGATTATATAAATTCCTTGCATTAAACCCCATTTTTACAAATAATACAAGTGGGAAACTTTTGGACATGTGTTGTACTCTTTGTAGGTATACTTAGTCTCATTGTAATACAAAGGGAGTCTTAGGGGGTGATCACTGCCTTGGTTTGGGGGGCATGGGAGGCCAACAAGGGCCCCACTAGGGGTTCATATGTTGCACCCTTGAAAAATATTGCTTTTTAGAGTTTTAGGATTTCTATGGTGTGTGTTGTTGGATCAAGAAATCATATTTTCCATAGTATTGAAAGACAAGTGATGACATTTCAAATATGAATGTGATCCATCATCGAGACAAAAAGTCTGAGGGATTCAATGTGTCTGAGGGCTAATTACACATAAAAGAGATGTTGCAGATGAGAAGGGATGGAGAGAGGTTGGCTTAGGAAACTTCGGGCAACAACAAGGGAAAATTACCTACGAACCAAAAAATTGAAGAACCAAAAAACATAAAAATATTAATAAATATTATTAAATCAAATGTAAGATATATATATATATATATATATATATATATATATATATATATATATATATATATATATATATATATATATATATATATATATTTTAATATTTATATAAATATTATACTAACTAATATTATTAGGGGTATTAATAGAGTGAAAATTGATTATTAAAAAATACAATTTATTCGAGAGCTATTATTAATAATATTAGTATAAATGTTACAATTATTGTAATATTTATTTATTTTTTATTTTTTCTAAGACTAGACTAAATCTATTAAGAGAAGATGAAAATAAAGTTATAAAGAGGCAGAGGCCTCAGACATGAGCACATGAATGCTTTCAGGAGAACTGGGCCATCCCAAACTTGGGAAAAGACCATTACAGTGATGCTTAAACCAGCCATAGAAGCCTGACATATACTGGTAAGCCATGGAGCAGGAGTAGGATAAACTCTTTGAAACATTACAAAAACCAAGCCTATAGTTAGCAAAACTGTACAGACCAGCCGGGAGATCATGAGATATTGGAGCAGAATCGGAATCTTAAACTTCCGAGTCACAAAGACATGGAACCAGTTTTCCTGACCGCCGATACAAAGCCTGAGCATCCAAAAAACAGAAGAGACTGAACCTTACCCATGACCAAAAGGAGAATGCTGAGTAGACAGGAAGGAGACCAAGTGGCATCACATAGGGATGTCCTGGTCCAACGGCTCCTCGATGACAGGGCATGCATTGTCATGCCAGAAAACACCATCACGTTCCACATCTCCCACTCCGCTGCCATCTGGAGGAACCGACTCAGTATGGGTGCCACTGGAGCTGGCAGCGAAAGCCATCGAAACATTGACTGTATGAGGGTTGCCACCTGGTGGCTGCAAAGCGCTAGGATTAACCTCCTTCCCAAACGAAACGCCATGCCCCTCCACCTTACCTTCATCTGCAGAAGTCTGTCCAGAACCAAGGCTAGTCGCACCTCTGAGAGCGCCCTGAGTATGCTCTGCTACATTACTCTCCGGAGGCCGAACCAGAGCTTCTTCCTCGGCGAAAATTATGGTAATATTAGCAGTAATAATGGGCTTATTTAAGCTACTCTGAAATTTGAAGTGGGTAGATTGAAAAGCATTATGCGGGAAGGGATTTCTAGCAGGGCTGGACGGGGGAGAAGGCGATGGGGACGAAGGCGAAGAGACATGGGGCGAAGGCTGATCCATAGAATGAGCTGATCGAGGCCGCGCATGACCACCCCTGTTTCCGCCATGACGACTTCTCATTCTATGCCTGACCATGGTTAGGCGACAAGGGGAGAGCACAGAAGCGCAGAAACTTCTAGGAGAATGCCGGGGGCTGAACTGCACAACAGGAATCTGAGGAATGCTCAGAGAGCAGGACAAAGAGTGGGAGCCAGACCTCCCAGAACCAGAATGAAGAACAGCTAGGAATCGGCATTGAACCTCTGAGAACGAAATCCTGCAGGGGAATCCAGCAGGAGGCAAGCAACGAATATGAGACGGGTCATAGGCAATGGAATTGAAAGCCGAAACCTCCATGATAAAGCCAGCTCCTACGTTGTCTCGGCGGATGTGAGCATTAATATCAACCTGCAGACTGATCAGCTCGCACCTGAGGTGAACCATCATGCGCCAGGTGAGGTCTTGGAGATTAGTGTTGGCCAGCAACTGGCATGGCCGAGCGCCGGCGCTCATTAATATCTCCATTAATGAACTCTGAAATCACCCGCATCCGGGTACAATTATTGTAATATTAATATTAATATAATATTAAGTTTATATTATTATTATTAATATTAATTAGAGCTAAATTTCATCCTTCTTTACAAAGTATTATTATTATTATAAATTCTTGCTTACTGTGTATTAATAATTTTAATCAGCTATTAATAATAATCTTACTATTAATGTTAATATTATTAAGTATAATCATTAAAGTTAGGTACAATAAAATGTTTGTAAATATGTTAAAGCTTAATAATAATACTTAAAGCTTATATATTATTAGAGTATTTTTTTTGTAAGTCAAAGTCTGTTCATTACTCAAAAGCTATGTATAGAGATGTCAAAATGTATGTGGTCTCACCTTGACTGGGTTTGTTGACCAATGCTATTACCATGCTACAGACAAAAAAAATACCCAACTGAGGAGTCCACAACCTTATTGGCCTTACACACAAAAACCCAAAAAGAACTAACAAGACACCAAATACCATAATCAGTCATCAGAAGTGATAGAAGTAGGATTGACAAATTCAAGCTTATGTGATCCATATTTTGATTATTTGAAAACATTTTTGGAAGAAATCACATTGGTAGATTTATGCCGACTCGTTTCGAACCAACTGATGTGGTTCATCATTAGGACAAGATGAAAAATCAGATCATAGTGGCAAGTTAAATAAGGAGTTGGGACCTTGTAAGAGCTGTCGGCAAGTTAAATAGGGAGTCGGGACCTTGTAAGAGCTATAGGGAAAAAGACTATTTTTGACTGGATAGGAAAATGGGACAAATTATTATTATTTATTATTAATTAATAATAAATTAATAAATCAAATATAGTATATAATTATAAATAACCAACATGACCCCAATATATAAAAATAATATGTCAAACACTATTATTCAAATAAAACAATAATTAAATCAAATAAATTAAATGTAATAGAAATAATATTAAATTATTTAAGTCAAATAAAATAAAAAGTAATAGAAATAATATTAAATATATAAATATATTATTTAGTAATAGAAATAATATTAAATATATAAATATATTATTTAGTTATAAAAAAAGGGTTAATTATCTTTGTTTAATTAAATTAAATTTTAATATTTTAATCATTAAAAAATGAATAATTATAAATTAAATTTGAATGTATTTTGATTTTAATTATTTATTGTTTTATTATTACATCGATGTGGTTATCTGGGTTATAAAAGTAATTTACTTAATTAAATTATATATATATATATATATAGATATATATATAATTTAAATGTTTTTTTTTTTTTTTTTTTTTCATCGATTGTAGTTAAAAAAAAAGGACAAATAAACAAACCTTAGGGGGAGAAAAACTGAAAAGAGGAAAAAGAGATAAAACATGGAAGGGACTAAGAGGAAAGGGTTGGAATCCAGTAGCTGCGGGTTTTCCAACCGTCGTCCCTTTTAAGACGATGGGGCCTCCTCTCAATTTCAATGGCTTCCCTAAATTTCCGGTGATGAAAGTGAGAAATATTTGCAATGACCCTAGCCTCTTCAATGCATATATGATGCTTGGTCTTCTCAGCATGCTCTGCTAAGGGCGAAGAGCAGGTCCTCCCATGCTTAATATTGACAGCGTATTCTTTAATCCTTTGATTAATAGAATGACCTGTTTCACCAATGTATGATGTTCCACAAGAGCATGGGATGACATAAACACCTTTCATATCCTTGGGGTCCACAGGGTAAAAGACGAGAATTTCTTACACCTCTCTAAGGTAGCTCCTAAGAAATTTTGGAGGTGGATTCTGACTAGGAAAACTAAAGATAATAATAAAATTGCTTTACACGATTGGAATTCCTATCTTAAAAAGCTCTACGAATCTCCAAATTTCATGGATAACTTTGAAACCCTGCCCACAACGAAAGAAGTTTTCTCTCTAGAAGACATTGATTTTGGGGTTAAACGCTTGGCTAATGGGAAAGCTAAGGACATTGAAGGTTACCAGGCGAAAATCTTAAAAATTGGAGGCCCTATCCTCATCCCCCACATCCACAAGCTTTTCAATCAAGCAGTCAAGCAAGGGTTCCCTAAGCTATGGACTGAGAGTCTCATTATCCCTATTTTTAAAAATGGGGATACAAATAACCCATCTAATTATCGGACAATTATGATCAGCCTTCTCTTAGCTAAGATATATGGTAGTATTTTGGAAAATAAGTTAAGCATATGGCTTGAAAGTGAAGGTAAGCGGGCTAAAGGCCAAGCGGGTTTTAGAAGGCATCACTCAACAACAAAGCACCTCGTTACGCTTAGGATCATTGTGGAGGAATGCCGTAATGATAAATCCAATCTCTTTTGTTGCTTTGTGGACTTTAGAAAGGCTTTCAATACAGTTCCTAGAAGCAACCTTTGGAATAGATTAGAAGAGCTAAAGGTTTGTTTCGAGTTGAGAGCTGTCGCTATTAGGTTATATGAGAATGTAATTTCCAAGCTAAAGAGCAATGAGGGGTGGTCGAAAGATATTAAGTGTAATATCAGACTTAAACAAGGTTGCCCCCTCTCCCCTACCCTATTTGGCATTTACATTGACAAGCTCGAAGGTTATTTAGAGGAAGAAAGATGTGTTGGCACGATCTTAGCTGGGATAGTCGTCATCCTTCTTCTCTATGCTGACGATATTGTTCTCCTCGCAAGGTGTCCATCTGATCTTGATAAGCAACTTAGGCTTCTTAAGGATTTCTGCTCTACCATGGGTATGACTGTTAACATTGACAAAACAAAAGTTATGATTATCAAATCCAAGAAGGACACCTACGCTAATTTTATGTATGACAATAATAACTTGGAGGAAGTGTATTCTTACAAGTACCTAGGAATTGATATTCATCACAAGCTTAACTAGAACTATAGCATTGAGAAAAGGATTAATGGGGGGTGGAAAGCTTACTTTGGTCTTGAAAATAATTGTAAAATGACAAACCTCATAATGTGGGATAAAAAGTTCCTCTTTGAAACTTTAGTCACTCCTGTTATCTTATATGGATGTGAGGTTTGGGG
Organism: Pinus tabuliformis; assembly: GCA_031772625.1. Lineage (NCBI taxonomy): Eukaryota > Viridiplantae > Streptophyta > Pinopsida > Pinales > Pinaceae > Pinus > Pinus tabuliformis. Next base: position 1,677,968,130 of record CM062820.1, read on the forward strand.
TTGCAGCATCTCTAGAGAATCCTGGAGAAAGATTGAGCAAATCCAGAAGCGCTTTATAACGTATAACCTGAAAATTAAAAGCAATACACCCTACCCTATTCTCCTTATAGAAGTAGGTCTTTCCCCTATCAAGAGCCTAGCTATGACTAGGCTTCTGTTGTACAAGCACAAGCTCAATAACATAGGAGATCATAGACTTCCTAAGCTAGCTTTAAATTCCATCCAAAACCACCTAAGGCTCAAACGGGGGTGGTATAAAGACACGAGAGCCTGGTTAAACCATTCGGAGATTAACGAGAGTGATGCATTGCAAAACATTAATAACATTAAAAATATTGTTACTTCTAAGTTCAAAGAAAAATGGTGGTGTGAGAAAGATTTAGCAACTAAAAGAAAATTAAGTTATCATAAGAAGGTCATCAACCCCACCCTAGAAGATCAAAATTATCTCTTTGTTTTAGCTAGCTCAAAGAAGAAAATTAATATAGCAAAGATTAGAACAAATTCTCATGAGCTCCATAGTGAAACAGGTCGTTGGGCAGTTCCTAAAACACCATGGATGGAAAGGATCTGCCATCACTGTGAGAATATGAACATTGAGGATGAAAACCACTTCCTCTTAGAGTGCCCCGCGTACACCACATTAGGTTTCATAATCTTTGTCGCAATACTAACCTTCCTAGCCTTTTATGATGTCAAAATTATAGTGAGCTTGGGAGGCTTCTCTCCAAGCTTTTTGAGCATAGGAATAAAATCTTAAATCAAACTAAATAATTTGTTTCTTTAAGTCCGATAGACCAAAGTTTGGTCTCAGTGGACATTAACCACCACCACCACCATCATCATCATCATCATCGCTAATTATTATTAATAATAAATAGCATTAATAATAATAACTATAATAATAAAGAATCAATAATAATATAATAATACTAATGATTAATAATGATAAATAATCGGTAATAAAAGTAATTATTTTAAAATGATTATAATAATAATTTATTAACATTATAATTAATTATTAATATAAATTAATAATTATTATCAATTATAATAATAATAATAACATGTTTATTATAATTGTTATTTTTAATATTATTATTATTATATATATATTTTTTTTTTGGTAGTTAAGAACCCACGAGGGATTTGAACCAGTCACCTATAGCAAGGAGTGCCTTAACAGTGTCACCTATAGCAAGGAGTGCCTTAACAGTGTCACCTATAGCAAGGAGTGCCTTAATAGTGCACCGCCAATCCAAATAATAATAATATAATAAAACTAATTATTATTAATAATAAATAATATTCATAATAATAGCTACAATAATAAAGAATCAACAATAATATAATAAAACTAATTATTAAAAATAATAAATAATATTAATAATAATAAATAATCAATAATAAAAGTAATTATTTTAAAATGATTATAATAATAATTTATTACATTATAATTAATTATTAATATAAATCAATAATTATTATTAATTACGATAATAATAACATGTTTATTATAATAGTTATTTTTAATGTTATATTATTATTATTATTATAGATTTATTAATAATAGTATTAATTTTATGATTAATATTATATTTATATTATTAATGGTTGTGAGCTTTTTATTTTAAGGATGCTTAGTCTTGGCTCAACTTTTGGGGATCATCATGGGAAGCAACGACAATATCAAAGATACTATTACCTCCAATTTTAAGGATAAGAAGTGGGATGCTAAAGAGATGGAGGGTAAAAAGAAGCTAAGGTACTATAAGGAGGTGATCAACCCCACCCTCGATAACCAGAATTATCTCTCTATATTGACTAGCACTAAGAAGAAAATGAACATCGCTAGGATTAGAACTAACTCTCATGAGCTTCGGAGTGAGACCAGACAGTGGTCTACCCCCAAGACTCCCTGGGATGATAGAATTTGTTAGATTTGTGATACTAAGAAGGTGGAAGATGAAAATCACTTCCTTTTAGATTGCCCGACTCTTGCCCACATCTGCCCTCAATTCTCTATCATCAACCACACCTCCAATCTTCTTGACTTATTAATCTAGCCCAACTATAGCGATCTTGGAATGCTTCTTTCCTCGCTGTCTGATCACAGAAACAAGGTTTTGAAGAACGACAATTAGACTGCCTTTTCTTGAGGTCCGATAGACCACATTGGTATTAGTGGGTCACGTTAATCATCATCATCATCATCATCATCATCATTAATGTGGTTGGGTTTATAATAGTAATGGTTCTTGGGGTTTAGTAACCCCTTGGGTTTAAAATATTAATAATCATGTGGGTTTATCAATCCTAAGGTTTAAAATATCAATCCCTTGGGTTTAAGTTATTAATTTGTGGGTTTATAAATCCCTTGTGTCTTTAATATTGATATCTTATGTTTGTTAATCGCTTATGTTTATACTATTTATTCCTTGGGTTTACTGATTCGTTGGATTTATAATATTAAACCCTTGGGTTTATTAGTCTCATTGGGTTTATAATATTAATAATTATTTGGGTTTATAATTAATCCCTCGAGTTTATTATTCCCTTGAATTTAAAATATTAATTCCCAGGGTTTATTAAATTGTTGGGTTTTTAATATTTATCCCTTGGGTTTACTAATTAGTTGGCTTTATAATGTTCGCCAGTAGGTCACCATCCCTCATCCCGTGACTGGACGACCCCTCTCCCGCCTCATCTCCCTTCAACTCCCACCTATATTATTCCCCCTTCCTTCATTCTCCAGTGCTATCTCCCTCCGATGCTTGGCTCCCAAGCGCACTTGTTCTCAAGTGGTTCCCTGCGGACAGTATTGCCTCTGTTCCAGAAATAATCTCTGCCCTCTAAGCATAGTTTCGAACCTCTAGCCAGGTCTCCTTTTATCTTCCCATTTGAATGCCTTTTGCGCCTACAGGCGGTTTCAGACCCTCATAAATTCCGCTGAGTGTTTTGCTACCTCCATCCTCTCTGTCCCCTGCGCTGTGAGCTTTATCCCTTCTTTCGTTTGCATCTGCTTCTCATCCCAATCACCCTCAACAACAACTATGGCACACAACGAAGACTGTTTGCATTGTGCAGACTTGCAAGCCGAATTAGAGGAAGTTAGGGCCCAGCAGTGCATCCTGGAGAATCAGCAAAGGATCTTGGAGACAAGGCTTGAAGATCAGAACCGCATCCTAAACGAGAAATACCGGGCTGAAATAGATCTTTTCCTGCATAGGGTTGCCTCTCTTCATGATCAATTTAGTCACTTATCAAATCGATGCAGCCATGCGGAAGAATCGATTTCAATCCTGCAGTATATGATGGACAAGCGAAATAAAGCAGCCCCCAGTTCCTCAAGTGCCAAACAGGATGAAGTGGATCCAAATCCGGAGGAATCCACCGCAAGGCAAATTAGTCATATTGAAATAGATTAAAATGTTATGCAAATGTCAATTTTGGTTGTCTCAATATGTAAGAATTTACAGTAGCTCAGGTAATTTTAGAATTAGAACAAGCAGAAAAATGATCAAGGAGAGATCTCTATTTTGTAACTCTCCTAATCCAAGCTGCCATCGATATCTAATGTATTTCAGGGAGAGATCTTTATTTTGTAACTCTCCTAATCCAAGTTGCCATCGATATCTAATGTATTTCAGGAGCTCTGACTCCTCTCCTTTTTTCAACCACTAATACAGCAACCGACTTTGTTAAAAAAATAAAAAATTAGTTGGCTTTATAATATTAATAATCCCATGGGTTTAAAATGTTAATGGTCACGGTTTATTAATCTGATGAGTTTTTAATATTGATTCATTGAGTTTGTTGATGTTTTAGGTTTATAATATTTATCCCTTGAGTTATAATATTAAATTGGGTTTATTAGTCGCTTCGGTTCATAATATTAATAATTCTTTTTATAATTTAATCCCTTTGGTTTATTAATCCCTTGTGTATTAAATATTGGTCCCAAGACCTTGGAATCAATATTCAAAACACAAGGGATTAATAAACGCTAGAGTTTAATATATCATGGTTTAAACCCTAAGGTTTATATTATATTATTAAACTATATATATATATCTATCTATATATAGTCTAACTTATTGACTTTTCACTTGAATTCACCAAAATCTGACAATACAATTTCAAGATTTTTTGTTGTTTAAAATACATTTTTGAATGCATAAATGGATTCAACACCCTAAAAAACCCCTTGGGCACTCATGCATATTAAACAATTTAAACTCAGGGTTTTAATTTTTTTTTGATTAAAACTAATTCAGATTTCATTTATAAGTTAGAATAGATATATATATATATATATATATATATATTTAAGCAATAATATAATATATTTTAGTTTAATATATAGTCTATATATAGTTGATATTATTAATATACTCTAAGTAAATATATGAAATATATTGACCATTATATGTATATGAAATATATATATATATATATATATATATATATATATATGTTCGGCTAATATATGTATATGCAAGAGATGTCGTGCATAATGTTACTTTTAAAAACATTTTTAAATACTTAAATTTTCACTTTTATTTTAATAGTATGCTAGAAATGTGTAACATAAAGTAATATAATGTTAACATTTTGACTAGGTCAAAATAGAATTAAAATATGGTAGAGATATGTGAATGACTCATGGTATTGACCCATGGTTTGAAAAATCCATGGTATTGACTCATGAAATTCTTTTCGAATATAATCTATTTAAGGTGGGATTAAACTAGCCTAGATTCATATTAGTTTGATGTTATATTTAGATACATAATTAGTTGTAGAAAATGATGGCGTTGAATCCATGTAGCCTATAAAGGTAAATTTTTTATGTAAAGTTAAAACTTTTTTATGGATATGTTGGCACTGAGGTGGGGAAATATTAGGAAAAATGTAATTACTACATTTTATCTAATAATTTTGCCTACTCCAATATAATACTATAATATTATATTTTACCCAATATTTCTTATTGTAATTTTTTTTTTTTATATTTGTAATTTAAAAGTAAACAAACTCAAGTATAAAATTAGTAGCAGGGAGGGGAAATATTGAGTAGAATGTAATATTTAAAATGGGGTGTGAAGTGAAATATTAGGTAAAATTAAATAATATTACATTTTAATTGGTATTTCCTCCCAACCCTGGCCACTATTTATTAGGTGGGTGTGGTTATAAATATTGGGTAACATATAATATTGTACTATTATATTTTATGTAACACGTATAGATGTAATATAAAAAATATAATGTAAGTAAACATTTGCAATGTTCGCTCAATTATAATCAATATATTTGTAATAATTAATATAGATGTGTTTCATCTATAAATTTAATAAATAAGTGGATAAAAACTTAATATTTACAATATGACAATATTTTTATTCATGAATAGTTACCATGGATATTACTAACTTCTAGGTAGGTTTTTTTACAATACCATGGGCCAATACTCACGATGGAAAGATAGAGAGGGAGAGGAGGGAAGAAAATTATAATACCATGGGCTACTACCATGGTTTATCAATACCATGGGCCATCTAGACTTTTGATTATTATGTTACGATCTAAGCTTTTAATTATTCTTTTACAATACCATGGCCCAATACCATGGCTTATCAATACCACATGCCCAAAAACCATAACTTATTTCAAAATCAAAATATTTTACAAATACTTTATTTTAATTTAATTTGATAACATTTTTTACTTAAATCTAAGAGGAAAAATATTATAATTACTTTTGAGGTATATCTAAATGCTCCATCCTCACGACTACTAACGATATTCCCATAGAGATTAAATAGAGGTTTTAATAAATTAAAAAATGAGAATACTTTTATATACATATGTGAAATTTATATAATATAAATAGTATTACAAAAAACCATGATAGATGCATCTTAACCAAGGATCCAAGCGAAGTGAGAAATCAAAGTGATTAACAATGATAGAAGAAAGATAATGAATGATTCTTTTAAGTTTTTTATTATTGTATTTTCTTTAACATGATTGATCCAAAATATAGGTTTAATATGTTACAACCAATTATGTTTTTTGTTTGTTTGGTTTTTTAGATACTTTCTTAAATACAATACAATGAGATCATATTGAAGAAAGAGAGTGAGATGGAAGGGGGAATAGAGTGGGGGAGAGAGACATAGAGGTGGGAGAGACACCGAGAGAGAGAAATGAAGAGAGAGAGGAGGGGGAGAGAGGGAGGGAGAGAGAAGGATTTCGAGGGGGAAAGAGAAGGAGTGAAGAACAAGGGCATTGAGAGATAGAGGTGAAGAAAGAGAGGGAGTGACAAGGGGGAGATGAAGATGGAATGAGGGAGAGAGGATATGAGGGAAGAGAGAGAAAATGAGAGGATAAAGATAGAGAAATAAGGCGAAGCGAGAGACAAGGAGACATAGATATGGAGGGGGGAGAGAGAGAAGGAGAGAGGGAGGGAGATAGTGACAGAGTTGAAGGGTGGAGAGAGAGAGAGTGTGTATGATGGGGGGAGAAATGGAGGGAGGTGGGGGAGAAGTGGAGAGAGAGGAAGGAAAAAGAGAGAGGACTTGAGAGAGAGGAGAGAGAGAGGGAGAGATAGATATGGAGTTGGAAGGGGAATAAAGACATAGAGAGATAAAGGTGGTGAGGGAGTGGCAAGGGAGAGATGGAGAGTCAGTGAGGGAGAGAGAAGAGTGAGAGAGAGAGAGAGAGAAATATGGAGAGTGTGTGTGTGTGTTTTGGGGGTGAGAAGGAGAGATAAGGGGAGATAGAGATATAGATGGGGCGGGGGAGAGGGTAGAAGAGAGAGGCAAAGAGATGGAGGGAGGAAGAGAGATAGACAGGAGATAAAGATATCGATGGAGAGAGAGAGAGAGAGAGAGAGAGAGAGAGAGAGAGAGAGTGACATGTGTTTAGGGGAATGAGATAGCGTGACAAATAAAGAGAGATGGAGGGAGGTATAGATATAGGTGGCAGGGGGAGAAAAAAAAGAGAAAGATAGAGAAAGGGAGGGAGAGGTAGATAGAGAGAGATGGGGAAGAGAGGGAGGGGAAGAGAGAGGAGTGAGGGAGGGAGATAGACACAAAATGGAAGGTGGAGAGAGAGGGAAGAAGAAAGAGATGCACATAGACAAATACACACATAGAAGTTAGATATAAAAAGTCATGAATATTTTGGATTTTCACTAAAATAGATGTATTGATTTCAATGTAGTTGTTGATTTCTAATCCTATTTGATCACATGCACTATATGCATTGATTTCAGCGTAGATGTCAATTTTTTAGTACTATTTAATACCTTACATTAGATGCATTGATTTCAGTGTCGATGTTGATTTCTACTCCTATTTGATTGCTTACACAGGATGCACTGGTTTTAGTGTAGATAATGATTCCTAATCCTGTTTGATCGCTTGCACTAGCTGCATTGATTTCAGTGTAGACGTCGATTTCTAATCTTATTTAATACTTTAGACTAGATGCATTGATTTCAACATAGATGTTGAATTCCGCTCATATTTGATTTCTTTCATTAGATGCATTGGTTTCAGTGTAGATATTGATTTCTAATCCTATTTGATTGTTTGCACTAGATGCATTGATTTCAGTATAGATGTTGATTTCTAATCCTATTTGATTGTTTGCACTAGATGCATTGATTTTAGTGTAGATGTTGATTTATGATTTGATACAACTAGATGTATGATGTACATTAATTTCAAAGTAATTAAATTAATAGCATGCATTGATTTCAGTCTAAGCACATATCTACCTCCTTCATTTATATCTTTATATCCCATTGTCTCTCCTTCTCTATCTCTCTATCTCACCCCCTAAACATACACAATATCTCTCCATATCTAGTATCTATCTCTCTTTCCCTCCCCCGCTTTCCCTTCCATTTGTCTCTATTCCCCTGCTCTCTCGCTCTAACATTTCTCTCTCCATATCTATATCTCTATCTACCCTTGTCTCTCCTTCTCACCCCCAAAACATACACATTCTCTCTCAGTGTAAGCACATAAAAATTATTCATGACCTGAATTGAATTATGTGTTACAATAATTCAACTATAAAATGGAAAAACTAATAACAATAGAATAAAATAGTTTCAAACTGATAGCAATGAAGATTGTTTGTAATTGACTATATTCTTATTATTCACTTTTTCTATCAATCAAAATTGTTATATTGACACTTTGCACTCAAAATTTGTATTTCATCATTCAAGTTACTAAGAGTCTCTATCATCTCAACAAACTGAGGTAACTAAGAAAATTTTAAATTAAATTGACCAAATTAATCTTAGACATACTTAGCATATTTAAAATGATCAAAATAATTAGATGTTCAACAAATTTTGTATGACCACACACTATTAAAACCAGCCTAGATCCATATTAACACCAGACATCAAATCTCTCAAGGTGTAAACCTTTCCACAAGTTTTGAACTAAAAAAATAGGTTTGCACCTCTAGAGATTTGATCCCTCTCGGGGCTTAAATTGACCAAATTAATCTTAGACATACTTAGCATATTTAAAATGATCAAAATAATTAGATGTTCAACAAATTTTGTATGACCACACACTATTAAAACCAGCCTAGATCCATATTAACACCAGACATCAAATCTCTCAAGGTGTAAACCTTTCCACAAGTTTTGAACTAAAAAAATAGGTTTGCACCTCCAGAGATTTGATCCCTCTCGGGGCTTGATAGATCTGGTGTTAAGATGGATGTGATTAACAAATATATAATAAAATATATTTACCATTATATTAATAAATATATAATAATTATTGAGGATAACATAATGGTGAGAGATAAATACATATTATTAATAATAACTAAATGTTATTAATATTTTAGTTTTAAATATAATTATTAATATATTAGGAATATTTTATGTAATAACTGATATTGTATCAATATACAAAATAATGTTAATATAATAAATATAATTATATAAATAAAAAATAATATGGCTATTATTATTTATATAGTTATTAATAATGAGAAATAGTTAGTCTTTAACAAAATACAACTAACACTTATTAATGTGGTGGGTGGAGATATACGCCTAGAAATGTATATCAACCACATTGGTAAATGTGGTTGTAGATGTGTTTCATATAAACCTATCCATATAGTTAATAAAGCTTTTAACTTCTACCTCCCTTTGTTAATAAAGTTTCAGAAAAATTAAGAATCTTCCATATTTATATCCACATATTTATATCCATATGGTAAAATTGTAATCATTAAACTTCTTATTATCCATCTTCATTGACACTTTTCAAGATTTTTTAATTGTTTTTCTGTAACCTCAAATCTTCTACTAAATATAAACACCTTTGCCATAAATCATTTAAATTTAATAAAAACTCTCAAACAAAACTCTTAACCTTGAACAACTATAATGTAAAATGCAAAATTTAAAAACAAAATTATCTCAAACAAATACATAATTAAGAAATTTTATTTATTCATATTTCTTTTATATATAAAAAATAATTAAACAACTACTTTGCATTCTTAAAATTAATAAACAAATTATTCATTTATTCGTATTTTTCCACATATATATATATATAAACAAATACTTTGCACTCTTAAAATCAATAAACAAATTAAAAATTCCATACGCACTCCTTTTTTAAATTTTCCTTTTTAAATTGAAATTTAAGTATGCTGCAATCCCAAAGACATACTCTTCCCTTTGGCCTTGAAGTTGGCACTTAACCAAGAGCACCATGCTTTCCTTTGCCTTATTTGGTTCATAAGTGAACTCACGCCTTGTTTGTGACTTCTAGTATACTGCAATCAAGTACCAAAGGCACCTAATTAATTGGTTCATAAGTGAACTCACGCCTTTTTTATGACTTCTAGCAGTTACACATACTGTAATCATCTTACACTTTTATTTTATAAAGATATTTTGCTTTTCTTAATTAGTTTAGAAGTGAATTTATATTTTGGTTTTATGTCTTACGAGGTTCTTGTTTTTTAAAGTTATGGGTTGAGTTTAAATAAGGGTTGTCTTTTAAAGTTATGGGTTGAGTTTAAATAAGGGTTAACCAATATGTTAGATGAAAATCAGAACATAAGAGTCAATTTATATATGCAATGAAGGGTTAGAAAATCATATATCCAATTATAAAATAGTGTTATCAGAATTCTGTAAAATTCAATTAAACTATATAAATTTATGATTAAGTAAACCTCACAACATGTATACAAATGTTATTAAGCATTGAGTGAAGTATTGAGATTTAAATAGTAAATATTTTTTTCAAGAGGTTAATTTAGGGAAATTTGTTATGGTAATTATTAAGCACTATATATTAAATTAATAATTGGTTAAGTGGGTTTTCATTATATTAAATTAATAAAGCACTATATATTAAATTAATAATTGGTTAAGTGGGTTTTCATTATATTAAATTAATAATTGGTTAAGTAGTTTTTCATTATATCTATAAAAGATACAACAAACACTGATTAACTTTAGTGCAGGATAATAATTGGTTAAGTGGTTTTCATTATATCTATAAAAGACACAACAAAATAAAAAACAATAAAACAATGATTAACTTTAGTGCATGATAATAATTGGTTAAGTGGTTTTCATTATATCTATAAAAGACTCAACAAAATAAAAAACAATAAAACAATGATTAACTTTAGTGCATGATACGGGCAGTGTAAAGCTGTCAGTTTCAATCAACAGATTTCTTACATGAAAAGGAAATCTCAATTTTGGGTGTTTAATGGAAGCAGTGACATCCCAGCTAATAACCCATGATGTATCGCTGTTATATGAAATATTTTTATCGCAGTACGGGCAACATAGTGGAGAGCCGCAAAGAAGACATGTTTGCACTTTGTCACTGTCTGATTCATGGTTAAGTGAATTTGGTTAGACTCTTAGTTTGGTGAATTTGGTTCAGACTCTTAATTACAATGATTATGGTTTAGGGTTATTGCGTCCCCATGGATACGACACACGAACTTTCGATCTGTATGTGTGTGCCCGCAAATTGATATATGGTTCAAAGCAACACTATGCAAATAGCACAGCAACTTTTTATATATGGGCGCGTGGGGCAAATTAACACTTCACCAAAAGACTCTTCCTTTCCTACCAAACATACTGATAGAATTTATGATTATGGAATGGAATCGTGTTTTATTATTAGAATTTATTGATGGTTTGCTTTATATAATTCTAATAAATTAGTTTTTAGTATTTAATAATGAAATTATAATAAAATTTATGAAAAAATTTAAAAATCCTGTTATTATAAAAAAATTAGGTAATAAAAATAGTTTAATACAAAATATTTTTTAATAAGCATATAAATTAAATGATTATTATAAAAGAAGTTAAGTAATAAAAATAATTTGGTATAAAAATAGTTCAGTACAAAATATTTTTTAATAAGCATATAAATTAAATGATTATTATAAAAGAAGTTAGGTAATAAAAATAATTTGGTATAAAATATTTTTTAATAACAATGTAATCATATAAATTAAATGGTTAATGGAAGTTTATAGTTTATGATAAACATCAAAAAGCTTACCTCATAATATATGTCACATTGCCAATAAAAAAAATCATAAAAATTAACTAAATTATAATTTTATTTCAATTATTATTAATTATAACCAAAATTAATATTTATCTTAAATCTATTTATATAAAAAAACGTATAACAAGATTTTTGATCATGGAGATTCACTTATATTTTATTATGGAGATTTTCATAAAAGTTAACTAAATTATAATTTTATTTCAATTATTATTAATTATAAGAAGAATTAATATATAACTTAAACATATTACCCCGAAGAGATAGCTCAGGCAAAAAAAACAAATAAACATATTTATATTTTAAAAATATGTAACAAAATTTTGAATCACAAAGATTTATTTACACTTTATTATAGAGATTCTATTCTTAATTTGTAAATAAATTTTATTACAATATTGTAAGCCATCACAATAATCATAATTCAATTATATAACAATTTTTTTAATTAATCAATTTAATTAAAAAATAAAAAATAACTATTATTCTAAAGTAATTCTACAAAATAAATCTACATCTAATAATTATTATAATTAAATAAAAATTCTAAAAACTTTATTTCAGAATAAACACGCCTATCAACTTAATTATATCATACTTTATCAAATAACCTTAAATTTTTTTTTAACCTTAACACACAATCTATTCGCATATTATGCTGAACTCAAAATTAAATTACGTGAGAAAAAACAGTTTCACTCCCATCTTTCCCATTTCAAAATATTCCCACAATCGAGATAAAAATGGCTATACCATACCGCACAGTGACCTTTTCTTACCTTGGAGAAAGAAGATTGTTTGGTTCAAACTGCACCTTGACCCTCTTTTTGTGCTTACAGAATCAGGATTGGTTGGTTCACACTGGTCCTTGACGTTTTAGCTTACAGGAGGAGGAACGATTGGTTGAATCGAACTTTTGGTATGGATGGAATTATGTCACGGAATTGGGGCCGGAAAAAGATTCCAAGAGCCAGGCGGGCAACACAAAACACTGACGCAAATGCTGATGTCTATGCTATGTCACGGTATTGGTTAGTGGGTGTGAAGATGCTACACCACGTCATATTCAAGGCGCAGGGCAATGCTATTTATTCCATATTCCATAAACCTATGCCGTACTACTCACCTCAAATGGTGTTTTAGGCTTCTCTGCTTTTTCGCATTCCTCTGATTCAATTTTCTCATTTTCGTTTCATTATTCAGCAAGAAGAGACTTCTGGATGGAATCTATGGCGTCTAGCATGCAGGGGAAGGAGAATGGAAGGACGGCTCACAATCATCATGTGATGATGCTGCCGTCTCTGGGTCACGGCCATCTCATTCCCTTCATGCAGCTCGCCAAGAAACTCGCTGCCAAGGGCCTTACTGTTACCTTCGTTGTCACTTTCCATCACATCTCTTCTCTGCAGAAGAAGGTCGATGCCGCGCGGGAGAGCGGGCTAGACATCCACTTGGTGGAATTGGAGGTCACCAAAGACGAATTGACGCTGGGCAAGGTCAACAGCAACAGCGTTCAGTGGCATCGCCTGCCTCCTTTACTCGCTGCAAACGAGCGCCTGCAAGAGCCCTTCCATCGCTTCCTCCACCGGTTTCTGGGAGGAGAAATAAGGAGCACTAGCGGTTCCCTCATCGCTCCGCGCCTCAATTGCCTCATCGCTGACATGCTCCTCGGCTGGGCCTCCGCTGTCGCCAAAAAATTCGACATCCCGAGAGTGTGCTTCGACACCTGCGGCATGTTCGGAGAGTCAGTCCACCAGATCGTGTGGGAGATTCTGCCTCGCAATCTGCCGCGCACCGATTCCGGTCGATATGTTGTACCGGGGCTTCCCAAGGAAGTTCGTCTCACTCGCCTTCAGATGTTGCCGGAACTTCCTGAGGCAACGGCCGACAACGACACGCACCAGTACTGGCTCCAACGTAGGCCGGGCAACAAGCAGAGCTGGAGGATGATCAGCAACACCTTCTACGAGCTGGAGGCGGAGTTCGTGGAACATTTTCAGAGGGTCAACTGTACTCTGCGAACAATCGGCCCCCTGCTGCCTCCGGAGGCCTTTGAAGACGTCCGACCCCGAAGGATCGGCCCCGCGGTCGAGATGGGGGTCAATACGGAGGAAGACAAGTGCTTGCAGTGGCTAGACCCGCAGGCGGAGGCGTCCGTGCTTTACATTTCTTTCGGCAGCGAGAACTCCATATCGATCGCACAGATGGAGGAGCTGGCGATGGGAGTGGAGGCGAGCGGGGTGAAGTTCTTGTGGGTTCTGCGGACGCCATCGGACGCCGGGTCGAAAGCATTCTCCTCGGCTCTGGATTTTCTCCCCGAGGGTTTCCATGATCGTATTATGGAGAAGAAGCAGGGGATTATTATTCTGGGGTGGGCGCCGCAGTTGAGCATCCTGGCACATCCTTCCACCGGTGGCTTTCTGTCCCACTGTGGATGGAACGCAGTGCTGGAGACGACGACGATGGGCGTTCCTATGATCGCTTGGCCTCTCTACGCGGAGCAGCACTTTAACTCAAAGTTTGTGGTGGATGAAATCCAGATCGCTCTGGAGGCGCCCCAGAGAGTTGATCAGAACTGGCTGGTTACTAGAGACGACGTGGAAAAGATTGTTAAATTGTTAATGGTGGAACAAAAAGGAAGGGAGTTAAAAAAACGAGTGACAGAACTGAAGGAGGCTGCCAGATCAGCGGTCGCCGAGGGAGGATCTTCCTTCAAGAACTTCGATCTCTTTGTGTCTGAAATCATGTCACTGCAGAAAACGTGAACAGTTTGAGATGTAGCAACAGCGACATGAGAGCTCCAACATCTGCCAGATGTAATGAACTAAATAAAATATTCATGTGTCTCTTTTACCGCCGTTCTCTAAATTTTTCGTGGGCCTGCAATATGTAATTGGATAGCTACCTTTAGGTGTATTGGCCATAAATACACATTTCACCTCTATGTGAATTATTTCATCATCTGGCTATTTTACCAACAAACTACTTTTTGTAAGTGTGACCGAGTACATAATAATAACATGGTTTCAATTCATAGCTGCTTTTTTAAGTAAGTCTTCCAAACTATTTTTTAACTGACACTGATTTCTGATGCTGACTGATACTGAGTTCAACCACTTGAATTTATCTTTAAGGGAATTTTTCCTAATATTCTGGAATTTTATGAATAGAAAGGACATCAATAATCGACCTTATTAATTTTATGGACAGAAAAGACATCAATAATCGACCTTATTAAAAACCTTGAGTTTATAGAAATAAAATACAGCTGGAAATTGAAAAGATAATTAATATGTTTTTTAAGGAGTATCTGGTTTGCCTCCTTTTGAAATGCCTCGTTTGGACTAGGCGGACCAAGCTACCCTTGAGTTTATAGAAATAAAATACAGCTGGAAATTGAAAAGATAATTAATATGTTTTTTAAAGGAGTATCTGGTTTGCCTCCTTTTGAAATGTCTGGTTTGTTCCAATCTGTTGTTGTGTATTTATTATTTAGTTATTTTTTTTTTTACTTTGTAACCCTTGGTTCAAAGGAAATGAATCTTTCTTTTTTCCCATCTCATCAATTGATGTAACGTATCCTAATTTTTTGGAAATGAATCTTTCTTTTTTCCATCTCATCAATTGATGTAACGTATCCTAATTTTTTTTGTGATATCGTATTGATCCAGGGATTTAATTCTTTTCAGTAGGTTTAAATCAAGTGAATCCTATTTATAAATAAATCTATATTTTTGCTTCGATCTAAATCATAAAGTAATTTATGCTATATTATATTATAATTTAAGTATTAGGGATTTACGCAATGCATTATATTAGATATTGGTTTTGGGATTAATGTATGACCATTTCCATGAGAGGTAGTCGTCACTGACTAATTTCTCATGATTTTTGAATTGTTCACTTAGCACTCATTGCATCGAGTGATGCTCACAGGGGTGAAGAAGTGGGATTGAAACTAGTGAAATGAATCACATAGCACCAATCGTCACTTCATGATTTTTGAATTGTTCACTTAGCACTCATTACATCGGGTGATGCTCACAGGGGTGAAGAAGTGGGATTGAAACTAGTGAAATGAATCACATAGCACCAATTGTCACTTCCAGGGCTTGCACCCGGTAACTAGGACTTCCCGGGAGGTCACCCAACTAGTGAAATGAATCACCTAGCACCAATTGTCACTTCCAGGGCTTGATGCTCACAGGGGTGAAGAAGTGGGATTGAAACTAGTGAAATGAATCACATAGCACCAATCGTCACTTCATGATTTTTGAATTGTTCACTTAGCACTCATTACATCGGGTGATGCTCACAGGGGTGAAGAAGTGGGATTGAAACTAGTGAAATGAATCACATAGCACCAATCGTCAATTCCAGGGCTTGCACCCCGGTAACTAGGACTTCCCGGGAGGTCACCCAACTAGTGAAATGAATCACATAGCACCAATCGTCACTTCCAGGGCTTGCACTCGGTAACTAGGACTTCCCGGGAGGTCACCCATCCCAGATCTCCTCTGGCTCTAGCGCGCTTAACTGTGGAGATTTCCTCACAATCAAGCCCACTTAGCTTGCTACCCCATTTGCAAAACCTTAGCAAGTATTGTGCATCATGATTCAAGTAGAGATCCCTTCACTCTTTTTGAGTTTAAGTATTAGGGGTTTACGCAATGAACAATTCAAAAATCATGAGAAATTAGTCAGTTACGACTACCTCTCATGGAAATGGTTATACGTTAATGACTTACTTAAAGCAGTTGAATCCCAATGGTCATACGTTAATGACTTACTTAACGCAGTTGAATCCCAAAAATGAATATAATGCACTGCGTAAACCCCTAATACTTAAATTCAAAAAGAGTGAAGGGATCTTTACTTGAATGGTTCATGAGGCACAATACTTGCTAAGGTTTTGCAAATGGGGTAGCAAGCTAAGTGGGCTTGATTGTGGGGAAAACTCCACAATCAAAAATCATGATAAATTAGTCAGTTACGACTACCTCTCATGGAAATGGTCATACGTTAATGACTTACTTAACGCAGTTGAATCCCAAAAACGATATCTTATATTATAATTTTTTTATTTCAAAATATGTTTTACAGGGTAAAAATTAGTTTTTATTTTACATAATGATGATTTTAATACATGTAAATTTTTGTTTCATGTTGTTTTGTTTTTTTTTAAAAATCAATGCTTTGATTAGAGGGCAAATTGTTTCGTGCCTTTTATATCAATGGTTGGAACTTGGAGGGCAAATCGTTTCATGCTTTTTTAATCAATAGTTGGAACTTGGATTAGAGGGTAAATTTTAAAAATAAAATAGTAAATTTAGAAGTCTAATCTAAATAAAACTCAATATTAAAAAGAACATGATCATTAAAAAAATATTAAATTTAAAATTAAATTTACTAATAAAATATACTTTTCACAAAATTAACTTTCATTTAAATTTAATCATGAATCAACTAAACAAAACCCACACCAGCACAATAAAACATTGACACTCCATTTTTATTTTTTTTCACATTAATATCATCTTCACCCTGAAAATGGATTACACCAAAACCTCCTATCCAAAAATAAAAACAGAAAGTATTGACATCTTTCTTCACTATAAATCTGGACAAGAAAACTCAACATTATCGCTGAGAGATCTGAAATACGAGGAAATTTGGCCTAGCCAGAACGTGGTCCGATTCCCTGGCTTGTGATTTCCTAGCTTATGAGTATGGTTATGAAAAGTTATCACCGAATAATGGACAAAAAAATACTTCAGTGGTAAGGGTTTAAATAACATAGCGGAGCTTCTTGTTACCTTGAAAGTTTTGTATTATTCATATAATTTTATTTTATTTTTTAAATAGCTGGCCATAAATTATTATTATTATTATTTAATTTTAAGACTATGGTTAAGCTAGATTTATGAATTTTTTTTATTTGTAAGACTTATCTCCACTTAACTATTTAACTACTAAATTTATAAAAACATACATACTTTACTTTTTTTAATTTTCAAACTGAAACTTCTTAAAAAAATTCATGCTTTTATTAAATAGTCATTGACTTTCAAAATTTCTGAGGTCTCGATAAATAGATTCAAATTATTAATAAAAGCAATTTTTAAGGATATTTTTCTGTCATATTTGTGAGGAACAAAACTAAGCTGCGGATCATCTATCAAAAGAAAGATGCAGTTCTGCTCCAGGTATGATCAAATATTCTGCATATGAAAAAAATTCTTTCCAGCACTCGGGACACATCCAGATATGAAGCAATGATCTTAAGCCAGTCGTAGAGTATTCCTTTGAAAGGACATTACAGATCTGTATATCTTTTGTAAGTCTTTTATAGAGCTGGAACATTATGTTTTTTTATTTTTTATTTTTGAGGTACAGGATAGAGACAGGAGAAGGATAGCAAATAGAGTTTATTTTCAGAACTGTAAGTGGATAAGTTGTAGTATTTTCTTGGGATATATCTGTATCACAGTGGAACTGCTGTACCTTGAACTACTTTTTTATAAAAGTAAGTGGTTTTTTCTTAGCTGGAAAAAGGACAAAAATTTACTTACAATTAAAAAAGATAAGTTTTCATAAAATAAAATTATAAAATTAGTATATAACTTTAAAATTGTTTGAATAAGTCATGTGTATCAATACCATAGCCAAAGATCTTTTGACAATTGACCATTTTTTGTACTTATCCTACATACCACTAGTGTTTGTCTAGGCAGGGCAGCTTCAAGGACTGGGTCCTCCCGTAGCCACTCCATCAGTGCACTATGCGACTGTAAAATACAACGAAAACTAGATCGTGTTTTCCATGCTTTCATTTGATTGGCAGTATCCTTCACATTTCTATTGCCGCCTGCTAGAAACTTGCACAATGTCATGCTGATGTGAAGTTGGTACTTTTAATTTGTTTTAAATAAAATGTGCACAGTCCAACTGATTGTTTGAAGTGTTAAAAATTCAGGTAGTTGAGTCTCACATCCTTGTATTTTGTATGTAATTAATTTGCATATCTAATTATATTCACTTTGTAAATAGTTTTTAAGCGACTATTTCATTAGAGTGGATATGTAACTGGTTTTAAGTCTTGAAATGATAGAGCACGGCCTGATTTGTTGTTTCAATGGGATGTGGCTTTTAACAACAATTTTGTACTATTGGCCCTATTTTAATTGTGGTCTTTTCATAGGTGTGTTTGTCTGGAAAATTACCAAAGTGCTCTATCTAAGGGCTCATGATGGTAGGGAAAAGCGGGGCTTTTCATGACTATCTAAAGGCCCATGGTTGTAGGGAAAAGCCGAACTTTTTATGACCTTTAGTTTCTAGATTTTGATCCCTCTATGATAGTAATTACAAAGCTCCTCATTTGGGTCCAAGCTTTATTCAGTATTTACAAGCATCGAAAATACGCTGGGTGGATTCCTAACCACAGATCTTAAGCGAGGCCAAAGTGGAGTTTAGGCTGGGTGGATTCCTAGCCACAGATCTTAAGCGAGGCCAAAGTGGAGTTTATACTTACGGTAGGATTTATGTAGAACTCGACATTAGTAAAGACTTGCAGTACAAAATCAACCTGAAAGTGGGTGATTGAGAACAAGGCTTTTAGTTGCAACCTCTACCATCAAACATGACACCTACAAAACTCCTCCGCTCAAAAGCAAGTAAAATGAAAAACTAAATCTAAGGCTTGGAAGCCATGTAGCCAGTGTCCTAAGGAGGAAGAGGACTCTGAAGAGGACTCCTTATCTTCATATCAAAAAGACAACGAATCAAATAATGAAATGCTCTCTTCCCTTGAGGATTGCACAGAGAGTAAAGTGAATAAAAGCTTAGCACTTCGCATAGGAATAGACAACACTGCTTCTTCATTAGGAACGGTAAAACCAGCCCACATATCAGTTTCCTCAAAATTAGAAAAAGACCCAATAGCAGTAAGCAATTCCTCAGCAAGAAGTGGTTACTCCTTCCCCGAATAAGTGGGTAGCAGTAATCAAACAGTAAATGAAAAAAAGTAAATCCTAAAACCAGCCCACAGCTTGGTGATACTTTTGTTTCTTTTACTATGCTTACTTTCTAGTTTGGTCTTGGTATCTATATGAAAACCCTACTTTCAAGCTGTAAATACCATGTTTCTTTTTCATTAATAAAATTTTACTGAAACTTTTTTTAGTAAAAAAGTTTTTAATTTAAAAAATAAGTAAAAAAAGTTTTTAATTTAAAAAATAAGTAAATCATGACATAATAGATGGTTTTTATACATCATAATTTTAATAAAATATTTTATTGTTCCAGTAAATATAAATAAATTAGATAATTTTTGAAATGATTTTTTTTTTCAACAATCACGTGGATATATATATATATATATATATATTATATATATATTTCAGAAATGATGAATAGAATCTGAACATATCCAATGAGTTACTCAATCTGTTGTGGAATGATGTTCCTTTATGGTCATATTCATCATAGGATCTGAACACATCCAATGAGTTGGCCAATCCGTGGTGGAATGATGTTCCTTTGATGGTCAGATTCAGAATTCCTTTGTTTTATTTTTATTTTTATTTTATTTATGTTTAATTTTTTAAATATGAATTATTTTTTAGATTTATTTTATGGTAGAATGATGTTCCTTTGATGGTCAGATTCATCATTCCTTTGTTTTATTGCTTTGTTTTTTGTTTATGTTTAATTTTTCAAATATGAATTATTTTTAGATTTATTTTATTAAAGATTAAATATTAACTTTCTTTTATAGATAGTTATTTTCTTTATTAAATATACAATGAGATATACAATGAGTTGGAGATAAAGGTGTCCCTGCTCTATGAAATAATTTTTGCGTTATTTTATTTAAAAATAAGAGTTAAAATCTTGTTAGTATATGTCCACGAGATAAAGGTGTCCGTGTTTTATGAGTTGATTTTTAATTTATTTTATTTAATAATTAATGATGATCGACTCCAACCTTGTTTTAATAGATGTCAGAATCTCGTTAGCATAAATTGTAATGAGCTGACCAGGAAGGTTAAATGATTTTGTTAACTTTGAATTCAATTTTAAAAATTTGTTAAGCTTTTAAATCCTTTTTTATATTAATTCACGGCCTGCCCTTTGTTTTGTTTGGTTTTTCTCTTTTGAATATGCCTACCCTTTTGTTAATGTTCGTTCACGTTCTCGGACTTTTTCTATGTTTGATGATGCTAAATTTTATTTTATTATTATTATTATTAATTTTTTTTTTAATTACAATTTTATTTATATATTTGGTTTTATTGTTTTTTAATTATTTTTTAGTTTTATTATTAATATAATTAATTTTTTTAGAGAGAAGGACTGAAAATAGAAGTCATTTTCTAAGAAATTAAGGTATCTTAAAGAGTGTTTATGTTTGACAAAGCTTTATCCATTTCTTAAATCAAAGGAAAAAGGTTAATACAACACAAAGAATCCAAAATCTTACTCCAAAATCTTTTAATATTTTTTTTAATTAAATATTTATAAAACAAATTTTAAAAGCAAAAAAACATATCCTCTAGATATATTGAAATATTTAAAGATGTAAATATTTCCAAGTCAAAGTTGTACTATTTGAAAATATTAATTTGATGTAGCTTTATTATAAATTTTTTTACCATGCCATGTAAAAAAATCATTAAATCTAATATTACTATTACAATATAAATATAAATATAAATATTATTAAATTTAATAACTTTGGACTAATACAATATTAAATTTGTTATATTATAATATATATTAATATATCATGATATATATTAACTCTAGATATATATGAGAGGAAAGAACAAAGACATAGAGTGATAAAGGTGGGGAGATCGAGGGAGTGACAAGGGAGAGATGAAAATAGATTGAAGGAGAGGGGGAGGAGAAATGAAGATAGAGAGGAGAGGAGTGAGAGAGGGAGAGAAGGGTAAGAGAGAGAGGGAGATACAAAGGTGGAGGTAGGAGAGAGGGGGAGAGAGAGAAAGAGAGAGGGAGGGAGATAGTGACAGGGTTGGAGGGTAGAGAGAGAGAGAAATAGTGATGGGGGAGAGAGAGGAAGGTAGGAGGGAGAGGGAGAGAGAGGAAGGTAGGAGGGAGAGGGAGAGGGGGAGAGAGGAGGAGGGAGGGAGGCACAAAGAGATGGAGTTGGAGGGGGAGAGAGGGAGGGAAGATGAAAGACATAGAGACAAAAAAGTGGAGAGAGAGAGGGAGTGACAAGGGAGAGATGGAGAGAGAGTGTGTATGTTTGGGGGTGAAATAAAGAGATAAAGAATGAAAGATGGAGAAAATGAGGGTAGAGAAGGAGAGAGGGAGCAAGATAGTGACAGAGTTGGGGTGTGTGTCTGTGAGAGAGAGAGAGAGAGAGGGGGGGGGAGTGATAAGGGAGATGTAGAGAGATGGAGAGATGATATCAAGAGGGAAGATAGATAGAAGGGGAGGGAGAGAAGGGGAAGAGAGAGGAAGATGGGGATGAAGAGGGAGGAAGAGATTTATAGATATGGAGAAATAGTGTGTATGTTTTGGGGGTAATATAGAGAGACGAAGGAGAGACAAAGGGAGATCGAGATATAGATGAAAGATGAGGAGAGGGAAGAAGAGAGAGATAGAGAGAGGGAGGGAGAGAAGGAGAGATAGATAGATATGAAGAGAGAGAACATGTGTGTTTGTGGGGCTAGGAAGTGGGAAGGGAGGATCCAGGGTGATATAGAGAGACAAAGAACGCGAGATGAAGGGAGATATAGATATTGATGGAGGGGGGGATATGGAAGAAAACTTCTTGCACTAGATGCATTGATTTCAATGTAGATGGTGATTTCTAATCTTATTTAATTGCTTGCACTAGATGCATTGATTTCGATGTAGATGTTGATTTCTCATCCTACTTTGTTTGCTTGCACTAGATATATTAATTTAAGTGTAGATGGTGTTTTCTAATCCTATTTGATTGCTTGCACTAGATATATTGATTTCAGTGTAGATGTTGATTTCTAATTATATTTGACTATTTGCACTAGATCCATTGATTTCAATATATATGTTGTTTTCTAATCATATTTGATTGCTCGCTTAGATGCATTGATTTTAGTGTAGATGTTGATTTCTTAATTGATGTGACTGGATGTCTAATAATACTTTAATTTTAAAGTGATTGGATTGATAAAGTACATTGATTTCAATGCAAGCACACAAAAATGATTGACAATGTGCATTGATTTCTATGTTATAGTAATTCAACCTATTAATATTGGAGAGTAAGAGTGACAAGGTATGATGTTTACTCCATTAGCTCAAGTTAAATATTTGAATGGTAAAAGATCTATGAGTTAGAGGTAATTAAGCAAATTTAAATTGAAATGATCAGATTAATATCAGACATATTTAACATATTTAGAATGGCCAAAATAATTATATGTTCAACAATTTTTTTGTGACCGCGCACGACTAAAACTAATCTAGATCCATCTAACACCAGATCTATCATGCATCGAGAGGGATCAAATCTCTCAAGGTGTGTTGTAGCGACTACAACCACCCTCTAAAATTTTGGCCTGCACCTGATTTCAGAGCCTCCCTTGAGAGTTTCACTTGATGATTGCACACACTGAGGTTCACTCTGTGAGCTCGTGTGAGTCTTCGCACCCACCTTGCTTGATCATTTCACCCAAGTTTTTGCATTTTGATGTCAAAGTCATCCTTATGACCATGTTCTGGTTATACTCAAAGTATTTTCTTCGTGTGTACTTGTTGTGTTCTCCATGAAAACATCTGTTGCACCCACACATGGAGTCATAGTCATTGTTGCGCAAGCGTCGTCACGATCGACCAACGATCTATCACAAGTGCCGCGCTTGTCGTGTACATCGTTGGTCAATCATGTTGAACACGCATGTCTGGATGGTTTGATTCGTCTCGTCGTCAAGTCATGTAAGTGTGTGTTTGCATGATCACATATGCATATTTCACTCATTCACACACTCAGTCACTTTGTTGAAGTTCTGATGACCAGATTTCCCTCTGACAGCTGGACCATCACCTCGCCATCGACTCGATCGATTGTCACCCAGAACAACACAAAATCACCAAGCAATCCATTTCAAGTTGCACTGTCCACAAGCAAATCAATCAACCTTCATGCTGGTCAACCAGAGAGTTTGACCCGAAAACCACCCCGAGACTAACTCCCTTCAAAAATTGCGCAAAGGTTGCATACCTTACCTGCTCTGTTAACTGAGAAAATTACGTAGACAGGCTGAACAGACACCCAGTGCCCATCTCTGTATCCCTTCGAGAATTGTGCAGTTTTTCCAGCCATCCGTCCCAACAATTGACCAGCTACTCACCCAAAAAATTGCGCAGTTTTCATGAGCAAGTCCTCTGCTGCCCAGCAGTCCCCTCAGCTCAGAAGCTATGCAGAGATGTTCAGCAGGCCATCCTCCCAACACCAGCGTAGTTTTTACTGCCAGCAACTCCCGATAGCCGACTAATAGTTCCCCTCAGGAATATCGTAGTTTTACTTCCAAGCTCCAACAGTTGACTGTCAGTTCCCTCTAGAAATTGCGCAGTTTTTGCTACCAAGCTCCCGAAAGATGACTACCAGTTCCCATAAGGAATTGCGTAGTTTTTGCTACCAATGACCCAACAGCTGACTGCCAGTTCCCCTTAGGAATTGCGCAGTTTTTGCTGCCAGTGACCGAGTGCCCACTCGTTCCGGAAATTGCACAGATTTTGCTTGCCCAGCCTTTCCGAAGCCTAGACTGTTCCTCCCAAAACCTGCACATTTTTTTCCTCTAGCTGAGCCAAACCCCACGGACAGTCACTGTTGATCCAGATTGCCCATCTTCATCACCTAGTGACTCCTGCACAATTTTCATCAGCAGTGCCCAGATCCTCCATCCTTCCTTGCAACCTTGTCACCTCTCATAGTCACTTGCATCTGAAATGATTATGCATCATGGTAGAGTAGGAGGTTTTTGGCTTTGATGTCATCTCATCATGAGTGACTGCAGATACAGGTACATAAAAAATATGGCACGACAACGGATGGGATGAACAAAGGGAGCACGTGAAGAAGGACAAGTTCACCAACGGACGAAGAAAAGATTCATACAAAGAGATGTGCTTGCGAATGGATCATCATCCAAAGATGTGTTCACAGATGGATGAACGAGAAAACATGCAAGATGTGTTCACGAACAGATAGACGGATGAACATGTACCTTTCGCGAACGAACGAGCCTGTCAAGCTTACCAACATACAAGCAATGATCAATGTGTGAATGCAACATCAAGCGAACCAATGACCATCGAAGACTCCACACACTTTTCCATGCATAGGTGAAGCTGTGACACACCATGAAGACATCCACCACCCAACAGCACTGCAGCTCGACATGCACACCAGCAACAACATGAATGTACCAGCACTGTCATGTCGAGTCATGTCATGAGTCATGTCGTCCACATCTCTATTGTGGGCCATACTATCAATCAATGTATTGTAACATGGAAGTCCAAGAGACCCACTTGTTGTATGAAGAGTCATGTAAAGTTGAAAATTCATTGAAGTCAAACAATCATGAGGGTAGTCGAACAACCACAAGGGTTAGTTTCACCCTTGGCTATAAATACCCCCTCATTTGTACATGGAAGGGACTTTTTCACCTCAGCTCCTCCCACATAGCCTTGAGAGTCTGTAATATTTTCTTTGAGGAGTAAGTAGTGGCTCCAACACTCCACACGTGGGGTTAGTGATGTATGGTGCAACTATGTGTCTTGGAAATTTCACTTAATTCAGAAGCCTGTTAATAGGCCAACCTGTTTTCACACATGTATTGTAACTATTGTAAGACTAATCTTTAACACTTTTAATGCATGTTGCTTTAACCTGTGTTTAACACTTGAAATAATTCACTTATTGTAATGCATATATGTTAATGAAAATGTGTTGTATATGCTGTTAATGTTGTCTCGCCCATGTAGACTACTCTCCCAGACATCAGACAAACCTTTCACATAAAAATTTCTATAACAACCGTTGGACTTGCACGGACTAATCCGTTGAGTGTTATACGTGTTATCTTCCCTTATGTGTTGTGATTGTCGCATCTCTGTGGACTGTTCCGCCGGAAGCTATGCACGTCCTGTTGTGTTGTGTGTTCCTAGCAGAGTTGGGACTTCTCCCAACCGACTTGGGACTCAATCCCACCCTCTCCCTCTATGGTGAAAGAACCACTGTGTTGACGGTGCTAGACCCACCAACATGTCAAGGGGATCTCCTCAATAAGAAGTCCCAATTAGACCTCCGTACATTTAGTGTAGGAGTCCTAGCAGTGGATTGTAAAGAAATGCCTTGACCGTGACGTCACATAGAGGCAAGTAAGATAACTCTGCCAGTAGAAAGGGTGTGACTGCTACAATGAGTAAAGGAAGGTGTATGGGAGGTTCTAACACATGGGGGGTTGAGATGAGTGCACCCCTTGGAAACTTGTAACAATACTCAGTTGGGAAGGGAACACAAAAGCGAAGATGCATCACAAGTTGGAAAGCAGGTCAACCGACAATCCAAAGTGATGGTTAAACCAATAGCACATCTGCAACAAGATTCATATAATTGTAGGCAAAGCAGTTCATAAACAACTACGTAAGTTAAACAACATACATTGCTAAGAAACCAGAACAATCCAACTACAATAACAACATATGCATGAAAATGTGCTGGCTCTTATTATATAAAGAAGTGTAAGTCCCAATCATACAATACATCCATGTAAACTTGCTAGCCCCAATAGTGGAATGTTACAACCACATCCTCCTACTCCTCCAAAGAGATGAACTAGCTCCTTGCAGTGGAGAAGCCAAGGTGCATTACAATACTATCCAAGTTTTCTCCAAGATAGTCTTATCAGAAGCTTGACTGACTAAAAGCCTATATAATGAGTTATGAGGGACAATTTATAGCAAAGGGTGGGGTGGCCCTTGGCATTCCCCTTTGTGACTGTTCAACTACCCTCATTACTCTTCACCTACTCTATGACTGTTGCATCCACTATTGAGACTTGACTTACACACACTTGACATAACTCAACATTACAATGCACATGTACCCATGTGAACACAATGGCTTTGGTAAGCTAAGCTAGACATCACTCTAACTTAGACAACTATAGAAGTCCAACTGCTTAACATCCTCATGTTGATCAACAGTAACATATTGATGCCAAGCTCTATAGTCCTTGATAGTGTCTGTGTGTTTCGCGGTGACATCCATCTGAAACCTGACCTTTGCCTCCATAACATTCAGGTACACTGCTCAGGCTCCTCTGTCCAACTCGTCTGAAAGCATGCACATCATTGTCTTCAATGTGGCTGGACCAACAACATACTTGTGCATGATGTCTGCACTGATAGGAAAGTCTGGGCTAGTGGCGATGCGCATCAACTCGTCGAAGTACGAGTCAAGCTCTAGTCAGACCTGCTTCTTTGTCTTCACCTGGGTGAGAGTCCCGATTGATGGGATCACATGCGTGTACAAAACAAAATCCATACTCTTGAATACTTGTGCATAGGAGGCTTGTATGCTAGTCATGAACTGTGGGAGCTCTTCATAATTATGGATCTGACTTCGAATATGTGCCTTCAGCTCGACCGCATTGATCCTCATCATCTTAGGCAAGTGACGTGGGGCTCCCTTGTACTTCATCATCCATGTTTGCATTTGCATGTCATCAACAATAGCATGCACGTTCGTCAAGATGCATTCTCTTCTAGCACATCGCTGCTGCCATCCATTGAGATGGACGATTGCCTTATGAACGATACCAAACTTGGAGTACAATGCTACCATAACTGTGTCAAGGGACAATACTTCATCTAGTATTGCCTTCTTCAGTTCAGCTCAGGCAGACATTGTCACCAAGTCTCCTCCTTTCTTGGCCATTTGTAGTTCCTTTTCCATTCGCTCATTCTCAGCTATTAGGAAGCGAACACTTGAGCTAGTGGCTTCGGCATACACTCTAGTTGCATCGGCCAAGGCAGCTGGATGTTTGCGCACATCATTCACGATCACTTGTTCTTCAACTTGCACAAGAGATGTTTGATCCTCCGGAGTTGACACTCTGCGAGACTGCACAACTCTATGTTGGGATTCATCAAATGAGATGTTGTGCATCTCTTCTTCTGGCTGATCACCAAGGATCTTAGTGCCTCCTTGGTCATCCAAGAATTTCTCATCATCTAGATGCATTGAAGCGAGTGAGTCGAGCTCTTTTTGGTGAGGATGAGGTCGGTGTCCTGTTCCAACACTTGCTGCTCCATGTCTGCATCCAACTGTTGAAGTTCATGTTCTATCTCATGAGCAAAGTCTTTCCCCTGCGATGGTTCACCCTGTTTGCATGATGTCAACTATTTAGATGAATCAACTACATGTACGGGCGCTGCTTCATTTGTTTACACATGTTGCGCCCCCTACTGTATCTATTGTTGTTTCTCCTCCCTCTCCTATTTGCGCAGCTCTTGTTCCTTTCGGAGTTGCTCCCTCAGCTCATGCAACTCCTTCTCTGCTTCTTCCATTCTCTTCTTCTCTTTCTGCCTTTGCATGATTTTCTTATCACGTTGTTGCCTCTTTTCCTCTATAGCCATAGATGCTTTCTCTACAAGTGGATCTACTCAAAACTTGAAGCTTTGCTACTCCTCTCTGCGATCGACAATCTTCCTCTTCTCTTTGTCGTGCACTAGTATGCTTGGCTCTGCTACCACTACTTCTACTGCTGCTACTTCTGGTGCTCTACGTGATGCTGCTTCACACTGCTTTGCTAAGCAATCCACAATGAATCTGATAGGTTCATTAGGTCTGGAGAAAATTTAGCAATATCTCCATGGGTCCTCCTCGGCTCAATGAAATGGCCCGTAGATCCAGCTGAACTGAACTCTCGTGTAGTGATCTTTCACAATGAAATGTGGGTCATACGGATTGTAGCTTCGGAGGTCAAACAAGTACTTCTTCATCAGTTTTTCTTCAACATCCACTTGCTTGATACTCTGGATCTCATATAACCCAATCTGCAACGGAAGAGTGGGCCAAGGTGCCTTCTTCTTCTGATGCAGTCTAGCTGTTAATCCTACCGAGATGTGATATGCTACTTCCTGCATGACAAGTGCGTCTAAGGAAAAATTTGGTAGAACATGTGGAGGCTTCTCCACACTGAACGTTCAGATGAAAGTGATGGACAGTGAAGCATGCCTATATGCAATGCCTATCAATTCCTCCATTGGTTCCTTTGACATGCAGGGTAGATCTTGTTTGAATATTATCTTTTACACAGGGGAAAAAAATTGATCGGACAACTGTGTGATTACTTCCTTGAAGCTGCATTCAGACAACAACTTGAAATATGTGTTCACAACAGTCTCCGCCGATGACCATGCCCACTCCAAGATCGAGAACTCTTGTCGGGCACAGACTACACCTAGGATGTAGGCGAACATGTAAATATCTACATGCATACCTCCGGGTGACTGTCGAGCCTTCGTTACTTATTCCCTTAGCCAATGAGCCAGTATGCTGGACTAGTTACATGGGTTTCCTTCTCTAGCTAATTGGTCCAGTGCAACTACCCAACTTTGTGGGAAGGTTTTCGTGCTTTCTTGGCCATACAATCGACAAGGAAATATGATCAAGTATTGGTATGCCTTCCTCAGTATCTTTGTCTTGTAGACCTGGTTGGGTGTCAACCTAAATTGAGTTGGATCTTTTACCCAATTCTTTAGAATGTCTCTAGAGTTAGTGCTGCTGTTGGATAAGCTGAGTGGAGTCTCCATGATAGTCAAGGGCTCTAACATTTGATATATCTCATCATAATCTTGTTCCCACAAGTTCACAAGATTCATCCCCCTAACATTGCTCAAGCTCATCGTCTCGGGATTAGTGTGAGAGACAATCCAGTGTATCATGTCTACGCATGGGAACACAAGATATTTGCATGCAATCTAGTACAAGCTGAACTTGTGAATGTTCACATACACATGATGGTCTTCGAGGTGTTCCCCAAAAGTGCCTGCAAATGTTTCATTGACCTCTTGCCACTTTAGTTTGATGTCCTTGTCTAGATACAACTTTGTATCTTCGTAGATCAACAGACTAGAAGACACTTACTCAACTGCTGCTCTAGCTGCATTTCCATCAGTTTCCTGAGACCCTATTCTATTGGAATCCATTGAGACAGATGAACACCTGAAAGATCTGGCGACAATCAACATGCATGGCGAGAAGTCTATCAGTGAAAACAAATCAACTTTGGGGAATGACAAAGCACATACATGGGAAACTGATGGGAAAGATTGTGCAATTTCTATTGGGAGGTTGGGTGACTGGCTTCTAGAACTGTGGAAAAGGCAGCCTGGCCTGTCTTGGAGGTAGGACTGATTGCTGGATATGCATAATGCGCAATCCAGATTGGCTGTTGGCTATTGGGTTTGCGCAATATACAATTCCAGCTGGGAGTGACTGTAGGTTCAAGGACTGCATTACGTAATTTTCTAGGTCAATAGTCAATGCCCCTCAGAAAATTGCGAAACAATCCTGGAGGGCAGTTCTGGGTAGAAATGCGCATTTCTAGAGAGGAAGGCAGAGTCTTCCTTCCCCAGATTGTGCAATGCAGTCTTAGTGAAGGTAGAGTTTGGGCTAAGGTTGGCCCGACTCGTTGACGGGCAACCGAAAGAAAATGAGATAGTTAATGCATGGCAACACTAAGTGATAGCAGAAGTGATTTATTGTGCATGCAAAACATGAATGAAAGATTCAACAAACATATCGACATGCATGTGGGTGAAGTAGTTCGTCGGTTCGATGAACGTTCGTGCAAAACAATTTCATGCATGCGACAATAGTGAGATAGCAACGAAAACTGAAACAGATCTAGGAAAAGCTAGTATACATGTAAACGACAACAAGCATTCAATGAAATCAAGCAAACAACACTCACACAAGCGAATACACAAAAAGAGATAGAAATGCTGAAAAATACAAGTTGAGGCCACTTACCCGTGAATAACTGATCCAGATGTGTCGAAGAGTCCTGGATGTGCTATGGGATGTTAGAGCTCCAAGATCAATGTGAAATAATGAGCTCTGATGCACCGAATAAATGAGTTTGGGCTCATGTCGCACATGCCACAAATCTAGGAAAAATTGACAATTGGAGGGATGTTTCTAAAAAAAATTTGCATGTAACCCCCGACTGCTAAAAAATAGCTCCCTGAATCATGGGATTCCTTTTGCATGTTGCCTTTTTCTATTCCGGGAAGAGAAAGTCATACATGCATGCAAGTCAAGTTTCCTTGGTCCCTAGTGGAACTGGTCAATCGGACTACTCATGCATGCAGCTGCTCAACTGCTTGAGGAAAATGCGCTTTTGTCGCTGTAGCTGGGTTGACTACCCAAGAGGTTTGTGTAATTTCTAGGTAGAGCAGCTGACTGCTGCCCAGATTTGCACAAATTCTGGGCAGAGTAGCTGAATTCTGCCCAGATTTGCGCAAATTCTAGGCTGAGCAGCTCTGTTGGGGAAATTTGCGCAATTTCTGCTGGGAGTGTTGGTTGGTAGAATTGTGCAATTTTGGAGCCCAGCAGACTACCATACAGAATTGCACAATTTCGTGAGGGAAGAATGGTTTCCCTCCAGAAATGCGCAATTTTCTTGGGGAAGCTTCTCAGCTTGTAGTTGGACCAAGCCTGGGTGAACAACCTATGAGGGGGATGCATCAAGCTGTGCTTGACAGGCTACCTTTGTGCATGAAAAACACTGAATCTTGTGTACTTTACAAAGCAGGACAAGGTGTTGTGAAAGGTTGGTAGGGAGGCTCCAAAACGGGTTAAGGAAATTTTTTTAGGGTGGTTGTAGCCACTACAACACTTGGCGACACACTGGTAGAACTCCAGCTCTTTGAATGGACCTTGTTCGTGAAAATCAAGTCTAACACCTCTGGAAGTATTGTTCAGTTCTTAGTTCATCTTGGTTTCACACTAGCTTAATTGTAAGATGTAGCATCTGCCAAGCTCTTGGTCGATTGACACACATTCCACTCCAAGGAAACACAGTTGTTTCGATTGGGGTTGAGGGGTATATAGGTGCACAAGAAATATAGTCGTCAGAGTCTTAGTTTCATCACTGGTGTTTCTCCACTGCTAGTAGGCTTGGATAGTACCCCGATGGAGTCACATAGGAACACAAGCATGGCTCCACTGCTAGCGTGCCTGGTCAATACCCTGGTGGAGTTACTTGCATCACCTCCATGCACAGGAAGCCTTTCTCTTCTTTCACCTGATTCATTTTGAAATTTTGAAATTTTTTTGACTTTTCATTTTTTCAACTGTGCATAACACTTATTCATTTCAAAGGCAGAAGAGGGATCCTAAATTATTGAGAGCAGAAGAGGTTGTTCTAGCAGAGAAGTAGTTTATTGTATCTCTGATGTGCCTATTAAGGTTCCCCCCTCACCTTACTCTACTTGACTGAGCTAACAAGGGTTAACCCAAAAAACAACCGACTAGAGAAGGTGACACTAGTTAGCATGCAAGCGTTGTGTTTTCACCAAGGTTCACTTCGAACAGTATATATTTTCCTTCAACGTATCATGGACTAAAGGTAACAAGTTCTTCATACAAAGGCAAGATGACAGATAGCCAAGTAGCGATAGCTGTACAAGCCCTCTTGTACTTCACCTAGCTTGTTTCAAGAGTCATACATGGTTTCATGCAAAACTAACCTACGAACGAAACAAACGAACTATACAAAACAAGCGAACTAATAAACAACAAAGCAAAGCAAGAGCAGAAGCAAAATTGAAAGCAAAGAAAGTAAGAAAACAAGCAAGCAAACAAACAAGCAAACAAACAAGCAAACAAACAAGCAAACAAAGAGAATAAGTAAACAAGCATGCAAGCAAACTGACTGAAAGCAAACACTACTCCTACTCCTACACTAACGGTGCATGGGCTTGATCACATGAAGTGATATTTCCAATGCAGCCACCAGCGCATTGGTTGACCCATGTTGGTGAAGGCTTGGTCTGCGAGCAACCTAGTTGTGCAAACCAATAAGCAAGAAAGATATAACAATGACGACAACCACACTTCGTGTTTGACAGTGCCCACATGACATAAGGGAGTGCAAGTGCATGACGAGCAGTCCATGGACTTATCATAGTGTTGTGTGCCACTGCGTGAAACTTTGAAGCACAAGCACACTCTTGACTGAGACATGCAAGCAAACGAAAGAAACAAAGATAACTTGTGTCATACATGTGTGCTTGTAATGTAAGATTCCTCCAATGCATGAGCGATGGGATCATGCAGTTCGAGTGGAGGAAGTGTGATCTATGTGTGAGATGGATCTTTAATGCATACATATGACTGATGAGGAGCCTTTGGTGATTGAATAGTTTCATGATCGGAAGTGAGACTAACCCCAAGAGAGCGAGGGCCTGACATAACCATGAGCTTGGGCTGAAGTGCCTTGAAAATCTTGGGAGTGTCAACTTCATCATCAGATTGATCATCATAAACGGTGGCTTCGAAAGATCAATTGTGATAGATTCATGATCGTGATAAAAAACGGAAACAAATGGATCACGACTGCCATGATCAGAAAAATAAATGAATTCATTGACATCCTCATGATCAGATGAATCAAATAGAGGGGTAGATGAGAAGTGAACAAACTCATCCTTTGTGTTTCTGGAAAAGACAGATGAAAGATCAAGTGGATTTTCAATGAAAATCTTATCCCATCCGTTGTTGAATGATGGGCCAACAATCGGTGAGTCCTGCAAGTGATCAACAATGGGTGCATCCGTGGATGAAGACACACATGTGGAATCATGGATGGGAGGTTCACCAAAGATGTTAGGAAAGAATGGAGGGGGCTCAGACGGAAGGGTGTCCTCCTTCACCGAGTGTTGATGCTCGATCTCCCACTCATACTCTTCATGAATGACAACACATGTCGGTTGTGCAACACCAACTCCGTTAATGGGTTGTTCCTCGTTCACAACAAGTGAAGAGTCTGGAATGGATGAACACAAGACAACATCATCCGGAGGAACACCTGAGTGCGAAGACGGAGGTCATAGAAAAAAATGCATATGAGAACTCGAAGGACTCACAACCAAATCTACACGAAAATTAAGTGAAGTGATGTTGGGAGGATGTGAAAGATGAACAGGTGTGTGAGCATGATCCTCAACATCACTAGGCAGTGGTGGAGCTGTTGAATGAGAGGAAGACAGATAATCAGTCGAGACAGTGACCGCATCCACATGAGATTGTGCAGCTCCATCAATGAAGAATGTTGAGTGAGGCTTGATCTCAAGCTTCTTCTTGGGATGGGAATATTTCTAAAGGAAATACTAAAATTGGTCCCAAATATAAGCAAATTTCATCTGGCTCCTCGGATATTGAAACTACAAGTCATGGAAGCGCTGCAAAAAATCAATAACCAATTCATGCGAAGCCTTTCGTTGGTGTAACAGTTTTTGGTCAAGATGGTCTGGATCAAAATGATAGAAAGTGTCTTCAATAAGATCACATAAGTGCTCAAGTGAGTGCACATTATCAACAGGTAGGTTGAGCAGCCATCGACGTCGAGATTCGCGAAGTGTGTGTGCAAGAAGCAAGCTGGCTTGTTCATCAGAACACCCATCTTCCTCATGAAGCATGGAAATAAAGTCATGTAAGTACTTAGGCCAGGCCACTTCGCCTTCACCATCATACGTGTAAGTGGACAAGAGATCAAAAATCCCCCGTGATGGAGACATATTCACGTCGACTTGAAAAACATTGTAGAGGGATAAGAGTGAAAGAATCCATGAAATGTATGCAAAGGTTCAGAACAATATGAGAGGACACATCTTGTCATCTGGACCTCCTTCTAGTGCTAGAAATGTTGACAGTGCTGGACCCGCCAACATGTCAAGGGGATCTCCCCGGTAATAAGTCCCAATTAGACCTCAGACCGTTTGGTGTAGGAGTCCCGGAAGTGGGTCGTCAAACAATGCCTTGATCGTGACATCACACAGAGGCAAGTAAGATAACTCTGTTAGTAGCAAGGGTGTGACCATTGCAGTGAGTCAAGGAAGTTGTATGGGAGGTTCTAACACATGGGGGGTTGAGATGAGTGCAGCCCTTGGAAACGTGTAACAATACTCAGCTGGGGAGGGAACACACGAGCGAAGATGCATCACCAGCTGGAAAGTAGGTCATCCGAAAATTCAAAGTGATGGTTAAACCAACAACACATCTGCAACAAGATTCATAAAATTGCATACAAATCACTTCATACATAAATATGTAAGTTAAACAACATACATTGCTAAGCAACCAGAATAGTCCAACTACAATAACAACATATGCATGAAATTGTGATGGCTCTTATTATATAAAGAAGTGTAAGTCCCAATCATACAATACATCCATGTAAACTTGCTAGCCCCAACAGTGGAACGTTATAGCCACATCCACCTACTCCTCCAAACATATGAACTAGCTCAGTGCAGTGGAAAATCCAAGGCGCGTTACAATACTGCCCAAGCTTTCTCCAAGATAGTCTTATTAGAAGCTTGGCTGACCAAAAACTTATACAATGAGTTATGAGGGACTATTTATAGAAAAGGGTGGGGTGGCCCTTGACATTCCCCTTTGTGACTGTTCAACTACCCTCATGACTCTTCACCTACTCTATGACTGTTACATCCACTATTGAGACTTGAATTACACTTGACATGACTCAACATTACAGTGCACATGTACCCATGTGAACACAATGGCTTGAGCAAGCCAAACTAGACATCACTCTGACTTAGACAACTATAGAAGTCCAATAGCTCAACATCCTCATGCTAATCAACAATAACATATTGATGCCAAGCTCTGTAGTCCCTGATAGTGTCTGTGTGTTCCACAGTGACATCCATTTGAAACTTGACCTTTGCCTCCATATCATCTGGGTACACCGCTCGGGCTCCCTTGTCCAATGCATATGAAAGCATGCACATCATTGTATTCAATGTGGCTGGACCAAAAACATACTTGCGCATTATGTATCCACTGATAGTCAAGTCTAGGCTGGTGGCAATGCACATTAACTCATCAAAGTATGAGTCAAGCTCTAGTTGGACCTGCTTCTTTGTCTTCACTTGGGTGAGAGTCTTGATTGATGGGATCACATGTGTGCGCACCACAACATCCATACTCTTGAATACTCGTGCATGGGATGCCTCTATGCTTGTGATGAACTGCGAGAGCTCTTCATAATCTGGATCTAACTCTGGATATGTGCCTTCAACTCGACCGCATTGACCCTCATCATCTTAGGAAAGTGAAGTGGGGCTCTTGTACTTCATCATCCATGTTTGCATGTCATCAACAATAGAATGCACGTTCGTTAAGATGCATGCTCTTCTAGCACATCGCTATTGCCATCCGTTGAGATGGACGACTGCCTTGTGCATGGTACCAAACTTGGATTACAATGCTTGCATAATTGTGTCAAGGGACAATACTTCATCTAGTATTGCCTTCTTCAGTTTCGCTTGGGCAGACATTGTCACCAAATCTCCTCCTTGCTTGGCCATTTGTAATTCCTTTGCCAGTCGTTCATTCTCAGCTATTAGGAAGCAAACACTTGAGCTAGTGGCTTCAACATACACTTTGGCTGCATTGGCCAAGGCAACTGGATGTTTGCGCACATCAGTCACGATCACTCATTCTTCGACTTGCACAGGAGATGTTTGATCCTACGGAGTTGACACTCTGTGAGGCTGCACAACTTTATGTTGGGATTCATCAAACGAGATGTTGTGCATCTCTTATTTTGGTTGATCACCAAGGATCTCAGTGCCTCCTTGGTCATCTGAGACTTTCTCATCATCTAGATGCATTGAAGTGGGTGAGTTGACCTCTTTGTGGTGAGGCATGAGGTCAGTGTCATGTTCCAACTCCTGTTGCTCCATGTCTACATCCAACTATTGAGGTACCTGTTCTATCTCATGGGCAAAGTCTTTCCCCTACAATGGTTACCCTATTCGCCTGATGCCAACTGTTCAGATGAATCAACTACTTGTATGGGTGCTGCTTCGTATGTTTGCACATGTTATGCCCACTACTGTATCTACTGCTGCTGCGCTTCCCTCTCCTATTTGCGCAACTCTTTTTCCTTTTGGAGTTGCTCCCTCAGCTCATGAAAATCCTTCTATGCTTCTTCCATTCTCTTCTTCTCCTTCTGCCTTTGCACGATTCGCTTGTCATGCTGCTGCTTTGCTCCTCCTCCATGTGATTGACAATCTTCCTCTTCCATTTGTTGTGCACTGGTATTCTTGGCTTTGCTGCCACTGTTGCTACTGCTAGTGCTCTCCGTGATGCTGCTTCATGCGACTTTGATAACCACTCCACAACCAATCCGACCGGTTCATTGGGTTTGAAGAAACTATAGCAATATCTCCATGGGTCCTCCTCAGTCCAATGAAATTCCTAGTAGATCCATTTGAACTGAACTCTCGTGTAGTGATCCTTCACAATGCAATGTGGGTCATACAGATTGTAGACATCTGCTTGCTTGATACTCCAGATCTCATATAACCCAATTTGCAATGGAAGAGTGGGCCAAGGTGCCTTCTTCTTCCAATGTAGTCTAGCTATCAATCCTGCCGAGATGTGATATGCTACTTCCTGCATGACAAGTACATCCAAGGCAAACTTTGGTAGAACATGTGAAGGATTCTCCGCACTAAACATTCAGATGAAAGTGTCGGACGGTGAGGCATACCAATCTGCAATGCCTTTCAATGCCTCCATTGCTTCCTTTGACATGCAGGGTGGATCCTGTTCGAATATCATCTTGTACACAGGGGCGAAAAAATGTTCTGACAACCGTGTGATTACTCCCTTGAAGATGCATTCAGAAAACAACTTGAAATATGTGTTCACAACAGTCTCCGCCAGTGACCATGACCACTCCATGCTCGGGAACTCGTGTCGGGCACATAATACATCTAGGATGTAGACAGATATGTATATATATGCATGCATACCTTTGAGTGACTGTCGAGCCTTCATTACTTGTTCCCCCAGCCGATGAGCCAGTATGGTAGACCAATTACATGGTTTTCCTTCTCTAGCCACTTGGTCCAGTGTAACTACCCAACTCTGTGGGAAGGTTTCCGTGCTTGCTTGGCCATACAGTTGAAAAGATGATCAAGTATTGGCATGCCTTCCTCAGTGTCTTTGTCTTGTAGACCTGGTTGGGTGTCAACCTAAATCGAGTTGGCTCCTTTACCCAATTCTTTAGAATGTCTGTGGAGTTAGCGCTGTTGTTGGGTAAGCTGAATGGAGTCTCCATGACAGTCATGGGCTCTGAAATCTGATACATCTCATCATAATATCATTCCTAGAAGGTCGCAAGCTTCATCCCATTGACACTGCTCAAGGTCATCATCTCGGGATTACTGTGAGAGACGATCCAGTGTATTATGTCCACACATGGGAACATGAGATATCTGCATGCATTCCAATACCAGCCAGACTTGTGAGTGTTCACGTACACCTGATGGTCTTCGAGGTGTTCCCCAAAAGTTCTTGCAAATTTTTCATTGACCTCTTGCCACTTCAGTTTGATGTCCTTGTCTAGATACAAATTTGTATCTTTGTAGATCGGCAGACTGGAGGACACTTTCTCAACTGCTACTCCAACTGCATTTCCATTAGTATCTCGAGACCCTATTCTATTGGAAGCCATTGAGACAGATGAGCACCTGAAAGATTTGGAGACAAGCAACATGCATGGAAAGAAGTTTGTCAGTGAAAACAAAGTAACTTCGGGGAATGACACAACACATCCCTGGGAAACCGATGTGCAAGATTGTGCAATTTCTGCTGGGAGGCTAGATGATTGGCTACCAGAACTATGCAAAAGGTAGTATGGGCCATCTGGGAGGTAGGAATGGTTGCTGGATCTGTGAAATGCACAATCCAGACTAGCTGCTGGCTGATGGGATTGTGTAATGCACAATTCCAGTTAGGAGTGACTGCAAGCTCAGGGACTCCATTGCACAATTTTTTGGGCCAGCAGTCACTGCCCCTCAAAAATGTGCAAAACAGTCCTGGAGGGTAGTTCTGGGCAGAAATGTACATTTATAGAGATAAAGACAAAGCCTTTCTTCCCCAGATTGTGTAATGCAATCTCAGTGAAGGCAGAGTCTGGGCCAAGGTTGGCCCGACTCACCGATGGTCAAATGAAAGCAAATAAGACAGTGAATGCATGGAAACACTAAGTGATAATAGAAGTGATTGACTGTGCATGCAAAACATGAATGAAAGATTCAAGAAATAGATCGACATGCATGTGGGTGAAGCGGTTCGCCGTTCGGCAAATGTTCGTGCAAAAAATTTTCATGCATGCGAAAACAACGAAATAACAATGAAAATTGAAACAAAGATAGGACAGGCTAGTATACATGTAAACGACAACAAGCATTCAAAGAAATCAGGTAAACAACACTCACACAAGCGAATACACAAAAAGCGATAGAAATGCTGAAAAAGACAAGTTGAGGCCACTTACCCGTGAATAGCTGAGCCGAATGTGTCGAAGAGTCCTGGATGTGTTATGGGATGTCATAGCTCCAAGATCGATGTGAAAGAATGAGCTCTAATGTGTCAAATAATTAAATTTGGGCTCATGGCGTGTATGCCACAAATCTAGGAAAAAGCAACACTTGGAGGGAAGTTTCTAAAACAACTTTGCATGTAACCCTCGGCTGCTAAAAATAGCTCCCTGAATCATGGGATTCCTTTTTCATGTTTCCTTTTGCTATTCCAGGAAGAGCAAGTCATGCATGCATGCAAGTCAAGTTTCCTTGGTCTCGGGTGGAACTAGTCAATCACACTGCTCATGCATGCAGCTTCTCAACTGCTTGAGAAAAATGTGCATTTCTGGCTGGAAGTTGGGCTGACTGCCCAGGAGGTTTACACAATTTTTGGGCAGAGCAACTGACTGCTGCCCATATTCGTACAAATTCTGGGCTGAGCAGCCCTACTGGGGAAATTTGCGCAATTTCTGCTAGCAGTGTTGGCTGGCAGAATTGCACAATTCTGGAGCCCAACAGGCTGCCAGACATAATTGTGAAATTTATGGGGGGAAGGTTGGTCTCCCTCCAGAAATGAGGAATTTTCTTGGGGAAGCTGCTTAGCCTGTAGCTGGACCAAGTCCGAGTGAAAAACTTGTGAGGGGGAGGCATCAAGATATGCTCGATAGGCAGCCTTTGTCCATGAAAAACACTGAAGCTTGTGTACTTGACGAAGCAAGACAAGGTGCTGCGAAAGGTTGGTAGGGAGGCTGCAAAACGGGCTAAGGAAAATTTTAGAGGGCGGTTGTAGTCACTTCAACACATTGACATAAGAGACACTTACAATCACCAGGCACACGAACCTCACTTCTCACGAGACAAATCATACCACTCTCCTATGATGACAAGAAAGAGTTGAGGCAAATATTTAAGATAATGGTAACCAGGCCATCGTACTGGATGGGACTCCCACACCAAACAGTGTGAGGTCTAGTTGGGACTTCATACCAGGGTGATCCCCTAATGTTGGCGGGTCCAACACCATCAACATTTTGGCACTAGAAGGAGCGACGAATAACAAGCTGAGCCCATACATCTGGGTTGAATCTCTTACCCAATGAATAATACACAATTTGTGCTCCCGGGTGTTTATCTCATTTCTCCCTTAATTAGTTATCAATCCTCGATGAGCTTCTTGATCACTTGTCCTTGTTAAAGTTTTACAGTGAGGACGAAACATCTGTAACCGATCACATTTATGATTTTGTTCATTTTTGTGAATCTCATGAAATCAATAGTGATGAGATTGTTTGCGTACTCTTCTTCCTCACCCTTGAAGGTCATGCTAATCAGTGGTGTCATACCCTGCCGCCTGCTTCCATCCATTCCCTTCTCACTTTTCTCAAGGAGCTCCATCAAACCTTTGATGAGTGTGACCACCAAGATGTCTATGAAAGGATCTCTCGTTTAAGAATGAAGCCTGGCGAATCAGTTGAGGACTTTGCTACCTGCTTCCTTCACCTATGTCACGAAATTCCTAAATAGTTTGTGGACTTTGAATTCATGAGCCAAGAGATGAAACACTTGGTTCATGTCTTCCGAAACGGTGAACCTCCTGATTTTCCTTCTTCCTCGACTCTTGCAGATCACAAGACACCTCATGTCTTGAACAAGGTGCTCCCTTGCAACAACTACAAATCTAAGAAATCTGCACAGCAGGTCTCCCCTCATAGTGGTTGCAAAGCTGAGAAATCTGCGCAACATATTCCCAACCCATCTGCTCAACTGTCTCCTACCCCAATAAAGGAAATTCCATAATGGTTCAAAAATCCTATGGAAAAAACTCATCCCTCCATTTCGCAAGAGGACATCACCGTTCATAACTCAAGTCTTGAGTCTAATCTGCATGTCCTCCATCCTCCATCATCTACAAGCCATGACTCCTGGCACCAAGACTCGCTTGAGTGATATGCTTCATAAGCTAGCTACACACACTCTCTTGATTCTCGAGCTGCTGGCTCAAGTTGCAGTCATGTGCAAGGCAGTCTCATCATACAAACAGAGGAGCAGGATGGTGAAGACATAATCAATTCCTCTCAAAACATTGAGCCTCCATTCTTGATCGATTCTCGATCCGTGAATCTTGGTGAAACATCATGCACAATCAATTATTTTGATCAACCTCCAGTATTGGGTTGTCATCACTCCCATGCTTATGTATGTTGTGATGAACACCCAAGCACATCATATGATCTACTGTCATCTCATGTACACTCTAACTCAGATTTGGAATGCGCACCAATCAAAGCAGACATCCATATCAAAGCTTCCTCTGCACCTCACTTGCCCATGTGTCCTATCATTCATAGCGCATCAACATGCATCAGAGATATTCCACGTTCTCTTGCTTCTTCATCCCATGAGTTATCTCCTCGATCGACACAAGGCAATGAGGTTGCCCACGATGAAAATAGTCTCAACACACAGGACTCTTCCCACTCATCATCATCTTGTGTGTTGCATGAAGACAACTTGTCAAGTCAGCTTGCTGAAAATTTTAATGAACCCTGTGATAGAGATGGCTATCATCCTGAGAGCCATTTTGAAATCAGTAACAACAACCATCCTCAAGCCATGCATGATCTAGTTTACATCTCACAATGCAATTTTTCAATTCTGGAAAGTTGTGTGATGTGCCAAGGATTCGAGGCACTTCAACGTCTGTTGATGGTTATGTGTTGGCTTAGTGGGTCCTAACCCAAGTTAAGAGTTAAGTTTTCCAAACAAATCCCTACATTACTGGCCCTTTCGGCATCAATCCGCGGAGCACGGACTGAAGTCTCACTCGAAGCAGTATGGGGGGAATGCTAGAACCAAGTTTCCGCACCCAGAGATGAGCGTGATGTCATTTTATACCCTAAACTTTCCTTTGTGTAGATTGATAAGCCCTTAAGGCTTATTGATATAACTTCCTCTTACCAGCTGTTACACTAAAAAATGTCACCATGACTATTTATAGTTAGTATGGCTCCATCCACTATCATACTATCCTCCTTGGCAAGTCTCATGCCTCTGCTCTTCATGTCAAACTTCAAAAAAGAGAGAAAAGTCATTTAAATTCAAATTATCTCTGGTACGCAGTTTCTCTTAGCCTTACCTGCGGGTACGCAACCCAAGTTCACAATACCTGTGTACTTGCACGCTTTGTATGTAAAGGGGTGGGTGCGTACTCCTGTAAAGGTCAAAAGGCGCAAGTTTCACTCCAAAAAAGTTACTTGTGGTCATTTCTAGAGTCTTCTAGAAGCATGTTTGACGTGTATGAAGTGCCTCCAGATGGTTCATGTATCCCTACCAAAGAGGAACTTATCCCATCAATAGGGGAGCTATCCCATCCAAAGAGGGGATTATCCCATTGATGGTGGACCTGAATAACTTCCTCTAGAGCACTATAAATACAGGCATTGGGCCAAAGGGAGGGGAGGTTGAAAGCTGAACATTCCTAAGGGTAGATGCTGTTGGAATTAGGACTTCCTTGTAGAAACTTGTGAGGAGAGATTACCATCTTTACTTGTTTCCATTGGGAGGTGGGTGAGCTGATCAGAGTAAGGGAGAACTCTTTTGGACCCTGGGAGGAGCTTGCACAACACCAAGGCTCAGGTTGTAATGGTTCCTTTTGTTACCTTTTAATACAAATTAGTCCATTCTTCTCAACAATTTGTTATTAATGAGTTGTTTCATATACTCCTTGGTCTATATGTTAAATATGTTTTATTTTATGTGATATTCAGGTGCTATTTAATCGTTTGATTGTTGGTGAATGCAGGTTTCGAAGGGAAGGAGGAGCTCATCCGGATCAACGAAGCTGGACTACTACAACAGCGTTGGATTACAGGTAGGATCTAAACACTTGATTTCTCATATTGTAAAAGCATATTTAGGGAAGGATTGCTCTTATTTGTCTTGTTTGTCATTAGAAAGTCTTAGGCTTTCTAGGAAGGTCGGTTGTGTCTGCACTAACGACTCTTTCCGCGTGACAAAATGGCGACTCCACTGGGGACTCCATGAATGTGTTTGAGTTCTTTTTGATTTGATATTTTGGTCTGAGAAAAATTGCTTGTTTTCTGATTTTTGGTTGTCTAGCTGTGTATTTGGGTGGGTTAGCTTAGAGTCAATTTAGTTTTTTATTTTTCTTAGCCTTGCCAGCAGTACGCAGTCTTTGGGTTTGACACAGTGCGTACTTGTACGCATTGCGTCTTTGTGCACAGTGCGTACCCGCGCCTGTGTGAACAGATGACCTGCGTACCCCTGTCAATTTTGAGAAAATTTCAATTTTTTCTTTTTTACTCTTTAGATTTTGTTTTCAATTTGTTTTTACTGCCCAGATCCATCAGTTTACTGTCAAAGATCTTCACCTGAACTTGTCCCGTTAGTGTCGAGGGTTTTGGTGGAATTCATAGGGATTTTGCCTTAGGGTTTGATTTTTAACTGGTCCTGTAGTGACTTTGGCGTTAGAGGTTGTCAAACTTTGGATCTCCCTGGTTTTGATCAGTCCTCTTAGGAGTCGGGCCTGTCATAGAAGTCACCCTAGTGAGAGACCTACCTTTGTGTCTTCTCTTTGCGAATCTCGAAAAGTTTGTTTGTTAAAGCCTTGAATTCCATTCTTGAGAAAAAGAACAAAAAGATTTCAATTTTGTTTTTTGGTTAGTTTATGATTCTGCATGAACTGATCCTTAGTTGCATTTTAACTAAGTAAAACATCGGGGAATCATCCTTGTAGGCTTTTGTCCTCATTATTTTTTGCTTTTAGGTAAAATTCCTTTTAATTTGCTTTTGAGTGAATTTGATTTGATTGTCTTAGATTTGTTAAATTCGATTTGATAAAATAGTTTTACATGCTTTATTAACGTAGAAAAAACACAAAAATTCTTTTGGAAAAATTTTGCTTTGGTAGTATTTGTACACTTTTGGGAGAAAAAGGAAATTTCGTAGAGTAATTAGTGGTCATGAGTTGTGTGTTTTGAAAAGATAAAGATAATTGTTTCTTTGATTGTCTTTACTAAGAAAGTTGTTTTCTATAAAATTTGCATTTTCCAACTCTCTTAGTTAGGAGCTTCATTGAAAAGGAAAAGTAGTGTAAATCATCTTAGGTGCATCTTTGTAGTGGTTGCGAGTCGAGTCTACACACCACCAGTTTCATCTCCACTACCTTTTGTCTTTAAGAAAAACCATAAAATTAACGCTTAAAGTAAAATCAACGTAGTAACTTTTATTTACTAGGGCTCTGAAACACCAATTTAGATCAGGCTAGTGTCTTGGAGTAGGAGAGTAATTAACTCTCCAAGACAACAAAACCAAACAAGTAGCTTATCTTGTGATAGAATAAATCCAATTGTCTCATTTGTACTCTGGGAAAGCTCCTCTTAAAGAAGAAGCACGAGCTCCTGTCCGAACCAGTGAGGGGATCAATCCCCCCTCGTTGGGAACGACGCCATACACGCACGTATTACAAACGGTAAACCTCGGATTAACCATTGTCGAGGAGCCAGGGGTCACTTATCGGTAAACCTTGGATTATTGTCAAGGAACCGACAAGGGGATTGAGCTTGATACTCTACCCTTGCGTGCTGTCGGAGTGTAGACTGTTCCCCCAGGTGCATTTGTTGCGGT
This sequence comes from Pinus tabuliformis, assembly GCA_031772625.1. Taxonomy (NCBI): domain Eukaryota; kingdom Viridiplantae; phylum Streptophyta; class Pinopsida; order Pinales; family Pinaceae; genus Pinus; species Pinus tabuliformis. The sequence goes on from CM062820.1 coordinate 1,678,013,048, forward strand.
TGGTAACCTTAGTGACCATTATATTTAGGATTCTACCGAGGTGACGGTGGAGGGAAGATCCCACTGTATCTGGAGCAGACGTCGGCTAGAATCACTTGGATTTTCCGGGGGGTTCACTTCACTCGAGACGGTTAAAGTGGAGGAACTTGTGCCGGTCTATTCATTAAGCAGGTTGCCGGGGTAACTGTTCCACCCGCCACTTCTGTACTGAATCCGACGATGTTGAGTTTCATCTCCAACTAGCGTTTTCGGTCTGGAAGGCTACTGTTTGTGCTTGGTTTGACGCCCTAGATTCTTTAGGCGTATGATTCAAATTTGTTTGGTTCTTTAGAGACTTTAGGTGGTTTGTTTTGAGATTTTACTTTGTTTGCGTGTGCAGTAGTTAAAAGTTTTTAACTGTGGCGGAATTACCGAGACAGTCCCGTAGACTTCGGGGCAAGTCTCCTGAGGTTGTTTCTGTGGCCGAATTGTTGAGAAAATCCTGTAGGCTTCGGGGTGAATCTCCTCAAGACGTCCCAAGTCATTACGAAGGTTTAAAGGTCCTTGTAACTCCTCCTAGCGGCAGTAGAGTAGGTTCACCAGAAGAAGGAGAGTCTTCGTTGGTAGTCCATCAAGATTACCAAAGTCTAGAAACAGGTTATAATCCTGAAGCAGTTGAAGTTTCTGAGCTTGCTGGTAGTTTTTCATCTACTAGTGATATAGGCGAAGAACCTGAAATATCTGAACCTGTTACTCCAACTTCTAGTGTACCAGATTCACCTAGGGTAGAAAGAGTCATCACCGAAAATCTTCCTACTGGTTTGATAGCTATTGAAGAACTTGCTCCAGAGGAAGAATTAGGCGTATCTACCCTTGAAAATCAACCTACTATTGATCTAAGGGAGCGTGAATCTATCTTTTACAGTCCTCCTAGAAGTACTACTTGGTACCTTTCGTTAACCAATTATTTAGACACCTCAGGGGTAGGTTTTTCTCCACCTCGTACTCCTTTTCCACCTGGAGGTATTTATACTCCTGTAAATATGTCTGTTCAGTCGTCCGTGTTTACTCAATTTCCTGAATCTTTTTTACACGGCGGTCCTTCTGTTCCCACCGGGTATCAATCACTTTCTGGTACCTTTGCGGGGGCATCTCCTCAACCCATTGATCATGGGTTATTAGCTGGAAACAATGGTAATAAACCGTTGGGTGTAGGGGACATTTACATGATGTCAGGTTCAGTTCCCATTTCTCAACCTCAAGGTGGCCAATTACCACCTGGGGGGCAGCCTCAGTTAACGCCTGGGGGGCAACCTCAAGGTACACAAATTGTGTCTGGGGGGCAGCCTCAAGGTCAGTATGTACGCATGGTACAATACATGCCTCAAGGTCAACCCCAGCCTCAATATGTACCCCAGGGTCAACCTCAGTATCAATATTTACCTCAAGGGTATCAACCCCAAGGGTATCAACCTCAAGGGTATCAACCTCAAGGTCAAGGTCAACCCCAGTATCAGTATTTACCCCAAGGTTATCAACCTCAAGGTCAATACTCGAGTCAAGGTTATCAGCCACCTCAAGGTCAGTCATATGTTCAAGGTATGGGAACTATGCCTTTCAGTTACCAATCCTATCCTCAATCCGATTATGGATCTTAGTATCCTCAACCTGTTACGGGTCAATACCCCAGAATGATAGTGTGGGATCCATCACAGGGTCAATAGGTGTTGCAGCCAAGTATACAGTTGTTACCTCAAACTGGACAACCCGTAGTTTCTGGTTCACCCCAGCAACCGCAACCTGTCCAGTCAAACGTTCAAACTTCTGTAACTTCGGTAGTTACTCAGCCGCCAATTGCACCTAGTACTCCATCTCAAATAGCTGCTGCAACTACCGCAACATCTACCGCACTTACTTCTGGAGTATCGACAGCTCCAGTTTCTACTGTCTCTGCAACCACTCCTTAGACATCTTTACCGTTGTCCGGATCTACGATTCAAACCACGGTCCAGATGCCTGTAGGGCAGCCTGGTTTAAGTACTGTTGTAACAAGTCAACCTCAATTTACCTACCAACAGAACCAGGGACAGTACCAATTCGGTCCTGCTGTCCAACAACCGGTTTACCAGTATCAACCGTATCCTGGGTACACTTATCAACAACCTCAACAACCCCAGTACGGTCCGGTTAATCCTGGTTTTCCAGGAGGATATAATATCCCTAATGCGATTCCTGTTCCTAGTTATCCTGGATATCCTCCTCCTGGGACTGGTCTTGTGACCCAGAGTTTTAGAGATCCTAACCGGCAGTTACCGTTTATCGCAACTTTGGATTTACCAGACTTGACGCGCCTAACGAACGATCCAATTCAATATCTTCCGTTCTGGTCGCCAATGCCAAATAAGTTGCCCAGTGGTATACCCAAGTTCGAAGGTAAGTCTGGAGAGGATCCGTCCAATCACGTGATGACTTACCACCTCTGGTGTGCTTCCAATTCTATCTCGGATGATTCGATCCGCTTACGTCTTTTCTAGCGCACGCTCATTGGTCTCGTTGCCAAGTGGTACATTGAGTTACCACGAGCCTCTTTTTACAATTTTAGCCAGTTAGCTACCTCGTTCCTAACTCATTTTCAGTTGCCGGTCAGATACGATAATGACACGGAGCTATTAACTTCATTAAAACAGTCGACCTCCACTTATATTTCCGATCATATTCATGAATGGAGACGTCGAAGACGTTTAGTGAAAGTTTTTATCCCGGACCAAATCTTAGCTGAATGGTTTGTAAAATCAGTATTACCGAAGATTACTGAAGATGTAGCTAAGGCCGGAGTAGTTACTGAGGAGCAAGTCATTGCTCAAGCCCAGTACCTTGACTTGGTTTACACTCAGTCGGGTACGTTGCACGAGAAGATCCCAGATCTTCCTAAGTCGAATCAAATCGCTGCTGCTCCTTCGGGGTCTCATGCTGCTGATGGCATGATTGGTACGGTGAATACTAAAAATAAGAAGAAATCCTCAAAGAATTCTTCTCCAATAATAACCTTACCGGACTCCCCGACAGGAGAGTCTTCTCCTGAAATTACTGCCGATATTCATGCTGTAGAGTCATCTACGGCTAAATCAAAAAACGGTGGTAAGAAGAAAGGCAAGAAGAAGGATAAAGCAGACAAGGCTCCAAAGGAGAAAAAAGAGAAGTCGGAATCTAACGACGAAAAGCGCAAACCTCGCTATCCTTGTTTAATATGTGAAGAAGATCATTTCACCAGAGATTGCCCTCATCGGGCAGAGGTTGTGAAAATCGTTAAAGGTTCCCCAACTCCTGCTGTTTTGAAAGATCCATTTCCGAAGCAGGAGATTAAAATGATAGGTTCTTCCTCGAGTGCCAGTGAAGAACCCATATTGATGATGTCTCATGTACGAATTGCGACTCGATCACAAGATTATGGTAGTAAGAATCCTGTTGATGGCAAAGAAGCAGAATCTTCTCATTCTAATCCATCAACCTCAGCTCCCGGTTCCAATCCACTACAGATCGAGAAACCTAACCCGGACTTGGTAATTAAACCGCTCGCCAAGGGTATACTTCGAAAGTCTGCTTTCAATCCACATGCGAGAGCAGCTCAGAATTATAACATTGTTGAGGATTTAGCTGTTTCACCCTCAGCAATGTCGGCTTTGGAAGTGCTACAATCATGCCCAGCACAACGAAAATTACTCTTGTCGGCTATAGGAGCTGTTGATATTCAGGACCCGAACCTGATAATCTTTGATCTAGAAAATATTACACCGCGTCTCCCTCATCAAATGGCTTTCCAGATTCTAGTGATAGTAAAAAACAGGCCTATTCATCGGACTGTAATTGATGAAGGAGCTTCTACGTGTATTATGTCGATTCAGTGTTGGAGATCGCTTGGTTCTCCTTCACTGAACCAATCCCCGACGATTCTTAAGGCCTTTGATGGCCGTGGGTATCATCCGTTTGGCATTCTTCAGGATTTGCCTATAGGGGTTGAAGGAAAAACCGTTAGTCTGGATGTGGAGGTGGTTGATGCCCCCCTAGACTACAACCTTATTTTGGGTCGCAGTTGGTCTTACGCTATGACAGCAGTCGTGTCATCGGTCTTCAGAGTTATAAAGTTTCCACATAATGGTAAGATCGTGACGATAGACCAACTGGCTTACTTTTCATCCGACCCAACCTCTTCAGAGAGTATCCAGCATGTCGGTAAAACGACTATCCCTTACAGGGATGTTGGTGTAGGATTAGTTAAAGATTCCGGTTTACTGGGAACTTTTCCCTTTCCTTCGATCAATGCAGACCCTTCATTCGCATCCATTCATATGATTACTTCAGACACTATTATTTACGATGATCCTTCGATTGTCCCATCTGAATCTGAAATAGACTCCTTCGGTAATGCAATGCCTTTGAGTCCATATGAAATTGCTTATGAGGTCGTGCAGTCTTTTTCCGACTCCAGTTCAACCCAATTCGACCAAATGAATGTGGTCCGTGAGGAATCACTTTTTACATCAACCTCAGAACGGATAACGTTTCCCGAAGTTGTGTCATCTGACGAACAACTTCGCGAAATCCTAAGTGTAGACGATCTACCATGGGAAGATCTTCATCATAGATCTTCGTTTTTACCTGAGGGTGATGACTTTGAAAATGATTTTTCATCAATTTTTACAGCTGAATATGTCAAGGACGCTCAGAATCCCATGAAACATCCTGATTCAGAGTTGAATTTGGGAAATATTTCCCAAACTATTGCTATCGACATTTCAGTCAAAACCGGAGTTATTGAAAACATTCATATAGGTGCCTCGTGTACAGATAATGAAATTCAAACATACAAGGTCCTATTTCAAGAATTCCGCGACGTGTTTGCCTGGTCCTATGAGGAAATGCTAGGAATTGATCCCTCTATTGTTGTTCATGAAATCAAGACTTACCCGGACACTAAACCCGTTCGACAACGTTTGCGTCAGATACACCCTAGGAAAGCGGCTGCGATTAAAGCAGAAGTCAAGAAGCTATTGAAAGCAGGTTTCATTTATCCGATCCCGTTAACGGATTGGGTATCGAATATTGTTCCGGTTAACAAGAAACAAGGAACAATAAGAATATGTATCGACTATAGGGATATAAATCGTGCTTGTCCAAAAGACAACTATCCTACGCCCTATATCGATCAAATAATCGATGATTGTGCCGGCAGTGAAATATTTTCCTTTATGGACGGTTTTTCTGGTTACAACCAAATCAATATTCTACCTGCCGATCAACCAAAGACGGCTTTCATTTGTCCTTGGGGGACATTTGCTTACTGCAAATTACCTTTCGGACTTAAGAATGCCGGAGCCACTTTCCAACGGGCAATGTCTTACGCGTTTCACGACATCAAGCACATTGTGCAACCGTATCTCGATGATTTGCCTGCTCATTCTTTGCATCAAGCTGATCACCTTGTCCACTTACGCGCTATTTTTATGAGGTGTCGGCATTATCGAATTCGGTTGAACCCACACAAATGTGTCTTCTGCATAGAAGTGGGACGATTGCTAGGATTTGTCGTTTCAAAAGCCAGTATCCGCGTCGATTCCTCGAAGGTCGAAGCTATCATAAAATTGCCTCCTCCTTCGAGTTTGCGCAAACTCCAAAGTTTGCAGGGGAAAGCAAACTTTTTACGTCGATTTATTCCTAACTATGCCGAGGTTACAAAGGGTTTCACCCGGTTGTTGAAACAAAACGCTCATTTTTCTTGGGATGAGATAGCTCAGAAATCTTTTGATGCACTTAAGCACGCGTTGACCCATGCACCGTTGTTGCATCCTCCCAACTACAACCAGGACTACTTTTTGTATCTCGCCGCCTCCCACTCCACCATTGGAATGGTCTTAGTTCAGGAAGACGAATTCGGAACGGAACATGTGATATATTATCTTAGTAGGACGTTAAATCCCACTGAGCTAAAATATTCGCATGTGGAGAAATTGGCCCTGGCAGCTGTTCAGGCTGTCCAGCGTTTTCGTCATTGCATTCTTCTCCGTAAAACTACAGTGATTTCGGATTGCAACCCTATGATCTACATTTTGACAAAACAATTGCTAGGGGGCAAGTACTCCAAATAGATTGTTATCCTGCAGGAGTTCGATTTGGAGTTCGAGAAGTCCAAGTCTATGAAATCCTTAGTTTTTGCGGAATTGATGTGTGACTTCCCGCGTGCTGACACGGAAACTGTGGCAGAGGAACCCATTGCGGACGAGTCTCTGTTTCTTATCAGCACTTTAGATCCTTGGTATGGGGATATAATTGTCTATCTCCAAACCCAATCCTTTCGGCCCGAAGCTTCAAAGTCAGAACGCCGGAAAATTCGATTCCAGTCCCAACAATACAGAATTATTGGAGATACTCTTTATCATCGTGGGGCGGACTTGGTTTTTCGTCGTTGCTTAACTCACGAAGAGGCAGAAAGGGTTTTGAATGACTGTCATTCTGGAGCATGTGGCGGTCATATGTCTGGGTATGCCACAGCTCAGAAGGTGTTGCGTGCTAGCTATTTCTGGCCGTCTATGTTTAAATATTGTATCATTGCGGTCCGAAAATGCCACAACTGTCAAGTGTTTGATCGCAAGATGCACGCACCACCTGCTCCTCTCCACCCTATAATTGCCGTTGGTCCTTTTGCTAAATGGGGTATCGATTTTATTACTTGTAACCCTCACTCGGCCGGGGGGCATGCGTATATCATCCTTGCGGTTGATTATTTTACTAAATGGGCCGAGGCGATGCCTACATTCGAGGCAAGCGGCAAAACAGCAGCGATTTTCGTATTCAATCATATTATTGCTAGGTTTGGTGTCCCACAAGCGATAATCAATGACCATGGGCGCCATTTTCGAAACATTATGATGACAGAACTTACAAGCCAGCTTGGTTTACGCCATGATAGTTCTACTCCTTATTATCCTCAAGCAAATGGTTTGGTTGAATCTATCAACAAAGTTCTAGTTATCATGATCCGACGAATCATTGGTATTCATCGGTCGAATTGGCACAACATGTTATTTTCAGCGCTTTGGGCATATCGAACCTCAGTAAAAACATCAACAGGGTTCACTCCTTTCCAACTAGCTTATGGTTTGGAAGCAGTGTTGCCCATTGAATGCAAAATCCCATCACTTCAAATGGATATCGAATTACTCCCAGCTACTTCTGAAGAGGAGAAGCGTCTGTTATACTTAGCTAAATTAGATGAGACTCGACGTGATGCTGCTTTGGCAATCGAGACTCATGCAAAAAGGATGAAAGCTCAATATGATCGTAATGTGACCCCTCGTAATTTTTCGAAAGGAGACCTAGTGCTATTATATGATCAAGCTAACGATAAATTAGGTGCTGGAAAATTCGTTCCCATGTGGCATGGGCCCTACATTGTCAAGCGAAAGCTGGAAAAAGGGGCCTATGAGCTGGTAGATTTTGATGGGGACTCTTTGGGTAAGCCCAGAAATGGACTTTACCTAAAGAGGTATTATGCTTAAATGGTGGGTATGGAGATTTAGTTATTTCTAGTTAGGTTAATTTTCTTTTTAGCTGGTATGTTTGCTTAGTTTAGGCTGTGTGCTTAGTTTAAAGAGTGTGCTTTTGTCGTTATTCTGGCTTATCTTGGTTTTACTCTTGATATTGCAGATGTCGACGCCTCTCCAAACGTACATTGGATTTGCTGATGGTGCTTGTCGTAGTACACGGAATATCTCTTCCGCAGCTTGGGTTATCTATTCGCCCTCTGACGAGTTAGTTTCTATGCATGGGGTGAGCCTCGGTCAAACAACAAACAACATTGCAGAATACAGTGCAGTGATTGAATTATTATCTGAATCTATTTCATTTGGGATTCGGAGTTTGATAGTGAGGTTAGATTCCGAACTCGTTGTATTACAGCTTAATAGAGTCTATGCCATTAGAAATCCAGTGTTATTAAGATTGTTTTTGAGAGTGCGTCTCTTGGAACGTGAATTTGATTACATTGAATATCAGCATATTCCAAGGTCTTTAAATACATTAGCAGATGCAATGGCGTCTCGAATGTTAAATAGACATTTGTAACAATCATAAATGTAAATTTATAAACATTTCATCACACATGTTTAACAAAATAAGCCGGTAATAATGATATATATAGATAGGAGTGTGTCAAAAATATACATCGTCTTCGATCATAGGTTGAAAAACACCTTATGATCGGCAAAAATGATAAGTACAAAAAACCAAAAATGTCATATGTGTCTACAAAAGTGACTAGCCAATCACTGGTGGTGTTCTCTATACGAGACCACTGCCCGCGCTACCCTACACAGGAACCTCCTGAAAGGTCCTGGGACTGCGACCACGTAGCGCTGAAGTCGGATAGGAATGTCATCTATAGTGGTCTTTGGTATATCCGCCGTCAGACACTCTAGATCCTGTTCCAGCTCGGCTAAGGTCTCTGCGGCTGCATCCTGTGGGGCCGGTGCTGGTACAGCTGGTACTCTCCTCTCAAAAGCCCGGAGGTTGGCCGGACGCCGTGGACCTACATCTGCATTTTGAAAATTTGTGCTGTCAGTTTTGAGACGATATATAAAAAACAAAAAAAAATAGATAATTTAAAAACTTGTGAAGAATGAAGTACCTCTGTCGTCCCATTGTTCTCCCTGTGGAAGAACCATGTCCGGATCATTGCGAAAATCCATTCCGGCATACGGAAAATCCTGAATCGCAAAGACCTGGCCCTCCAGCCAGTGAAAGTAACCATCAGGAAATCGAACAACTGCTGCTCCCTCGTCAAGATGCCGGGCCATTACCGCAACCCATCTCGTCAACTTAGGCTCCCGAGGAGCCCCAACTGGAACTGTAAGATGCTGGGGGATCAACATTGGAACTCTCTCTAGGGCAAAGCTCACAACTAAAGGCCCGTATCCAAAGGTCTTCAGTTGTCCTCTCTTTGCCCTGGTTAGTTGGCCCTTCATGTTGGCCAACACAACATCGCACCAGTTGAAAATGGTGCCTTGGAAGCAATCTATAGCCATCCGCATTTGGGAACCAGTGGCTATGTGCAAAGCGGCAGCGCCGCAAAGTCTGGTAACTGTAAAGGCAATTACCATGAGTTCAGGTCGGGATATATATTTGATTTCTATCCCCTTCTCCTGGTTTTGATTGTTGCACCACTCTAGCCGGAGACTAGCAAGGGATTGGCCACCCGGCCTAGTCCCGAATAGAGAAAGTTGCTCGCCCCTGTTAGGCAAGCCAGTGAGAAAGTATATGTCGGAGGACTCTATCTCGAGCTGGTTTTCTCCGATGTAAAAACATTGATCCTGAATATTCCACCTTTCAACCAGCCACTCTAAGAATGGCACCTGGGCCCTCATGCCAGGTATAGCCCAGTACTTGTAGAGACCGCATGCCTTTAACGCATCAATAGAAGGTTGATGACCTATTGCGGCCAAATCAATGTCTTCGTGTTCTCTTTCACCCCAATCTAGCATGGTGAGTGACCTACACACCAAAAAACAATGATTAGAATTCATTAAATAAAATTTGGTTGGTTAAAATTGGAGTTTGGGGTTTCAAAAACCGCGTTTCATGGGGTACGCACCCCGCGTTCAGAAGACAGAGCGACGGTACGCAGCTGGTCTGAAGGCGGGCTGCGTACCCCGACCTTTTTCCCATATACGAAAAAGTCGGGGTACGCAGGTCGGCTATGGGGCACCTGCGTCCCCCGAGAAACGCATTTTAAAACCCTAAACCCTCCAAAAAATCAAACTAAAACTTGAAATGAAATTCTAAACGGATGAAATTGAAGAGGAGGATGTTGTGAAATACCTGAAAGAGACGGCGCTCGATTCTGACGGTCGGATTCTCCGCAAAGTCCACGGGAAGTTTTCTTGTCAAAAGCCCTTTTCTCAACCTCAACAGTAAAATGGTAAAAATGACATGGTAAAAAGTCTTTTTATAGGTTTTTTGGGTGAATGAATGCTAAGTTTGTTTATTTTTTACCATGAAAGGACATTTTTCAATGTATTTTACCCATCTTAAACAGGTATGAGTAATGTGTCGTTTTTGTGCAGGACAAAAGGACTTTAGAGCAAAGTCATCATTTTTCACGAACCAAAACATCAGAGTCATCTTTTAAGCTCTTTTATGACTCCTAAAACATGAAAAGATTGCCGAGCATTTCTTTTACACTCGTTAAAACGGAACTAAAAGACGGTCCCCTTATAGCTCTTTTCTGACCGTAAAAACAGGAAAAGATTGCCGGGTTTTTGTCGTTTCAAACTCGATACGGAAATAAAACGACGTGTCCTTGATCGCTTTTTACTTTTCAGGTCAGAGACACTAATCATGAAAGTACTCCTTGGTCGCGAGATCAAGCGGTTCTCTCAGGTATTATTTTATACTTTTTCGGGCTTGGGAGACACAAATTTATGAAAAAGTTCACCTTGGAGTCTTCTTTAGTTTTTCAGACTCTCTAAAAATGAAAAACGCCGAGTTTCTCCTATACTGGACTCGTTAAAATTTCACAGTACAGGACCTGTTCAATTACAAACAGGAACGGACCACTCCTTCTTAGGGTCCGAATCTAAACTAAGTTGGACTCATCCGAAGGATGAGCTTATAATCAAGCATATGTTATCCTCCTCAAGCTTGTAAAAAATAAAGAGGTACTTGCCAGAAATGGTGGGGGAAAAGAGAGAAGAATGAACCGATTTGTCATCCTTTGTTACAGAAGAACCTTATCACCGCTCTTGAATACGACACTTTTCATTCACCTGGGTTGGGAAATCCTTTGCCTTAAAAGTTGATCAAACCACTTTGAAAGTCTTCAACCATTTCCGGGTATTAACTTTGGGTCAATCGTCACCAAGCCATCTGTCGTGTCGTTATGTGTTCAAGAAGTCTCTGCAAATAAACCATTCATATGCAAAATACTTGTCATCCATTTGACCATCCCTGAGTCAGTCCTTACAGCAACATTTCTTCAACTTGAACAATGATTTCGTGTTGTGGGCTTGCCTGTAACGAGTCGCTTTCTATCGACATCAGCACATTATCTAGAAAGATGACTTAGAAATCAACAGTACCTTGAAGTCTGCATGCATCAATGGCAGGTTTCTCGCCTTTGACGACAGTTTACATCATTGACTTTCGATCAAAGGATTCCGTGACGTGTTCGACATCAACCCATTCATTCACATTTCATGGATTGTACTGGGTACTTTGAGAACCATTGACATCATTGGTGGTCTCTCTCACACTTGTTAACAGTTTACATCATTGACTGGTAATCAAGTGGTTTCTACCATGCTCGACATCAACTCATTTATTCGCATGGATAGAATCGTGCCAATTCGGGAAGTAGAAATGAAGACCCTGGATCTAGTTTCCACCATCCAGGCTGCGAGGAGTTTTGTATTCATTATATAGTAGACAAATCATAAACAGATGGCTGCGTCCATACTGTGTCTACAAAAGTCTATGATTGTGATGTACTACAAAATCATTCTTGTATCACAGCAGTAGTTAGATCATTAGTTAAAGTTTTCAATCTGAGTATGGGAATGCCTACCTCAGCGATGATATCATCTTATATATGTATTTTGTGTTGAATATTTGCAGGTTCTGACCGGGTCCTCCGCAAGATACTCCTTGAAATGATAAAGTACTTCACCCTTCCTAGATCATAAAAACCCTAATCTATTACAGGCTTTGCACTTTAGGGGGCAACCTGTTACACTAAAAAATGTCACCATGACTATTTACAGTTAGTATGGCTCCATCCACTGTCATACTATCCTCCTTGGCAAGTCTCATGCCTCTGCTCTTCATGTCAAACTTCAAAAAAGAGAGAAAAGTCATTTAAAGTCAAATTATCTCTGGTACACAGTTTCTCTTAGCCTTACCTGCGGGTACGCAACGCAAGTTCACAATACCTGCGTACTTGTACGCTCTGTATGTAAAGGGGTGGGTGCGTACTCCTGTAAAGGTCAAAAGGCGCAAGTTTCACTCCAAAAAAGTTACTTGTGGTCATTTCTAGAGTCTTCTAGAAGCATGTTTGACGTGTATGAAGCGCCTCCAGATGGTTCATGTATCCCTACCAAAGAGGAACTTATCCCATCAATAGGGGAGCTATCCGATCCAAAGAGGGGATTATCCCATTGATGGTGGACCTGAATAACTTCCTCTAGAGCACTATAAATACAGGCATTGGGCCAAAGGGAGGGGAGGTTGAAAGCTGAACATTCCTAAGGGTAGATGCTGCTGGAATTAGGACTTCCTTGTAGAAACTTGTGAGGAGAGATTACCATCTTTACTTGTTTCCATTGGGAGGTGGGTGAGCTGATCAGAGTAAGGGAGAACTCTTGTGGACCCTGGGAGGAGCTTGCACAACACCAAGGCTCAGGTTGTAATGGTTCCTTTTGTTACCTTTTAATACAAATTAGTCCATTCTTCTCAACAATTTGTTATTAATGAGTTGTTTCATATACTCCTTGGTCTATATGTTAAATATGTTTTATTTTATGTGATATTCAGGTGCTATTTAATCGTTTGATTGTTGGTGAATGCAGGTTTCGAAGGGAAGGAGGAGCTCATCCGGATCAACGAAGCTGGACTACTACAACAGCGTTGGATTACAGGTAGGATCTAAACACTTGATTTCTCATATTGTAAAAGCATATTTAGGGAAGGATTGCTCTTATTTGTCTTGTTTGTCATTAGAAAGTCTTAGGCTTTCTAGGAAGGTCGGTTGTGTCCGCACTAACGACTCTTTCCGCGTGACACCAGCCTCTATACCTTCGCGAAGGTATACGACTATATTTTGCAGACCTTAGAAAGGTGAATCATCCGCTTACACGCCTCTGTACTTGTTCCTATCTTTGTATTTACCTAGATCGACCTAATTATCTGGTATCTTTCACATGCATTAACATCTGATCTCTACCACGTCACCATCACCTTTGATCCTATGATGTAAAACGCTGCCAAACTCTGGAGTCGTGTCATCCACATGTTCAATAGAAGTCTTCTTGCCTATACATTGTCTGATCATTTTTCACTTTCTAGGATTACTCTCATTCATTGTGTTTCCCATTTCGTGCTGATGATGAAGGACCCATTATGACCTTCCTTCTACTAATCTCTTCCTGTCAACTTCAGCTCATTATCCAGGAAGCCGATCTAGAAACTCCTTTCCAGTACCTTAGAGCTTGCATGCCTTAATGGCAAGTTCTTTGCACTCAATGACAGGTTCTCATCATTGGCCCTTGATCGAGTGATTTCACAGGTGTTCGAATTCAATTCCTTATTCACACTTCATGAATTGTACTGATAGTACCTTGAGATCCATTAACATTATGGGTGGTTTCTCTCGTGCTTGTTAATGGTTCACATCATTGGCTGGTAATCAAGTGATTTTCTAGCATGTTCGACTTCAACACATCTATTCACATGTTAGAATTTGTACATTGATCAGGTCGTGTTGGAGCGCAAGACCTTGGGCTTAGATCACAAAGTCTAGGTTGCGTGGAGTGATGAATCATTCATGATTATATAGATGATTCTTTAGACGGATGGCTGTGACCATGACTTGGGTATCATTTTGATCCTGCTTAGTCAAATGGCTGCGACCATACCATGGGTCTTTTCATTTTTATCCTCTCTATGTGGATGGCTGCGCCCATGCAGTGGATCTATTTCATATGATCCCTTCAGTCGGATGGCTCCGTCCATGATGATAATCCATGCACATGATCCTTTTCTTGATGGATAGTTATGCCTATACCATGGATTCATGTATTGTTATATGCGTCTCATGTTTATTAAGCATGACTATTAGATTTTAGATATGTACATCTATGTTTCAGTTGCAGGTCTTTCGATGCTAGTATTCCAAGTCCTCACTCTATCTTAAAGCATTTCAGCCATCGCTCTTAGCACCAACTTCATGCTTTAGGGGGCATCTGTTACACAATAATTTTTCACTCTCCTGTCACTCCCCATTCCTGATCCCAGAGAACCCTAGTAGTGACTACTGTGTTATACTTTCACCATGAAACCTATGCTCTTGTATCCCTTGAAGTTTGAAGAAAGTAGCCCCCACTCCCTTCAGAACATTCTCAGAGAATCCTTCTTAAAACACAGTTTTTAAGATTAGCACTCTTTCCCAGTGTCTCACCTGCGCCGATGGAAGAGTTTTACACTGTGACCCATACCAACTGATGCTACTGTTAGCCCAATACCCATGCCGGTCTACTTCTAGACTGCTTTTATAAAAGGAAACATAGTTTCATGTCTAGAAACTTCTAGTGGTGATGTGCTGGATGTTCATTTGGTTGGATAAGGGATGAGAACTCCATATAAGGTTCTTTCCCCCTTAAAAGAGGACCTTCCCAAGGAGATAAGACCTTCTTCCCCCTTGAGTGGATCTCATTCTTATCCTCCTCACCCTATATAAACCACTTCCTCTTATCCTTTTTGGTTACAATGCAACACATAGTCAAAGTGGTGGAGAGATAGAACCAACTGCAAAATTATGAAACCTTTAGCTTTTGATAGAAGAATAGTATTCTTAGATGACAAAAGACTAGTCTTTGGTAGCTAAAGCATGAGGAGAGAGAGTTAGAGCTTGGAAGCCATTTCATGTCAAGCTAGAGGAGGAAAAGAGTGCTAAAAAGGTGTGTAGTGGGACTTGGATACCGCAAAGGAGATCTCCAACGTCAAGGTTTCGGTCATATTTCTATTTGAAGTTTATTTTAATTCAACTAATGGTTTATTTCCTATATCGAGTGTAATATTACATTTTATAGCTTAGAACTCCTTGAACTTTTAAGTAGATTGGATTCAATTTTATGCTATCACATTTTCTCTTGTTTCTTGCATGTTTGTTTCAGGTACTTGAACGAAAGGAACGAAAGGAAGCTGGAGCAAGGCAACAAGATCACCATCAAGTGGATTAGCCTTATAAGCGCTACACCCTCTTATTCGATTCTAATCTAAGGAAATTTACATTAGATTGTCTTGTTTGTGGCTAGACCCACTCTCTTGGGCTAGAGGGATCGCCTATATCCGCAAAGAGGATATTCCTACACCATAGTGGTGCATTCAAAAATGGTATGGGTTGATTCAGAAAGGCCCATTGTGACCCGGAATCAGGGTCAGAACTAACAGGAGTGGAAATATACTTGGTAGCTCGGGAGGATTTAATTCTCAGGCATGGTGTCCCATATAGCAGAAAGACAAAGTACCACCATGAGACCCTCTACTTCAAAAACGAAACACGAAACCGATAACACCCATTCACAACTTTCAAGGATGAATGGATCAAGCAGTGAAAGAAGAAGAAATAGGGGACGACTGGGCAACACATGAGGCCATACCATGAACAAATTACAGCCCGAGGCAGAGCGATCACAAGATGGGCACAAATATATTTCATTTACTTTTCTGTTTGATTGTTTACTTATTTTTGTCCTGATACATGCCTCTCTTCAATGGGGCAATTAATTCTTTAATGATTTTAGGCCTCAGAGCCATCCCAATTGAGACAGATAGTCAACCTGACGCTGAGACTCAACTAAAGATATTTTGCTGTAATGAATGTCCATGCTCCCCTCTCCAAAATAAATAGGAGGAAGCAAGACTTAAATAGGGTTAAAAAATTCTAAAGAAAATACTACATGTTATTTTTAGACTGTATGGCTTTGTAATACAGATTTTTTAGAATATCATGGAAATGGTGGTCACTCCCCCTTCAAGTATTACAATATGTGAACCCCCTGTTAAAACCCATTTTATGTTCATGTTTCTTCTCTGAATTCATGTAATCATAGTTGCTAGAAATATTTCAAGCTTACTCATAGATTCATTTGTATCGATATGTTAATGAAAGTGCCTGTAACTATATCACGGATTCATTTGTACCAACATTGTTAATGCCTGTGCCTGATGGGTCATTGAAATTATATCTTTAATAGTAGCACTCCATGAATCATAACACCATGTCTCCCTGCTAACCATTATATCTGCCTGTAACTCAAACAAGTGTAGGAATTCTTAAAGCTTCAAACTCTATGTGTTAAGCATAGAATTCTTGATGCTGTAAGTTCGTATGATGAGTTGCTCCTTCTGTTGGGTAGGTAAATCCCCTCTGCGGACAGAGGCGATCCCACTAGTCTAAAACAGAACTAGCCACAATCAAACCACGCTGCCACGCAAGTTCCTAGTTATGCATTAAAGGTGAATTAAGAAGACCAACCTGGAATCCAACGCTATGGTTGAAGCAGAGTTGATATTCCCGCTCCCTCGCTCCAACAGATCATAAACGGACACCTGCACATACAAAGGAAGAGACAGATACCAACATAAAATCTACCAAGGCACAACTATATTTCAGTCAGAAAGGAAATAAATCAACACATCACCATAATAGACAATGAGATTGGAACTATAATAGCAGTCGCTCATTAATTAATAATAAACAGGAAAAGTTACAACCAAGGTTCTGACGTTGAACCTCTCCTGGCTGGGCGAGCAACTATATGTGTCTTGCAATGTATCTCCTCTCCGGCAGCATAACCTCTCTATGCTTCATTATCACTCATGATAACCACAACTAGCATTCCTCCAAGAACTCAAGAACTCAACATCTAGCACTCCATGACTAGCTTGTCAAATGCATAAGGACAAGCTTATATAGATGAAGAAGGGAGGAGGATACGATGAACCGGGACACCTATTGTGGATTAACATTATCCCCAAAAGCCATTAAAGATGGAGATAGGATAGAACTCGACATAAGACTGATTTTTTATCCTCAAAAAGCTCCATGTAATGAAGGAAACAACAGTCGGGCGTGTGTTAAGGCAAAAAGCATGACCAAACTTGGTTGGCGCGACTGTTGCTCTAAGACAGAGCGCCAATGATCGCGCCCTCTTTTGAGGATCTCCATGATTGGCGTGGGTAAGATACTGTGGACCTACGCCAATGGAAAAAGAGTACTTTTCAGGGATAATCTGTAGAAGGTGTCTTCAGGGAACATGAAGTACATACTCAGGGGAACATAATGCAAGTGTTTTTAGACTTTGTCACTTCTTATAACTCCCGGGATGATTCCTCCAAAGTACGACAAGAGGAGTAACAGGGATGATGACAAATTACTGTGTAACAGATGCCCCCTAAAGCATGAGGTCCGAGAGGTGGAGAGGGGTGAAATGCTTTACAAGAACACACAAGAACACATATAGTTGCTGCCGCCGAGGATCTGTGTTAAGAGACATGACTGATAGTTCAATTACATAATGTACTTGGTATGGTCGCAGCCATCCATAAGAGAGTACATAAATAATCTAGATCCATAGTATGGACGCAACCATCTGGTTAGGATCAATGAATTGACTCAGGTATGGTCGCAGCCATCCAGTGAATGAGTCAAGTATCAAGAATCACGCCTGGATTACAACAAACACAATCCAGGGTCTTGCGCTCCATCTCGACCCGAACAAGAGTACAAGTTCAAGCATGTGAATATATGAGCTGAAGTTGAACATGCATGAACATCGTCTGATTACCAGGCAATAGTGGAAACTGTTAACAGACGCGAGAGGTACCATCAATAATGACAATGGCCCTCAAGGTACTATAGGTACAATCTACGGCGTGTGAATCAATGATCTGAAGTCGAACACCCGTAGAATCATTCGATCGGAGGCCAATGATGAAAACCTCACGTCGAACACGAAGAACCTACCATTGAGGCATGCAGGCTCCAAGGCACCGGAAAGGAGTCTCTAGATCAATTTCCTGGATAATGAGTTGAAGTCGACAGGAAGTGACCTTGATCGAAGGTGGGCCATAACGTTTCCCACATCATCGACACGAGACAGAGAGATAATGTTGTGAATCAAGATTGTGCGAACTATCAGAGGGAGGTTGTTTCTTTGCAGAGGTCAACTTCTCTTGAACATATCGGCGGCACATTAATGGAATCGGCAGTATTTGACATCAATGT
This sequence comes from Pinus tabuliformis, assembly GCA_031772625.1. Classification (NCBI taxonomy): domain Eukaryota; kingdom Viridiplantae; phylum Streptophyta; class Pinopsida; order Pinales; family Pinaceae; genus Pinus; species Pinus tabuliformis. The sequence continues at coordinate 1,678,031,079 of CM062820.1, forward strand.
ATCAAAGGTCATGATGACGAGGCGATGAGTGGATGAGAGGTCAAATAAGGTACCCAAGTCCATGGAAGCAAGTGAAAGATATGAGATGAGATATCCCCACCCTGGACACAAATGCAGAAAAGTGCCATGTTCAAGAGCGACATACTGCCGTCACGGTAATAATTATGGTTCAAAAATTTTCTTTTCCCCCCGCCATTTCTGGCGAGTACCCCAGTTATTTTTAACAAGCTTGATGGGGATAGCATATGCTTGTGTTGTGACAAAATCCGATGTCATTAAGTTTTAACGAGTCTGACAAAGGAAGAACTCGGCGTCTTTTCATGTTTAGAGAGTTTGAAAAGACAGCAGAAAAGGAAACTCCAGGGATGTCCTTTTTCGTAAAGTTGTGTCTCTCGGGCCCGAAAAAGTATAAAATAATACCCGAAAGAACCGCCCGATCATTATGATCGAGGAGTACTTTTCATAATTAGTGATTTCGACCTGAAAAAGTAAAAAAGTGGTCAAAACCACGTCGTTTCGTAACCATTAACGAGTTTGAAATGACAAAAACCCGGTAATCTTTTTATGTTTTAACGGTCGACAAAAAGAACTTAAAACGACCGCCCCTTATTAACATTTAATGAGTCAAGAGGAGCGACTCGGCCATCTTTTCCTCTTTAAATGGTCAGAAAAGAGCTGAAAGCAGACCTCCATTTTTATTTTCTTTAACGAGTCAAAAAGGAAAAATACTCGGCAATCTTTTCATATTTTACGAGTCAGAAAAGAGCGTAAAGGCGACTCGTCCTGAAGGAACGAGTGGTATAAAGGGTAGCGACTGGTTCCGGTAATGATGGAACTTGCTCGAAACATGTAAAGGTTAAGAGGCTGGCTAATAAAACCACTCATCGCTGCGGTTCCTTAGGAAAGGAGAAACAACCAAGTGAAAGCATATGATCGGCCAAAGAGATGGTGGCGATGGAATGAAATAACGAAGGCTCATCTAGCAGAATTTAGCAGATAAAAAGTAATCACGGGATGTAAATCAGGTATGGGTTCATTTTTTCCACAAGCTTGAACCATGGAGAACTCTGCTTGGATTCGGTTTCATGTTTACACAAGCTTGAAACGAAAAACTATGCTTGCTATAAATTTGCATGCCCCCAGCATGATAAATCAAATCGAGGTACATGCCCGCCAAGCTTCATGGCATTCACGGAGTGGATGGAATGAAGGTTTACTTGGAAAGACTCGATTTTGAAGGAGGATGCATGCCCCCCCGGGCCTCAGTCACGCGCCCGGGTTAGCTGCCGTCATCAGAATGACGGAGTGGATGTTGGGGCATTTCCTGCGGAAATAAGACCATTTAGGAATGGTAGATGACTATATGTGAAGTGTGAACCGGGGAATGATAGTTGGTCTACGACTTTGATCGTCCTTCCCTCATGCGGAAAACACATCACTCTGAAGAGTGAGGACACAATTGCACGTATGCGATAAATATAGTCTCGTCCAAGGAGTAAATTGTAATCTAACGGACCTTGGACTACCATGACGCCCATTTGAATAGTCTTCCCTTCTAATGTGATAGGTACATTGGGAAGAATTCCTAAAGGTCGAGTTGTTTCTCGATGGAAACCTGTAAGGTTTCTCATCTCAGGCAGAAGCAGTGGGGAACCTGTAAGTGCTTCCCAAGCTATTGAAGAAAGGATACTCACAGGAGATCCCTCATCAATAATTATACCGGCCATAACCATGCGGTAGACTTGGACTATAATTCGAAATGGTATGGAGGCTGGTAACCGAGGATTGCCTAGTTGATCCCAATTGAAGGAAACAACTAGGTTGCTTGGAGGTGGGACTGGATAGACAGCCGGATATGATTCTGATGGACTTTCTTCCTGGTGCGAAGGAATGAGAGGGATGCTCACTTGATCATTAGAGTCTATGTTGATGAATAGAATTTGGACGGTGGGGTCTTCATTCTTTGCAGTGATAACATCATCTGAGGAGGGAACTTCTGAAGGCAAAACCGGGTCACTTGTAAGCTGGACCTTTTGAATTTTGTCTGGTTTGGATTCAGATGTAAGATCATCTAAGGATGGAACTTCTGAAGGAAAAACCGGGTCACTTGTAAGCTGGACCTTTTGACTTTTGTCTGGTTTGGATTCAGATGTAAAATCATCTAAGGATGGAACTTCTGTAGGCAAAACCGGGTCACTTGTAAGCTGGACCTTTTGAAAGACCGGGTCAACTGTAATCTGGAACTTTGGACTTTCGTTTGGTTTGGACTCAGGTGGTTCATCCTTGATGACAAAGTGGTGCGTAGATGATGAATGTAAATCAACACTCGTTCCGACCAGGGGCTGGTCTGGAACAGGCGGAGCACAGCTAGGTTCAGGAAGAGAAGGCTGGACCAAAGAGGAATCATGCTTGATCACTTGGTTAGCGGAGAGATGATCTGCAGTTGCAAAAAGACGCTGATATCCAGCGGGTAGCCGAGATAAGGGAGCTGACAGACTTTCCAAAAGACGGGAGGCTTCATCCATAAGTGGACAAAGGCGAAGGAGATGATTACCTTCACAAAGTCGACAAGGGAAATGAACCTTCCCTTTTCTCTTACCAACTGATAAGGTATCGTCGATCTGCGACGACAAGGGGCGAGTCGGGTCACGAGACCATATATCTAGGATCCTGGGAATACCAGGACAATCAGAAAGAAAATGGTCCTCCTTGCATAATCGACAAGGAGACTTAGCCTTCCGCGGAGGAGCAGAAGGTGGTTCCACTTCAGACATTTTCGTGGTAGATGCGACCTTTCCCTTAGGAGACTTCTTCTTTTTGGTCTTCTTCTTCTTCTTCTTAGCCACCTGGTTACTGAAATCCAAGGTGTCACCAGGCGAAGTAGAAGATGAGGATGCAGCAATGGGCGAAGAAGGGAAGGGGTCCACCTTAGAATCAACATGGTGTTGTTCGGGTGGAGGTGGTGGTGGAACAGGAGTTATCACACTCGATACCACCGAGTTTGAAAACAACCATACGGGTAAACCAATGGTCAATCCAGGCAAAGACAATGTTGCGATATTTTGAACACCGACATTTCCAATAGAAGGAAATGGACGAGGGTTCCCATCAGGAGGAACACCTTGGCCGGTGGGCGCTGGGAAGGCTGCCATCGAACGAGAAACAACCCTACTCAAGCTAACGCAAACAAAATCTAATTGGGTAGATGTTATCGTGGCCAATAAATTTTAAGACACTGAACTTAACCTTTTCATTTTTTAAGAGTGGAGAAAAGGATAAAAGATGACTCTAGTCTCCTTCGAATATTTAATGAGCACGAAGTGACAAGACGCTCACAGGCACCTTTTCGTTTAAGGAGTCCAAAAAGGATCAAAAGTGACTGCTCTGGAATTCTAGGTAGAGGGTGTGCCAAACTTTTCGCAAAACCACAGAATACTTTTTAGGGTACGGGTGGTCGATCTTCGTGAATGCTGTGTTCACTGCATTGCGAATCGTAGGGCGGCTGACACGGCTTCGTATGGATAAAGGCTTTATTCCTATAGGGGTCTCCCAATATATACGCGACGGTACGTGGGAGCACAGTCCGTATTGGCACCTATCGTTTCACCGTGGAGGAATCACCCAACCACTCGACGATAAACTACCAGGTTTAAAGATGCCGGAACACGTCTCTAACCTAGACCTCTAGAGTATTTGCGTTATGTTCCAATGCGTTGTTATGTTCATTGAGTTTATTTTAAAGTTTATCTTCGATTATGTTTCAGTTTTTTGGTCCTACCGTATGTGATATCTCAAAAATTTCTTAAATGCAAACTATATGCCAAAATTATATCATTTGATTCGATGAATTCTATCTACAGGAGGGTTGAGATCTTTACACAAACGAAATGATCACTCAACAAACAACAAAGATCCTAATGCAGCTAATAACAAGAAATGAAATTTTTTCTTTTTCTTTTTAATAGCAACAAATAACAATAAACGCTAACTAATATGATGCAAAAGATATTTTGTTTTTCTTTCCTTTAAGATGGCATGATGCATTTAAACAAATCTTAAGAGATATGCACAATTCAAGTTCACTCAATGAAATAGAACCAATCCTGAAACACCAAAATGAACTATGCAAGCAAGGAAAAACACAAAGACTTTCAATGAACCATGTAATCTAAGTTCAAATGAAGTCAAGTAAAATCCAAGGAGGCTAGAAGTGAATCACTCAGAGTATAGAAGATCAAGCTTTGACAAATCACTGGATAGGTGCAGGACACAACCAACAAGCTGACTGGATAATCAAGAGACCGAAACTTCCCACAGAAGGCTAGACATGCAAAGTCACTAGATGTTCTAGGGCTGAGGCGAAAATCAATAGAAATAAGCAAACAACTGGAGGATAAAGGTTAAATCCAGTCAAACAGAGGTTCAACACACTTCCAGAGGCTGTAAGAGATATAAAAAGAGACTGAAAGAGCTTTCCACCCATACACAGGCAAAATTTACAGGGCTGGTGCGACTGTCAGCCTGCAACTTGCGCTACCAAAGGATTGGCGCGAGTTGCTTTTGAGCAACATGCGCCAACTGGCGCGACTGTCAGAGTAATAACCGCGCCAATCAAGCTGGCCGGCTAAAAAAATAAAAAACACGACCTCAGGTCGGATTGACAGTGCTCAGATGGGTCAAACAGTAAAGAATAAACTCAAAATTGACCCAGGAAGCTCATTCACTCAAGCAAGCAGAAGAAAATTAACATGCAAGACAAATTCCAAATAGCTTCTCCCCAGTGGAGTCGCCAAATTGTTGGATAGGTAAATCCCCTCTACGGACAGAGGCGATCCCACTAGTCTAAAACAGAACTAGCCACAATCAAACCACGCTGCCACGCAAGTTCCTAGTTATGCATTAAAGGTGAATTAAGAAGACCAACCTGGAATCCAACGCTATGGTTGAAGCAGAGTTGATATTACCGCTCCCTCGCTCCAGCAGATCATAAACGGACACCTGCACATACAAAGGAAGAGACAGATACCAACATAAAATCTACCAAGGCACAACTATATTTCAGTCAGAAAGGAAATAAATCAACACATCACCATAATAGACAATGAGATTGGAACTGTAATAGTAGTCGCTCATTAATTAATAATAAACAGGAAAAGTTACAACCAAGGTTCTGACGTTGAACCTCTCCTGGCTGGGCGAGCAGCTATATGTGTCTTGTAATGTATCTCCTCTCCGGCAGCATAACCTCTCTATACTTCATTATCACTCATGATAACCACAACTAGCATTCCTCCAAGAACTCAAGAACTCAACATCTAGCACTCCATGACTAGCTTGTCAAATGCATAAGGACAAGCTTATATAGATGAAGAAGGGAGGAGGATACGATGAAACGGGACACCTATTGTGGATTAACATTATCCCCAAAAGCCATTAAAGATGGAGATAGGATAGAACTCGACATAAGACTGATTTTTTATCCTCAAAAAGCTCCATGTAATGAAGGAAACAATAGTCGGGCGTGCATTAAGGCAAAAAGCATGACCAAACTTGGTTGGCGCGACTGTTGCTCTAAGACAGAGCGCCAATGATCGCGCCCTCTTTTGAGGATCTCCATGATTGGCGCGGGTAAGATACTGTGGACCTGCGCCAATGGAAAAAGAGTACTTTTCAGGGATAATCTGTAGAAGGTGTCTTCAGGGAACATGAAGTACATACTCAGGGGAACATAATGCAAGTGTTTTTAGACTTTGTCACTTCTTATAACTCCCGGGATGAGTCCTCCAAAGTACGACAAGAGGAGTAACAGGGATGGTGACAAATTACTGTGTAACACCTTCTTCTTATCCTCTATCATTTCTCTACAAAAGCTTATTAAACTGTAAGTCCTTGAACTACTCAACCTCCACTATTTATGCATATTTATGAGATTTGTATGTGTGAAGAAGTACAAAAAATTCAAGTCTTACTCCTTTAGGTGAATGAACCAACCCATTATATATACATATAGAATATAAGTGAGGTCTCCCTTTATTGAGAGCCATTTGAGACACTCCAAATTTATATGTGCCTAGGCACTGGTATTATAAGCGATCCGAGGCTGTCTCTGGGAGCTACAACATCTTATGGCACCGTATTCGGGGAACACATTGAAGGAATTTTCCCCTGGGATATGACAAGTTGAGCACTCTTTGCGTAGGTGAACAAAGAGATTATGATTGCATTCATAATCACCTTGGAAACTCAACAAACCTCCATTATTATTTATCATCCTGGCTATTAAAAGGCTTCACACTCACTCAGATACATCTCAACAGAAAGGCCCATTTGTATCTCACCCAAAAAGATTAATTTTTAGGAAAGTATGGAAAGAGAAAACTCCCCTTTCCTGTGCTACCATCTCACCAGCCTTTGAAGTTTCCTTATCCAGTGGTCAACCCACTGTTACTCACTACTCAGGACTTGTTCCCAAGGCCTTGACATACCTTGAATTCAGTCTAGCCACTCCTACCACTGTGCTTTTTAGCTAAGTTCCTTAGGAAAGCCTAAATCCCCCTCCATTTATCTAGATGGCTCTTCCAAGTTTCTGATAAATAAATATGCACCTCTTAATTTACCTAAACCTCTAAGTGCATTGCCCCAGGACTACCTAAATGATCTGCCTAGGTTCAATGGGGAAGATGACAAAACGACACAGAGACACACTGAAACCTTCAGTGCCTTTGGTAAGAACCTAAACTTGGAAAAACTGGATGTGGTCATGAGACTTTTTGTACAGTCCCTTGATGGAGAGGCCAGAAAGTGGTTTAAATCCCTACCCAATGCCTCCGTCACCACTTGGGAGGAACTTGACAACTCTTTCACATAGAATTGGGGTGAAAAGAGGAATCATGAGTACCTCCTCACAGAGTTTAACGCCATAAAGAAGAAGCCAAAAGAGGATATCTTTGAATTTAAAAAGAGGTTCAATAGGCAATAAAATAACCTGCCAGCTGAGATAAAGCCTCCTCCAACTGCTACTCGAGTAGTTTTTTTGGGAGCCTTTTAATATGATTTTGGCTTTAATTTAAGGGAAAGGAAGTTTATCACTCTAGATCAACTCCAAATCAATGCACTTGTGGTGGAAGAAAATTTCATCTCAACAGGAAGGTCAAGAGGAAAGCAAGAAACTAATGAGAATAAAAGAGGTAAATAAGAGGCATCCTCCTCTCGTCAAGATAGAGAATCACCAGACCCGAAGTGATACGAACTGGATAAAATCATCAAGAGTTTATCATAGAAGGTTGGAAAACTTGAAATTGAGAACAAGAGCCTCTCCAAATAGAATGCTCAAGTTAATAACCGGGGTTACAACCTAAATTATAGAAGACCTCCATTGAAAATAATTCCAAGGGAAAGGAAGGAACAACTTGATTAGATCCCTCATCCTCTATATTTAGAAGAGGATCCCGATGAGAAATCGTCGGATACACAGGAGATGCAGGGAAATTTGTATTCTAATTTTTTTAAAGAAGAACATGAGAATATGGCTCACCAAGAGGCCAGTCACATTAGAGAAGCAACAACAGAGGAGGAAGATATAGATTATTATTGAAAACGATTTGCAAATTTCATGACAGCACACCCAAAACATAATTATAATCAAATATCTTCAAATAAGAGGTTAAGAGAACCAGAGGAACAAGAGGGAACTACTCCCCAAGTTATCCTCCAGTACTAGACAAAGGGAAAGGTAATATAAATCCTAACCCTTCCAAGATAAAAGTCTTTGCAAATAAGGAAAGCAATAATTCCGAGGGACACAAAGAAAAGGAGGCACCTATTCTGCTGAAAATTGCCAGTGGAGGGAAGAAGGAGCAGAGCCAGGAGGTACAAAAAATTCCAACCCACATTCAATCTCCATAAGGAGCTTGAAAAGGTAAAAATTCTTGTTCCTCTAACTGAGCTTCTAAAGAAGCCTAATTATAAAGCTCAAGTCTCTCAATTCATGCATCCACCTACCTCAACACCAACTCATGATAGTTTAAACCTCCAAGAGGAGAGGCCAACGATTGTTTTTGGGCCGCATGTGGATTCTAGATCCTAGTATTCCACGACCTCTTATTGCATAATTGTATGTTGGATTTCAGAGCCTCACACAACCTCATGCCACTAACAATGATGGAACAGTTGGGATTGGATATCACCAGACCATACAAGGACCTGTACTCCTTTGACTCTAAGAGAGTCAAGTGCTTAGGGATGATAAAGGATCTGGTGGTAAACCTAGTTCAGATCCCTATGAAGAGTGTGGTAATGGACATAATGGTGGCCGATATTCCTCCTCGGTTCGACATGCTCTTATCTAGATCTTGGGGTTCGAAGGTGGGGGGCTATATCAAGCTAGATATGACTTATGCCACAATTCCAACTTTTGGAGGTGAGCAAAGGAGGCTATATAGAGAATCCAGGTTTGTAAAGATTGTGACCCTAGCTAAAGGCTCAAAAAATTCCCCAGTTCATGGGAAAGAAAGTGGCCTCTCCTGCCTATTTCTAGAAAAATATGGGACCTTCTTAGAGGAAACATCAGTGCACCTAATGTGGTAGTTATAGCATCAACACACAAATGAAAATGAAGTATGGAAGTTATAATTCGACAGGGAAATCTCAAAAGAGGGAAATGGAGTTGGAATATTGTTGGTATCTTTGGAGGGAAGCCTAATACCCCTCTCTTTCAAGATGGAATTTGAGGCGACCAACAATGTGGCGGAGTACGAAGCATTTCTCCTTGGGTTAAAAATGGAAAAAAAGTATGAATATTGAATACCTAATGGTCTATGGAGACTTTGATCTGGTCGTATGGTAGATCAAGAATCAATACCAGGCTAAACACCCCAGACTGAGGACGTACCAAAATGAAGTGTGGGATCTAATTAATAATTTCTTCCTGGCCTTTAATATCCAATTTCTGCCCAGGGAAGGAAACAAGATTGCTGACTCCCTTACCATAGCAACAATCATTTTCAAGCCCCCACAAAATCCTCTCCTCAGATATGAGGTAGAAGTTAGGTACATACCTTCAATACTTGATAATGTCAAGCATTGGCTTGAATTCGAGGATGATGAGTAGGTAAAAATATTCATAGAATTCATTGGGGAGTTTGCCCACTCCACCATTGATCAAGAAGTAGAAGAAGAAGAATATCAAGAAGCCACTCTGTGGAAAGACACTGTGGCTGGGCACAAAATTTTACAACTAAAAGGGAACACCATTCCACGCAGACTAGTCCCACTAGAAAGGATGTTTAATAAGGATGACATAGTCTCCAAGCCAATAGCCCCGGAGATAGATGATCTAATCGAAGACTGCACCATTGGATCAGAGGAGGAACCCTAGATGATCAAGTTATAAAAAGGAATCCCCTGGCAATACATACAAAGGTATTTAAATATATTCAAAATTTACAAGGATGTATTTGCTTAGTCTTATGAGGATTTGAAAGCATTTGATACTAGAATCATTCAACATAAGATTCCTTTGAAGAGTGGAATAAAGCCATGCAAACAAAAAATCAGGCAAATAAATCCACTTTTACTCCCGTCCATTGAAAAAGAGGTGAGAAATCTACTATAGGCAAAGATCATAGTGCCTTTAAGGTACTCTGAGTGGGTGGTCGACCTAGTCCCTGTCTAGAAAAAGAGCAGAGAAATAGGTTGTGCATAGATTTTCAGAATCTAAATAGGGCGTCGCTGAAAGACAACTACCTGTTGCCTAAGATGGACCATATATTGTAGAAGGTAGTTGGTTGAGCCAAAATGTTCATGATGGATGGGTTCTCTAGCTACAACGAGGTGGAAATCCATCCCGAGGATCAAAAGAAAACTTCTTTCACCACCCCGCAGGGAACATTCATATATGATCGCATGCGCTTCGGTCTCATTAATGAAGGGGCCACATTTCAGAGAGCCATGGAAATAGCTTTCGTAGGGGACCAAGACAAATTTGTTGTGGTTTATTTAGATGATATCATTTCTTTTCTAAGACTGATGAAGAGTACATGCTCCATTTAAAGCTCACCTTTGAAAAATGCAGGAGGTATGGTCTATCTCTGAGTCCTAAGAAATATCAGTTCACCCTAAGTGAGGGGAAGTTACTTGGACACATAGTAATATAGGAAGGAGTAAAGATCGATCCTGAATGAGTCAAAGCCATCATCCATATTCCCCTGTCTAGAAACAAGAAAGCGGTTCAAGCCGTTCTGGGGAGAATAAATTTCTTGAGGAGGTTTAATACCCAACTATGTAGAAATTGTCAAGGGTATTTCAGACATGCTCAAGAAGGAAAATGATTAGGTGATTAGTATTTATCTGAAAAATAAAAGTGCTCATAATAGATCAAAACCTAATTGAACGCATCCGTATCGGCCATACGATCCCAATGCAACTCATTTCACTCAAAACGGAGCTCGTATGAGGAAGATACTACATTTTGTCCGCTTTGCCAAACATAGGAATTTTGAAAAAAAGAGGTACAGTCACTGCATAGTTAGCAGTTCGTACTGCTAATGTGGCAGGTGACTATGAAGGTCAAAGGTTGGTCAATGACCAATGGTGTCTCGCCAAGTGGTGAAATTTGGTTGGTCGATAGTTTGGTGATTTGGCTTGATTTCATTAGTTGGAGGAGGACCAATGAGAAGGAGACATGTGGCAAGCTTGGAGGCTGCTACGTGTCCCTCCCCAAAAGTCTGGTATCATTGGCGCGTATTGCAAAATTTTACGGCAGGTCAGTGAAGTCGAACCTACGACCTCGCCAACACAATTCCCATGTCTTATCACTACACCGCGATGTTGGTTCTTAACCTACTATGGTCACAACTTCCATTTAAAGTTTAAATAGATGGTAGTTGGGGGAGGAGAGGGCCAGCCCCATGGGTCAACCCCCTCCCATGTGACCACTACCACGAAACCACCATCTAGCGTGAACCATAACCATGCGGCATTAACACGCTAATTGTATATTATGTTAATTAATCCAAATTTATCATTTAATTAATGCAGGATTAAGTTGGTAGATATTTTGGCGGAGCTGACAAATCTAGAATTCCCCCATTTTTGATGGGATTAACTAGAGTTCTTGAGTTTCAGTGGATTTTTCCATGGGAAAATTGATTTGGCCATAAATTTTCCAACTTTTGACCAATTTGGGGTCAAAAAAAGTCATTCCTATATGATTTTGATGTTCTGATCACAATGAAGTAGGTTTCAGGAGCAGTAGAGCATTATAAACAACATTTTTTTCCATTTTGAGGTAATACAAAGACCGAAGCCATGGAATCTAGACCAAGGAGATCTAGCCCAGGAGGGGTGAACTCCTGTATCAAAACAATGTGTTAAGTGTTCATTTTGATGGTTTGCTTTAAATTTGTTTGCTGCTATTCAACACTTTATTTACATGCTATTTTTCTCATGAATTTGACATAAAACTTGACAAATTTACCTGTTTCATTCACAACCACCATAAAGGAAACCTATGCAGATAAAGCAAATGATGAGAAATTATTTTTAATTCTAAATTTGAAATTAGCACAACAAAACTAGCATTCAACAATAGATCAAGTTGGTATCAGAGCAAAGGTTATTTGCTTGATTGCTTGAGTTTTGTGCAAGTAGGGTTTTAATGGTTGCAAATTTGTGATGCTTAAAAGGTTAAAGTTGCAGAGAGGAGAAGGGAAACTATTGGTTGCAAATGCTGAGGTAATGCCTAGAAGAAGGAGAGCCACAATCTCCACCCAAACTTTCAATCCCAGCTACACTTGAAGCACCTCAAGTTTTACCTTCAATTGAGATTGAGGAGATACAAGCAGTACCAGAATCTAAGCTTGAATCCAAAGCCACCATGTCTGGAGCAAGAGAGACTGAAGGTATTTTAGAAGAGGAAGCATAGAAGAAATCTATATATGATTTAACTGACATGGTTAGAGTCCTCTATGAAGAGAGGAATATTAGAATGACTGGAGAGAGTTCTAAGTCCCCACATGGAGAGGGAAGATCATAATATTGAAAAGATGAAAAGAAGGATTCAAAGGGTAATGGAGCTCCTCCATCTCCTCCATATTCATCATCTTCCTCATCATATTCATCATTCTCATCATCACAAACATCATCATCTTCCACTTCCACCATAAAAACTATTCATACTCATTCAAAAACCCAAAAAGAAAAAACTCCCTTACTCAAATTGGACATTAAGTTTGAAATTCCCATGTACATTAGTGAGGTAAATGTAGAGAAGTTAGACAATTGGAGGTTTATTGCAGAATTCAAAACCTTCAAGAAGATGACATAAAGATCCAGTTGGCTTCATTGAGGCTAGAAGGAGCAACACTACTTTGGTGGGAAGCAAAGACTCAAGAGGAAATGGGAATTCATGGTAAGATATCCATTTCTTGGGTTGAATTTGTTTCTTCAATTAAAACACAGTTTTATCCATTAGCCTATATGCAAACAACCATTATGAGTTGGAAAAACTTTAGGCAACTGAAGGGCCAAATAGTTCAAGACTATATCGAGGAGTTTAGGAAAAGGGCTTTGTTGTTAGGAGTAAACTTGAATTCCCAATATACTCTCTTGAAATACATTGGGGGTTTACATTCCTACTTAAAACACACTATCCATATGTTCAATCCAAGAAATTTAGATGAGGTATGTGTGAAAGCCACACACATTGAAGCAAGAGGAAACAAAATTTAGGAAGAGGGTAGTAAGAAGAAGCCATTCAAGGGTAAGGAGAAAGAGAAGGGTGGAAAATGGAAAGGAAAGAAGAATGCAAGTGTAAAGAAAGAAGCGGAGAAAACTATATGCAAACATTGTTCCAAAGTGGGCCATGATGGCACCCATTGTTGGAAACTACATCCTAAACTAAGACCTAAGAAACCAAACAATAAGGTGAAACAAAAGATGATTGCTGCCACACAACATGATCTTGGATCCGATTCCGGTGATGAGACCAAGATTTCAGCCATGGTCACAAAGGGAAAATAATCGATAGCACGCACTAGTTCCTCACATAGTCACAACAAAACTCCAAATGAAGAATCAAGGATAGATTTGTTCCATGTAAGGGTAATTTCAAATCATACAAAGACTGATGCATTATTTGATAGTGGGTCACAATCGAACTTAATTTCAGAAGACTTCGTCAAAAATCTTAACCTTGAAATTGTACCTCATCACAAGCCATATCCTCTGGGTTGGATAGTTAATAATGCAAATTTATAGGTTACAAGGAAATGCTTATTTAGGTTTGCCATTACTAAAAACTTCATTGATGAAGTTGAGTTAGATGTAGTTCCACTTGACATCTCAGGAACCATTCTGGGGAGGCCATATTTGTATGATAGAAAAGCGTTATTTTATCACCATGAGAAAAAATACCAATTGCTCAAGGATGGAGTGGAGTATATTGTGAGAGCCCATCACAAAAAGTTAAACATTTGTTTGGTTAATTCAGGGTAGATGAAGAGACTAGTAAATGCAAGTAAACATTTTGTGCTTCTCATGATCAAGAAAAATAATGATATAGATTATGAATATTTTAAAGGTTGTGATGATAATTTAAAATATTATTTTTTTGATGTGGTAACAAGCATGGCAAGATGTTTCAGGAACCAAAGGGGTTACCTCCCAAGAGGGGAATTCAACATGAGATACAACTGCAGCATGATGTTCCACTTCCAAACATTGGCATGCATCGCATGTTGATCATGAAGAGAATGGAAGTCAAGAATAAAATTCAAGAATTTCTGAACAAAGGTATCATACACCCATCTACTTCGCCATGTTGTTCACCAATTGTTTTGGTGCCAAAGAAGGATGGGACTTGGCGCATGTGTGTGGATTTCCATGCACTGAATAAGATAACGATAAAGAATAATTATCCACTCCCAAGAATTGATGAATTTCTTGATGAATTGAGGTATGCAAATTATTTCACTAAGTTAGAATTACGAAGTGGTTATCATCAAGTTAGAATAGTTGAAGAGGACATTTGGAAAACCACATTTAAAACTAAACAAGGATTGTTTGAGTGGCTTGTTATGCCTTTCGGTCTTACAAATGCTCCAGATAATTTCATGGGAGTTATGAATGATATATTGAGACCATTTCTGGATGATTTTGTCATTGTTTACTTAGATGATATTCTCATATTCAACAAATCCAGAGATGAACATGTCATGCATGTGAACAAAGTACTTGATATATTGAGAAAAAATATATATATTTTTAAAGATGTAAAAGTGTGAATTTGGCAAGACTTATTTAGTGTATTTGGGACACATTGTTGGAGGAGGTGAGCTGAAGATAGACCCCTATAAGGTTGAGGTAATTGTGAATTGGCCCAAGCCCAATACAGTTACATAGGTAAGAAGCTTTCTAGGGGTAGCACAATATTGGAGGAAATTTATTGCTATTTTTTCTTCCATTGTTGTAGCACCACTACATGCATTGACTAGTGTCAAGAAAGTCTTCCATTGCAGAGATGTACAACAAAAAGAATTTGATGCTTTAAAATAAAATACCAGTTCAACAACGGTATTGGCTCTTCCAGATCTTATACAACCATTTGAGATTCAAACGGATGCTAGTGATTACACCATGGGAGTAGTTCTTATGCAACATTGTAAGTCCATTTCATTTCATTCTGAAATTTTTAATGGTGTCATGACTAACTATCCTACTTATGACAAATAAATATACGCATTGGTACAAAGTGTTAAAAAATGGAAACACTACTTGATGGGAGGGAGACCATTATCCATACCGACCATCAACCATTGCAGTACTTACAATCACATTCAAATGGATGGGTTTTCTACAACAATTTCATTTGGTTATCAAGTACCAAAAGGGAATCTACAATAAGGTAGCTAATATGCTTTCTAGGCCTATTGTAAATTCTTTTTTTTGCTGAAGCAAGAGACTTTCCCTCTATTTCAAAAACCCAAAAGTATAGTTACAATAATTACAGAAGGCCTACCGAAATGAGGACCTATCAAACCATCGAGAATGAAAAGACAAAGAAGAGAGCCACTAAACCAACTCCAGTCCAAACTGACGAACACACTGTCCCTACGACAACACGGAGACACAAGGACAAAGCTCGCGTCACCTCCCATACACAACACTTAAAGAATGAACAAACGTGCGACCCCACCAACTATCCCGAAGAGCGCTGACCGTTGATTTCCCCCACCCGAAACGGACGATGCGGAGAGAAATCAGAGAGCTAAGATGTGAGGTCTTTAAGGTGTGACCCCACCAACTAGCCCAGAGAGATCTGACCATCGATTTCCCCAGCTAGAAATGGATGACACAGAGAGATATCAGAGAGCTGAGGTGCGAGGCTTTTAAGTCACGATCAAGGGTGGTTTAATTACCCCCCCTTGCCATGTGTAAAGAACTGAGTGGAATCACTCTCAACGAGCGAAAACCACTTACCATCCGGGGGCCTTGTGATCAAAAGAAAACCGCTATTTTCCTGGTTTTCTGCGCGAAAAGACAAAAGGCTAGGGAAAATCATGGAGGGAGTCGACCCGCCCTTCCACCTGCTTAACCCGACACTGAAACTAGCTGCCAAAACCTTCTAGAACTGCATATGAAACCCTGTGTCGCCTCTCAAGGCACGAAGGAGAAAATGTTTCATTCCCCAAAGGAAGAAGTCATCAATGCAGAGAAAGCCCAAAATCATGGAGTTGGCTGCCGAAATGAGAAGAAGAAACATGCAAAAAGAGCATTAATCCTGGTTTGCTCCTCGTGTCCAACAATCGAAAATTTCTTTGTCCTCTGTGGCTTGAGCCTCGCAGAGAGATTTTAACCTGCTTGTTGGCATCTCCTGCCATTTCTTTTCTACTCTGCAATCTGGATTAGTCACTCCTAGGTTGGCCAGAAGATCTGCAAGTTTGTTGGCCTTCCGCCGAACATGGTTGAAGCTAACCGTTCATAGACTTTGGAGGTGTTTTTGGATTCTCTGGTACACTTGTATTAGTCTCCATTGTTTTGAGACTCTTTCAGGAGCTGTACCATAGCTGATTTTCTTGACTGCATTTATAGAAATTTCGGAGTCTTCTTCGATGAGAACATTTGAGCTGTTATTGAGTTTAAGAAGCTCTAGACATTGTTCCAATGCCATCAATTCAGCCATGTTGTTGGAAGCATGGCCTAAATGACAGTGGAAGGCAAAAATTATTTTTCCATCTTCATCTCTCAAGACACCTCCATAACCTACAGTCCCTGGGTTGCTTTTAGAAGCCCCATCAATGTTGCATTTTAGGTAACCTTTAGGTGGAGGATGCCAAAACTCCTTTTCCTTTTCCACTATTCTTTCTTTTTTCATCAGACCATTGAGGATGATCTCATGCATTCCCAGCTGCTTGAGAGTTCTTAATTCAAGTGCTGTGGGAGGATTCGAGGGATAACTGTGCAGAGTGGTGGACACAGTCTCCTTTATTTGCTTTAAGATCAAATCCATTAGGCAGAGTGGAGTAGTCTTTTCATCGTTAAAGATTCTCTTATTCCTTTCTTTCCAAGCATTCCAGATAATGAAGCTTGGTGTAAAGGTCCAGGCTAAATTAAGGATCTCTTTTTATGCAAAGTCTTTTCTCAACTTGTTCAGGGTGTTAATAATGCTACCTTTGTCTCTGTTTGTCTACTGAAAAATGCTTTTGAAGGAATCCCAGAACTAGGAGGTATAGGTACAGCTATTGAGAATATGCTCCATAGTCTCCTCTTGAGGCTCACATAGTTGGCATCTAGAAGGCCCCATCACTCCCCTCTTCTGAATGTTATCCGAAGTTAGTATTTTCTTATGATGAACTAACCACATAAACAGTTTGATCTTCATCCATCCTTGGTAATTCCAACGCTTTTGCCAGGACCTATCCAAAACGCAGGGCTCTAGGTTAAGAGAAATCCTTTTAGCCTCATTGATATTAAAGATTCCTTCTTTGTTTTGGCCCCATCTTAACTGGTCCTGCCCATATGTAACCAAAATCTTCCTCTATTCCAATATGTTCATGAGTTCATCTGTTTTTGCTTTTATGGGGCTTTCCGCTCTGCAATTTATTTTCCTCCAGTTTCTCCATTTCTCAGTGTCCTGAGGAAGATTCCAGGAATCCCTGACTCTTGTTAGCCCTTGGAGATCAGTTTCTTGCTTGATGCCCAGAAAGTCCTCCCTTAACAACATCAGTTCTTGCTGCCATTTATCCTCCCAGAAGAGAGCTTGATCTCCTGCTCTGATTTCCCAGAAGCTGTTGTTTTATACCAGGCCTCTGTTTTCCCAAGCTTTGTTCTAGATGGGAGAGCCTTTTATGTTCCCTGACATTCTGATGAGGTCACTCGTTTTCCAGGAGATGACATATTTCTCTTTCCAGGTATTAGCCCATTGCGCCCCTAGTTCTTTAACCCATCTCCACCAAAGTTTAGCTCCTAAAACATTACTTAGAATCTCCTGATCATCTAAGCCTAGGCCTCCATGACTTTTGGGCTTGCAAATTTTATCCCATGACACAAGGGCCCATTTCTTTTTGGTTTCCTCCTTGCCCCAGAGAAAGTCTCTCTGAATGTTCCTGAATTGCTGTAATACCCCTTTGGGAGCTGGCAAGGTTGATAAGAAGAAAACAGGGATAGCTTGAAGAACTGTCTTCGTTAGAATCAATCTTCTAGCCAGGTTCAATGCCCTATAAGTCCAACGTTTGATCTTGTCTTGCATCTTGTTGAGCACCGGTTCCCAGATACTTTTGTGCATTGGTTTATCTGTCAGGGGGGATACCCAAATATTTTGAAGGGAGGACCTCCCTTTGGAAGCCTAGAATTCTAGATATGTTCCTTTGGATAGCAATGTTAGTGTTTAAGAATTTTTTTTTTGATTTGGAGAGATTGACTTCCATACCTGAAGCCGAGGCAAAGTCATTTAAGATTTTCTTGTATACAGTAGCTTCCTTGACTGTGGGGATGCCTTGTAGCATGGTCTCATCCACAAATTGCTGATGAGTCAAGGCTTGGCCATTCTCCATTAAATGGAGACCTTTGATCTTCCCTAAACTTTTGGCCTTTTTGATAGTTCGGCCCAATCCTTCCATCATGAGAATGAAGAGGAAGGGAGAGAGTGGGTCACCTTGCCTGAGACCTATGGAAGGAGTGAAGATCTCTGAGGGTGAGCCATTTACCAGAATAGGAAAGCTGGGTGAAGTAACTAAAGCCATAACCCATTTGATCTAGTCATGATCAAATCCAAAAGCAGAAAGGACCTTTTTAATGTAAGTCCAATTCACCTTGTCATACGCTTTTGCAATGTCTAGTTGTATGATCATACCAGCTTGCTTTTTACTAGTGAGAGAGTGAACAGCCTCGTGGGCCTGAATAATATTATCCAGGTTTTTCCATCCTTCAACATATCCAGATTGTTCCCCAGAAATCAAAGAAGCAAGAAGAGGTTTGAGTCTATTGGCCAAGATTTTGGAAATAATTTTGTAAACAACATTACATAAAGCAATGGGTTTGAACTTGTTAGGAGTCAGGGCGGAGTCCTGTTTGGGGATCAGGGATACGAAGGAGTTGTTGAGTGCTTTCAGAATGGATTTTCTTCTTCTGGAGTCCTCAACCACATCCAAGATGTCCTGTTTGACCACCTTCCAGCAAGCTTTGAAAAAATCAACATTGAAACCATCTGGACCTAGAGCTTTGCCATTCTGCATGTCTTTGATTACCATACTGACCTCTGCTTCGGTAACTGGCTTGTTCAGGTTAAAGTTATCTTCTTTTGACACCATCCTAGGAATATTTTTTATAATTTCCTTGATGTGTTGTTCTCTGTTTGGATTATTTTCATTTGTGATGCCTCTGAAATATTGAACCAACACACCTTCAATATTCTTGTGAGAGGTCTGAAGCTCTCCATAAACATTCAGTATTGAGGAGATTATATTTTTCTTTCTATTGGAAATGGTGGAACAATGGAAAAAACTAGTGTTTCGCTCACCTTCTTTGAGCTAATGTACTCTTGACTTTTTTTCTCCAAAAGATTTCCTCCTGTTTGCATAAATTCTCCCAATCTAGGTTGAGTTTTTCAGCTTGCTCACTTTTGGTTTTATCAAAACCATCTGTGATCATTGCTTGGTGTAGCTCCTGCAGTTTGACTTCTACAGAATTTTTGTTTGCAAAAATGTTACCAAAATCCTTCTTGTTCCATTCTTTGAGTCTGACTTTTATGAGCTTTAGTCTTTTATGGAGGAGGAACATTTTGGAGCCCTGAACCTGAAGATCTTCGGACCACCATTTTTCAATGTTGCTGATGAAGTCTGGATGAGAGAGCCAAATATTCTCAAATCTGAAGGGTCTGTTTCTGGGAGCATCAATTCCCTTGATTTCTAGTTGAATCGGCTAGTGATCCGAGCCTCCAAATGGGAGAATACTTGCAGATA
Source organism: Pinus tabuliformis (assembly GCA_031772625.1). Lineage (NCBI taxonomy): Eukaryota > Viridiplantae > Streptophyta > Pinopsida > Pinales > Pinaceae > Pinus > Pinus tabuliformis. Next base: position 1,678,050,536 of record CM062820.1, read on the forward strand.
TTTCTGAATTTGTGAGCATCAGTTTCTCGGAGATCAAAAATCTGTCTAATTTGGAGGCAACCTGAGCGCTGCCTCCTCTTTTTTTGTTCTAGGTAAAAAGACCATTATGCATTTCATAGTCAACCAGTTTCATGTCTTCTGTGAAAGAATGGAATTCTACTGAATCTCTACTGAGGATTCTGGTGCCTCCTTTTTTTTTCCGAAAGAGATTTAATCATATTAAAGTCTCCTCCAATGACCCAAGGGATTTCTTCATGTCTGCTTCTGAGCTCTACCAGGGAGTTCAGAAATCTAAGCTTCTCATCAATTTTCTGAGGGCCGTATACATTCGTCACCAGGAAGGTCTCCGTCATTCCCATAGGCTGAATGATGGTTGATAAGTAGTTTCTTGTTGCCTCCGCATCTACAATGCTGACTTTTTCGGGGTTCCAAAGGGTGAGAATACCACCCGTTGTGTTTTCTGTTTTGAATTCTAGAAACTCAAATTTGCTGAGCCATTTGTTATGGATTTGCCTTATTTTCTGAATGGAGAATTTTGTTTCTTGAATAAAGATTATGTCCGGCATTGCTAGTTTCATTCTATTACTTAGCATTCTCTGTTTTCTTTTACTACCTAGACCTCTGATATTCCATGATATGAACTTCATAATTAAAGATTAGTAAAGGAGTAACTGGTTAGATCTTTCATCTTACCCGAATCTATCATTAGCTTTCCGCACTCCATCAGGAGCTCGTGTTGCTTTTTTCTGCCTCTCTTTTTGCCTGGATTTCTGGTGGCTAGTCCTGGAATTACTTTCATTGTTTTCACACCTCTATGCTCCTATTTGTGGATGTTTGTGATTTTCTCCAATCCTCGTTCCTGAGTCTTCCATAAAAACAGCTGATGTATCTTGTGGCATTTAAGGCAGAGATTCTATTCCTCCTTTGGTTCCTTGCCTCAGGAATCCTTCCAGGTCCAAGTTTTCCTTGTCAAGGATTTCTTGTAGTTCATGATCTTCCATGTCTGTTTCACTTTGGGTCATTTCCTGGTCCATTTCCATCTCTGTATCACTTCTCATGGTTTCTTTTTGAGAGTCAGTTCTTGGAGAAAGATTTGTATCCTCTTTTTTCCTTTACCCTTAGCTTCATCCTCCTGAAATTGAATCTCTCTTATACTTTCTTCAGGCTCTTCTAGCACTTGAAACTTATTCTGACTACCCTTTCACCCTTCAGTGTGTAGTTGTTTTGGCCCCTTTTTTCCTCCTCTTCCTCTGCTAGCCACTTTCTGGAAGCTTTCAGTATCCTTCATTGTGTTAGGTTTTTCTTTATTATCTTCTTTGCTGAGAGGGAATTCTCTTAGTAAATGCCCATGTTCATGGCATCTTCAGCATTTGAAGGGGATATGTTCGTAGTCTACCGTCTGCACCCATTTCTCATCGTGAACTGCCAGGATGACTTCATCCGGAAGTGCTCCTGATAGATCCATTTCCACACATATCCTGGCAAAGCAGGTGTATTTTCCCCTTCTAGTGGCTTCAAAAGCTTTGACAAAGCATCCTAGTTTATTGCCAATGGCATCTAACGATTCAGTTTGCCAGTAGTCAAGAGGTAGAGAGTAGAGCCTTACCCACATAGGAACCGAAGAGAAAGTCTCCCTCTCTGGGACAAAGTTCATCCTCCAAGGTCTCATATAGAGACCTGCCACTGCAAAAAAAAGACCTCCTTTGAATATTCTGTCTTTATCTTCGATGTTTGAGAACACTACTATGAAGAATCCTTTTGACCCTAGATGTAAGTCAATGCTGCCTTTGGGTTTCCAATGATACTTGATCCACGTCTGCAATGCCTTTTCTATGGGCCATAATCCCATAAATTTACAGATAATGGCGTGGGTTCCCATGTGTTCCCTGTGCTCCTGCAGAACAGGGTCATTTAATATTACTAGAGGAGTGATTTCTGCTTTCGGTTTGCAAGGTCCTTTTTGAGTTTTGTCTCTTGAGCCTTGATTTTTGTCTTCTTCCTCTTTGTCCTTTGTTCTACTATTTTCTTTTGCTCTAGTCTCATCTATGTCTTTTTCAATGCCCCTGTTACTATTGTTCATATCTCCTTTACTAGTTTCAGCTGATGATTTATTCCTGCTGGCCATTGCATATTTGTAGGAGGGAGCAGAGCTCCCTCCCCTATCACTCGCCATTCGTATCTAACCCTGCTCGCTATGGTCGCCCTAGTCGCTGCTAAACTCCCACGTTTGGTCCGATCGACATATCCATTTGACACCAATTAATGACCAAAGAAATATGACCAAATTTTTGTCGTGTTATAAGATACTAGGCCTATTGTAAATTCATCTATTATACTCAAGAAAAATTCTATTTTACATGAAAGTTACATTGAGAAATATGCATATGACAATGACTTTCAAGATGTGTATGCAAGCTTAAGGCAAGGAAACAAAATTGAAGAGTTAGATTACCATGTACATAATAGTTTGTTGTATCACTTGGGAAAGTTATGTATTCCACAGGGAGAAAGAAACAATATCATAATGGAGGCGCACACTTCATTGATTTCTGGACACTTTGGTGTAGGCAAGGCAGTAGCGAATATCCAAAAGTATTGTTATTAGCCACACATGTTTGATAATGTATCTCATTTCATTAGAGGATGTTATTTTTGTGTAATAAGTAAGCCTAGAAATAGGAAACTAGGATTGTAAACTCCACTTCTGGTACCTTCAAGTCCATGGGAGAGTATTTCAATGGATTTTGTACGAGGTCTTCCATTGTCAAGGAAAGGTCATGATTACTTGGATGTAGTTGTAGATAGGTTCAACAAGATGTGTATTTTAACACCATGTAAAAATAAAATCACAACTGAACAAACATCTCATCTTTTCTTTCAAAATATTTGGGTTCATTTTGGTATTCCTTGATCAGGTGCTCAGTATTTAGCTCAAAAATCAAAGTTCTTTGAATGGATCAAAACCTAAACGACCGTGTTCGTCTTAGAAAAATGATCCTAACGTAACTTCTTTTTTCGAACACCGATTTCATATGAGACAATTATTGTGTTCTGATCGCTTTGCTAAACAAGCGAAATTTACAAAAAAAAATGCCCAGTCACTGCATAGTCAGCAGTCCGTACTGCTAACATGGCAGGTGACTAGGCATGGTCAATGTTGGTCAACAGAGAATCAGGGATGGACAAGTGGCATCATTTGGTTGGGTTGTACAGTGGTGTGTTGGCACGTTTCTATTGGTTTTATTTTGGACCAATGGAAGAATGCCACGTGGCACCTCCCAAAGGTCGGGTTGGAGGTCTACACAGTGGAGAAAAATATATTGGTGGAAGTCTAGGTCGAACCCATGACCTCTTGCACATAAACCATATGCCTTAACCGCTTGCTCTACTGGGTGGTTCTTACCATGTAACAGCTCCGCATGCATTTAAAGTTATGTGGTATGCATTTGGGTGGTTAGGGGAGGGACGACCTGCAGGCTAGCCCTCCCCCATGTGAACACAATGTCACAAACTGCAACAGTTTTTTAACCCGGATGGTTAGGAAAGAAGAATTAAAGTGTGAAGAAAGAAGGGGAGAAAATCACATGCAAACACTATTCCAAAGAGGGGCATGATGAAGCCCACTGCTGCAAACTACATCCCGAATTAAGGCCTAAGAAACAAAACATAAGGGAAAAAAAAAGATGACCACTACCACATAACATGACCTTGGTTCAGATTCTGGTGATGAGACCAAGATTTCGGCCATGGTTACAAAAGGAAAAGAAATAGTTGCAAGCACTAGTTCATCACATAGTCAAAACAACACTCCAAATGAAGAATCAAGAATAGAGTTGTTTCATGTAAGAGTGATTTCAAATCATACAAATATTGATGAATTATTTGATAGTGGGTCACAACCAAAATTTATTTCATAAGACTTAGTTAAAAGAACTTTACCTCATCATAAACCATATCTATTGGGTTTGATAGTTAACAATGTAAACTTACAGGTTACAAGGAAGTGTTTATTCTAGTTCACCATTACTGAAAAGTTCATTGATGAAGTTGAGTTAGATGTAGTTCCACTTGACATCTCAGGAATATTTTTGGGTAGTCCTTCTTTGTATTATAGAAAAGCAGTATTTTATCGCCATGACAACAAATACATATTTCTCAAGAATGGGTTGGAGTACATAGTGAAAGCCCATCACAAAAAGCTCAACATTTCTTTGGTTAATGCAGGGAAGATGAGGATACTACTAAATGCAAGTAAAATTTTGTGCTTCTCATGATCAAGAAAAAGAATGATATTGATTATGAATCTTTTGAAGATTGTGATGATAAATTGAAATCTGATTTGTTTCATTTGGTAATCAAGAATGGCGAGATGTTTCAGGAACCAAAGGGGTTACCTCCCAAGAGGGGAATTCAGCATGAGATTCAGTTGCAACAGGATGTTCCACTTACAAAAATTGGCATGTATCGCATGTCTATTATGGAGAGCATGGAAATTAAAAAGAAAATTCAAGAATTTCTGAACAAAGGTATCATACACCCATATACTTCTCCATGTGGTTCACCCATTGTCTTGGTGACAAAGAAGGATGGAAATTGGCACTTGTGTGTGGATTTCTGTACACTGTACGAAATCACAGTAAAGAATCGTTATCCATTCCCAAGAATTGATGATTTTCTTGATTAGTTGAGGCATGAAAAGTATTTCACTAAGTTAGATATACGAAGTGGTTATCATCAAGTTAGGATAGCTAAAGAAGACATTTGGAAAACCACATTTAAAACTAAATAAGGATTGTTTGAGTGGCTTATTATGCCTTTCGGTCTTACAAATGCTTCAACTACTTTCCTGAGGGTAATGAATGATGTGTTGAGACCATTTATATATGATTTGTTATTGTCTATCTAGATGATATAATCATATTTAGCAAGTCAAGAGATGAGAATGTCATGCATGTAAACAAAGTACTTGGTGTCTTGAGAAAAGAACAATTATTTTTAAAGATGTCAAAGTGTGAATTTGGAAAAACTTCTTTGGTGTATTTGGAACATATTGTTGGAGGAGGTGCGCTGAAGATAGAGAATCTTTTTAGGGGCAGCACAATATTAGAGAAAGTTTATTGCTAATTTTTCTTCCATTGCAGCTCCATTACATGCATTGACAAGTGTCAAGAAAGTATTCCATTGGGGAGATGTACAGTAGAAAGCATTTGATGCTTTGAAGCAAAAGATAAGTTCAACACGATATTGGCACTTACGGATCTTAGATAGCCATTCGAGATTCAAACAGATGCAAGCGACTATGCCATGGGAGTAATTCTATTGCAACATCATAAGCCCATTTCATTTCATTATGAAATCTTTAATGGAGCTATAACTAACTATCCCACATATGACAAATAACTTTATGCATTGGTACAAAGTGTTAAGAAATGGAAGCAATTTTTGATGGGGAAGGAGACCATCATCCATAACGACCATCAACCATTGTAGTACTTACAGTCACAGTCAAAGTTGCAGCAGTCATGACATTTCAGATGGATGGGTTTTCTACAACAATTTCATTTGGTTATTAGGTATAAAAAGGGAATCTACAGTAAGGTAGCTGATATGCTTTCAAGGCCTATTGTAAATTAATTTGTTATACTCAAGCATAATTATGTTTTGCATGGAAGTTACATAGAACAATATGAAAATGATAGTGACTTTCAAGAAGTATATGCAAGCTTGAGTCAAGGAAATCAAATTGAAGAGTTGGATTATCATGTACATAACAGTTTGTTGTATCACTTGGACACGTTGTGTATTCAACAGGGAGAAAGAAACAATCATAAGGGAGGTGCACATTTCATTGATTACTTGACACTTTGGTGTAGGAAATACAATAGCAAATCTTCAAAGGTATTGTTATTGGCCATGCATGTTGGATAATGTTTCTCATTTCATAAGAGGATGTTCTTTATGTGCTACAAGTAAGCCTAGCAATAGGAAACTTGGTTTATACACTCCACTTCCAGTACCTTCACGTCCATGGGAGAGTATCTCAATGTATTTTGTAGGAGGTCTTCCATTGTCAAGGAAAGGTCATGATTACTTGTATGTGGTTGTAGAAAGGTTCAACAAGATGTGAATATTAACACCATGTCAAAAGAAAATTACAGCTGAACAAACAACTCATCTGTTCTTCCAAAACATTTGGGTTCATTTTGGTCTTCCTAATTCTATTATAAGCGATCGAGATTCTCAATTTGTTGGGAAGTTTTGGTCAAATTTGTGGGACATGATGGACACAAAGTTGAAGAAGAGTACAAACTTTCATCCAAAAACAGATGGAAAAATCGAAGTGGTTAGTTGAACAGTTATTCGTCTTCTTAGAGGATATTGCAGCAAACATCCCAAGTTGTGGGATGAACAGTTGCATTACACACACATGCATACAACAGGGAAAATAATTCTTCTACAAACACATCGCCATTTGAGGCATGTTATGGGTACTTGCCAAGATCACCATTGGACATCATATTTGAGAAAGATGTCGCCATCGAAGGTCATAGTGACATCGATAAGGTAAGGAAGTTCATAGAGCAAATTTAGTTGATACATCATACAGTGCAGGAACAACATGAGAAAAGTCAAAGCAGCTACAAGGCAAGGCATGAAAAACACCAGGTTGATCAAAAATTTCAAGTTGGCGATGAAGTTTTTTTATATATTAGCAAAGAGAGACTTCAAGGGGAAGGTAAAAAGCTTAAACCAATCCGTTATGGTGCTTTTAAAATTCTGAAAAAGATTGGTAACAATGCATTTAAGCTTGATTTGCCTCCTTATATGCAAATATACTCTATTGTTAATGTTGATAATTTGAGATTGTTTGAGCCTCATTTTATTGATAATCAAGGAGAGCATGTTCAACTGCCATCAATAGATAATTTCTCACCAGAATATCTAGATGAGCTTCAACAAGATCTAATACTTGACAAAAGAACTAGGACTTCGAAGAGAGGGCATATCAAATACCTTAGGGTGGGACTCAAGGGACAAAAGCCTTCTCAAGCCAAATGGTTGCAGACCAAGAAGGTGAGGGAGCTGTACCCTCACTTGCTGAACAATTGATAGTATCTTTTGGGGTCCAAAAGGCTTCTAGTGGGGAGGAATGATCAGGTGCTCATTATTTAGCTCAAAAATAAAAGTTCTTAGAATGGCTCGAAACCTGAATGACTGCGTCTGTCTTAGAAAAACAATACTAACGCAACTCATTTCATCAAAAACTGAGTTTGTACGAGAAAGTTATTGTGTTTTGATTACTTTGCTAAACAGGCAAAATTTGCAAAAAAAAAAAGGCCAGTCACTGCAAAGTCAATAGTCCGTACTACTGGTTGGGATGTACAAGTGGCATCATTTGGTTGGGTTGTATAGTGGTGTGTTGGCACGTTTCTATTGGTTTTTTTGGACCAATGTAAGAATGCCATGTGGCAAGCTTGGAGGCCGCCATGTGGTACCTCCCAAAGGTTAGGTTGGAGGTCTACACAATGGAGTGAAATATATTGGTGGAAGTCGAGGTTGAACCCACAACCTCCTGCACACAAACCATACGCCTTAACCACTTTCTCTACCGGGTGGTTCTTACCATGTAACAAATCCACATGCATTTAAAGTTATGTGGTATGAGTTTGGGAAGCTAGGGGAGGGCTAGCCCACAGGCTAGCACTCCCCCATGTGAACGCAATGTCACAAACCACAATAGTTATATAACTCAGGAGTCAGTTAACCACACCATACTCCAAACGGTTACCATGTGAATGGAAATATACGAAACAACATACAGTTTGTGTTAAAATGGTGGCTCCAATCCAAACACCACATGTGAACAAGGTTGTGGTTAGTGTTACGGTAAGTCTTCCGACGGACCATAACCAAGACGGTTAATGCGACATTAACTCCGCATGTGACTAGGCCAAGAAAACCACCGCAAGTTAAGATTTCGGTTGGCGCTAATTCATTTTTAAAAATTAATTAAGTGTAATTTAGCCTTAATTAACTACGAGTTTAATTTGGCAGAGGATTCAGCAGTGCCCCCAAATTCGGGCCTGCCACCAAATTTAGCGCGCTAACTGGAGTCATTCCAGATTTAGTGGACCTTTTCTAGGAAAACACTAACTTAGCCATAGAGAAGTCAATTTTCTACCAAATTGAGCTTAGAAAGAGGTGTTCTTGGCTAATTTGGACATTCTGAACACATTGGTGTAGGTATGAGGAGCCATAGAGCTTTGTAAAACAAATTTTTTCCACATTGAGCTAATACAAAAGCCCAAGCCATGGAAGCTGGACCAAGGAGATGTAGCCCAGGAGGGTTGAACTCCTTCATCAAAACTCTGTGTTAAAGTGTCTCTTTGATGGTTTGTTGTACTTTGAATGTCTGCTATTTAGTATTTGTATTTGAAGCTATTTTTCTCATGAATGTCACTTTAAACTTGAGGAAATTTATCTGATTGCATACACAAATAGTTAATGAAACCTCAGCAAAAGAAGAAATAAGCAAGCACATGTTTAGAAATCTGTAATTGTTATTAGCACAACAAAACTATTTATACAAAAACTTATCATTCCTACTTACATTGTAAGTGATCGAGATTCTCGATTTGTTGGGAAGTTTTGGTCAAATTTGTGGGATATGATGGACACTAAGTTGAAGAAGAGTACAACCTTTCACTTGCAAACATATGGACAAACCGAGGTGGTAAATAGGATAGTCATTCATCTTCTTAGAGGATATTCCAGCAAACATCCCAAGTTGTGGGATGAACAATTGCATTACATACAACATGCATACAACAGGGCAAAGCATTCTTCCACAAACACATCGCCATTTGAGACATGTTTTGGGTACTTTCCAAGATCGCCATTGGACTTCATCTTTGAGAAAGATGTTGCTATTGATGGTCATAGTGACATCGATAAGGCAAGGAAGTTCATTGAGCAAATTCAGTTGATACATCACACAGTGCAAGAACAACTTGAAAAAAGTCAAAGCAGCTACAAGGCAAGGCATGACAAACACCGTGTCGATCATAAATTCCAAGTTGGAGACGAAATTTGGTTATATATTAGAAAAGAGTGACTTTAAGGGGAAGGTAAAAAGCTAAAACCAATCTGTTATGGTCCTTTTAAAATTTTGGAAAAGACTGGTAACAATGCATTTAAGCTATATTTGCCTCCTTATATGCAAAAATACTTTGTTGTTAATGTTGAGAATTTGAGATTGTTTGAGTCTCCTTTGATTGATGATGAAGGAGAGCATGTTCAACTGCCATCAATAGATGATTTTTCGCTAGAATATCTTGATAACTTCAACAAGATCTCATACTTGACAGAAGAACTAGAACTTCAAAGAGATGGAATGTCGAATACCTTCGAGTGGGACTCAAGGGAAAAAATACTTCTAAGGCCAAATGGATGTACATTAAGAAGGTGAGGGAGTTATACCCTCACCTGCTGAACAATTGATAGTCTCTTTTGGGGTCCAAAAGGCTTCCATTGGGGAGGAATGATCAGGTGATCAATATTTAGCTCAAAAATCAAGGTGCTCAGAATCACTCAAAACCTAAACAACCACGTCCGTCTCGTGATACGATCCCAACGCAACTCGTTTCACTCAAAACATATCGTATGAGGAAGACATCGCATTCTGTCGCTTTTCCAAACAGAGGAATTTTGAAAAAAAAGGTACAATCATTGCACAATCAGCAGTCCGTATTGTTGATGTGGTAGGTGGCTATGTAGGTCAAAGGTTGGTCAATGTCTAGTTGAATCTTGCCAAGTGGCGCAATTTGGTTGGTCAATTATTTAGTGATCTGGCTTGATTTCAATTGTTGGAGGAGGACAAATGAGAAGGAGACATGTGGCAAGCCCAGAGGCCACCATGTGTCCCTCCCCAAAGGTCTGGCATCATTGGCGCGCATTGCAAAATTTTATGGCAGGTTGGCGAAGTTGAACCCACGACCTCGCCCACATAATGCCCATGTCTTACCACTACACTGCGTTGTTGGTTCTTAACCTACTACGGTCACAACTTCCATTTAAAGTTTAAACAAATGGCAGTTGGGGGAGGAGAGGGCTAGCCTCGCAGGCTAGCCCCCTCCCATGTGACCACTACTACGAAACTGCTGGCTAGTGCTAACCATAATTGCGCACCATTAACGTGCTAATTTCATATTATGTTAATTAATCCACATTTATCATTTAATTAGTGTGGGATTAAGTTGGCAGATATTTTGGCAGAGCCGACAAATCCGGAATTCCTCCATTTTTGGTGGGATTAACTGGAGTTTTGTAGTTTTAGTGGAGTTTTCCTAGGGGAAACTGATTTGGCCATAATGTTTACAATTTTTGACCAATTTGGGGTTAGAAAAAGTCATTCCTATATGATTTTGATGTTCTGAGCACATTGAAGCAGGTTTCAGGAGTAGTAGAGCATTATAAACAACACTTTTTTCCATTTTGAGGCAATACAGAGGCCCAAGCCATGGAAGGTGGACCAAGGAGACGTAGCCTAGGAGGGGTGAAATCCTTCATCAAAAAAATATGTTAAGTGTTCATTTTGATGGTTTGCTGTACATTTGTTTGATGCTGTTCAAAACTTTATTTACATGCTATTTTTCTCATGAATTTGACATAAAACTTGAAAAATTTACTTGTTACATTCACAACCACCATAAAGGAAACCCTAACACATAAAGCAAATGATGAACATTTTTTTTTAATTGTGAAGTTGAAATTAGCATAGAAAACTAACATTCAACAACAGATCAAAAAATTAAGTCAGGTGGAGCTCTGCCCCTAGAGATTATTTCATCATAATTAAATAACCTTTGGCCGAGGCCCCAGTAATAGTCAGCCCCGACTATTCAATGAATTTCTACATCTTTTCTTTCGCCTTCCCACATACTATTTATGTAGTGCTACTACAAAAGAAATAAAGTGGGTTATGAACAACCCATTTCCTTCTTCAACCAAGTGCTGAGGGATGCTAAGTTGAAATATAATATATTGGAGAAACAAGACGATGCACTAGTCAAGGCTCTTAAGGCATTTCGTATGTATGTGCTGCAATAGGAAATCACAACGTTTGTCCCAATGAAAATAGTCAAGGGCATCCTGGTGCAAGGAGACAGTGAAGGAAAGATGGGTAGGGGGATAGAAAAAAATACAAAAATATTAGCTAGAAATAAATCCTACCAAGCTCATTAAAGGCTAGGGGTTGGCCAAGGTTTTATCTGAATCCAATTGCCAAACTCTAGGGATAAACCTGATCATAGAGGAGGGCAGAACCGAGGATCATCAAAGCTGGATTAGAACACCTGGGTAGAAAATCTATGCCAAATATGAGGGATCTTCGTCATATAAGAACATTGTTCATTATCTCTTATTCCTAAGGTGCCTGTTGGGGGTAGATAAATTCAAATACTAAGCCTTGAGGTTGCAAGCACAAGAATATATCATATCCAATGGCCTACTCTACTGGAAGGACTCGGAGGGGGTATTGTTGTTATGTTTGGTGGAGGGTGAAACCCATAAGGTGATAGAATATTTTCACGAAGGAGTTTGTGGAGGAAACTTCAGCTGGAAGACCACGACACATAAAATTCTTAAGGCAGGGTTCTATTGGCCTACACTGTTTGGGAATGTTCATTCCCAGGTTAGGTCATGCCAGAAGTGCCAAGTGTTTGCTGAGATGAAAAAGTTTTCTCCTCTCTCCCTGATTCTAGTACATGTGGAAGAACCTTTCCAAGGAAGTACATGTCCAACATTGATGTTTTCAAGGACGCAACGATCGATGAAGACGAGCATGAAAGAACGTTGCAGGATGCAGTTAGTGCAAGCAAAGTAAATATCATGCTAAAAGGCATGGTATCACTGGAAAAGCTGTATGACCTACATAACTACTTATGGGGACCTATTAATGCTAAAACCCATAGTTCCATGATGTTTCATGAGAATATCAATTTGGGAATAGAAAAGGATCCAAAGTTTGTTAATCTTGGTACTTGCTATACACCACAGGAGAGACACGCCTTTATCCGCTTGTTCAAGTAGTGCCGAGATGTATTCACATGGATGTATGTAAAACTTAAAACTTATGACACGTGAATTATCTAGCATGTCAATCCAATAAAAGAAGGGGCCAAGCTAGTTCAAAAAAATCTATGGAAGGTACATCCGACGCTTATGCCCCACATTCAAAAAGAGTTAAGGAAATTGATGGATGCTCGGATCATATACAAAGTGTGACACTCCACTTGGGTATCAAACTTGGTCTTGGTAAGAAAGAAGTCTGGGGAAATCCACTTGTGTGTTGATTTATGAAATCTAAACCGCACCTTAGACAAAGATAACTACCCTGTGCTGTCTATGGAGAAAATACTACAAACATTTTCAGGGTCGGAAATGTTTTCTCTCTTAGATGGATATTCAGGATACAACCAGGTTCTAGTCTCAGAGCCTGACATACTTAAAATGAATTTCCGCACAAAATGGGGCATGTTCGCATTTAAGAGAATTCCATTTGGGTTGATTAATGCTGGTGGTACTTTCCAACATGCCATGGACATCACATTTCGGGATTGATTGGATAGAGTGTAGTGGTCTATCTTGATGATGTTATAGTGTTTTCCAAACAGAAATCCGATCACATACACCACTTGAAGAAAATTTTTGAGTGATGTCGCAAGTACGGGATATCTCTTAATCCCAATAAGAGTATCTTTGCAGTGTCCGAGGGTAACCTCTTGGACCACATCATCACTAAGAGTGGTACTAAAGTAGAATTGGAGAGGGTCAAAGCAATTATGCAGATTCCATTCCGAGTGAACAAAAAAGCTATGTAGTCCTTTATGGGGAAAATCAATTTCCTCCGCAAGTTCGTTTCTGATTACGCTCAGATTGTTAAACCAATACAAGAGATGATAAAGAAGGATGTAGTATATAGATGGGATAAAAGGGAAAATGACACATTTTCCTGTATCAAGTAAGGTATCACAAAACTACTTGCATTATACAACTCAGACTTCAACATAGATGTTTTTCTCTACAAATTTGCTTCTGACACTTCTCTTGCCACTGTGCTTGCACAAAAGGATGATCAAGACAATGAGAAACCTATATATTTTATGAGCGTTAGTCTTCAAGGACTCAAACTTAATTATCCAACCATTGAAAAGAAAGTTTATGTAGTCTACAAGGTGGTGAAGCACTTTCGTCCCTATCTCTTGAAACATCAATATATTATCTTTGTTCCCAAGCCAGCAGTCAGATCACTTTCTCTTCAACAAGAGCCGGGTGAGAGAAAAGCAAACTAGATGATTGGTCTACAGGAATATGAACTAGAGTTCAAACCAGTTCACAAAATCAAGGTCCATGGTCTATGTCGACTAGTAGCAGAAGCAATGGATGAAAAGGAAGAAGAAGATCTCTCAAGACGGGAGCAAGAAATCAAAATGTACAATGTTGAGAAAGCCTTCCCCCCCACTGTCATGAACTCTTGGTACATAGATATCCACAAATGCCTTCAACACATCACCATTCCCTCCCATCTATCTGCATGGAAAAAGAGGACACTCAGACTCAAAGCATTATCTTACTAGCTGGTGCATGGGATGATTTTCAAAAAGCAACATAATGGAGTACTACTCAAGTGTTTGAAAGCACGTGATTTAGACAAAGTAATGCATGATATCCACGACGGACCAGTCGGGGGACATTTTGTGGGTAACACAACAAAACATAAAGTTATGCGGGCCTAATTTTACTCACCTACATTACTTAGGGATGCTCATGCTTACACCAAAAAGTGTCCGGTCTGTCAGAGGGGTGCCAATAGAAACAAGAAGCCAACTACCCCATTGCAGCTTATAGTAGTGGAAGAACCCTTTCAACTGTAAGGCTTGGATATTATTGGAGAAATATTTTTTCATTCATCAATGCAACATCACTATATCCTTATTTCCATGGATTATTTCACGTGGTGGACATAAGCAGTTCTAATCAAATATATGAATGATCAGGAAGTCATAATTTCCTTCAACAGAACATCATTTTCAGGTTTGACATTCCCACTTAGCATATTTTCAACAATGAAACATAATTTTCATCGCTAAGACTTTATGATTTTGCATTAGAAAATGGTACTGTATTGAAACATTTAGCTAATTATTATATGTAGGGGAATGATCTTGCTGAATCCACAAATAAGAACCTCATCCATATCATTAAAGAGACCATATTCCCTAAGAAATGAAACTCACACTCTTCTTTGGTAAATTCTTTATGGGATGACTGAGTCATGCCAAAGACCTTTTTGAACACCTACCCTTACTTCTTGGTATACATAAAAGAAGTCATCCTCCCACCCAACATCTACTTGCCTGCACTCCAACTTTCACAAGAATCCCAAGGAAAGCCATGCTTATTAGTGCAGCGTAGGATGGACACCCTTCACAAATTACAGGAAGAAAGGTTGAAAGAAAAAGAAATATTTTCACTTCATCAAAACTGTATCAAGAGGTGGTTCGACAAGAAGTTTGCAGGGAAGAACAACTTCAGTGTGGGTGACTTAGTCTTGAAGTGGGATAAAGCCCACGAGGACAAAGGAAAACACACTAAGTTTCAATCCTTGTGGATTGGGCCATTCACAGTCCACGAAAAGCTTGTCCAACACACTTATCATCTTCAATCACTTAATGGGAAGATTGAATCTCTCCCTGCCAATGGAAAAGACTTAAAACATTACTTTGAATGATGATCTAGGGCTATGCTCTACACTGTGTACATATTGTTTTCTTTCTTGTTTGGTTTTTTCTTTGTTTTGATCATGTGAATAAGTGTTGTGCATGAACATGTTGTGGCTTCTTAGCATGTGCGTGGCCAAACTCTAAAGAGTCTTGTGACTTCAACATTTGTCTATTCTCCTTTCCATCTTCCTTGTGTTGGTTATATCTTTTGGCCGATGAAGTTCTGATGGAAAATATGATCCATCCGTAAGGAGAGTTTTGGTCCAACCATGAACATATGTCTATTCATGAAACCTTATGCCTACAATTAGTTTCTGTGTTTCATGGTTTTCATGCTTATCCAATCAGTAGAAGAAAATAAGGGGAAAAATATAAATGAGCAAACCTAAATTAGAGGTATCTATGCACTTCTTTGAAGGAACAACCTCTTCTTCTCTCAATAAGTCGAGATCCCTCTTCCTCCCAAAAATGAATAAGTGTCGATGCACTTTCCTCTTTAAAATAAATAAATAAAGGCAAAAGAAGAGAAATGCTTCCTTCCTAGAAAGGTGAATCAAGAACTCTGTCAGGGTACTGTCCAGGCCTACTAGCAACAAAGCAACACCAAATATGACAAATTATACTCTGAAAATCCTAAGCTCGCGAGATACACTACCATTGCCAACTTTAAATATTGTGATATCACTGAATCTTATGTTGTGTTTAACCAAGAAGGCATAAAGGGGACCGTGTCTATACTCCTCGGGGTAAGTGGGGAGATCAAAGTAATATGCATAACGAATCAATACTCCCTAAATAACCAAGGCCTTGCACATAAGAAGTTAACCGAGGTAGAGAAGTTGGAATTCTACCAGTGTGTCATCAAGTGTTGTAGTTGTGACAACACCCTCCAAAATTTTGTCTTACATTAAATTTCAGAGCCTTCCTTGGTCTTGCATATTATCGTCACGAACACTGAAACTCATTTCATGAACTTTATTGAATTATTTTGCTCCCCTTTGTAAGTTGGGTAAACTGTCATATTTTAGCATGATTGGATGTTGTACAATGTGTAGAAGCCTGTTTTGATGGTTTACAGGGTCTATATTTTTGTATATGAGTTTTAATAGCTATGTAAACATCTGTCACACTCATTCACAAAGTTTTAAGCACTGTCACACAATTGTCATCACGGTCATCCCAAAGTCTATCTTAAGTGTCACACTTGTCGTAACTGATCGTAAAGGTGTCACACGAAGGGAAATGCATTGTTCATGGGTCATGGGTGATCTTTTTCGTTGTGTCATCAAGTATTCTAAGTGTTAGATCATAGTAGAAGTATTATCACTATTTGTGTCAGCTTCACCGATCTTACACTTAACCATTTCTGAGAAGGCTTCCCGACTAAGAAAATTGGCTTCACCCGACCTCCCTAAACTATGCTCTGTTCTGTTTCAGTCCTCTAGATGTGACCTTGCTCCTTGAAATTGCACAATGCACAATTCCTACCTCCCAGGACTACTATACTGCATAGTTTCTGTGCCAAAGCTCCAACCTTGACCTTCAGAATTGTGCAATCATTCCTCCCAGCCTAGACTTCACTGCACATTGCGTAATCACAAGCCTCAAGCTCCTTCTCTGAGCCTTTGAAATACACAATTATGCAACAACCCAACCTCCCTTGTCTCCAAGAACTGTGCAGTATGTCCTCCTAGTGCCCATCCCCTCAGCCTGTTCCACTGGCTCTCAGAATTGCACAATTTTTTCCTTCAGTCCTACTTGAACTACACACTACACAGTCTCAGAGCTCAATCCTCACCCCTGGCTTCTTGAACTATGCAACTGCACAGTCACTGAGCCCTGTTTCCTAACCTGTCACCTGGTTCTGACATAGTTAATGGATCAAAATGAAATATCTTAGACTAGGGGGTTTTCAGACTGATGTCATCTCATCATGAGTGAATTACAGATGTAGGTACTCTATCATACCATGGAAAGATGATGAAGAAGGAGATGAAGGAGGGAAGCATGTTGAAAGACACACTTGTTGCTGAATACACAACAGGGAAAATTTTAAGAACCCCCCTAAATTTATATGTATAATAAATGGGTGAATCCCCATGATACATAGGAAAAATGGAAGACGATTTTATCAATAATATAATATGTATATTAATTTTTTTTGTGAATCTCTCACCAAATTATATTATCTTGTAAAATCATGGCGAATATTTCATTGAATTATGAAATCTTGTAATACCTTGGTGAATCTTTCATTGAATAATAAAGGCTTTGTAAAGGGCTAAGAAAGTTCATAATGAGTATTTCTTGTAATGGCTTCAAGCCTTGTTAAGCAATCTATCAAGAATAAAAACAAGTATATTCCTTATATGGAATATAAAGATATTTCTTATGGAAAGTCAATTAGGTTTAGCATAGGTAGTAGGGAGAAATCCTACATGTGACAATGTGTTGAACTCATAATGAGTATTTCTTGTAATGGCTATGAGCCTTATTGTCTAAGCAATCACTTGAGGACTGAAATATGTATATTCCTCATATGGAATATAAATATATTTCTCATGTATTGGAATATAAAGATATAAGCGAGGAGTGGGAGATGAACCACAATAAGTCCTTAGAAGATTGAAAGTAAGAAGATAAGTGAAAAAAATAAAAAATGTGAAAAATGTTAAAATGGAGAAGAAATACAGGGGAAAAATGGTGAAACAACAAATTCATAATCCATGGGAGGAACAATGATTAGACATAGTGAGGGAAAATGTTCCCTTAGCCTAGAGGTAACAAAGGAACACATTAGAAGTCTCATTTATGCAAGAGTAGTTAAACAAACATTAAGCTCTATGCCAGTCATGAGAGGGAGGAAATATGGGAAAGAAATGCGAGAACAAGAATTTAAATGGAACAATGCATTGGGATTACAATCCTTGCTCGTCGAGTTTGGCTACTTCCTTTGAGGCCTATTGAAAAATTAGGTATGATCTATCTATGTATCTTGTTATCTAATTAGTTTGTAAAATAGTTTCCAAGTAGCTATGTTAGAGCATGGAGTTTGTGAAAAACATTTTCACTGTCCTACCTGTCTTGAGATGGAGATGGATGAATATGAGTATTGGAGATAGATTTCTCCCATTTTTTTGTTGTAACAAGTTGTATAGGTATAGATACAAACCCATAATTTTAGTTCAAACAATATCCATTGGTGTGAGAAAATATGTTTGAGGTTTGCACCTTGCCTTTTTTTATCACTATCGATGTTTAATAGATCCAAGGATAAGATGGATTTATGTTAGTTTATAGTTGCTTAAAATTTAAATATAGAAATTGAAATAAATATGATGTCATTTCATTTTTATTTTATGTTGAATTATTTAAATAAATAATACGCCGGGTCTTTTTATTTTTATTTTTTATTTTCAAATTTATTGTATTAGTGACATACCCACACATGGGGATCTCCCCCACCCTAGGCTATCAAGCACCCTACTTATGTTGGCGTAAAGAATAAATATGGCATGAGAAAAGTCAGGTTCTTACCCATTTTGAACTTGGAGGCAAGTTACAATTAATAAACAAATATTCAAGCTCTTCTAGTTGATTATTTGTCTCTCATCAACATATTTGCTTGTTATAACACCATTTGGTTACTTTTTAAGCAACCATAGACTCTGACTGATTTCTATGTGAAATGAACTTTCCAAAGGTCAATGATAGGAATACTAATGTAGCCTATCCATACCATTCAACGATTTAAATCTTTCTTTTGATATGTTTCAAATTTGCTCCCAATATTCCATCCCTCCACTTGACATACTTCAATGGTATCCTTTGTGTTGTTATATAGTTAGGTGTTTGTGCTTCAACCTAGATAGCTAATTTTGTATTTTAAGGATATGTCTTCTTTTCAATTACATTTTTATTGTGCTCTTAATGTATTTCAGAATCTTCAACGACCTCCTTTGTGGAGTTATACGTGTATTTGTGTTTCAACCTAGATAGCTAATCTTGTGTTTGAAGGATATGCCTCGTTTTCAGATACATTTTTATTGTGCTCTTAATTTATTTCATAATATTAAAAACACTTCCACTTTCCTTTCTAACAAATAATTAATTTAATTCAAAGTATTGACTGTAGTTGGTGCTAATGTTAGATTAACTTCTGCATGGATTCAGAAGTTTCTTACACTTGATCTTGAATTTGTATCTGTTGTAACAAGTATACGGATGTAAGTATTTCTTTCTTTCTCTCTTTTACCAAATTAATCTCTTTTACTTTTATGTACTTGCAGTCATCCAAGACTCATGGAGAGAGCTAGAAAAACATTGATACATCACAAGTGAGAAGTATTGTGCCAGAAATATTATTTTTGCTTAGTTGATCATCTTGGTCATGCATATTATTTCAGATAGACTCAAGACTTTATTAAGAAATATGACACTACAACTTGATCCTACTGTGCAGGACCTTGTTTGATGCATCTTGAATTCATTGAATTTTTGAGGTCGGTGAGTTAAAGTGGAACACCTTTTCAACTTAGAGCCTAAAAATTCTGAATTTTATGAACTTCTATCGAGCATTCATGTTGCAGATGATAGGTGGGATACTGCAGCAAAAGTGAGAACAGTTAAAAGGTATTGTATTTCAAATGACACAAAGTTACAATTTGGTGGAGTTAAATGAAAGGGTATACAAAGTCATTTTGGGAGTTAAATTAACACCTTCAATTTGAGGACTTTTATGAAAGATTTACCAATGTTAACTGGGCATATATGGAGGTGGTAGGTAATGTTTGTAAAAAAATATTTACACTACAAACTAGGAAGAGGTTAAGGAATACACAATCAATAGTACTTTCCACTTTATGAAGAGAAAAACTAGAATTCCTATCTGATTTTGAAAAACCTTTCATTTACGTAGTGACACCCATAGTGGAAAGTTAATCTCCAAAATGTTCACTTGAGAAATTATTGCAAGGGAGCAACCCTTTCCATCATTTCAGAAGTGAATCTACTTTTTTGTAGATTGGTACCCTTAATTCTTTTGGGTATTAAATGGGGAGCCCTGAAGCGAAAACCCTTTTTCCTTCCTTGCAAGATTTGTAAGAATGTTACTTTTTAACTATCATATGGAGGAGTTGTGTATCTTTGCATGAATAGTGCCCCAGAGATGATACCATTGCATGAGAAATGACGTGAGAAGGCAAATTGCGAGAATGAGTTCATCATCTTGTGATTATGAGGAACTTGAAGATGCTACAAGGGCCTTGCAAAGGTTAGATGATCATTTTCTTCACAATGATCAAAGAATTTGGAAGCAACGAGGCACAATCAATGGCATTTTTGTCACAATAGTTTAATAAAGATAAGGATGATGTGGGGATTCCTATCATAACATATAAGAAGGAAGGAAGATATATTGGTTTTGACCTTACTGTACATGATGATGTATGAGTAGTAGTGGTTCAACATGGCATCTCACCTGATACCCAACATACACATCATTTGTCAATGCATGTAGTAATGATGGAGATATGAAGTAGGACCAGAAGATAATGCTCAATAAAAGATATGAAGCAAGACCAGGTGCATAATTGGTTAGTGGCGCTCATTGGCACCTCCATGATTTTCTTCATTATAGACTTAACCCAAAATTTTCATCTAACTTGGAGTTTTTTTCCTCCTATTATGGCCAAAATTATTTATTTTTATTTTTTTAAGATAGGGAAACTTTTGTTGCTCTGGGATGTTTTCGATGTGGTTGTTGATGTGGAACCTTAGGTCCACATGTCACCCTAAGAAGTTGCAACGTCACCTCCTTGGCCACCTTTATTTGAACTGTCATTACTCAATCAACCTTCTCTCTCTCTCCCTCTCTCTCTTCACTCCTCTTTCTTCCTTCCCTCTTATTTTATTTTCCTTTTATCATAGTGTGTACACTTTTTTTGGGGGCCCACTTATCCTGGCCACCCACCCACCATTTTTGTTACAAATGGGACAAGGGTCCCACATCCTCTATCACTCATCCACCTATCCCCTATTCATAGGCTAAGGTGACAGGCAAGGCTGATTCCACATCCTTTTCCTCTTGGTACATAACATGCCCTTGCACTTTATCAAATGATGGATATTGAGTGAAAATTGATGGTTGTGAATCATCACAAGGGATTGAGTTGCAAGTAATTTATATTGTACTCCAAGTTCCAATACCACTTACCACGATGGTACCATACATCACCATCTAATTGGTCATAGGGTTTTGTTTATTTTTTTCAAAATGATCACTCGAAAGTCCCGACACCAGTTATCCTATGTGAGCCCTACAACATCCCTTGGCCCCACTAGCATGCACCAAAACTTCATTGTTCTACCTTTGTGGCCTTTTCCACATGTACCCTACCATTTCCATCTGCCATTGTGGTTTTCCACATCACTTGGTGCATAGCCTTCACGTCAATATGTATGGAAGAATTTTCAAAATTTTCCAAATTGCTTAGTTTTAAAATTTTTCCCTTAGCCACCATGAAACTTTTTAATTTGGCTGCCCTAGCCAAATTAGTCTTACAAACAATGAATTTCTACTGTATTCAACTCTTTGAAAATGATGGCCATGATTTCAACCTAAATTCACTATGAAAATTTAGGATTTTGCTAATTTCCCCAAATTCATCCACAATTTGGGTTTTTTCCTTTAATTTTTACCCAATTTCATCCAAGGACTTTCCTCCAATGATTTGCAAGCATACTCTCCATTCCTTCTCTTTGTTCTATAATTTTAGATGCTGCCAATTCTAGGCTTGTAGTTACTCAAGCAAAGATTAACAACAAATATTTTAACCCTTGAATGCCATTTCCTCTAGTTTCACATAAATTTCCCCCAATTTTCTCACAAGAAACTTTGACAAACGATTTCCAAGTATCCTCGAAATATTTCATCTATGTAATTATTTTTTTCACATATTGATTTTTTGTAGCTTGACTTTGATACCACATTGTAATACACCCCAAAATCACTTCTATGCATATGTCACAAAATTGCAACCTCTATAAAAGATGAATTTTTAAAATTCCTTTTTAATATGGCTTTGCCATACTTTGACACTATAATTACTTATGCCCACCAGAACTTTAATACCAATTTGTGACATGCATGTCCACCACTGTGCTTATTGGGATGGAGAGGCATTAAAAAATTCTAACAAATTTCCATCGTTGCAACATGATATACATCTCTAATATCATAATTGTTTTTCATTCACAAATAATAAAAAATTACACATACAAATAGACGAACAATTACTTCCAAATCCTAATAAAACATTGTAGATTTATAATAATTCATAAATAAGTAATATTTATAGCATTTTCAACAATAATTACACAATAATTTAACACATCATAAAATCCATAACCAAAACAATTATCTTTTATAAATAATGTACAATGGGACATTCCTCTCAGCCATAAGCACTATTGAACCGAGTTCTTTTGCAGCAAGCCATTCCTGTATTGAGGCCACGAGTTCACAGTTGATCCTTTGATCAACAAGGAATCATGTTCTCTTCTGTGTTCTTGATTGCTGTATTGTGTGCTTGATTTGAGAGAATATTGTGTGCTTGATTTGAGATAGTATCAATTTCTTGGTTATACTTTGTAGATGTGGTGAAAGGATACAAAATTGAAGGTGTTCTTTAGTTATTCTGAAAACTAGAGGCACCCTTGTAATTGAACACTTTCTTATTTTTGGAGGTTGGAGTTCTACATCCAGTCAATAACCAGTTTGGAATCCCCATATATATTTATGATTCTGAGACCTCCTCCACTTGTTAAGTTCATTAGGATGGTGGTAGTGTCTACTTCTGTAAAAATATTTGTGGCAACACCTACTCCACATTAAAAGTTCATTACAATGGTGGTAGCCTTTACTTCTACAAAATTATATGTGGCAACACCTAATCCACATTCAAAGTAGATTGTCTTTGTGTTCAGATTCTCTGGAATAATCATTATCCCCCCACATCCACTCAGTTTCAAGTCTCTACTTTCTGCCTCATCGAAGAATCCATGAGGAGTAATAAAGTTTAGGAGAGATGTTAGGGGTTGCTAGATTTCTTTAGTTTTTCTTGCTATGATAATTTTTGGTAGCAAAGGTAGACTGTCTTGAATTTATGGAAGGTTCCCAATAGATACTACTGTGTCTTGGAACAAGGTCTCATTCCTTGTGAGCCATATTTTCCAAAGGAAAAATGTGGCGGGGAATGGTGGCTCTTTCTTGCCTCATCGTTTTTGAACCAGGTTTCTGGGGTTGCTTCAATTGATTCTCCTTCCCAACTTCCTTCCTTTTCCACCACTGTGATATTTTGAGGTTGTCTAGACTCCACACTTGGTAAAGGGACAATTCAAGAAGATATGCATGAAAATTTTGGAGCTTTCCTTACATAAACAATAAATACTAGGTCATTGTCAAGACCCTAAGTCTCCAAGTTTAATATTTTAATTTCATGAAAAGGATCTAGAAAAACTCATTAGATGTAGATTTATGTGGATTTTAGTTACCAAGTTTCAGATTTAAATTTCACGAAAAGGATCTATGTCACATTGTAGTAGGAGGTTCACCTTTCTGGTGAAGATAATGAATCGACGAAAATAAATTTTAAGCAAACTCATTCGATGTAGATTCGTGTTGATTTTAGTTTAAATTTCATGAAAAGGATTTGAGGATGAGAGCTTGTTATGAGTAGATAAAAATTATCCTACAACACTTTCAGGCTTAATCAAGCTTCTTACAATCTTAACAACATCTTACAAATGAATATATCTTTTTCAATTCAACTGTGTCTTCAAATTCACTATATTCGAAAGGATATATATATATATATATATATATATATATATATATATATATATATATATATATATATATATATATATATATATATATATATATATATATATTTGTTGAGAAAAAAATCTAGATACTAAAAAAAAGGGTTGAGTGGAAGGTCATCTCAAGGCACATCAATCCACCATATAAGAGGAAGAGTCATCCCACAAAAATAATAAAAAAGAAATAGAAGCAAAATGTGACCCGAAAATAAAACAATTAGGAGACGAATTGGAGGCTAAAATTTCAATTTCTGTCGCTTAAAGAAAGTGAGAAACATCATACACTTGCAACAAATGGTTAATCCCCACAGAATTCAAAAAATACAATTCCCTCAGTCACCCTCACAAAAGGAATTCAGAGAGAGACTTTTCTCAACTCCTTCATGGAGAAGCATTATCATTGTAAAGATCTTTATGATGGGGGAATCACTAGGTGCTCTTGACCAAATATCACTAGAATGAATACAATTAAATACAACCAAATGTACATGGAAGTCACTCAATAGTAAATCTTGGTGAGTACCTTTGGAGAATAGGACCGATTTAAACGCTGGGATAGATGGTGTTATACCACGTACAAATATGTCTAGGAAACTAAAAGGATACAGTTAGATTCTAAAGGATAGAGTGTGGATCAATTGATCCTTTTTGGCCTGACATTCAAACAAAACAACTTGCCAAGATTCAATAGATTTAACCCTAACTTTTTGTCAATTATATTCTACAAAATTTTCACCAAGGTAACAACGAACAAGTTACAAAAATAGTTCTAATCTTTTTTAAGAACATGGAAACATTGTCATCGACAAAGCCTTGTTAAGAATATCATTCACAATGGCTTTAGTATACAAAAAATAACGTTCGGTTCACCACTTCTTTAGGTGTCGTTCAAATTTGGTTCCTTTTCCTATCTGAAACAACTAGAATAGAGCTTCCATTAAATTTCCTTGGATCGCTCCTCGAGTACATTTGAGCTCAACCTAGTTTTTCAGAAGAGTCAAGAGGGCTTAAGAAGGCTGCCCCCTTCCCCTGCATTATACATTCCCATTATGGAGGCAATAGGCCAAGCTTTGTGAAAGGACCAAAGGGGCATTAGGATAAAAATTGTTCACAAGACAAAACTGTAAATTATGACAAATTTCTAGAGGATGCATTGTGCATGTAGGAGCCTTCCAAGGAGTAGCATAGAGGTTCAAAAATATTTTGAAATTAGACCAAGTAGCATCCATGTGATCTTGACCAAGGAAAAATCTAAAATCTATGGATGGAACATCCCTACCAAAAAACTCAGTCCAAAAGTGCACACCTCAACATTTAATATAGTTTAGAATTGGAAATCTTTCTCATACCAGGGTATACGAATAACACTAAGATCTCCAAAGAAGGGGATACTAGGCCTCCAGAACACAAAAAGTATTGAAGAAAATTGGGGCTAGCGAAAATAAATCGTTAAATCCTCGGCCACTATTGGTAATTAGAAAAATCTTGTCCTCGTTTATGGAAGAATCCTTCACAAACTAAATAAATTATTGTGGATTTGTGGAAAAAGAAATAAAAGGGATGTTATGGATGCAATTAACACTAGAATGTGACTCTCCTTTCTAAAAACCAATAAAGAAACTGAAACAAAGCATATATGGTGCATGAGATTCTTTTGAAATTTAACATTTTTATCTCAAAGTATTCCCTTAATTCCATGTAAACACAAACACAAATGTTTTTCAAACCCTAGATATCAATTCATATTCTTAATCAGAGGAAAAATTGTGTTCCAATTAAAGTAGTTCATTTGTAGTTAAAATATATGTTTCTCCAAATTTTAAAATTAACTCAGCACTAAAATGGTAAAAGAGAATCAAAGTTACTCAAAAAAAAGAAAAAGACTCATGGTTTTGGGATATAATCACAAACTTCGGAGTTATGTGGTGGTTGGTACTCTTCCAACCACACTATAGGAGGTGCGGCACCACTGACCCTTTTCTTTTCACCAATAATCATGGTCGTGGACTACACCTTATGTCTGTACTTAGTTTATTTTTGACAGCTAAGCATATCTTTCGTTATACCATCCATCATATTAACTTCATTACACCATGAATCAACATTAACATGAAATACACAACAGTATAACTGGGAGGGGCAACTCCCTATGATGAGTCTACTCAAAATAATAATAATAACAGTTTACAATATACAAGTTAAATCTTGAGGAAACCCCAAATTTACACTTAGAACAATTTTACATTCATCAACATAACTCGGTTAGCCCAGCTCGTCGGCATGCCCACATGGTTGTCCGAATGACTCTGCCCAACTCTTCATTTGCCTCTGCACGTTCACCCAAATGCTTTTCGCTCAACTCGTCCAATTCGTCGGGTGCTTCCACCGAACGCCCAACTCGTCCACCAGCGGGTCGTGTCACCCGTGTCACCCGTTCAATATTTCACCCAGTTCACCATTCGACCAACTCGGGTCATTCGGGTGGACACCCTGCCGCACCCTCGAACGACTCACAAAACAATTGTTCGAACGGACGCCCTGACGCACCCTCGAATGATCCTGCCTGAACGCCCTCGAACGACCTTGCACGAATGCCCTCGCTCGATGTATTCGCATGACTTTTCTGAACGACGCCCTCGCCCGATGACTTCGCACGATGCCCTTGCCCGACGCCCTCGCATAATTTTCCTGCATGACGCCCTCGCCTGACGCCTTCGCAGAATTTTCCTGAACGATGCCCTCGACCAGATGACTTCACATGATGGGGATGTTGTGCACTTGCGATATAATCACAAACTCTGGATGCTATATAAAAGACTACAACACTCAGTAAAATATGACTCTCTTGAGTCACTCTAGTCCATGTTTTTTATAGACAATATTAGAACTCAATTATACATTACAAAAAATAAACAAATTGCATTCCAATTAAATAAATTTGACCAAAATTTAAACATAATTCAACACAAAATGGAAACTAGAGAAAATATCAAGGTTATTAAAAAAAAAGTAAATACTCATTAGAATACTTTTGCTTTGGATGTTTACCTCAAGAGAACAGTCTTCAACACCTCTACCCCAACCTTTTCTGTGGCCAATATTAGAAATTGATTATACTTCGAAGATCATACTCTTATAAACAAGAAAACGATTTCTAAGTGGGGGTATATGCATAATGAATAGATCTTGTTAATATCACAATACCATTGCATTACCATTAAATCATGTTTTTTAAGCGATAAAAACAAGGATTCAACACTATAATATTAACGATAATGCAACAGTCCTGTCAAGCAATTGTTGACTACTTGAGAGTTCATGGGCTAATAAGATTAATAGGCTTTGGATGTTATCTAAAGGTCTTGATAACAATTCCATGAGCTGGGAAGATTCAAAAGCTCTCAATGTTATCTAAAGGTCTATAGCACTTTCAACAAAAGTTGACTCTCTTCAGCCACTCTAGCCCATGTATTTTATGGACAATATTAGAACTCTGTTATACTTGAAAAAATAGAAACAAATTGTATTCCAATTAAAGAAATTTGACAAAGTTTTAAAAGTAATTCAACAAACAATGGTAACCAGATCCTTTAGATGGTTAGACTCTTTAAGCCTAAGAGTAGTAATCTTGAAAACATAGAAGACACTTGAAACAAGTGATCAGAAAGTAGTACGACTTGAAAATGGTTACAAATAAAAGGGATGTAACTAAAGAGCTCAAAATCATAAGCAACTGGTGTTAGCTAAAAATCAAAAGAACAAAAAAAAATACATTGGAGGACAAAGGGTATCAGACTGAACCTATAAAGAATAATAGGTAATACCACTAAGTAAAACCCTCTAATTAATAGAGGGAAATAAATTTAAAATTATAGAACAATAAAGAGAAAACAAACTACTTACAAGAAAATTAAATCAACCATAAAAGAAAAGTTGAAAGTCATTCACAGAAATAATTACGAAGTGTCAAATTAAATCCCAATAAGCCAATCTGGTCTGCATATATTAAGATGATGTAGAACTTCATAATTTCCAATAATAAAATTAACTCCAAGAAAAATACTCAGACAAATTTAAAATGCAATTTAGTGATAAACTTTTCAAAATTTAAAGAAAAAGGGGCAGGGGAGAATCAGACTCACAAGCTAGTAATCATGGTCTATGGTGAGCATATTGGTGACAACAAAGGATCCAACAAAAAATACAATGGCGACATTGATAGCCCTGTCAATATGCTTCATCTCCTTTTTTTTTTTCCGCTAGAGAAATTGGAGAAGCTGAGCCAGTATGCATCTGGGCACCAACAATTTCAAATGAAAACCCTCCCTTTGCGTTGAATCCTCCCGCCTGGCCTGTGGGAAGCTTCTCAATTTCTTGAGACATGAACCCAATTCCTTCTTACTGATCTACGATATCATTTAAATTTAGAGGAATAACATCTAGGTCATCTTCTAATGATCTTGTTTCCCAATTTCTCTTACAATTCAAATCTAAATCCCTTATACCCAATTGACATTTCCTGCCTGCATGCTTTGGCCTGCTTAGTTTTAAGATGTTCAAAGAATAATTTGAGATGATGTAGAACTTCATAATTTCCAATCTTAAAATTAACTCCAAAAAAAATACTCAAACAAATTTAAAATGCAATTCAGTGATAAACTTTTCAAAATTTAAAGAAAAGGGGGTCGGGGAGAATCAAACTCACGTGATAGTAATCATGGTATATGGTAAGGATATTGTTGAAAACAAAGGATCCAACAATAAATACAATGATGACATTGATAGCCCTATCAATATGATTCATCTATTTATTTATTTATTATTTTTTTTTTCGACAGAGAAATTGGAGAAGCCGAGACAGTATGCATCTGGGCACCAACAATTTCTAATGAAAACCTTCGATCTGCGTTGAATCCTCCTGCCTTGCATATGGGAAACTTCTCAATTTCCTGAGACATGAACCTAACACCTTCTCTCTAGTCTATGATATCATTTCTTTTAATAGGAATAACATCTAGGTCATCTGCTAATGATCTTGTTTCCCAATTTCTCTTACAATTCAAAGCTGGACCCATTATACCCAATTGACATTTCCTACCTGCATTCTTTGTCTTGATTGGTTTTAAGACATTCAAAGAAGAATTTGAGAGACCTTGTATAGAATACAAGGCCCTATTGGTCTGGCTATTAAAATCTATTGTCTGTTTTATTATTCTCTACGTTATTATGGTGGTTAAAGAAGCCATTGTAAAAGGCTATGGCACTAAAATTACAGAGAAATGTTAACTATGGTTATCAAGCTAACCTAAAAACAATGGGGAAATTCAATTAAATCGTCTTGAATTCAGCTATCTTGTCAAGAATAGCCACACAAAAGATATAATTTTGATAGAATTACGTACTATCTAGCCAAAACAACAACACCCAAGAAGATTTTCACTAAGTAACTGTGTTGAAGGCCTTACAAAAGGCCGAAGGATAAGAAGTACAACCCCTCTTGATGCAAAAAGGAATAGAAAGCAACAAAGGCTCTTGTGAATAAATTGGAATGATATTCAAAGCCCTAGGGCTAGATTACTTAATCAAATTTGTACTGAGCGGTAATAATTGAATGGATAATGAGGGGAAAAAACCATTTGCAGATATTGCAATGGTGGTCCTGCAGAAAAAATCCTATGAAGATGTGGCAATGGTGGTCTTGTCATTTTCTATACTTTGAAGGATAATTGTGGCCATAGGAATGGCTGTGTGGATCGGAAGTGGGCATCTCCATGACCAGAAAATATAGGAGCCAAAGATGAAGTGAGTGTCTCCACAGTAAAAAAAAATGTAGGAGTTGAGCCTGAAGGAAGCGTCTCCACGGTCGAAAAATGCAAGAGCCTTTGCAATTCTAATTTCTCATGCACTGACACATCCTTCCGCAGTAGTTCCTTGTCCTGTTACCTTGTAGGCGAGCTACTGTCAAGCTTGAAATTGCTTGGGAACCAAACATACAAAGCCTACATCAATGTTGTCTATAACTTGCCTAGAAACATGATCTTAGTTCTAGTAATTCCCTGAGAACTAGTAGCATAGATGGTATCATGTCGAGCTTGGAATCTTCTTCTCTATTCCTCTGTCTGATAAGGATCATACTCATGCTAAGGACCCGGATGAAGAAGATATCAATGCTTCCAAGCTACAATGGAGGTTCACATTATTGACAATTAGCTATAAGTGAGCACCTGAGGTTCACATTATTGACAATTAGCTATAAGTGAGACACCTGTTCAAGATTGCGTGGATGACGATGAATCTAAACAGTGTTACCACAAAGAATCTCACCATATAAACACCTATCAGAGTAACTAATAATTAGATAGATGGCCAAAAATAATGTTCATAAGGGTTAAGTTTATGTGTTTTCTCATAGGAAGTCTATGTAGACTTTAACAGTAATATACCAATTTAATATCTAACTTGCCTTAAAGATGAAGTATGTAATAAAACATCCCATATAAACATAATCTTCAGCGAGAAAATGAAAATTACTCAATGTTATTCTACTTCATACAACTCTTGGACGTATCTTCAGAATCTTGTAGGTTGTTTGTACATCCTACTTTGATAGCTACTACTTTTTTTGG
Source organism: Pinus tabuliformis (assembly GCA_031772625.1). Lineage (NCBI taxonomy): Eukaryota > Viridiplantae > Streptophyta > Pinopsida > Pinales > Pinaceae > Pinus > Pinus tabuliformis. Next base: position 1,678,080,828 of record CM062820.1, read on the forward strand.
TTACAATTATTCATCTATAGATGCCCAATTAAAGGTTAAAATACACTACAATTCTCATTGTTGTAACCAAACAACAAAGCCTCATGAGTATAGAGATTCCCCATTCAGGCCCAAAAAATCTTTGATGATAGATATCATTCTCTATATTCTAAAACAGGAAATTGAAACCTAGGGAGACCAAGATTAAACTGTTTGGACCTCCCTTAAATGAAAACTCTTCAAAACTGGAACAACTCATCAAAAATTGGAATCAGCAGTGGCATTTGGACTAGCACACTTCATGGCTTTCTTCTTTGGTCTCTTCTAGAAATATGGAACACTGCAGCTTGCAAAGTATGACATATTTGGTATGTAAAAATGTCGATCATGAAAAATGATACCCTGTTGCAACAGGAGGCTAACACCAGGTTTAGAGTTGTTCGCTCTGACCAACGAAACCCTAACTGTTGGCCCTTTCGGAAACCACCTAAATAGCGCAGGATGTAGTCTCACCCGAAGCAATATTGGGGGATTCTAGAACCAGGTTTTTGCATCTAGAGACCGTGCGATAAGTGTTCTTAAGCCTTTGTTACTTGGATCTGCCTTTGCACAGATCTGTATCCTTCTATGGCTTGCTACTGCAACTATAAGTAAATGGTTTCTAGACCTTCACGAAGGTCTACAATCAGACTTTATAGACCTCCAGGAAGCGATCTATCCACTTTCGTGCACTTGCGCAGATGTATCCGATTTATAAGAAATCATAATAGATTCAACATTTATATTTGGGAAAATAGATAGTTACTTAGTCATGCATAGATATTAAAGGTTTTGTAAGTTTACACAACAATTACACATTATTCCATAGAAAACATGTCATTGAGCGATAAAGCATAACATGAACAAAAATAAGAATAAATATCAAAAGAAAGATAATTGTCCCAAAATTAGTCTTTATTATGTTTAACGTTAAGTTTACAGACTTCTTCCACCCTGCGCACTTAGCTGCAGGGGTCCACGCACTTAGCTACGGACTTACCAGGGTCGCCTGCACACTCAGCTGCAAGAACCTTCCCCTTTCGCCTAAGTATAGGAAATAGAGCTTTCCTTCCTTAGCACTTGCCAAAACAATCTTTTATCTTGACCTTCTTACCTCTTAGACTCACTATGAATCAACTATATATAGCATTCTTTCTTGCAATACCATGGCCCATTGCTTATGGGTGAGTCTCAAAACTGACCTATCACTTACCAAAACAAGGGGCTAAAGCCCCTTTAACTCCTACTTAACTACGTGCTCCGCATCCACATTTCACGGATACTTTACATTCTTTACAAAATTTTTACAAAAATTGGTTAAACTAGCCCCAAAACTGACCTTGGGGACCCTATCCCAACATGCCCCTAACACAAATATGGTGACTCGCCCTCGCGTCACTCTGCTGGTGCCTCAATCTTGCTGTGGAGGTCACCTAATTCAATCTATAATGTTGCGATATCAATAGAACTCTGTACTGCGACTTGCTGCACTTCCTCCACAAGGTTTTATTTTGTTGGGCCTTCCACTGCTAAGTGCATTGTTCTCTGTGTCTGTTGCAACGTCCTTAACTTTTCCTAAAGTGATAGAGTAAGCTGACAGGGTTCCTTTATCCATGCCTATAATTTGGCCTTGAGAAGGGCCTATTTCCTTTGTAGCTCTTCCATCTATGATTGAAAGTGCTTGCCTTCCTGTAATCACGCGAGGCATTGGGTTGGCACCAAAGTGTGCACAATCATTCAGACTTCATCATACTTGCACTGTGTCCCCTGGATATCTGTGTTAAGCCTCTGCAATTTTGGGTCCTCCGGCAAGTTCATCCATAACTCCATGGCCTGATCAAACATTATTGCGCAGTCTATGACTGCTGTATCCAAGGTGCCCATGTTTTCCTTGATCGTTGCTCCACATTGCTCTTGGACCTCTGGCAGAGTGGTTCGATGCAAATTTAGCTCTGATATATTCATCTAAAAATCAAATGTAACTTCACCTATCTCATTCTTTGATGCACGGACCGAAGCAGCCAATTTTTTGATTTTTGTTGTCACTGCGGCATCCTCTGAAATGTTCAACTCAGGAAATGTCCTGCACACCTGCGTTATTGCCATCTCCAAGCTCTAACTTCGTGCTTGCAACTCCTCTTTTTCTTTTAGAACGTGAGATTTCTCCGCAAACATCTACTCATTGTTTACTTTGAACTAACTGATCACTGTAAGGGTGCACTACTCTCTGATCTGTAGCTTGTCTGAAACCCCCTGATGTAGTGCATGGAGGGTCTGAAGCGGCAACACAGCCAAGTTTACCCCCATGTCCTTAACTATACTTAACACAACGTAGTCTTCCTCTGATTCCGCGTGGATCGATCCTTCTGGTAGGGGAATGACTCTGAGGTCTAGAGTCCGTTCCATCTCTGCGACTATCTCACTCCCTTGCGCTAGGCTCGCTTGCACCCCGCTTGCTTTTCCCATGCTCGCTTGAATCCTGTTGGTTTGGATTTGCAGCTCGCACAGATCCTTCTCGACCTAGCATCTGCATGTATTGTTGTTCAAACTACTGTCGCAACTCTATTGTGGTGTCTCTAACCTTGTCGCCGTTCTCATCGAGATCCCCTTCTATGAGGACCATCAGGTCAATGTATGCCTGTTTATCTGAATTATGCTTCTTTCTCCTTACTATGCTTCCTCAATGTGAAGGGAGTGCTCTGGTCTTCTCCACTGCCTCCTTCCTTCTCGGAGTGTTCCTACTCATCTGTATTGTGGGAAGCCGATTCTTTGACTTCCTCTTTGCCTGTGCACTCTGTCTTGACACGCTCTTTCACAGTGTGCTCCTTTTTCATAGTTTTGTTAACAACAACTTCTTTCTTCTTTTGTACATCTAGATCTCATGCGCTGCCTCTTTACGCTTCCGCGTAGTGATCAATTGCGCAACAGAGCCTTTTACACATTTACTGCTACCTACACCAAGCTCTGTGGGTTCGCAACATTCTGCCGGCCAACTCCCCATGATATCCTTAACCCCAAGTGTGGAAGCTGGTGCCATATATGTTTAGGTTCCTTCCGTGCCCTAATTGATACGTTGTGGAAATCAGCCTTGAACTCTGCAAAGGCCCTTAACTACTCGAACCAAGTTGGGGACAACCTTGGCTACTGAATAATTATCTTGGAAAGATCCATTTCCATTAGTATCTAGAAGATCTTTGATTCCTTGATCTGCTCCAGATCCTTTGTCAACCACAGCAAAGCAAACTTCACCACCTTTAGTAAATCTTCTGCCTGTGGAGGAAATTGACTATCTTCCGAAAATGTCCATGCTACCAAGAGAATTGACAATAGGAGCCATGCATAATGAAATGGTTTATTGTCCTCCTGTGCTTCGCGATAGTTCGCGAGGAACTCCTTACACAAATACTGCACCCATTTATATTATAATCCCTTCGCACACTAGGCAACCAATGATACTACAAGCATCAGAACTTCATCCGCGTGACATTTCCTCATAATATTTCCTGCAAGAATATGGGTGGTGAATTACACCACTTGGTACTAAATGGAGCGGATAGAATAACTACATGGCTTCTTTAATGACCCAATATTTTCCTTCATCTTATCGGCCATATCCTTTTCTCCACTTTTCCCTCCAAACTCCTTGGCAGGGTCTGCCCTTTTATAGGGCAGCTTTGTAATCCAATGGATGAGCATATTCGTGATTGGGATGGGTTCGCCGAGCCATAAGAATGCATCATGCACTAGCACGAGTAGCTGGTGCACACACAAAGTGTTTATTATTGATTTGTGAAAATGTGACAGGCAGAGCATGTGCAGTAACCCAGCCTGCTCAACACCTCTGACCCACTTCATGGGTTCCAACCACGTAACTCTAGTCTCTTCGTAGTAGATCTTCTTCATATATTTTCTAGTGGCCAAATGAGGGAATCTCTCATGTTCTACGAGGTCTCAATCCTCCATCTTTAGCACTAGAATGTGTGATAAGGTTGTGCCTTCAAATTCAACCTGTTTTGGCAACAGGGGTGTCGAGATTGTAAACTTCCCGGAATTAGGGTCTTTCATAATTTTTGTCTTCCCTTTTCGCGGAGGGATATACTCTGGGAGCCATGTGATAGGTTCGCCCTTCTCGGCATCCAATTCCTCCATGCCTTGGAAATCTTCTTCCCCCAAGTCCATAACTTTCTCTGGCTGCTTATCCTTTTTCTCCTTCTACCATACCTATGGGTTCTTCCGTGGTGAATGTCTCATCGACAAAGGTTTCTTATGCTTCTCTTTTTTAGCTGATTGCTTCGGACTAGGTGACCTCGGTGACATAGGTACATTGGGCATAACTTCCATGCTTTTTATCTCAGGGGCCACCGCATCAGAGACGACATCTTCAAAACTAATAGCCTCTATGTGATTTGTGGTAGTCATTCATTCAAAGAACAATTCACGAGCTTCTGTAGTCAAGTTTGCGAACGAGGGTTTTGACAAGAGTTCTTCCCAGTCTTCATGCTTCATAAACTTAAAAGGCTCACAGACAATTCTCAGAATGCAAAGTGTTCTTCGGTGGACCAACATGTCCAATTTATAAGAATTTTTGAATTCAAATCTAACCCTTCCCTCCAATTTCAAATCATAAATGTGTCTTTGTCGGCAAATCTACAAAGATTTTCACCATAAATGGCGCCTACCCACTCCTTTTAACGGAATTTTTTCCATCAAATCATGAATAGTGACTCCAATGACTACTTTTGGACCATTCTACGTGGCACCATTCTCCATGGCGCAACTCATGCAGTGCATCTTCGCCTATCGCAATCCTGTCTTCCGTCGCGCAACATCCCTACTACATTTTTCTCCTCATCAGGTAGCGTAGTTTATAGTCCCGCAATCCCTTGCAGCTACTTGGATTACTAAGACTCTCATGCTACCATATAGTCATTGTGCAAGGGTAGGATCCCCTGTGTATAGCTTCAACCTACTTCCGTTCACTTTCCCAAGGAATGGTTCCCCATTCAGCTTCGCAAGCTGAACTGTGCCACTATTTGTGATCTCATTATCAAGAAATGGCCCTAACCAGTGCATTTGAAATTTCCCTAGAAATTTGGTGAACTTGCTATCATATAGCAGCACTAGATCATCTATCTTAAAAGTACACAACTTAATATTCCTATCATGCCATGCTTTCTCGCATTCCTTTTGTACTTGCTGGTGAAATCCTGCAAGAAAGTGGTCCTCTTCTAACTCCATCAGCTACGCGAGCCGTTCCTCCAAGGTCTCGCGGTCCTCCAACTCTGTCAAAGCTACAATACATAAACTTAGCACAATATATTCCATGGGAATCAATACTTCAATCCCGTAGACCAATATAAACACTACTTGACCTGTCAACTTCTTGCAGGTCACCCTATATGCCTATAGAACTACTAGAACGTGCATATCACAGTCATTCTACTATGCATTGCAGACCTTTCTTAATGCATTCTCCAAAATTTTGTTAAATTCTTCCACTGTTCCATTCACCTGTGGGTGATAGGGCATGCTCTTTTGATGATACACCTAGAATTCCTCAAGGATCACACTGATTGTTTCATTTAAGAAATGTGTACCCCTATCACTAATCAATATCTTAGGGCATCCAAACTACGTCAAGACATATTCGAACAAAAAATTTGCAGTGGTGGAATTTGTACAATGCTTCATTGCCTTCGCTTCCACCCATATGGTTAAATACTATGTTTTAGTAATGATATACCATGTACCCGTCTTCTTACTTGGTTGTTGTATTGGACCTATGAAATCAATGGCCCACTTATCAAAAACCTGCAATGAAGCCTGAGGATTTAAAGGCAACTCATCCCATCGCGAAGGCTTCCACATCCTTTGGCAAGCATCACATGCCTTATAGTATGCCTTAGAATCCTTGTGTAATGTCAGCCACCATAACCCAACATGCAAAATATTCTGCATGGTTGCTTTTCCTACGTAGTGACCTCCTACCACTCCTCCATGTGCTTCCGCAAGGATACTAGTGCGTTTAAACTCTGGAACATACCTTCACAATATCTCATCCATTCCCATCTTATACAAGTGACCCACAATCACTGAAAAATTTGTAGTGCGGACTACTAACTCCTTTTTTTGCTGAGTAGAATAGCCTTCTGGAGTTGTTACCGTTGTTAAAAACTAAATGATATCCACAAAATGGTCATTCACGATGCGCACCTCAAAGAGTTGCGCATCCGGCAGTCCTTCCTCCAAATTATTTGGTTCTTTTCCTGTTTCAATCCTTGAAAAATGGTCAGGTCCTACATTCAGTCTTCTAGGCTTCACAATCACTTCAAAGTCATATTCCTGAAACAACAGTAACCATCGGAATATCTTCCCCCCCAACACAGGCTTATTGACTAGGTACTTTAGCACGAAGTGATCTATATACATTTTAAAGTGTCCACACAACAAATAATGTCTAAACTTTTGTAGAGCGTAGACCATGGCCAACCCTTCATGCTCTGTAGTGGAGTAATTCTTCTCAGCTTTTGATAATTTTCTTCTCGCGAAGGCTATCGGATAATCATTAATTTCTCCTTCACTTGCTTGTGTCAATACCACACCTAGTGCAATACAAGAGGCATCTACATGCACGTGGAACTCTTTCTTCCAGTCTGGAAACACCAAAATAGGCACAGTCACCATCTTTTCCTTCAAGGCATCCAAACTGCGCTGACAGTCTTCATCCCAACAAAACATCACATCTTTCTTTAATAATTTCTTCATTGGTGTGGTTATCTGAGCATATACCTTGACAAAATTCCTGTAATACCCAATGTACCCCAATGTCACACTGTTGTTGGGAAAAGTATCCAATATGGAATGACCCTATCCCACTCTAAGGGTGATAGTACCTCAGCAACAACCGAATGCAAAGCTATTCGAGATTACTCCTTTATGAGATGTAAGAGAGGGGAGAAAGAGATCCACTAACCGTTGTCTTCCGCTAATGATTGATCCAATCTTCTCTCTTTGCTGCTTGCTCCCAGTTCCTCGCTCTTTCACTGGCCCAGCTACACAAAGATCCTGCAAAAGGGCAAGAGAGGGAAACTACAAGAAGCATACATTCATAATTGATTCAAGGATTAGAATAAATCAAATACACAAGTATAACAATTCACCATTGAGACACATGCATATAGAAGAACCTCAAATGCTTTATTAATGGAAGAAGTAAAGTTCTGAGAGTGTTACAACCATAAGAGGCCCAATCCAGCAACACCTCCCAGCAGAAAGAAATCTCCTCTTCACCTCCTTCAAGCAAATCACCCAATAGTTCTATACTCAAACCAACAACACTTCCTTACATTCACAAGATTCCAGCCTCCCTAGACCTCATGAGAGAGCTCTATATATAGGAGTTTTGGAGAAAGGATGAGTTAGCTTGAGGCTGGCATGAAGCTGACTAATGTCCTCTCCCACTTCAGTTATTCTTCAGTTCTTGAGTCCACTTGGAGGTTCTTGCTTCCACTTGGAGATCTAGATCCTCTTACTCATCACAAGGCGAATTCCCTGATCCAAGTGTCATTTTGGAAGCTTCCTGGGCATTGACACATTGAGGAATGACTGTGCCACTTGGCCAATCTCGCCCAGCGCAGGTAGCCTTCATTAGAGTTGACATTCAGCACAGGTACAGAGTGGAGCAGTTGACATTCAGCGCAGATGCTCAGTGGAGCAGTTGACATGATCCAGAATTTGCTTGTTTTTGAGTGTTTTCAGGTGGAGAACTGATATTTAGTGCTGTGGTTTGCTGACCTTGTTCCTCTAGGGGTAGGAACAACATGTTTAGGGACTTTGGATCCCTTAGATTATTGACATTTCATGCTTCATGCTGTAAGGCACAAAAATGTCTATAACAGTTGCCCCCTAAAGTATGAGGTCGTTTATCGGGTGAAATGCTTTATCAGGAGGATCCGAAGTTCATTCAATCGCTGAGAGGTGACCTGTAATAAATACAATACAATACATTATTTTTTCATTCTGCTTTCATGATCTAGCTGAGGCGGGCATTCCCATGCTCAGCTTTATAAATTCATTTTGGTACATATAACAGACGACCGTCTGATGGTAGACTGATAATTCTCTGCTGAAATTATCATCCTTTGAATAGGATGATCATCTGCTGTAATAATGTACATATCAAATGTCTTTATATTTCCTGAATATATATCGCAGCCCGGATGGATGAAACTAGATCTGGGGTCTTCAAACTCGTTCGATCTTCACTCTAAGTACAAGTCGATCCATGTGAGAATTGCGCTGAAGTCGAACATGGAAAGACATCGCTTGATTACCGGTCAATAATGTAAACCGTTAACAAGCGCGAGAGGAATCACCGATAATGATAATGACCCTCAAGGTACTGCAGTACAATTCACGTGGTGTGAATAAAGGACTTGGCGTCGAACACCACGCAAAATCTTCTGGTCAAAGGTCATTGATGTATACCTGTCGCCGGAAGTGAGAAACTTGCCATTGAGGCATGCAAGTTTCAAAGTACTGAGGGGGGTGTTCCTAGATCAACTTCTTGGATAATGAGCTGAAGTCGACAAGACGTGATCTATCAAAGGAGGGCCTTAATGAATCCCACATCAGTGACACGGAACAGAGCTAATGATTTTAGTGGAGGCGAAAACAATCTGTGAGATATGATTCAGGGTGGCGATCATGGGTGGATGAAGGATAATGTATGGCAGTGGATGGGACACGGTTGACTCTTTCTGAACGACATCTCTTGAACATATAACGACACTGATGTGATGGATCGGTAGCATTACCCCAAATGTGGATGGTTTGGCGAAGACCATGGTGATGAGACCGGTGAATGAAACAACCCAACCCGATGTGATACGGAGGACAAAGTGTCATGTTCAAGAGCGACTTGCTACCATTAAAGCTTTGAGGTTCTCCCAATTTTTCCCCAGTCATTTCTGACCAGTACCTCTTTATTTTTGTCAAGCTTGAGGAGGATAACATATGCTTGTTCTATAACCTGCCCTTCGGGCAAGCCCATCGCTATGTTTTAACGAGCCTAGCGATAGGGAAACTTGTTCTCGTCTAAAGACAAGTTTGTCGCTATTTAATCATTTTAACGAGTCTAACGACAAGGAAAACTTGTCCTTTTCATTTTTAGAGAGTCTGAAAAGGTACAGAAAGTTAACTCCAAAGTTCCTTTTTCGTCATCTAATCCCTTAAGTCCGAAAAAGTATAAAACAATACAGAAGGGATGAGTTTTCGATAATTTTAACGAGCCGAATAAAACAAGCGCTCGACCTTTTTGTGTAATAATCCCTCAGGTCCAAAAAGATTAAAATCTAGAGGAGGGATAGCTCTTCCGGTCACTTTAACGAGCTGGAAGGCCAAAGCTCGGCAAACTTTTCATATTTTACGAGTCAGGAGAAAAGAGCTAAAAGAAGACTCGTCTTTTGAGGAACGAGTGATAAACAGGGATATCAGCAGATTCCAGGTACAGGTTGGAATTTTCCAATCACGGCAGTGTCACAAGGATGGCTAGGTGAAATCACTCTTCGCAGCTGTTCCTCAAAATGGGTAAACAATCATATGGATGTGAACGATTGGCCAAATGGAATGGAGGTGGCGGGTGCAAACACGACCAAGGCTCTTATGGCTAATAAATTTACGGTCACAATGGTTATTTACCGGTATAGGTTCATTTTTTAATGAGCTTAAACTCTGGAGGAAACTCTTGCTCACGCTTTTCTATTTTTTAACGAGCATAAATTCCGCGGTAAAACTGCTCGATCTTATGTTTATTTTTTAACGAGCATGAACTATGTGCTAAAACTGCTCGGATCTATGGTCAAATTTTGATTTTTTACCATTACTAGCTTTTCTCTTTTCAAGTATAGTACTGCATTTTCAATTGCTGCAACAAACTTTGTTAGAAATGAATAATATTTGCATGAAAATGAGATTATAACCCTAATATTTCACTTTGAACTACGTAAAAAGCCATTAAAAGGTGTTTTTACCTCTCATTTACCATTTCATTTGCATTTGGTTTGTTGGAGCTCTGGAGGTGCCTCTTCCCCCTTGATTTTCACCAGCTGATTCCGAGAGATTCTGCGGACGATTTTCGGCGCCGTCTGGACCAGGTAGGAGCTAAACCCTAGCTCTTTCTTTTCATGGTTTTCTTTTCCAGTTTCATGCCTGTTTTCCAGTCTTTCAGAGCCCCTGGGGTTTTGCCAGGGCGCCCTAGTTTCAGCGCAGGTTCCCCTTTCGAAACCTGCGCTGAATGTCAAGCTGCCTTAAGGCAGCCTGACCCTCAGCGCAGGTGGGAGACTCTCTGCCTGCGCTGGGCTCAGAAAAATGGGTTTTTAGGTCATTTTTTGATGAATTTTCGCCAGTTTTTCATCAAAATCAGGAACTTACTCCTTCTCTTGTTTGCTTTGCAGGGAACCTTGAACAAAATGTCCCTTACATGGCGAGAACGAGAACATGAAGAGGAGGACATGATTGCCCTCCATGACCCGGTCACGGTGAACGCGCTGCGGAACTGTGGCCTGCTGAAATTTTTCCGTATCTCTAGCATGAGAGCACAGATTTCTTTGCTGCAGTTCATGCTTGATGCTTGGGATCCTGTTAACCAAGTGTTCCAGATTAGGGGAAAGGCCATCCCCTTGACCATAGAGGACATGTACTTCTTGACTGGACTGTCAAGACGAGGTGCCCCCATTTCCTTGTCAGGTACGGCCCGGGGGACTGATTCCACCAGAGATTATGTCCGCCAGTATTGCAGGGAAGGTTCTCAGCCGAGTAGAGACAACAAGATTGTTATCCGTGAGATTACTGATCGGGCTCTTAGGTCCATTCTGTTCACTATTGGTAGGATGGCCGGCAGTGCAGCTCTACATGTTGCCAACAGATCTTATATGCAGCACGCCTTGGAGTGTCTCCAACTGAAAGTATTCAACTGGTGTGATGCAGTACTTGTTCAGATGAAAAGCCAATTGACCAAGGTAAAGGACGGGAAGCTGAAGAACTTTGGATTTGGTTCTATTCTGACTGCCTTCGCCTTGGAGAAAATCCCACTGATGCAGCCTCAGTACATCATACTCGACTTGCCTTCTCCGACCGAGCCACGCATGCAGAGGTGGGTCGACCACATGTCCAGGCATGCTGGTCAACCTCAGATTACTTTTACTGAGGCCTTCTTCAGGTGGTTCGAGTGCCAGGAGATGGCGTTTTCCAAGTATCCATATGTGGGTATGGATTTCCGAGGTGATCCAGATTTGGTGCTACCGGATGGTGAACAGTGGGGCGCCATTGGTAAACTCCTTGACCATATTACTGTTTCCTATTCTTATTTATAATGTTGCTGTGCTTTATTCTATCAAGACTTTTAATTGTACTCTTGGTGCATGCAGATGTTGGTCCTGTTTGTCCAGCAGTTCGTCCAAGACCACCCGTTGCTGCCCCGGCAGCGGAGCCTGCTAGGAGAGCTATTATTCGCGACCTTGACGATACTGAGACCCTTACAGTTGTGCAGGAGCAGGTTGAGAGCCTTACTCGTGGCCTTCCGGATGTACAGATTGATGAGTTACCTTTATAGTTGCAGCGGCATACTATCGGTGTGCCTAGACGATGGACTCGTCTCTTGCACATGATTGCACAGGCCGTGACTTACTATCATGAGCACCACTAGGCTAGGGTGCCCCCTAGCATCTTTTTGAGTTTTTAGGTCATATGACCAATTTTGTCTTGGTTACAGAACATTATGTATGAACTATATAAACAACTTATATATATATTTTGATTTTTGAGTTTTATTCTGGTTGATTTATGTGATCCATATGTACAATCTTTGATGATGTGTCCTTTTTATAAATGTTGAAAATGTCTATCTAACACATAGTTTGCTAATGAGTCAGTTAATGTGTTTAAGTTTCTTGAAATATGTTGATATTGAATTGAATCAAATCGTCTTTCCAAGATCTTAACCCTTAGGAACATGCGATAAATAGCTGGATTGCGAACAGAATATATACCATTGAGTTGTAGTATTACGAGCCATGTGTGATGGCATCAGAGAGTAGTTCTATCAACGCGCTATACTCAGCGATGTTATTCGTTGATTGCCCAATACATACACCTCTGAAACTTACTAACTCGTCGCTTGGATCAAAAATGGCCCAGGCTGCGGAGGATAGGTTCCGCGAACTACGACTCGCTCCGCCGGCATATCCAACACATGTCTCCAGAAGGTTCGACATCTGCAACAAATGAAAAAGGTGGATCACTCGACCAGAACAAATACCTTAGCGAAAACAAAATACAACAAAAGCATGCAGGTTACTATTTAAGCATAGTAACGCTTGAGGTACAACCCGTTGCGGGGCTGCGCCAGTGGAATTCCATCGTAATCCATTAACTCGTAGGCTCCTTTTGCTAACACCCTTTTAACAATATAGGGGCCCATCCATAAGGACTTGAATTTTCCTGCTCCCAATTTATCGGATTCTTGGTCATAAAGCAAGACCAAATCACCTTCTGAGAAGACACGGGGTTTGACATTTTTGTCGAACTGAGCCTTGACTCGTTTCTTATGGGCCTCGTTAGCCAAAGCGACATCACGACGGGTTTCATCCAACTGGATTAATTCCAAGAAACGAGCCTCTTCTTCTGAAGTTCCGGGGAGAAGATCGATTGCGAGTTTAAGCGACGAAATTTCGCACTGGATTGGCAAGACTGCTTCCAGGCCATACACCAGTTGAAAAGGTGTGAACCCGGTTGCGTTCTTTACCGACGTTCGGTAAGCCCACAAGGCGGAGTACAGGATTAGGTGCCACCTTCTTTTATGAACCCCAATCATCCTTTGCAACATACGCTTCAGGACCTTGTTGATTGCCTCAACTTGTCCGTTGGCTTGCGGATAATATGGGGTAGAGCTGTCGTGAGATAGCCCTAGCTTGGCAGCTAATTCGACCATCATGTGATTGCGAAAATGCGACCCATGATCTGTAACTATAGCCTGTGGTACGCCGAACCTGGCGACTACATGATTGAAAAAGAAGAGGGCAGCTGTTTCACCAGTGTTATCCAATGTAGGCATCGCCTCGGCCCATTTGGTAAAATAGTCAACAGCGACTATAATATACCCATGCCCCCCGGTCGAGGTGGGGTTACATTGCATGAAATCGATGCCCCACTTGGCGAAGGGCCCAAAAGCAACTATCGGCTGTAAAGGTGCGGGTGGTCGTCTGGTTTTGCTATCAAAGATTTGACAAGCATGGCAACTTCTGACTGCGGTTATGCAATTTTTGAACATGGTTGGCCAGAAGTATCCTACTCGTAAGATTCTTTGTGCTGTTGCATATCCAGATTGATGCCCCCCACACGCGCCTGAATGACACTCATTCAGGGCTTTTTCGGCCTCCTCATGGGTAAGGCACCTCCTCAGAACTGTATCGATACCACGACGGTAAAGCGTATCACCGACGATCATGTAGTCTTTTGCTTGGTATCGTATACGTTTTTGTTCGGAGCGAGAGGTGTTAGGCCTGAATTTTTGGGTTTGGAGATAAATTATGATATCTCCATACCACTCATCGCTTACAGATATCATAAACAAACTTTCGTCCACGATTGACTCTTCCAATGTTTCATCGTTGGACGACGATGGGAGATCGCATAATAATTCTGCGAAAACTAGAGCTTTCTTTGATTTGGATTTTACAAATTCCAGATCAAACTCTTGAAGGATCGCTATCCATTTTGAATATTTGCCCCCCAGCAACTGTCGCGACAGTATATAAGTCATGGGGTTGCAATCTGACAAAATAGTAGTTTTCCGAAAGAGGACATAATGTCGAAATCTTTGAATCGCTTGAACAGCTGCAAGCGCTAGTTTTTCAACATAAGAATATTTACTTTCTGTATCATTTAAGTTTTTACTTAAATAATATATAGGATGTTCAATTCCATCGACTTCTTGAACTAAAACCATTGCAATGGTCGTATCCGCTGTAGCCAGATACAGGTTAAAATCTCTTTGATAGTCCGGGGCGTACATTAATGATGCTTTTACTAGACAATCTTTCAGAGCATCAAAGGAAGCTTGCACCACCTGGTCCCAGACAAAAGGTACATCCTTTTTCAAAAGACGAGTATAACCCTTAGCAAGTTCTGCGTAATTTGGAATGAACCTCCTCAGAAAGTTTGCTTTCCCTTGGAGTTTCTGAATCTGAAGCAAATTTGAAGGTGGAGGCAAATTAATGATTGCCTGAACCTTGCAGGGGTCGAGACGAATCCCATCCTTAGAGACTACAAAGCCAAGTAAGCGACCAGAACTGATGCAAAACACACATTTGTGTGGATTGAGTCTTATCTTGTAGTGTCGGAAACATAGAAATATCGCTCTTAAATGCTGCGGATGATCAGTCCGCTTTCGCGAATGAGCCGGAAGGTCGTCGAGATAAGGTTGAACAATGTTCTTGATGTCGTGGAAGGCATAATTCATTGCCCTCTGAAACGTCGCCCCTGCGTTCTTTAAACCAAAGGGTAATTTTCGATAAGCGAATGTGCCCCACGGACAAATAAATGCAGTCTTTGACTGGTCCTGTGGGCAGATATTTATTTGATTATACCCGGAAAATCCATCCATAAATGAAAAGATTTCACATCCGGCGCATTCATCAATTATCTGGTCGATGAAGGGTGTAGGGTAGTTGTCCTTCGGACAAGCTTGGTTTACATCCCTATAATCAACACACACTCTAATCATCCCTTGTTTCTTCATAACAGGGACAATATTCGATACCCACTCGGTTAGAGGAACCGGGTAGATGAATCCAGCATGGAGAAGTTTTTCAACTTCTACCTTAATGGCCGCGGCTTTCTTGGGGTGCACCTGCCGAAGCCGTTGCCTTACTGGTTTGACATCAGGATACATTTTAATTTCATGTTCAACGATACTCGAGTCAATGCCTGGCATTTCATCATATGACCAAGCAAAGACATCTCTGAATTCGCGGAAAAGAGCGTTATATATTTCCAGTTCTGAAGGAGAACAACCTTTGCCGACATAAATATTCTCTACAACATCTGTTTTAGCCGAGATATTTATGGCTATAGTCTCTTCAATATTGGATAGGTTTCGCTCGGAATCCACCGTGTTTACAGTATTTGTTAGGAATTCAAAAACTGAAGGGTGATAAAGGTCACTTTGAGTATCTTCTTCATATTCCGGAAGAAGGGAACGATGGTGGTGATCATTCCATGGTGCCCCTTCAATCATCATTGATTGTAAGATTCCTTCGTCAGTCCCATGTACTTTCGACCAAGGATCTAATGGGGTTCCATATTCTCTAGACCTATCTACCCAAACGCTTGACGAGCGTTGATTTGGGTTCGCCTCCCATGCTTGAAACATTGATTGCTACAATATTTCTAAAGGGCTTGGGGGAAAAACCATTGAATGATCCATGTTGACCTTCGTGGAAGATATCATGTTGCAGGTTGCTACAAACGGTACATTTCCTGTATAAATAGGAGGTGGTAGCGCGAAAGTTCCCATCAACGTGGGGTCTTTCAATAATCCTACTCCGATATCTTGAATTGAATGGTTGCTCTCATGGATCATGGGAATGCTTCCTGTAACTTGTGAACCATTAGGGAGGAAGTTCTGTTGGTCGACGACCATAATCCCTCCTTCAAACGGGAATGCGATCTTCCTAAAATAAGTCGATACAACAGCTGCCATGGCATAAATCCATGGTCTACCCAGTAGGATGTTATAGTCAAGATTTCCATCAATGACCTCAACATCAATTTCTACTGTCTTTCCTCCTAGTTCAACTTTCAAGTTATTAAGGATACCGTATGGGGTATAAGTCCTTCCGTCGAAAGCTTTTAATGTCGTCGATGATCGAGACAAGGTTGGAGATCCTAAAGTTTTCCAGCAGCTCATCGACATAATACATGTCGATGCTCCCTCATCAATTATTGTTCTGTGAACAGTTTTGTTAAGGGCTTTCACTTGAATAAGGAAAGCTAGTTGAGCTGGTAACTGAGGATCATATCCTTTGTGATCAAAGGATATAAGATTGGAATCCTTAGGATCAACCCCACCAATTGCTGATAACAATGCCTGCCTTTGGGATGGACAATTTTGTAGTACCTCAAGAGTCGACATAGCGGATGGCGATTGTGCCAAATCTTCCACTATGTTATAATGCTGCACCGCTCTGGCGCGAGGGTTAAATGTCGACTTGTGAACTACACCCTTCGGCGGTTTTATTGTTAATTCAGGGATGGTGGGTGTTACAACTTCTGTCGAAGTTGTTGTCGAACTACTTGGTTGATCTTTACCTTTTTCGTTCGACAGCTGAGGATTCCCATAATCTTTGTTCCTTGTCGAAATCAAAGCATCATTCTGCTGTTTTGAAACCAACAACATAAGGACTTGCGACGGGGAAGCATTTCCACTATCAACCAGATTTTGACCTGGGTTGGGAAATGGATCAGTTAACACAGCTGAGGTTTGGGAACTTTTAAAGAACCTCTTTAACTCAGCTTTGAATGGGCAATTCTTTGTGTAATGATCCTCATCATCACATATTTGACATGGATAATTTTGTTTCCCTTTCCCAGGAGGGTTTGAAGAATTTTTCCGAGGAGATGATTCACCTTGTTTCTTCTTCTTCCCTTTGTTTTGCTTCTTCTTGCTTCCTGGTTGATTGGTTTCTTTGCCTTTATCTTCCGATACGGCATTTACTTCCGAAGCAAGAATTTCTTCTTTTGCATTTTGGTCCGAATTCTTACGGGCTTTCTTTGATGAAGCCTTTATCGATTTCGTGTTTGCCGTGCCAATCATGCCATCACTGGCATGAGAGTCACTATTTGATTTAGGAGGGGGAGGAATTGAAAATTCCGGTCTAGGGGCGTCAGGTATTTTGTCGTAGAGCGTGCTGGACTGAGTATAAACTAAGTCCAAATATTGTGCACGAGCAATGACTTGCTCCTCTGTTACGACTCCCCCCTTGGCCACATCTTCCGTAATAGCCGGAAGTAACGACTTTATAAACCATTCAGCTAATAGCTGATCGAGAACATATGTTTTCACCATCCTACGATGACGACGCCACTCATGTATATGATCAGATATATGGGTAGCAGTTGTCTGTTTGAAGTTGGTTAATATTTTTGTTCCCGTTTCATACCTTATCGGTAATTGAAAATGGGTTAAGAAAGTCGTGGCTAGGGAACTAAAATTGTCGAAAGAGGCTCTTGGCAATTCAATATACCATTTAGCCGCTGGACCTGTCAATGTCCTCTGAAAAAGGCGAAGCCTTATCGAATCGTCGTTTAGGGTGTTCGACGAACACCACAGATGAAAAGTCATCACGTGATTCGATGGGTCTTCACCTGGATTTCCATTGAATTTAGGAATGTCAGATGGAAGTTTATGAGGAATCGCTGGCCACCAAGGGGCATAAGCAATCGGATCGTTGGTTAACCGGTGTAAATCGGGTAACTCTAAAGTTGCCACGAATGGTAACTGTTGATTCAGGTTAGGCGAAGCGTAACCAGGGTACGATGGAATCGCTTGAGCAGTGGGCCTTTGCATACCAGCATAATGTAATTGATGTTGGTATGACTGATACGGTTGGTGGACTTGACCACTGTAAAGTGGTTGGTTTTGACCGTTTTGGATATACGGTTGTCCACTATTCGCAAAGATCTGCTGCTCAGAACCTTGGTACACTTGCTGGAATTGCGGTTGTTGGTATTGCACAAGCCACGGTTGTGACGCCATGTTCTGTTGTGCTATGCTAACCGTTGGACCGAGGTGTGGGGTAATTGTACCCGTTTGGACCTGTGTCGCCCCACCAGTTGGCGATTGTGGTTGTGACCCATGATCAAGTGGCTGTTGCATTACAACCTGAGAAATCTGAGGTTGACATGCAACAGGTATCGCTTGAACTTGTGACACTATTACAATAGCCGGTGTGGTTGGGATGTTCGTCACAGGTACACACTGTTGCATAGAATATACAACCCTTGGTTGTTGAGGTAGCATAGGTACCCAACTACTTGATGCAATTCCAGTATAACCTGAATACTGTTGCGAACTCACGTATGGATACCCTCCCGGAGGGGGTAATGAAAGGGCATATTGCCCCCCATACGGTATCAATCTCGAACTCAAAGGGATCGATGCCCAGATTGACCTCCAAATGGATCAATTTGGCGAGTTTCAACATAAGAGTTGCCGGGTATTACTCCGGATGAACAAACTGGAACAGACCATACTGTCGAAATAGTCCCTTGGTGGACTCCTTCTAGCTGTTGAGAGCTAGTTGGGACAGCTGGTATGCCGGCAAACATCGTCGGAGTGACGGCAGGGGCTTCTGCTGTCGCTGTGTCATTTGACACAGTCCTAGATGATGACGGTTGTTCAGACATCTTAAGTCTATCCAATAGATTGCCTAGCGATTCTACAGGGACTTCCACTTGTGGTGGATTAACTTCTGATGAAGGAAATAGAGTGACCCCGACTCCAAAATGAGTTGGAGTACTTGCTTGCGGATCCTCTGCAATTTCCTCTATCGCAATCAAACCCGGTGGAAGAGGAAGACCGTCAGGTCCGTAAAATATTTCTGGTGCCGAAGAAGTGGTTGTTTCGACAGCGACAGTTGTTTGAGGAACAAAACTCTCTGGACTGGTTACAGATGGAACTGGTTCAGTTACACAAGTATTTGCCCCCAGACTAGGATCAGTATTACTGTCCTTCTGTGGCTGTTGAACTTCTTCTATAGAGGCAGGGTTTCCAGAAATGTTAGGAGTAACCGGAACCTCAGATGCAGTTGGAACACTTGTTCTAACTTTTATAGGAGATTTTGAACCGGTTAAACGAGTTCGCTTTGTCCGTACTGTTTTCGATTCCGGAGACAAAGACGGTTGACTCGTAAGCCTCCGCGAACGACGGGGTTTCAATTGACTTTCTTCCACGATTGCGGATTACTCGATCAACCAAAATATTAAAAGGGGAAATTTGTGTTTCCGAATTGAATGAATTTTATTAGACGCTTTTAGACACAACTTGCTTTTTCACTTTTTAAGAGTCGAGAAAAAGCTAAAGATGACTCTAGTCTCCTTCGATGTATTAACGAGCCCGAAGTGACAAATGCTCGGTTGGACTTTTTCAGTTATAGAGTTTGAAAAAGGCCAAAAGAAACTGCTCTGGAGATCTAGGCAGAGGGTGTGCCAAACCTTTCGCAAAACCACAAATACGTTTTACGGTACGAGTGGTCGATCTTCGTGAATGCTGTGTTCACTGCATTGCGATCAGTAGGGCGGCCGACACGGTTTCCTATGGATAAAGGCTTTGTTCCTATAGGGGTCTCCCAATATATACGCGACGGTACGTGGGAGCACAAGTCCGTATTAGTGCCACCGACTCTCAGGAGGAATCACCCACCTTCGTCGAGATCGACAGTCACTACGTTTAACGACGCCGGAACACGTCTCTAGCTTAGACCTCTATGTGTTTGCGTTATGTTTCAAAGCGTTGTTAGGTTCATTCAATATATTTTAAGTTGATCTTTTTAAAGTTTGCCTTTCAAGGTTCACCACGAGATGTTTTGATACAAATTCCTAAATGCAGTCTAAGATGAGAAGCAAGCTTTTTCAATCTTTTCGACTTATGAAAATCTTAACTACTGAGGGAAAAGAGAGACAAAATCTTTTCACACAGATCAAAGAGCACTCACTAATGCACTTTTTCCCTAAATCAACATACAAACTTATATGCAAAATGCAAAATGCAGGTATTTCTTTTCTCTTTCTTAATGTTTGTGCGATACAAAAAGAAAGCTGTTGTATAACTTTGAATTCAATTTCAAGTGAAAGCAAACAAGCTTGTCCAAAATCAAAAGACACCTTAAGATTTACTTGTTTCGACACTAGAAATATATAAACTCAAACCATATGACGAAAGCAAAAGCTCAATCAGCTATGAACAACAAACAAACTAACTCTTAAGATCAAAACGACACTTTATCACAGGTCTAGATCTAAGAGGCCACAGCAAGACTAGTTCACTTTCGTTATGGGAAACTGCAAATGACACAAGAAATACACAAAGAACAAACACAGTTTCTTTATACAACCGAGGCGGAATAGTGGCAAGGAAAGTTGGTTTCAGATAGGTACATTGACTGGTAACAGGCAGCAAAAACAAGGTGAAAACAGGGCAAGAAACAGCAGGAAACCCCAGTAGCACAAGGCAAGACTGGTTCAACGCAGGTGGGACATAGGCAGTTTGACCTTCAGCGCAGGTAGCCCCTTCGGGAACTGCGCTGAAATGCAGACAGCCTTCACACAGCCTGCACTGAAGAACGAAACTTTCGTTTCTCTTGGTTTCCGGGTCACAGATTGCTAAAAAATTCACAGTTTTTGGCCAAATCAGAAGCTATCAGTCAAGGACACACTAAGGGATGAAAAGGAGGATGAAAAGCTATCACTAAGAGCTTATTAGAGTCCTTGTGGATCAGCTCTTCAAATCATAAACTTGCCCAGAAACTGAGCTAGAGTAGCTGCCCTCTACTTTGCATTTGAAAGATCCAAATGCAGTTCGATTCGGTACTCCCTTTGTTTATGAAATGAATAGAAAAAACACAAACAACCAACAAGATACGATCCCCAGCGGAGTCGCCAATTTGTTGTTGGGAAAAGTATCCAATACGGAATGACCCTATCCCACTCTAAGGGTGATAGTACCTCAGCAACAACCGAATGCAAAGCTATTCAAGATTACTTCTTTATGAGATGTAAGAGAGGGGAGAAAGAGATCCACTAACCGTTGTCTTCCGCTAATGATTGATCCAATCTTCTCTTTGCTGCTTGCTCCCAGCTCCTTGCTCTTTCACTGGCCCAGCTACACAAAGATCCTGCAAAAGCACAAGAGAGGAAACTACAAGAAGCATACATCATAATTGATTCAAGGATTAGAATAAATCAAATACACAAGTATAACAATTCACCATTGAGACACATGCATATAGAAGAACCTCAAATGCTTTATTAATGGAAGAAGTAAAGTTTTGAGAGTGTTACAACCATAAGAGGCCCAATCCAGCAACACCTCCCAGCAGAAAGAAATCTCCTCTTCACCTCCTTCAAGCAAATCACCCAATAGTTCTATACTCAAACCAACAGCACTTCCTTACATTCACAAGATTCCAGCCTCCCTAGACCTCATGAGAGAGCTCTATATATAGGAGTTTTGGAGAAAGGATGAGTCAGCTTGAGGCTGGCATGAAGCTGACTAGTGTCCTCTCCCACTTCAGTTATTCTTCAGTTCTTGAGTCCACTTGGAGGTTCTTGCTTCCACTTGGAGATCTAGATCCTCTTACTCATCACAAGGCGAATTCCTGATCCAAGTGTCATTTTGGAAGCTTCCTGGGCATTGACACCTTGAGGAATGACTGTGCCACTTGGCCAATCTCGCCCAGCGCAGGTAGCCTTCATTAGAGTTGACATTCAGCGCAGGTACAGAGTGGAGCAGTTGACATTCAGCGCAGATGCTCAGTGGAGCAGTTGACATGATCCAGAATTAGCTTGTTTTTGAGTGTTTTCAGGTGGAGAACTGATTTGTAGTGCTGTGGTTTGCTGACCTTGTTCCTCTAGGGGTAGGAACAACATGTTTAGGACTTTGGATCCCTTAGATTATTGACATTTCATGCTTCATGCTGTAAGGCACAAAAATGTCTATAACAC